>OY804596.1:0-725000 GCA_963680895.1 Fragum sueziense
TAACCCTAACCCTAACCCTAACCCTAACCCTAACCCTAACCCTAACCCTAACCCTAACCCTAACCCTAACCCTAACCCTAACCCTAACCCTAGGGTCGAAATTATGGTAAGGGTCAAAATTCTGGTAGGGGTCAAAATTTGGGTAGCCCTACAGTCAAGATATTTGTAGGGGTCCAAATATTGGTAAGGGTCAAAATTTGGGTAGCCCTTCGGTCAAGAGATTGGTTGGGGTCAAAGTATTGGTTAGAGTAAAAATCTGGGTAGCCCTAGGGTCAAGATTTTGATAGGGGTCAAAATATTGGTAGGGGTCGAAATTCTGGTAGCCCTACGGTCAAGATTTTGGTAGGGGTCAAAATATTGGTAAGTGTCAAAATTCTGGTAGCCCTTGAGTCAAGATTTTGGTATGGGTCAAAATATTGGTAAGGGTCAAAATTTGGGAAGCCCTAGGGTCAAGATTTTAGTAGGGGTCAAAATATTGGTAAGGGGCAAAATTTGGGTAGCCCTAGGGTCAAGATTTTGGTAGGGGTCAAAATATTGGTAAGGGGCAAAATTTGGGTAGCCCTAGGGTCAAGATTTTGGTAGGGGTCAAAATATTGGTAAGGGTCAAAATTTGGGTAGCCCTAGGGTCAAGATTTTGGTATGGGTCAAAATATTGGTAAGGGTCAAAATTCTGGTAGCCCTTGAGTCAAGAATTTGGTAGGGGTCAAAATATTGGTAAGTGTCAAAATTTGGGTAGCCCTACGGTCAAGATTTGTATGGGTCAAAATATTGGTAAGGGTCAAAATTTGGGTAGCCCTAGGGTCAAGATTTTGGTATGGGTCAAAATATTGGTAAGGGTCAAAATTCTGGTAGCCCTTGAGTCAAGAATTTGGTAGGGGTCAAAATATTGGTAAGTGTCAAAATTTGGGTAGCCCTACGGTCAAGATTTGTATGGGTCAAAATATTGGTAAGGGTCAAAATTTGGGTAGCCCTAGGGTCAAAATTTTGGTAGGGCTCAAAATTCGAGTAGGGGTCCAAATTTTGGTAGCCCTATGGTCAAGATAATGGTAGGGTCGAAATTATGGTAAGGGTAAAAATTCTGGTAGGGGTCAAAATTTGGGTAGCCCTACAGTCAAGATTTTGGTAGGGGTCAAAATATTGGTAAGGGTCAACATTTGGGTAGCCTTATTGTCAAGATTTTGGTACGGGTCAAACTAATGGTAAGGGTCAAAATTCGGGTAGCCCTAGGGTCAAGATTTTGGTAGGGGTCGAAATTCTGGTAGCCTTAGGGTCAAGATTTTGCTAGGGGTCAAAATTCGAGTAAGGGTACAAATTTTGGTAGCCCTATATTCAAGAGTTTGGTAGGGGTCGAAATTCTGGTAGGGGGTCAAAATGTGGGTAGCCCTATAGTCAAGATATTTGTAGGGGTCAAAATATTGGTAAGGGTCAAAATTCGGGTAGCGCTAGGGTCAAGAGATTGATAGGGGTCAAAATATTGGTAAGGGTCAAAATTCGGGTAGCCCTAGGGTCAAGATTTTGGTAGGGGTCGAAATTCTGGTAGCCCTAGGGTCAAAATTTTGCTAGGGGTCAAAATTCGAGTAAGGGTACAAATTTTGGTAGCCCTATGGTCAAGAGTTTGGTAAGGGTCGAAATTCTGGTAGGGGTCAAAATTTGGGTAGCCCTACAGTTAAGATATTTGTAGGGGTCAAAATATTGGTAAGGGTCAAAATTCGGGTAGCCCTAGGGTCAAGAGATTTATAGGGTCAAAATATTGGTAAGGGTCAAAATTTGGGTAGCCCTATGGTCAAGATTTTGGTAGGGGTCAAAATATTGGTAGGGGTCGAAATTTGGGTAGCCCTAGGACTAAGATTTTGCTAGGGGTCAAAATTCGAGTAGGGGTCCAAATTTTGGTAGCCCTATGGTCAAGATATTGGTAGGGGTCGAAATTATGGTAAGGGTCAAAATTCTGGTAGGGGTCAAAATTTGGGTAGCCCTACAGTCAAGATATTTGTAGGGGTCAAAATATTGGTAAGGGTCAAAATTTGGGTAGCCCTAGGGTCAAGATTTTAGTAGGGGTAAAACTTATGGTAAGGGTCAAAATTTGGGTAGCCCTAGGGTCAAGATTTTGGTAGGGGTCGAAATTCTTGTAGCCCTAGGGTCAAGATTTTGCCAAGGGTCAAAATTCGAGTAAGGGTCCAAATTTTGGTAGCCCTATGGTCAAAAATTTGGTAGGGGTCGAAATTCTGGTAGGGGTCGAAATTCTAGTAGGGGTCAAAATTTGGGTTGCCCTACGGTCAAGATATTGGTAGGGGTCGAAATTATGGTAAGGGTCAAAATTCTGGTAGGGGTCAAAATTTGGGTAGCCCTGCAGTCAAAATATTTGTAGGGGTCAAAATATTGGTAAGGGTAAAAATTTTGGTAGCCCTAGGGTCAAGATTTCGGTAGGGGTCAAAATATTGGTAAGGGTCAAAATTTGGGTAGCCCTAGGGTCAAGATTTCGGTAGGGGTCAAAATATTGGTAAGGGTCAAAATTTGGGTAGCCCTAGGGTCAAGATTTTGGTAGGGGTCAAAATATTGGTAAGGGTCAAAATTTGGTTAGCCCTACGGTCAAGATTTTGGTAGGGGTCAAAATATTGGTAAGGGTCAAAATTCGGGTAGCCCTACGGTCAAGATTTTGGTAGGGGTCGAAATATTGGTAAGGGTCAAAATTTGGGTAGCCCTAGGGTCAAGATTTTGGTAGGGGTCAAAATTCGAGTAGGGGTCCAAATTTGGGTAGCCCTATGGTCAAGATATTGGTAGGGGTCGAAATTATGGTAAGGGTCAAAATTCTGGTAGGGGTCGAAATTGGGGTAGCCCTACAGTCAAATTTTTGCGGGGGTCAAAATACTGATAGGGGTCAAAATTCATGTAGGGGTCCAAATTTTGGTAGCCCTTTGGTCAAGATATTGGTAGGGGTCGAAATTATGGTAAGGGTCAAAATTCTGGTAGGGGTCAAAATTTGGGTAGCCCTACAGTCAAGATATTGGTAGGGGTCAAAAAATTTGTAAGGGTTAAAAATTGGGTAGCCCTAGGGTCAAGATTTTGGTAGGGGTCAAAATATTGGTAAGGGTCAAAATTTGGGTAGCCCTACAGTCAAGATTTTGGTAGGGGTTAAAATATTGGTAAGGGTCAAAATTCGGGTAGCGCTAGGGTCAAGATTTTGGTAGGGGTCAAAATTCGAGTAGGGGTCCAATTTTTGGTAGCCCTATGGTCAAGATATTGGTAGGGGTCAAAATTATGGTAAGGGTCAAAATTCTGGTAGGGGTCAAAATTTGGGTAGCCCTACAGTCAAGATTTTGGTAGGGGTCAAAATATTGGTAAGGGTCAACATTTTGGTAGCCCTAGGGTCAAGATTTTGGTAAGGGTCAAACTAATGGTAAGGATCAAAATTCGGGTAGCCCTAGGGTCAAGATTTTGGTAGGGGTCGTAATTCTGGTAGCCCTAGGGTAAAGATTTTGCCAAGGGTCAAAATTCGAGTAAGGGTACAAATTTTGGTAGCCCTATGGTCAAGAGTTTGGTAGGGGTCGAAATTCTGGTAGGGGTCGAAATTCTAGTGGGGGTCAAAATTTGGGTAGCCCTACGGTCAAGATATTGGTAGGGGTCGAAATTATGGTAAGGGTCAAAATTCTGGTAGGGGTCAAAATTTTGGTAGCCCTACAGTCAAGATTTTTGTAGGGGTCCAAATATTGGTAAGGGTCAAAATTTGGGTAGCCCTTCGGTCAAGAGATTGGTTGGGGTCAAAGTATTGGTTAGGGTCAAAATTTGGGTAGCCCTAGGGTCAAGAATTTGGTAGGGGTCAAAATATTGGTAAGGGTCAAAATTTGGGTAGCCCTAGGGTCAAGATTTTGGTAGGAGTCAAAATATTGGTAAGTGTCAAAATTCGGGTAGCCCTTGGGTCAAGATTTTGGTAGGGGTCAAAATATTGGTAAGGGTCAAAATTTGGGTAGCCCTAGGATCAAAAATGTGGTAGGGTCAAAATTTTGGTAGGGGTCGAAATTCTTGTAGGGGAGGAAGTATTGGTAGGGGTCGACATTCTGGTAAGGGTCCAAATTCTTGTAGGGGTCAAAATTTTGATAGCCCTAGGGTCAAGATATTGGTAGCGGGTCGAAATTTTGCTAGGGGGTCGAAATTCTGGTAGGACTCAAAATTCTGGTAGCCCTAGGGTCAAGATTTTGGTAGGGGTCGAAATTATGGTAGGGGTAAAAATTTTGGTACCCCTAGGTTCAAGGTATTGGTAGGGGTCAAAATTCTGACAGGGGTTAAAATTATGGTAGCCCTAGGGTCAACATTTTTTGTAGGGGTCGAAATTCTAGTAGGGGTCAAAATTTTGGTAGCCCAATGATAAAAAATATGGTAGGGGTCGAAATTCTGGTAGGGGCCAGAATTCTATTTGTGAAATTATAGCTACAAACCCGTAAATGCATTTAAGACGGTTTGATTTTAATGCGGAAAACTTCAACTTGAAATATCTCTGTTATTTGAAGTCCAAACCCTGTCATGTTGGTAGTCATTTTAATCGTCTCGACGAGAATAATCCAATGAGCACCTACAACATAGGGTTTTATGAACTTTAACATTTTGTCAATATGTCAGATAAACCAAGCACTACCGGTAAACTTTAAATTAAAATTTCTCCTTTCCTAAAGATTTCAGACTCTTGCGACTTTTTTACATTTACTCCTACATAGTTTGAAGTTACACAAAAATATATTTTGATAGGTTATTAACGTCAGTTTTACTGTATAAGCCATCACAAAAGGGATATACACTGAACATATCTTCTAAACCGCCACGGCATTTAACTTTGTATTGCTCCAATAATATTTTAGATTGGTGCTTGAAATTTTCAAATAATAAAGATTAACCATTCCCACAGAAAATGCCAAAATTTCATAGAGGCGCTTTGACAATAACAGGACTAAATTGCAAATTAAAAAGGGTCACTGTCACGTCTACATTTTCACATCAGAAATGTGAACTGTAAGCTATTGGATGTCACACCACTCTTCGTCAATAACTCTGCTTGAGAACAAGCCCTCATACAATTATAGCTACCCAGGAAGTTTTAAGGTGTCACTATAGACGTTTCTGTAAGCATGGGTAAGTCTGCCACACTTCCGGTTGCCTGGTATTTTTCCCTATTCTTTTCGTAATGTCTTGTGATTACATTGAAACATTTCTGCGATTTGAATTCATCTGTACATTAAATCTGGGTGATATTTGTTGACTGTGAACAAATATGTCGGCCAGTCTTCACTTTTGAATGCTTTGATGATGTTCTACGGAATACAATACGTGCTTTTAAAAAGAACAAAAAAATCCAGTTTGTAGACATAACTTTGTATCCTCTCCAGTAGCTTACATACGTCAAGGATGCATTAATGATATGAATCCCTGATTCGAAAGTCATGTCTTTCGTCACGAAAGGTACATGTGGATTAATAATAAGTTGTATGGTAGACTGTACGGGCAATAATCTGTGGTGCACTTTGACATGGTTTTGGGGCCATATAACTCGATATAAAGACGCAATAGAAAAAACAACCGATGCATTTAACAACAATGTCGACGTATCTTCACTTTTGAATGTTTTACGGCGTTCTACGGAATATAGTACGTGCTAAAGACCACTTTAATGGAGTTTGTAAACATAACTTTAAATCCTCTCTATTAGCACAAGCGCGTCAAACATCCATTAATGACATGCTAAATGTATGCAAAGGATAAGTCATCTGTCAGAAAATGTACATGTGAACTATCAATGTTTTGTATGGTGGACTCTAAGGGCCATGTTCTGGGGTGCACTTTGACACGGTTTGAGGTCCAAAAAATTAGCAAAACAGAAGGTAATCGAAAAACAGTTAATGCATTTAGCATTATCATGATCAATCTTTTGAAACATGCACACAACACTTAAGAGGGCACATGCCTTATTCATATTGACGTCGCTTTCGATAAGCCCCAAAGTTCGACCCATATCACTTAAGCACACCCGGCCCATTGAGTTGAGTTTTCTTTGCAAAATCGGCATGTCGGATCAATATGAACTAATGCTTGAGTAATGTCGTTCAATTTAACTCATCAAATCGTGCAACACGTGATAAAACCGGTTTTATATAAAAGACACTACACACAAAAAGTTGTTGTTTTAATTTTGACTTTATGGAGTTAAATCGATTGCTAGTGATCACAAAATCTAATGTGCAAAATATTGTTTCAAACGAGCAGTTCGTTTTTCATTTATACCAAAAAATCTGTTTTGAAAAGTGGCGGTTTAGAAGATCTGTTCAGTGTATACTACGCACAAAAAGTTTAGCACACTCGGCAAATGTTGTTTCCTAGTCAAAAACTATTCCAAAATCCTTAAAATGAAAACACTAATGTGTTTGAAAATTCAATTTTCTGGCGATTCCTGAAATTTTGTTTCAAAATTCTTACGTTTAAGTGCACAGGGGTCAGATATCGAAAGTCAAGCAAATTTCGATGAAGCGAATGTCTAGCATAAGCAGCTAGGACCGCGATTCAATGTCTTGCCATGTAGCAGACAAGCTTCCTGACCACAAAGAAAGGAATTTTGCTCATTCATACTGCAGATGACGCTCAATGTCATTGACGTTACAGACATCATAACTTTCTCTAGCCTAACGTCAAACAATGTTCTTTATGTGTTCTTTTGCTGGTAATTAAGCAGTTCAGGCGTAGATCATTCTGTATATTCCTTGGAATAAGTGGAAGGTGATTATCTTATTGAAATATCACAACGTTGAGCTGTTGTAAGACGGTCCAGTGACAGGTTGGATAATTTCATTGCAGTACCCTTGCACAGTTTGGTTGCCATTAACTGAAATGAGTCTGTTTAACTGTTTTCATCCATTCCTGCCAAAAACTGACGCTACCCTCGACGTTACAGTCTCAATGATGACGTTATTGAAATCCAGCCTTACGCATCGTCTCCAACCACAAAATCTGCCGTCAGTTAATGAAACGTAAAATGAAATTCGTCCGGACATTTGTCCAATGTCTCATGAATCCATATCGATATGTCCATACCCACTGACTCATTGCCTGTCGATGCTTAACGTCATTGGCGTAAGATCGAAGGACCCTGATGCAAGTTGTGCGGAGCCTGTTTCGGACAGTCTAATAACTAACGGTATACCCTGTGACGTCCTGGAGGAGTAGCACTAAATTCTTACTAGACAGGAATTCGAAACGTCGTCATGACGTCGCTGTGAAACGATCCTCCTTGAACGTCGTTTTACACGGTCTGCAAGATTTAGGTCGGTCGTTGGTCGCTAAAGTTGCATAAATCAAGTGCCGTAGGCGCGTAATTGTCAATTCGAGCAAATCGATATGCAACGCACATCTCTAACAGACATACCTGATTGGAGCATGCAAAGAGCTCTGTGACGTCGAACTTACGTCATCATTTCTCGCCTTCCAAAATACATTTTCAAAGAACTTGTAACAGTTAAATTGATTCTCCTAACATATCTGTGTAATCGTGTGTTTTTGGACAAGCTAGACTTTATCGATGGCACTGCACACGTGCCGCGCGTGACTTTTGCTAATCTGTACTTTGTCCAATAAACTGAATGCCCACTCTACACATGCACTGTATGCGTAATGGTTGTCGATCGGGACAACTGAACAACACAAAGCAATGTTCATTTAATTATCATAAACTGAAAGAAGAATGTGTTTAAAAACGTGCTAAACTTTTTGTTCTCAGTATATTTTTATGAAATAGTTGAAAAGTGCTCCAGCCATTTCAGGAAATGGCTGAAATAGGGAAATGTGAATGAAACAACAGGAATTGCATGTTAGTTCAAGATTAATCAATCTATAAAGGTTTTGCATAATATATTTTCGATTTAAACAATAATGTGCTTTACTACTATATTCCTGACGATATTTTACTTATTTACATTTGTTTTCAACATAAAAAATGAATCTTTATTACAGACAATGAAATAAATTTGAAGATTTTTTTCACAGATGGTTTGAACTTAATTCAGTCATTCTATGTAACACCTTAATGTTAAAATTATCATTATTTTGATTAAAATACGAGCAAGTCAATTATATACTAGAACAAAAAAGATACGCAACCCCAATTTTTCGTAATATTTTCGACAAAATATGTTTTTAATGGATATTGAGTACATTTTTAATATACATGCATCCATACGCATAGATATTGTGTCATTTTTTCAGATGTCGTAAATTCATCACGTGATTCATGGTAAATTGTTAAAAACTGATTTTCCCCCTGTCGTGGTTTCTAAATGACTACTATCATAACAAATTTTCTTCAAACACAAGCTAAAACATAGACCAAGAAGATGCCAAAGCGTTCATAGACTTCTCACTACCCTACGCATAGCACGGCTGTGCCAAAATCAGCGCCAGTCTGCAGTACGGATTTTGTTTGTTTGAAAAAGTCAAAATGTTGTTGCAAAGCATTGATGGGGCAACAAATCGACACATTTTCGAATGTTTACGCTGTTGGCTCTCAATGGGACCACAACTGAACGAGCACGGAGCGGACGTGCAAGAGATATGACGTATGCACGGTGTATAATCACGTGACTTAGAATTTCCGGTAATCTTCGATAACTTTGTCAATACTTTACCAATTTGAATTCGGTTTGAAGCAGAGAAGACGGGAAAATGTCAGGAATAACCTGGAAGCGTGGATTTTTGAAAAATCAACTGATGAAAAAGTTATTGAAGATAAACACAAAATTTGGTTTATCTTCAATAACTTTTTTATAAGTTTAACGCTTTTCACGCTCATCTAATGCGTGACGGCTGTCCACCTTCTCTGCTTCAAACCGAATTCAAATCGGTCAATTTTTAACCAAGTTGTTAAAGATTTTCTGAAATTGTTGCATCACGTGATTATCCACCGTGGTCTAGGCAGAACCGTACCATCAGGTTAACGCCAGCTACGGGATAGGTTTAAGAATGCAATGGAGACCGCTAATAAATCGCATGGACTTTCACAACATTCGAAAATCGGTCCAAACTGAACAAAAGAGAATGTGTTTTTAGACCTACATACACTTTTTTTTGTCAAACTGTGTTGACGCCCGGTGTAAACTGGGTGTTTTCTTATTAATGGAATTTACTACAAACACAATTTTGTGGAATTTATAAGGTGAAATGTTAATGCTTTAGATGTATTACATTTTGTTCAAATCTGATTTGTTGTCTTTGCGTAAGAAGGAATTGAAAAGGAAGTTGCGTTTCTTTTTTTGCCTAGTATATTTGCAGACTAAAGTAAGGTATGGAATCATTTTTTCACAGTTGGGCTGAAATAAAGCGTGTCATTCTATGTAAACATTTATCACCTTTTGATAAAATCCTATTATAGTGTCGAATTGAATAAAAAAAACATTATTTCACAGATTGGCTTTAATAAAACCAGTAATTCTGTGTACATCTTTATGTTCAAATTACCATCTGGCATATTTTGATAACAAAAAATCATTTACGGTTAAAAATTTGAACAAACATGAAGCAAAATCATAAGGTAAATTGGCTGAAATAAAACCAGCCATTATATGTAAAACTTAAATGTTCAAATTGTCATTATTATAGCGGCGAATTATTACACAGATTGGCTAAAATTAAACCGCTCATTCTATGTACATGTAATACCTTAACCCTTTCCCAAACCGCAAAATTTTAGAGTAGTCACATTCAAAAGCTGCTGCGGATTAAAAAATGGTTGTTGATTGTTGATGAGGATAGGAATTCTGTATGATATAGCGTAGACAACATTGAGACAAAAGGAGAAAATGCTGTTCATCAGCATTTTCTTATTTCCCACAATGTTTTCCTAGGTATTTTCCATTATAGACTTCAAAATGATGTCTCATTTGGGAAAGGGTTAATGACGAAATCATCTTTACACTGATAAAAAAGGTCAATTGTTTTTGCAAATTAAAGCAGAATTTGAAATAAAATCATTATTTCACAGATTAGCTGAAATAGAGCCTGTCATTCTGTGTAAAACTTACCAATATTTTGATAAGATTTTATTATACTGTCGAACTCACTGAATATATGAGGCAAAGTACATGTATTATCATTGGGGATATTTTGATAAAGAAATCTGAATCATGATTGCAAATTGTCACAAAAAATTGAGGCAAAATAATTATTTCACACATTGGCTGAAATAAAACCATCCATTCTCTGTAAAACTTTAATGCCCAAATTATCATTATTTTGATAAAAGAAAAGTTTGTGATAAATTGAAACTAACTCATTTCATGGATGGACTAAAATTAAATCAATCCGTGTGAAATTATTTTTACTTTCATGATAAATAATTATAGTTGCAAAATGTGAAGCAAATATGAAACAAACTCATTATTACACGGATTTGCTGAAACGAAACTAGTCATTCTATGTAAAACATTAATGTTCATTACACAGATTGGCTGAAATTGCATCAGCCAATCTGTGTAACAGAAACATGAAAAATTCAGCCATTTCATGAAATGGCTGAAAATTTTAGCCATTTCATGAAATGGCTAAATATTTCAGCCATTTCATGAAATGGCTGATTTCACAGATTGGCTGTAACATATATATGCCTGATTTCAGTCTTTTTAAAAGTAGGTCAAACTCCAAGTTCAAGGTTGCAATATTCAAGGTCATGGTCAAATGTGAAAGGTCTTGGTGGGAGGTGTCTATGTGTGAAATATCAAGGCTGTAGGTGTAATAAGACATAAGATAAAGGCTAGGTTATATATTTCTAAAAATATGTAAAAATCAAAGGTCAAGGTCACACAGGCCAAGGTCATGGTCAAATGTGCAAGGTCTTGGTTGGAGGTGTCCATGTGTAAAATATTGAGACTGTATAGGTAACATGACATGAGATATAGGCCTAGTTTCAGTTTTTTAAAAGTATGTCAAACTCCTAGGTTAGGGTCCAAGTTCATGGTCAAAAAGTGAACTATCTTGGTTGGAAGTTACCATGTGTGAAATTTCAACGCTGTATATGTAAAATGACATGAAATATAGGCCAGGTTAATGTATTATAAAAGTAGGTCAAACACCAAGGTCAAGGTCACAAGGTCCAAGGTCATGGTCAAATGTGAAAGGTCTTGGTCATAGGTGTCCATGTGTCAAATATCAAGGCTGTATGTGTAAAAGGACATGATATATCGGCTAGGTTAAAGTTTTTATTAAAAGTAGGTCAAAGTCCAAGGTCAATGTCACAAGGTCCGAGGTCAAGGTCAAATGTGAAAGGTCTTGGTAGGATGTGTCCATGTGTGAAATATCAAGGCTGTATGTGTTATAGCACATAATATATAGGCCCAGTTTAATTTTTTTAGAAGTAGGTCAAACTTCAAGGTCAAGGCCACATGGTCCAAGGTCACAGTAATATGTGATAGGTCTTGGTCAGAGGTTTCCATGTGTCAAATACCAAGGCTGTACACTCACCCGAACTTCTAAACGGCCACCTCATTCTTTCACTTATAATTCAACATCTCTTATGAAAACTCATGTTGTTTTGGTTCTTTGTAAAATACATTCATTTTTAAAAAATATGACAAAATTTCACGAAGCTGAGTTTTACATTGATGAAATGGTGACGTTTGGAAGTGCACAACCCCATAAATGAAAATTCGCATATCACAACTTAATATCCCGTGTAATCTCTGTGTGCATTTATCATGGCTAAGAATCCTTTTCTCGTGGGTAATATGCATTCTTGAAGATACGGTAGGGTATGGTACAGTGCAGAAATACCAGGTTTGCCGAGTCAGGTCTTCTAAATCGTTTACTTTGGCAGTGCTCGAATCCGTCTGTTGAACAAGTCAAAGACGTCATTCTTGATTAATCACGAAACGTATTTTGTGTCCAAGCCATTTTCCGATATCATAGGGGATGTTTAGTACAGTTTAGGCTCCAAAATATGCTTCACAGTACTAAGGCTTTGCCATTTCGTTGACCATGCCACCTAGGATCGCTTTTATTAAAGCGCCTCATAGCCGTTTGTAGTGGATTGGGTCGCTAGGATTACTTAGATTTCGTCTATCGTTATTTGTACATGCATGGAATTATTTCTAAAAATTGCTTTATAAAGTTGTCCATCTTGTTCACGAATAGTAGTCCTTAAGTGTGGCCGTCGCCGTGTTTTATGAACACTTCCGGTACGCATGCTCTCATCCTAAATTTGCTTATTTGTGAAAAAGCCGCATATATCAGATTCGATCTATCGACAAACAATAAAGACGATATGTTCACACCAGAAACAAAAGAAATCGAATGGTTGCATTCAGATTTTGTTAGAAAGGGAAATTATCAAAATGACCTTTCTGACTGGAGCCCCAACATCAAACATTCCGAAGGTCAATTCTCGCGTTTTAATAATAATTCTTGTCATGTTAAATGTTTTTCTGACTGGGCTATCCATATGGATAAATTATCAAAACGGAATCGATATTTATCACGTAATACAAAATACACACGTCCAATTTTAACGTTTCTATCAAAATGACGTCACGTGCTTCTTTTTTGACGTGACACTACTGTTCCTTGTCCAAAAAAGTTAGAATGTGACTTCGTAAAGTACAAAAAGCAAACACACAATCCAAGTGAATTGATATGATTTATTTATTCAAAAAATAAAAGTGGCCGTTTAGAAGTTCGGGTGAGTGTATGTATAAAAGGACATGATATATCGGCCAGGTTAAAGTTTTTTAAAAGTAGGTCAAACCCGAAGGTCAAGGTCACAAAGTTCAAGGTCATGGTCAATTGTGAAAGGTCTTGGTATGTTGTGTCCATGTGTGAAATATGAAGGCTGTATTTGTAAAAGGTCATGAGATATAGGCCAGTTTAATTTTTTTTTTAAAGTAGGTCAAACTCTAAGGTCAAGGTCACAAGGTCCAAGGTCATGGTCAAATGTGATCGATGTTGATAGGAGGTATCTATGTGTGACATATAAAGGATGTATGTGTAAAAGGACATGAGATATAGGCAAGATTAAGAATTAAGTGTAAAATCAACAAAGGGCAATAACTCCAAGAATTTGATTGGCAGAGTTACGGTTCTTGTGCACTGCAACTCTCCATAATGAAATGTATTGACCTGTAAAGTTTCATGATTCTACCTTACATATTTTTTGAGTTGTGCTCCGGACAAGAATCAAGTTATATAATCAACAAAGGGCAATAACTCAAAATTTCAACGGAAGAGTTACATTTCTTGTGCACCGCACCTCTCCATTATGAGATCTATTCACCTGTAAAGTTTCATGATTCTACCTTACACACTTTTAGAGTTATGCTCCGGACAATAGTCAAGTTTGAAAATCAACAAAGGGCAATAACTCCAAAAATATGATCGACAGAATTACGGTTCTTGTGCACTGCACCTCTCCATCATAAGATCTATTCACCTGTAAAGTTTCATGATTCTACCTAACACAGTTTTTTAGTTATACTCTGGACAAGCATCAAGTTTGATAATCAACAAAGGGCAATAACTCAAAAAATTTGACCAGCAGAGTTACGGTTCTTGTGCACTGCACCTCTCCATAATGAGATCTATCTACCTGTAAAGTTTCATATTTCTACCTTTAATACTTTTGGAGTTATGCTCCGGACAAGGTTTGGTCTACGGACAGACCGACTGACCTACGGACCGACCGACCGACCGACCTTCCGACCGACCGACCGACCGACCGACACTTGCAAAACAATATACCCCCATTTTCTTCGAAAGGGGGCATAACTACTGAAAAAAGGTAAATTTCAAATTCGACATTCTATTGTTTTAACATTGATAGACACAGCCTTATTTGTCCGTTTTCCTGTCTTTGGCACCTAGTCCCCCGAGTTTGAACTCGTATTATCTGCAGTTACGCAGGGGTTTCATCGGACGCCACCCGATTCGCTGTTGCTGGGTTAAGGCGACCCTTAATTATCCGAGAGTGCATGTGTTCAGAAGCTCACTCGCCTACAATGATACATAGCCTCAGTGTCCTTGGTTTTAGAGGATCAATTTATCACAAATCTACATTACCTGAGTGTCCCTGAGTTCAGATGCTCGCTGATTTACGATGGTACATAACTTCAATATCCTTGAATTAAGAGGATCAATTTATCACATATTTATATTATCTGAGTGTCCATGAGTTCTGAAGCTAGATGATTTACAATGGTAAATAGCTCCAGTGTCCTTGAATTAAGAGGATTACTTAATCACATAATTGCACTATCTGAGTGTCCCTGTGTTCAGAGGCTTGCTGATTTACAATGGAACCTAGTTTCAATGTCCTTGAAGTAAGAGGATCAATTCACCACATATTTACACTATCTGAGTGTCCCTGAGTTCAGAGGCTCGCTGATTTACAATGGTACATAGCTGCAGTGTCCTTTAATTAAGAGGATCAATTAATCACATATTTACATTATCTGAGTGTCCATAAGTTCAGAGGCTCTCCGTAAAAACAGACTGGAAAAGGCAAACTAATATCCCTGGACATCTAAAGACGGAAGCAATATACTTTCAATGCATTTCTGATATTGCAATTTTGTGAAATTATAGCTTTAAGCCCGTAACTGCATTTACGGGCTTATAACTATAATTTCAAAAAAACTTGCAATATCTCAGTTATTTTAAGCACGAGCACTGTCGTGTTGGTAGTCATTTAATCGATTCGACGAGACAAAGACGATGAGCACACAAAACACAGTCTTATATTGACAATAAAAAACGTTGTTGGAAAAGAAGTAAATCTATACTGCCCCCTTACCCAGAAAGGTCCGAAAAAATGACGAATATTACCATTCCGTCATCAGCTGACACGGATAGACGGACGGACCTAGAAATTTCAAATAATCTGTTTCTGCTCGTTCGATATCTCAATATGAATCAGAAAATAAAAAAAATTGAGACTACCAGTTATAGGAAAGGAAAAAATTAGAATATCCCGGGACTCTAAGAGAAGGCATTTTTACGGTTTGGGCTCAGGTGCCATAATCTAGCTATTTTTGATGTTGGTCTCCTTTACCTCGTAGATGGTTTTCTTTGAAAAACGAATTATTAAGACACCTTAAGGGACATTTTAGCTAAAAAAACAACAAGAATTTTATTCATACAATGTTCATATAAGGAGTTATGACCTTTCGACAAAATATACCTATTTTGTAAGTTCTTATACAGACAGATGGACGGTCTTATCCAATCATATCATAGCTTTTCCATTACTTCCAAGTCTATAGCAGTTAATGGAAAAAGTCACCAAAGTCAAACATCTTTAACAAGGGAGATTTTTTACCTTGAAGTGTACCCTTATTGCGAGCATCATCTTACAAAATCACTGAATTTTAAAGTTCGTTCAACCCTATGTTGTGGGTGATCATTGTCTTCGTTTCGACGAGACGATGAAAATAAGAATATGCACCAGGTACTTTGGACTTCAAATAAGAAAGCTATAAGCATTTAAAGTTCTTTTTTTGATGCAATAAACACGTAACTACATAGTAAGATAATGGCCATTTACACGGTTTGTGATAAAACCGGGCCGATATTTAAATGGTCATATCTTTCTTATTTTAAGTCCAATCTGGACATTCTTGGTGTCCATTTAGATTGTCTCGAAGAGAGAAAAAAAGACAGACACCAAATCGTAGTATGTGCTCACTAACCATTTAGAGAAGACAGCTGGATAGTTTTTGTTCCTAAATAATTGTTTATAGGAAAGTTATACGAGGCAGTGGCTAAGGAATCAGGGTATTGTAGACAGAGATACGGCCTTCTGTCATCTCCTGGAGACAGACAGACAGACTTACAAACACCAAAACGTAGTAATTGCTGTTAAAACATATAGAGAAGACAGCTGGATACTTTTAGTTCCTTAATAAGGCGTTAAAAGAAAATTATAGGCTGTTAAAATGGACGGGGGAGGAGAAATCAATGAAAAATAGCCGAGCTACGACCTTTTGGCATCTCCTGGAGACAGAAAGACAGACGTACACCCAACCTTCTGGAGCTAGACAGACAGACGTACAGTCACCAAAATTCAATATCTTATTACCGTTTATGTATAGATGAAAGCCGGTTACTTTTAGTTCCTTCATAAAACTTTTTAGCAAAGTTGGAGGGTTATGGTTAGGCAGGGGGCAGATTTGGGCTAAAATTTCGGTCGACGAAAATATACTGAGATGAAAATCTTTAGCCAGTATAAAGTTTTGGTCAATAATTTTGTCTAAAACGTTTTACAATGCCAAATTTTTTACTCATAACAATCTTCAACCGATTTAGAACAAGTCGGTGAAATCCAATTGGCATCCATGTTTTACTTAACCTTCTTTTCGACAATTCATTCCAAAAGGGGTCAAATTGAAAAGTCACAGCTTCAGGATTGACTTTTTGTAGAGTCTAAATTCCTGGCAATTGACATGAAAAATTTGTCTTTGAATCATTTCCTGGTAGAATAGAAGTCTCTTTGTTGATTGTGAGTGAGAAAACTTCATTTTATTGGAATTTACAGTAGATTATGGTGACTTACGCACCCAACCTATTGCTCCTAGCATTTTACTGCGTTTTCAAGAAATAGTTTTATCAGGACCAGTAGTCGGTTTACCACTGATACAAAGGTATCTATTGTAAATAGACAATTGGGCAAGTTTAAATAAAATGTGACCATTCACTTTTTACATGCCACGGTTTTTACAGAGAAACATATTAAACCCAATCAAAGCTAAAAAGATGTGTTATTGTGTCTATATACTGGGCACCAAGTTTAAAGAAAATCGCTTCACAAATAAAAAAGATATGTCATCAAAACATAACAAAAATGTCAGGAGTGAAACGTTTTTGTGTGACACTTAACACTTTTATCAAGTTTCTAGGCTATGGTAAATAAAAGACAGTGACAGGATACTACAATAAGCACGTGTAATTCATAAAACAACATGTGCATCATCATCTTAAAATTACTTTTTCATCGTATCTTCACTGGTTTAAGATGTGGAGCCTGTTTTATACAATACCCCTCTGAATTTTATGTTAGGAGTGAAACACTTTTATTTTTCAAAATGTGTTCTCATTTTTGTTCATTCAGCCAGAAATCAACCACTCATATTTTTTTAGGAAGCCATCAACCTTGTGGGCATTCTGAACTATACTTTTTAGTGATTCGTGGATTACAATTTCTCATATTGTGCAATATATATGCTGCCAGGAGTGAAACGCTTTTTTGTTGTCATTTTGCAAGATTGTGCATGCAATTTTAGCTAAAAAGTAGTGAACATGAATATAAAATGTAATTTGGGCACTGCTTAACCAATTAGAATAGTTTTTAGCCACCCTTATTCAGAAATCTGGATGATATTCTGTAAAATTAGCTGTTATTCTTGATATAAAATGTCACACTTTGGTCACATTTTTTAAACCTGCCCAATTAGAAAAGATAACTGACATTCAATATTTGTCAAACAATGCCTGAGATCAGGCTGAGCCAATGCTAGAAAAGCCAACTCTCGGGTAAATGGCCAGGCAAGTAAAATACAGACTTTTTCAAACAAAAGTCATTATTGAACAAATTGGTTGCAGTGTAGTCAATTTTTCTTAATGTTTTTTGTCAGTTTAAACGTGACATAACTTGATGACGTCACAATTAACATTTATTCCATATACGCTGTTTTCAAAGGTATCAATGACCAAAATCTCATGCATGTTCCCATTTCTGACAACAGCTACATCAATGCTTAAAACCGAAAGTGTTTACCAAGTTCAAACTGTAGGAAGTCACCAGAGTTCGTAGGTTAGGTAGATGGTTTCTAACATTGTCATTTTTGGCCAAATTGATTAAGCCAGGGTGCTAAAATCATGGAAGCTGGTACCAATTTTATTATTGATTTTTTGTATCTTGGCTATTGTCTTTGATTTGCATACATTTATACAGGAAAAAGACTTGCGCCTTAACTGCAGCAAGTGCACCTGTCAAAATTTGAAATTCTTTTCGCACAAATCTAAAAACTAAAATCAAGCAACATTATTTGAAGATGTTTGTTAAGCGTTGATTGAACAAATATTGTGTGAAATTTTACAATGATATGTGTTTTTTTTTTGGCCGAATAATTTACCATCAAAAATACTGACTAAACTTTTTCTTTTGCTATAACCTTGCCGACATTTGACCTCGCGGACAGACGGATGTACGAACAGGTTGCAAGTAAAGTTTTTCTGAGAGTTTAATATTTCAATATGCAAATACAAAAGAAAGTGTGAGTAAAACATCGTTACGAAATGAGAAATTTGATTTTGAAATTACCCTTTTTTTAAGGTCACAAATTCTCGAGTTACGACCTTTTAGCACCCACTGAGCAAAGACAGACAGACACCAAAACTTGGAATATGCTCCCAAGACATATAGAGAAGACAGCTGGATAGTTTTAGTTCCTAAATAATTGGTTATAGGAAAGTTATACGAGGCAGTGAGTAAGAAATCAGTGTCAGTGTCAGTGTCACCGCTACGACTTTCTGGCATCAACTGGAGACTGACAGACAGACTTACAGACACCAAAACGTAGTATTTGCTGCATAAATATATAGAGAAGACAGCTGGATACTTTTAGTTCCTTAATAAGGCTTTAAAAGAAAATTATAGGTTGTTAAAATAGAGAGTGGAGGAGGAATCAATGAAAAATAGCCGAGTTACGACCTTTTGACATCTCCGGGAATCAGACAGACAGACGGGTAGACCCCAAAGCCTAATATTTGTTCCCTACCTGTACAAGATACCCAGCTGGATACTTTTTATTCCTACGAAATATGTTATGGGAATGATTTTTTCATTTGAATTTTGGCTCGGCAGCTCAAAAGGTCCCAGATACGACATTTTAGCATAAATTATACCAAGACAGACGGACGCACGAACATTAATGCCACATTTTCTAATAGCTATCCATCTTCACTCTATATTCATAGACTTTTTATTCCTTAGTTTTAATCAATAAGATCGCTATAGCCCTTTAACCAATTCCAAAAAACGCCAAAAAAAACTCAAAATATCCGTTTTAGTTATTTCGACGTCGAACAAGTGCCCCGTACAGACGGACAGACACTCGCACGGTACTATGATGCACATGGTTCGAAAGCTGAGATGTACTCGAGAATGAAAAACCTTGTTTGGATGCAACAAAACATATAATGAACTCAAACGATGTGGTAAATGGAGAAAGGTGGGTTTGGGTTAGGCCCAAAATAGCCTGTGACATGGGTCCGAGACTCCCTTGTTGTAATTAGTTAAGAATACGTAAAACCAAAGCGTGATATACTTAAACCGTAGTGCTTAAATAGTACAATGTGTGCGTAAAAGAATTATAGCTTAAATGTATGTAGTTCTTTCTATGGCGGCGTTCTAAAATGACCCAAGTTCAATACTGCGAAAGCCCAATTTTGGCTTATTTACGTTCTTTTAGCACCCACTGGAGCCAGACAGACAGACGTACAGTCACCAAAAGTCAATATCTTATTACCGGACATGTATAGATGAAAGCCGGATACTTTTAGTTGCTTAATAATACTTTTTAGCAAAGTTAGAGGGTGTATTTATAGGCAGCGGGCAGATTTGGGCTAAATTTCGGTCGACGAAAATACCATAAATTTGACCTTGCCGATAGTTGACCTTTCCTTGTATTGGTGCTATATTAACTAAAAACACCAAACCTAACGACCCTTGGCCAGTAACAAAAACATAATAAAGTTTTAGAGAAACTTGCCATAATCAATCTTTTTTGGGCATTATGGGAAGGGTTAATTTGCCCTAGCACCCAAAGTATCACCCTGAGTGAAATTTCACTACCTTCATGTTTTGCACCAAGTCATAGCGCATCTTTTAAGACCAAACCCAATTCCCTACGACATAGTGACCCACCTAACCCAATTTACGTCATTTACAGGGTTTAGAGTGGGCTGACTGGGTACCCCCAGGATCCCATCATAATCTGAAAATCGAAACTTTTTCACACAATTTTTTAACCAGGTCAGGGTGGGTTGCTACAGGGGTCATGGACATTGAGAAACGACCTTTCCCAAAGGCTTTTGCCGCCGACTTTTCTAGAATGGATCAAATATGTTGGAAGATTATGGCATTTTTGCATATCTGATCCTGATCTGCACAAAGTTTGGTCCAATCAGAAAAACTCGACCCTATCCTGTAGAACTCATCGAGATCTATCTTTGTTCCAAATTTCATCAAAATCTATCGACTAGAAAAAAAGTTATAAACTAACGCAATTATGAAGTGCCAAAATCAACAAAAAACCTTAAGTAGGGATATAACATTGAAAAGGTGGTCGAAATTATAGGATGGGTAAAAATTTTGGTAGGGGTATAGAATATGGAACTGGTAGATAGTTCAGGGACGGTCCAAATTTTAGGAAGGGTCAAAATTTTGGTAGGGGTTAAACTTTTGGTAAGGGTATAGAAATTGGAAGGGCTATAGAATATTGGACTGTTAGATAGTTCAGAAAGGGTCAAGATTTCGGTAGGGGGTCAGAATTTGGGAAGGGGTATAGAATTTGGAAGGGCTATAGAATAAGGGACCAGTGGATAGTTCAGGAAGGGAAGAATTTTGAAAGGGGTCAAAATTTTGGCTAGGGTCAAAATTTGGGTAGGGGTATAGAATTTGGAAGGGCTATATAACAAGGGACCAGTGGACAGTCATAGAAAATGGGACTGGTAGATTATTAAGGAAGGGTCAAAATTTTGGTAGTGGTCAGAATTTTGGTAGGCCTCTATAACACTGGTGGTGAACTCGGACAAAGCGAGGAACATTTTTCATGAACACAAGGTACAGATACTTCATGTTTAAATGCGCGTTTGAAAACCAGTTTTACTAAATTGAGCATGTACACAACGATTTGCACGTGTTTATCCGCCCAAAACAATATGGACGAATCAGAGAGACACTTAGAGGCTATTGTAATTTTTGTTATTTCATTTCTCTGACTGATTCTGAAGTTGGTATTACAAGTCTTGGAGTAGAAGTTTTTTTTCCGATGTGAAAATCGTAGTTAACGTTTTTTGAAGGGGACTTGTACGGTTTATTTATGAACCTTTTCAATGGCTGTTCGAATTGCAATGACTTTTGTCCTAACAATAGAATGTGTTTTCGGTTAAATATGGATAAATCGTAGGTGTTATAAATTCCCGTAACTACAGCTTCAATAAAGTAGAGTTTGTGACGTTTTAGATTTACACCGACGAAGCACTAGTGTTTGTCCGAAAAAACGTCACTAGGTCTATATATAGTAGATAAAATTTATTCTTTTTCAAAGACGAATTAATGGTATACAATAATCATTTCCAAAACAATAGGCCTATCTGGTATTGCAGCCCCCCAATTAGAAGGCTTTCAGTAATGACCACCATATAGATAGTGCTTCGTTTGCCCGTCCGTCCGTTTTTCTACCCGTCCGCCAGTTTCTCTAGCTGACTGCTCTTGATGTCAAAATACATTAATTTTATATGTTGAGAAGTTAAAATGTGTGTACTAAATAAGAAAATATGAAAGAAAAATATTAAGAAAAAAGGATCCAAATTATTTTCAGTATAGATCTATTCATCTTTTGATTCAATGTTTTTCCAAACCTTTCTAAATGGGGGAAACTGTTTCGGAAATAAAAAATGTATTTCATTGCTTCGTCTTTGAATATGGATCAATCTTATCAAGAAAGCAGTGATTAATTTCGGACTACGATGGCATTCCGTAAATATAAATGTAAAACGTCGCAACTAGAGCTTGTTTGAAGCTGTAGTTACGACATTTTATACCAATACCAACGGTTTATAAAAACAGAACAGTAACAAAGTCTATTTTAGCACACAATTGATTTCCATAACCGATATCTCTTATTCATGTGTTCTTCCTAACGTAATCTGTCAACAATAATATTGGGATAAATACAAAAGTCGGAATGCATAGCGACGAAAATCCTCTTGAAAAGTGTCTGAAAGTTTTTTAGACTGTCATATTTACAAAGTCATTGTACTTTAAGTATTAGTGTGGCCTTTCGAAGCAGAACTTAAAAAATATATAAACATAGGTATAAGAATTAAATATATAAAAATAGGAAAGTTCCACCGTCCTAAATTAAAGAAATCACCATGGAAACATGCCCCATATACACAAAAAATGCTAATTTTAATTTTGCTTTTAGTATGTATATCCTATTGGACATTGTATTGTTAAGAGGTTAAACTGAAAATTGAAAAAGTAGAAGTTGTATGACAATAAGCTATATACGTTCTTCAACGCCAATTACACAAAACGCGGGAACGACGTCGTATTGTTTGGCGGCGATGTTATAAAGTCATGAAAACAGATCACGAACGTAAACTTTTGTTTCAGAAGAAATGTAGTGAAACGTCTTTTTTAACATTTTATCTTTAAGAAATCTAAAATATTGAAACAAATGGATTTAATCATAGTAGCACAAATATACTCCCCGTCATAAGAAAGTAGCCACTTGTCTAATGCAAATGGTCGCCAATTTTAGGATTATTCATAAATGTACCGAAATAAATACAAAATATTGAAGCATGGCAAGTAAGTCGAAAACAGTCGAATTACCCCATTAATTAGACTGTTTCGATTTTCTTGCCATGCTACAATTTTGGGACGATTCCAACACATCCAACGTCTACACGTGACGTCATTCCGACAAGACAACCATTATCAGAACGACTACCTGTGAAATCGACAGAAAAAAGGAAACGTTTCAGATAGATTGCTTCCTGGGTTGAGTTCTATCAGCAGAAGAGGCTGATAAATGTATTAGACCATCCGTTTCAGACGTCTTGCGATACCCATAGTCTTGCTACGATGTTATTGACAACATTACCTTCAGTGGGTTAGACAGCATCTATTGTTTTCTAAAGACAATTACATAGCATGTATTAATACCAACGGTGTTCACACTCGAAAATGTCTTGTAAACGCGAATCTTATCCTTATCCACTTTCAGGAATTGTTACGGTAAGAACAAGTATAGTGATAAATTGACAATTATTGAAAGTAAAAGATTAAATGTGCATTTGTAAAATTTTATTCATGTACCGCATGCAGTCAAGGTGTTAATTAAAAAGGAAATGCGCACTGTTAAATTTTCCCGTTAGTATACTTTAGAATGCATGCCCGTAGAAAGCAATTCCATATGGGCCCTGTCTAGTCCAGTGTCTAATATTCGGGGGTGGGGGTGGGGGGGACTAAATTAGATTTGCCATAAGTTTTAAATGTGAAATGATGAAAATTAAGCATTTTTGCCAACTATGAGGGGGGGTGGCTCCAGAGTCCCCCTGTTCGTACGGGCCTGGGATTTGTTAAGCAGTGGATCCTCCTTAGAATAAATGGTGATAATGGTAATGACAAACATTACAGTATAGATCTGGAAACGTTCATTTAGGCTTTTGCGACCAACATGGATCCAGATCAGACTTTGCATGTGCACTGTCTGATCAAGATCCATCTTGTTCTCATTTAATAGCTTATTCTCCACCTGTACCAAATTTAAGAAGGCATAAAGAAAATCTTACCGGTGAAACTCCAAGGTAACGATAAAAATGATGATGATGATGATGATGATGATGATGATGATGATGATGATGATGATGATGATGATGATGATGATGATGATGATGATGATGATGATGATGATGATGATGATGATGATGATGATGTCATTTAATTGTCATCACCTGTCAGTAATATATCTGAAAGGGGAGTTAGGCAGTACATATTGATATATATTGAAACAAGTACCTGGTGCTCGAATTTGATGCCGGAAATCTATGGTTAGATGCTCAAATCAGTGCGATATTACCGAATAAATGTTTAAATGTGCCGTTAAGTCCGGTGCAATCGATTAATTTATCAAACATGTGCTCATAAAACACCGTAGCTGGAAAAGATAACATCGCAAACATGCTGTAACGTTGTCACGAAGAAACCGCACAATGATTTTCAATGACATGACACCGAAAACTGCCATTTACAGCCTTTATTTGTACATTTATATGTCTTTTTTGTTTACTTGCAATGCAAATAGATGAACATAAACAGTGATATCGTACCATTTCGTTCGGGCGATTAAGATCAACCCATATGATCTCAATATGCGCTTTGTGCACTTGCAATCCGTTTATACCATTTGAAAATAATGATCGATAAAACTGATATTTTCGTGCGTATTATAAGTCATATCTACATACCTTAGTAACTTCCATTTGAGTGCATCCTTTAAAAAAAGACGGAAAGAGAAGTAAAACAAAATGACACGTGTATTGTTTGCAAAAATCCGGATGTGCAATGAAGTATCTGTACCTTGTGTTCATGAAAAATGTTCCTCGCTTTGTCCGAGTTCACCACCAGTGTATAATTGAGTAAGGAGTCGAAATTTTAGCAGGGGTCAAAATTTGTGTAGGGGTATAGAATTTGGAAGGGCTATAGAATATGGGACTCGTAGATTATCATGAAAGGGTCAAGATTTTAGGAAGCGTCAAAATTTTGATAGGCCTCTTTAATTGAGAAAGCAGTCGAAATTTTAGCAGGGGGTCAAAATTAAGGTAGTGGTATAGAATTTTGAAGGGACATAGAATATGCGACTCGTACATATCAATGGAAGGTCAAGATTTTAGGAAGGGTCAAAATTTTGGTAGGCCTCTATAATTGAGTAAGGAGTCGAAATTTTTGCAGGGGTCAAAATTTGTGTAGGGGTATAGAATTTGGAAGGGCTATAGAATATGGGACTCGTAGATTATTATGAAAGGGTCAAGATTTAAGGAAGGGTCAAAGTTTTGGTAGAGGTCAAAATTTTGGTAGGGGTATAGAATTTCGAGCAAGATGGACAGGCAGAAAGACACTGCAACTTATTATTTTTTGCTACATGTAAGAAAGGCAATAACTGGATGCATTGCATTCATTACTTATCGGTTTAAGGAATGCAATATTCTTTTGAAACTTGCCATGGGAGCTAAAATGTCCCATTTACGACCTGTTTGCATTTGCTTAACGCAGTAAGATAGACTAACAATCAATAATTCCCTCTTTACTAGTACCTATGTATTTCAACTTTGTTTCCCAGACTTTTATTAATAAATTTCAAGTATTAAGAGCGATAAAGCTATTCAACATATGTTCTTAATACGCCTAAATTAGGGTTCACGCTATTGTACGTACAGAGGTACGGACACATTACTAAGAAGCAAAATATATTGAATTTTGCTGTCCTTCAATTTATCGACCATGTGATGCCTAAATCATGTTTATAGCGCTACTACTTTTCGTACAATAAGTAACTTTATAAATGGAACAAGCGTTCTGTGCTTCATATTTTAGGATAAGGATAATGGCAAATCAATCCACAACGTGATATTTTTTTAAAGAATAAATCATTGCATAAACCACGTGATATTGATTGAATCATTCCTCACCACATGATATCTATTTTTAGAAATCACTTACTCAGACTCGCCATTTATCTCTTATCCTAAGGCTAAAATACAATAGATTTTAAAATGTTGAATATCTCGATGGATTGTCTATTTTTAAAATGAGCGCTCACGTGACATTAATAGAATCATACCTTGACACGTTATATCTATTTTTAGAATTCAAACACTCTTCATTTGTCTTTTACACTAACCAATATGATACAATAGATTTTAAATGGTGAAATTCTTGATGGATTGTCACGTGATATCTATGTTTAGATAAACCGCAAGACCGCAAAACCGCAAAATTTCGCCATTTATCTCTTACCCTAACCCTAACCCTAACCCTAACCCTAACCCTAACCCTAACCCTAACCCTAACCCTAACCCTAACCCTAACCCTAACCCTAACCCTAACCCTAACCCTAACCCTAACCCTAATTATGCTTTTTTGTAATGTTTGTCCCTCGGCATGTTCAAACCACTATAGCTCGTTTATTAGGTAAGGGTTAGTAATGAAACTTGGCACATAGGTAGAACTTGACGTCAGCTACAATCTGACGTCGCGTTTTCCCGGGAGGATCAACTTTTCAAAAGGTCAAGGTCGTTCGACTTTGAGGGACAAACATTACGTCAAAAGTTGATCCTCCCGGGGATACTCGACGACAATCGACCTGTCTCGGGGCCCTTTTTTAACCCACTGACCATGACCCGTAACCCTGACCTAGTTAAAATTTTGGCATAAAAAATTTCAATTTTGAGATTTTGATGGGTAGCCCGTATAACCCAAGTTGCCCACACTGAATCCAAAAAATGACTGAAACTTGGGTTACGTAACCGAACATCGTCGTAGATACTTCGGAAAGGTCTTAAAAGTTGCGCTATGACCAGGGCTTTAAGATAGAGGTAGTCGAATTGCTCTCAGGTTCGAATCTTCTGAGAAATCGCAATTTTCCCTGTGCCCAAATTTCACGAAATGGTAATTTTTGTCCCTGGGACTAAAAACTCATTTTATACTTCCTAAAATTGTAAGAACATTGTAGGGTTTTATGTTTTTAGTTGCATTAGGATAAATGCTAGCAAATAAAACAAACCTCGTGTTTATATGACGATTACGTAAGAAATTACGTAATGATAAATACTTAGAAAAAAAAAGCTTTTTATATTTTGCCCATTTTTAAACGGCTACACAGACAAAAGTATGGCGAAATATGCTATCTTTTTTTAATGCACACCTAGGTCTATTCAAGATCTACAAATTAAGCATAGTGGACAATTGCTTACCTTAAATTTAAGTACCAATACTTAGGTCACGCGGAACCCATGTGGGAGGGCTAAAATCAAGCCAACTGTCACTCTTTTTCATGCCGCGACATTTTTTTAAGCTAGTTGTTGCTTCGAATCTAGATTGCATTAAAAGAGAAATGTATTGGCTACAAAATGGTATGAGTTCTACTACTGTACGACCGTTCGTTTGTCTGTACGAGGCCGATTTTCTTTGAAAAATTGCGTTCCCGCGGAAATTTTTGGCCTTTCCCGCCCATTTTCGTCCAACTTTGACAGCATATTGTGCACATACCTTAAGCACTATGACATTGCTTTTTATATCATTTTGTAGGTAAATTTAATAACAATAAGTCGAGATAGGTTTTGTTTCTTAGATGTTCGTCCGTACACCTGTACGTCTGTTCGCGCAACAACCCTTACCCTACAATCTTAGTAAAATTTACCTTTTGGCGGGATTTTTTCGAACAGCCATAGCACCTGTATTATTAGAGATTAGTACATAAAAATGATATGGCTTTCTTGTATTATTCCTTATATAACAATATTTAGTCATTTCGTATTCATGCAACTGTCCGTTTTAGCTCAGTTAGTGCTAGAATGCATTAACTAAGGATTTACTACAGCCGAATCATCAGTTTAGACTCCTTTTAACATGCCTCTACACTCAAAACATGAAATTGAAAGGCAATTGCAGTTCAAATCGTCATCGTATTATTATAGACAGAGCAGAAAATGGGTTTTCGTGTTTGTCTGTCCGTTTGTTTTTCTCCAGTGAGTGCCAAAATGCCTTATGTAATCCCAATTTTCGCTTTCTGGGCCTCTTAAAACAGGCGATAACATTTCTCATACCTACAACTAAGGAATAAAAAGTACCCAGCTGCATCAGCTATAGGGTCTTCTTTAAGATGAAAGTGGTTTGACTTTCTTCTGTTCGTCCGTTCGGCTCCAGTGCGTGCTAGAGTGCACTAAAGTCGAAATTTACTTAAAAAAAACTTGTCTCATGGCCTCTTTTCACACGCCACAAAACTCCTTATGCCTTAAAGGTGGAGATAAAAAGTATCTAGCAGTCACCTTTGTATACGGAGGAATCAGAAACTAGGATTTGGGATTCGTCCGTTTGTTTGTCTTGCTCCAGCTCGTGCTAAAAGGTCCTAAATGCGACATTCGGACCCCAGGCGTCTTTAGTAGGCCGTTTAAATCCCAACGCCATAGTTTTAGGATATAAAAGTATCTAGCTGTTATCTGAGTATAATAAGGGATCAGGAAATAGAATTTGGGTTTCATACGTATGTCTGTCTTGCTCCAGTTAGTGCTAAAACGTCATAAATGCGACTTTTCAGCAGAATTTGCTCCACATGCCTTTTAAAGAGGCCAGAAAAAATCTAATACATGTTACTAAGGAATAAAAAGTGTCTGGTTGTCCCCAATATATACTAGAAGAGCAGAAAAAACATTTAGCTGTGCGCTAGTGCGTCTGTCTCGCTCCAGTGAGTGCCAAAATATGGTAAATAGGACATTTATTCCAGAATTTTGCACCTGGCAGAAAAGTCAAATGGCTATAAATTCTCTAATATTTAATACTAACGAATAAAAACTATATGACTGCCTTCTAAGTTTATTTAAGGGACAGGAAAGTTGAATGTATTGAATGTATGTCTGTCTGTTCGGGTCCAGTAAGTGCTAGAATGACGTAACTATGAGTCATTTTGACAATTTTCGGTCGTTTATCAGACCATAGCATTTCTATTACCTGTAACTAGGGATTAAAAAGTATCTGGATTTAATCTTTGTATATAGGGGTAGGAGATAGTAGAATTTGAGATTCGTGCGTCTGTTCATTTGGCTCCAGTAAGTGCTAAAACGTCCTAAATGAGACAGATTTTCGCCCAAATCGCTGTCCGGGGCTCCATTAAATGCATGTAACAATCCCAATTCTGAATATTAAGGAATAAAAACTATGTGACTTTAACCTTTATATACACAAGGAGTAGAAACAAGGTTTTGGTGATCGTCCATACGTGTGTCTGGCTCCAGTTAGTGCCAAAAGGACGTAATTTTTACAATTTTCACCTTGAACGAAGGAAAAATTCAAACTTAATTTTCTTCTTTTCAAACAATGTTAGAATCATAAATGATTTTGCATTTTCATCTTTAGACCTTTAACTCTCAGGAAAACGATACATGGAACCTGTCAGAGTGTCCGTCCGTCTGTACGCGGCATCGCAAACAGGGTAGTATTCGCCTATTGAAAAAGGACTGAAAATCGACTTTCCGAACGGTCAAAAGTGGTATTTTGGGAACGCTGATTTCTCCTTTTCTATCAATATTTGAGGACTGCGTTAGTTTCAGTTATCATCTTTAGACCTTAAATGAAAAGAAAATGCATAATTGTGTATTGTGTGTCTGTCCATCTGTCTGTATAAGGGTTCTTAAAAGGGGTATTTTGGTTTTGGTTCAAGGTCCGAGATACGACTTTTTGACACTTACTGAAGCCAGAGGGATGAATATACAATGACGAATATTCAATATATTATTGCCTACTATGTATAGATAAAAGTCATAACACTTTAATATCTGCAAAATACTTTTTAGCAGAGTTAGACAGGGGTTTTATAGGTAGGGGAGGCAGAAATGGGCAAAAATCTCGGTCGAAATACAATAAACGTGACCTTGCCGACATCTCCTCTCACGAACACACGGACGGACATAGAGTTATCAAATAAGCTGTTTCGGATAGTTTGATATCTCAATATGGAAATCTAAAAACAAATTGAGTTTTAATTTGATAGGAAAAGAGAAATTTGAATTTCCCGGAACCCTATGCGAAGGCAGAATCGGCCGAAGAGGCATTTTAGAAAATTAATTTCTCTTTTTTTCTCGATGTTTGAGAAATAATTCTTGTTTTGTTCATTTATTCAGTGTATTAACTTACTGAATAAATAAAATAAAATAGTATGCGACAGTCTGTGTGTCCGTACGGGACGTTGAAAAAAGGGATAATTCCACTATAAATTGAAAATATAGGCTCTTTCAAAAATTAATTTCTCCTTCTCCTGCGATGTTTTCCAAATATTTTCGTTTGTGTTACCTTCTTTAGACTTCAAACTAATAGAAAAGTTATGATTTGATATTGTATTAACTAGCGTTTGCTAATATAACGGGTTACAAAACTGAACATATTCGGCTAATATTAATTTGCACCGGCAAAATCGGCCGAGGAGGCATTTTAAAAAATTAATTTCTCTTTTTTTCACAATGTTTTTGAAATAATTTTAGTTTTGATTATTTATTTAGTGTTTTAACTTACTGAATAAATAAAATAAAATAGTATGCGACAGTCTGTGTGTCCGTACGGGACGTTGAAAAAAGGGATAATTCCACTATAAATTGAAAATATAGGCTCCTTTAAAAATTTATTTCTCCTTTTCCTGCGATGTTTTCCAATTATTTTTTGGGGGGTTATCTTCTTTAGACTTCAAACTAATAGAAAAGTTATGATTTGATATTGTATTAATTAGCGTTTGTTATTATTAGGCGTTACAAAACAGAAAATATTCGGCTAATAATGATTTGCACCGGCCGAATCGACCGAAGAGGCATTTTGATAAATCAATTTCTCTTTTTTTCTCGATGTTTGTGAAATGATTATAGTTTTGTTCATTAATTCAGTGTTTTCAGTTTTTCTTTTGTTGAACAATAATTCAGTTGGTTGGAAAAGGGTTACAGACTAAAGAACACTACCGGTCAAAACATATGCTATGTTATCTATTACTCCCGTGAAGACCGGATTCCGACCCAGCGTGTAGTTAGGTTCCATATGCATAAAACACATGTGTTAATTCGGAAAATGCCTTTGATTAACTAATGCAATATCTAATACCCTTTTTACTTAATGATTTTAGCTTCATTCTTTTGTATGTCCGTCTAAAAAAAGAAAAAAAACCTTATTTCGCAATGAACAACTTGCTGCTGTAATTTTCGAAGAAATCACGTTTTTAAATTAATTTACACAGGCCGAAAGGGCATTTAAAAAAATGATTTCTCCTCTTTTCACTATGTTTGTGAAATAATTCTAGTTTCTGTTAATATATTCAATGTTTAAACTTACTGATTAAATAAAATAAAATAAAACGCGACAGTGCGTCTGTCCGTACGGGACGTTGAAAAAAGGGCTAAAACCTCTGTAAATTGTCTGTATAGGCTCCTTTAAAAATTAATTCCTCTTTTCCCTGCGATGTTTTCCAAATATTTTTTTTTTTGATTACCTTCTTTAGACTTCAAACTAATAGAAAAGTTATAATTTGATATTGTTTTTATTAGCGTTTGTTAATATAAGGAGTTACAAAATTGAACATTTTCGGCTAATATTAATTTGCACCGGCAAAATCGGCCGAAGAGGCATTTTAAAAAATTAATTTCTCTTTTTTTCACAATGTTTGAGAAATAATTCTTGTTTTGTTTATTTATTCAGTGTTTTAACTTACTGAATAAATAAAATAAAATAGTATGCGACAGTCTGTGTGTCCGTACGGGACGTTGAAAAAAGGGATAATTCCACTATAAATTGAAAATATAGGCTCTTTCAAAAATTAATTTCTCCTTTTCCTGCGATGTTTTCCAAATATTTTTTTTTGGTTACCTTCTTTAGACTTCAAACTAATAGAAAAGTTATAATTTGATATTGTTTTTATTAGCGTTTGTTAATATAAGGAGTTACAAAATTGAACATTTTCGGCTAATATTAATTTGCACCGGCAAAATCGGCCGAAGAGGCATTTTAAAAAATTAATTTCTCTTTTTTTCACAATGTTTGAGAAATAATTCTTGTTTTGTTTATTTATTCAGTGTTTTAACTTACTGAATAAATAAAATAAAATAGTATGCGACAGTCTGTGTGTCCGTACGGGACGTTGAAAAAAGGGATAATTCCACTATAAATTGAAAATATAGGCTCTTTCAAAAATTAATTTCTCCTTTTCCTGCGATGTTTTCCAAATATTTTTTCTTGGTTACCTTCTTTAGAATTCAAAATAATAGAAAAGTTATAATTTGATATTGTTTTTATTAGCGTTTGTTAATATAAGGAGTTACAAAATTGAACATTTTCGGCTAATATTAATTTGCACCGGCAAAATCGGCCGAAGAGGCATTTTAAAAAATTAATTTCTCTTTTTTTCACAATGTTTGAGAAATAATTCTTGTTTTGTTCATTTATTCAGTGTATTAACTTACTGAATAAATAAAATAAAATAGTATGCGACAGTCTGTGTGTCCGTACGGGACGTTGAAAAAAGGGATAATTCCACTATAAATTGAAAATATAGGCTCTTTCAAAAATTAATTTCTCCTTTTCCTGCGATGTTTTCCAAATATTTTTTTTGGTTACCTTCTTTAGACTTCAAACTAATAGAAAAGTTATAATTTGATATTGTTTTTATTAGCGTTTGTTAATATAAGGAGTTACAAAACTGAACATATTCGGCTAATATTAATTTGCACCGGCAAAATCGGCCGAAGAGGCATTTTAAAAAATTAATTTCTCTTTTTTTCACAATGTTTGTGAAATAATTTTAGTTTTGTTTATTTATTCAGTGTTTTGACTTACTGAATAAATAAAATAAAATAGTATGCGACAGTCTGTGTGTCCGTACGGGACGTTGAAAAAAGGGATAATTCCACTATAAATTGAAAATATAGGCTCCTTTAAAAATTATTTTCTCCTTTTCCTGCGATGTTTTCCAAATATTTTTTATTTGGTTTTCTTCTTTAGACTTCAAACTTATAGAAAAGTTATTTATATGATCTTTATGGAAAAGGATTAAGGTTAGTTGCCTGTATCTTCTATGCCTAGTTGACCAGGTGTGCCGTCCATCTGGGATTCGTTTTATTGCAGATTAGGTAATTAGTGTAGTCCGCTACACAACAATTTCTGCATAAAAGCCGATAATTTCGTAAACTTAGCCATTCACATTTGTGAACCGACATTGCGAGGATCTAATTCTTAGCAAAGTTACTTTAAAACATTCTAATTTTTTTGTGTTTATTATTTTGATTTGTTATTTAGTGATTATTGTGGAAATGGTTCGTTACGCTAAACCTTGTCGCCTTTGTATCCAGTCCAAGAAGGAGGGCAAAGAAGTGGCTCAGACCGTGTTTCTGAAGTTATCACAACATCTTCGGACGGTCCATGGTTTGAGCTCCGATCAGGCGAAGGATGAGACAACGAAACTTAAGGGAGCTAGGTCGTTTGGGAGGTCAACTACCAACAGAAGGAAGTTCTGGATTTGTAATTTGGATGGGTAAGTTAATAAACTTTTCTGCTATGTGTCTATTTCAACATGCATATGAATAAATAGCAAAATATCGAAAGAAATGAAGTAATTGCACAGCAATTTCTTCTTTTCTTTCAATGTTTTAAAAAGCTCTTACCACCAGGTACTGAAAAACTAGTGTTATTTTGGGAAAGCATTACAAACACTTGTCTTATTCTGGAAAAGGATTAATGTCTTTGAGCCTTTAGCCATTGCTCGCCCTGGATGCTCTGGCACAACCCCAGATCTTTGAGCTTTAGCCATTGCGCATTTAACACTTAAGTCGAGTTGCTAATTGGCTGATGCCTTAGAACTGCTGGCATGATGAACCCCAGATCTTTTAGCCATTAGCCAATGCTCGTGCCGCACAAGCCCAGATCTTTGAGCTTTAGCCGTTGCGCATTTAACACTTAAGTCAAGTTGCTGATTGGCTGATGCCTCAGAACTGCTAGCCTATGTCTATATAGCCCTGGCTGGCATGCTGAATCCCAGATCTTTGAGCCTTAGCCATTGCTCGTGCAGCACAATCCCAGATCTTTGAGCTTTAGCCGTTGCGCATTTAACACTTAAGTCAATTTGCTAATTGGCTATTGCCTCAGAAATGTTAGCCTATGTCTATATAGCCCTTGCTGGCATGCTGAACCCCAGATCTTTGAGCCTTAGCCATTGCTCGTGCAGCACAACTCCAGATCTTTAAGCTTTAGCCATTGCGCATTTAACACTTAAGTCGAGTTGCTAATTGGCTGATGCCTCAGAACTGCTGGCATGACGAACCCCAGATCTTTGAGCCGTTAGCCATTGCAGTATATATACTGATAGGTGAAAATGTTCTTGACAATGAAATTTGTACAAATTCCATACATTTCTCATCAAATTTTGCTGTCCGAATTTCACATTACCCAAGGTACTTTGATTCAATGATTGCATGTCTCCGTCGAGATTAAAAAATGCACATGAAAATAATTCCAATGCGTCCTGTATCAGCGTAAAACGCTTTACCCCATTTTCAACAACAAATGCTTATTTTCTGCACCATTTAGATGCACAATTGATGGACCTCCAAGGCTACAACAGCCAGTCTAGGTCCAGTCTACGAGATCATGGCGGCGACCTAGTTTCGAAGTAGAAAATTGTTATTTTCCTTCAATAATAATAAATGTAAGAATTTATGACAATTTGTATGCTATCATCATATTTTCATATTGCTATCCTTTTATTTTCGTAGAAATCAAGTGATAACACCATTGTTGAAGGCACTGCACAGTATGGATTTGTTTTTTATTCGTACCCATATAAGTTCAACTCCAATTTCTTGACTGTTTGAAGTGGTTACGATTTTAGATATGCACGACTTCACGAGCTCTTTAAAGAATAACTCTAGAATATGTTTCTTTAATCCGTAAAGGGCCTTTCTCAAACAAAACATGACCTGAGGTTATGAACATAAAAAGCTTGGGAAAATTTCAGACAAAAGAAGGAACTAATGATTATGAATACTTTCTTCTTCTGTCTCAATACTTTTTATTTTATATTGTAAATAAATGAAATGTTATCTTCATACATGTGTTTCTCCTGTGGTCTATGAGTATTCTGACTATAGTCGACATTCGTTTTTTCGACAACGGATAAATCAAATAGCGATGTATTTTGTGCTAAAAATAGACATGGTTTACCATTATGTTTTGATAAACCATCGGTGTTGTTATAAAATCTCGTAACTACAGCCTGAATTAAGCCGTGGTTACAAGACTTTATAACAACATTCGAATTACCGGTACTATTGTTTCAAACAAACTTTGTCCGAAATTGTGTCACATTTTGCTGGAAAAAATTATTCCCTATTTCCTGCCAAGTTCCGATAAGTCAAATTTCTGCTTATGACAAAGTGAAAATCTGGTGCTGTCTTAACTACAGGATATCAAACAGTTTAAACAAAATATTTGAAATAATTTCGAGATTTATAAATAGATATTGAAATTTAGTAAGAAAAGGATAAAAATTGCCTGTTTCAAGCAGTTTTTTCCTTATCTTACTATATTCCAATTATGAATGTACTTGATAAGCAACAAATGGTCAAATTTCATTTTAATCGAAACTGAATAGTTCGGATGAGCCCAACTCTGGATATGTTGTGGTATGATTTTGATGGTCCCTCTGACTTCGACATGAGTGTCCAATGTAAACTGAAATTCCAGTCTTAGACAAGGATTGAAGCATTTACTCCAGTTTCATCAATGTTTTCCGGCTGTCATGAACAAAAGTTCTTTATTTTCACCTTCCCATTTTCATGGTCCACAACAGCAGTCAGATTTCAAATGAGGTGGTGAGCCTCTTCAATTTCATTTTTGGGTGGCAAATGAATGGTAAAATCATGTAGTAAATGCTGAGTCATTAGTTGATTAACCCATATCTCATGATGATGCTTTCTGACACCTCACAAGATAAATGGTCAGGAGAAATGAAGAAATTGCTTATGAAAGCTATTTTGTCATTTCCCCCAGTTTTCTACCCTAAAAGATCAAAGAAATTCAAATTTCATTCACTTGAAATTGACTAATCAAAAATTTTGCTGTGTGGTAAAGCGTTAGTTAATACACTGCCTCTCTATTCTTTGCAGATGGACCAAACAACAGAAACAAAAGGACATGTCGATGAAAAAAATGAGGCGGTCTCTCTAGAACAATCACCTTACTTGGAGGACACTGGTAATGTTCTTAACCAGGCAGCGAAGAAAAATATTTGAGCCTTGATCTAGTAAAAAAAAGCTGCTATCATCATGGCATTTGAGATGACCATGTTTGAAAATTAGCCTAGATGTCTATATCAATTATGCAGTCTGATCAGGATCCAGTCTGCCCTCTGAACCCATTCCCAAACAGCAAAATTTTGCGCTGTTCCAAATTCAAAGGTCATACAGATGGCAATTTCAAAGTTTGAAAATTTACAATTTTTGGGCCCTTTGGGTAGAAAACTTTGTGGGAAATGGAGAAGTTGTTTGTGACAATTCCTTCACTTGTGACGAGCAATTTTTTTCATTTTATTCAATGTTTTCAAAGGCATTTATCTGAGGGTAGTCAAATTTTGAAAAGGCATCAATATTTGGGAATGGGCTGAAGTTGCTTTCTGTCAACAAGAACCTTTAAGAGAACAAGATGGATCGTGATCCCGCTTCTTTTTTATAAATTCTGATCTGGATCCATGTTGTCCTATAGATATAGACATTATTTGACAAACATGTTCATTATTGCATTTTAACCAGTGTATATCTCAAGACAAATTACCTGGCAGAGCTTCTCTGTAGATTAGCATTGGCTGCTCTGTCAGGTCATTTAACCTGAGTTATAACTTTTTCATAAATGTAGGTGTTGGTAACATTATTAATGATTGAAATTGAAATACTGGCTGATGTCGGATAGCTCTGCTCAATCGGTATTTTATCAGGAGGGGAAGCATTTATTTCCTGGTTATTCTCCTTTTTAGCTCACCTGAGCAACATGCTCAAGGTGAGCTTTTGTGATCACCCTGTGTCCGGCGTGCGTCGTGCGTCGGTCGTCGTCAACAATTGCTTTAAACATCTTCTCCTCCTCAACCACTAGGCCAATTCTTTCCAAACTTGGCAGAAATGTTCCTTGAGTGACCCTTTTCAAAACTTGTTCGTGAATTTTTGTTTCGTCAAAAATTGTGGGCTTGGCAGGGCGGGGCTTATCAGACTTAAAGGAATCATTAGGAAATTCTTCAAAAATCTTCATCTCCTCAACCACTGGGCCAATTCTTTCCAAACTTGGCAGAAATGTTCCTTGGGTGACCCTTTTCAAAACTTGTTCAGGAATTATTGATTCGTCAAAAATTGTGGGCGTGGCAGGGCGTGGGTTATCAGACTTAAAGAAATCATTAGGGAATTCTTCAAAAATCTTCTCTTCCTCAACCACTTGGCAAATTCTTTCCAAACTTGGCAGAAATGTCCCTTGAGTGACCCTTTTCAAAACTTGTTCGTGAAATTTTGATTCGTCAAAAATTGTGGGCGTGGCATGGCGGGGCTTATCAGACTAAAAGAAATCTTTATGTAATTTTTCAAAAATCTTCTCCTCCTCAACCACTTTGCCAATTCTTTCCAAACTTGGCAGAAATGTTTATTGGGTGATCCTTTTCAAAACTTGTTCGTGAATTTTTGATTCGTCAAAAATTGTGGGCGTGGAAGGGCGGGGCTTATCGGACTTAGAGAAATCATTTGTAAAATATTTAAAAATCAATTATCAGGCCAATTTGAATCAAGCTTGGCAGAAATGTCCCTTGAGTGACTGTTTTCAACACATGCCCATGAATTTTTGATTCGTCAAAAATTGTGGGCGTGGCAGGGCGGGGCTCATCAGACTTAGAGAAATCGAAAGATAATTATTCAAAAATCTTTCCTCCTTAACCACTGGGCTAATTATTACCAAACTTGAAAGGAATGTTTCGTGGGTGACCCTTTTCAAAACTTGTTCGTGAATTTTTGATTTGTCAAAAATTGTGGGCGTGGCAGGGCGGGGCTTATCAGACTAAAATAAATCTTTAGGTAATTTTTCAAAAAACCTTCTCCTCCTCAACCACTTTGCCAATTCTTTCCAAACTTGGCAGAAATGTTTATTGGGTGACCCTTTTCAAAATTCGTTCGTGAATTTTTGATTCGTCAAAAATTGTGGGCTTGGCAGGGCGGGGCTTATCGGACTTAGAGAAATCATTTGTAAAATATTTAAAAATCAATTATCAGGCCAATTTGAACCAAGCTTGGCAGAAATGCCCCTTGAGTGACTGTTTTCAACACATGCTCACTGTGTTCATTAGGTTACAGGCAGCCCATGAATTTTACCTAGAAGGTTAACTGTACATAGATTAAACAGCTATGCAATGAATGTAATTCTATCTCAACTCTGACCTCAAGTACTGGTCATGGTATGTTATCAGTAGATCTATCAAAACTGTCTGACTGACCAGTTTCCAGGTTTCGCATTTTTTCTAGTTTTAATGATATATGGATGTCAAAGTACTGAAAGTATAGAAGGAATATCACATAAAAAATTGCAGTTGTTGTTGCTCATGACATCTAAATATATGGTTGTTGTACAAAGTTGGGCGAATCATTTTCAGCATTTAACCATTTGTAATTTTGATTTCAAATTTTATATTCTAATTGCAATAATAACAAAAAAATATTGTTGAAACTTCTTTTCAGTGAGTTTGTTACGAATACAGAAACGTAAACCTGTTCTATACATCTCATGCAATTGTACCAAAGGGCCTAACTCGCTCACCTGAACCAAGATGGCAAGAGCGAGTCTTATTTTAATTCATTTATACTGGCCAGAAGTTCTAACCGGCCAATTCATTTATACTGGCCAGAAGTTCTAACCGGCCACTTTAAAAATGACGATAACTTTCTTCAAGATTATTACATTTTCATAAAATTTGATATGTGAATTTTTAACCATAATGTACGTGGATTTCCATGATGATTTACTAATTATTATCAAAATTGTAAGTATAATAAAGAAAAAGCTTTAAAAGCTCTAAATCTTAATAGAGCTCGAGATTTTACATAATCAACAATTCAAAGTCCACAAATGATTAGCTGCAACCCAGCCCAGGAACAAAATGGAAAATGCCGATTCTGTGTGACTTGACTACAGAAGAATCAGAAAGTACAAGAGGCTTGGTAAAATGGTGTTTAAATTCAACCGGCACAACATTTTATCTAGCAGATTTTCTAAAGTATGGTCTGGCGAGGAAAAGTGATGCAACAAATTGGTTTTTACACATATCCTACATTTTGTAGCTCGCAGAGAACCATCAGTCTATATTTAAAGTATTTTGAAGAAAAACGTGTTTTAGGTGTTGTTTTTAGGAACAATTTTTCTGCATACCTAACGTCGGTGTAAATGCAAAACCTCGTATGTCGATTCTTGCGATTTATAAAGTACAAACATGTGTCTCTATTTTAAACAATTCTCGCAGGTTTTGAGATGTTTTTTTACCAATCAGTATCAATGATACATTATTTATGAACAATATGTCCAAGTTTCAAGTAAAACATTTCAGTTTTGGAAAAGTTATTACACCTTTTTCCCTCCCCTTTAAAATTTTCCAAAAACGACATACGAGGTTTTGCATTTACAACGACGATAAGCTCTATCATTTTCTTCTATGGCTTTATGCCTCGCACAATTATCAAACATTTCCAATTTTTTTAGTCTATGTTGCAGCTAAGGGTCCATGAGATCAAAATCACTACACTGACAATATTTTGAGCTTTGCGTGAATTTAGAGCTTTTCGAGCTTTTCTGATAATGCGCTTTAAATTCAATAAAACAGTGGTAACTTTTCACCAAAATCACCTGGAGAATTGCTTAAATATATATATATATATATATCAAATTTCATGAAAATCCAATCACCACAGAAAAAGATATTTTTGTTTTTAAAGTGGCCGGTTAGAAGTTTTGACTGGTATATATTTGTGACTATAAATTTGAAAACAAACTTGTGGTCACCAACTTTTAGTTCAAGCTTTGTCTTGATTGTTTAATATAATGTGGTTGTTCGCGTAAAACAAAGTCGAAAACAGAAATTTTGACAAATTCAAGGGCACATAACTGACGACTTTTTTATCCAAACAGACCGAAATTTGAAGTCATTTGAGGTTTTATGGTCACCAACAACGTGTCCAAGTTTTGTTTTGATTCGTGAATATTTTGTGGTTGTTACTGTAAAACTAGTCGAAAACGGAAATTTTGTCAAATTCAAAGGCAGATAACTCTTGACTTTCTGGACCGTTCAGTCCGTATTAGATCTTATAGTAACCATCGCTCAGTATGTCAAAGTTTCGTCTTGCTTGTCAAAGTTTCGTCTTGATCAGTCAAAAGTTGTAGATGCTAGAGTGTAAACAAAGTTGATAACAGCCGAAAATGGCAACTTTTGTCAAAACCAAAGGCGTACAACTTATGACTTTCCGGTCCGATCAAAATGAAAATCTAACTCGTCCTAGATATTATGGTCCAAAACCTTGTGTTCAAGTTTTGACTAGAGCGCTCAATAATAATTGTAGATGCTACAGAGTAAACATATCAACAAAGTTGAAAATAACAAACTAACAAAGATCCCTTTAAAACTGAACCTTTACCAAATGGTAAAATGTAAGGCTGCTCCAAATTAAAGGGTATTTCAAACCATAACAAAACTATAGATGTCAGAAGTATAAAAATGTATGTTATAGGATAGCAAAAAGAATAATTGCTTCAATTGTATTGATATTGCATATCACTATGACTGTCTATAACTAGTGTCCACAACAAAATCACACATTTATCTATCTGAAATTACATTGTTATGATAATACTTTGATAAAAAGAAAAAAAAAAAACTTTTTAATAGCAACCATATTTTTGACTTGTCCACGAACCACCCAGCTTTAAAATTCTGCTTGTCCGCACAGGGAACTGGACAACATGGACAACTTGGGCAGGTTAGTTCAGATTCACTGGTAACTATATGAATTTGCGTATAAAAAACATGTAAAGGGAAAAGGGGCTTAATGTTTGTTAGCTTTACGTTAGAACTCTGTGTCTCAGCAACAGACTGACTTTGGCCGCAACTTAAGATTTAGCCTTCATATTTCACGCGTGCATTGCTTATGACAAGACCTTTTTGTTGATTCCAAGTTCAAGGTCATCACTCGAGATCAAGGTCATTTCTCAATGTCAAAATTTATAAATCTGTCCGTCTGTCCTGAGTGATTTCTCCATAACCCTTTGGCCAAATCTAATGGAAATTACCATGTGATTTCCCTATGATATAGTGCCGATGAAATTTTCCTGGATTTTGGATATGATGTCTCATCACGGGAAAATGGGACTTTGGGCAAAATACAGTTTTTATCTAATTTCTCCTGGTCTAATGGTCATAATATGATGAAATTTCATATTTCAGTAGATCTAGCAAATTAGATGCCCTTGACCATAAACTATTTAAATTTGTGTATAAAGAATATGTCATGGGAAAAGGGGGCCTTAATGTTTGTTAACTTTACGATAGCACTCCGTGTCTCAGCAACAAACTGACATTGTCCACAACTTTTGATTAGCTTCATATTTCACATGTGCATTGCTTATGACAAGACAATAAACTTTTTTTCCTTTATGGCATACAATTTGTGGCATTGCCTTATTTGGGGAGCATAATCCATCTCTGGCGGTTCTTGTTTTCCATCGGCGTCCAATTTCCCGTAAGCATTGCTAGAAATGAAAAAGACTGGTAGGTAAAGATGGATAAAGATTTACTCAGAATGAGTAAATGAACTGCTGGGGAACTTTCGCTGCACATCTTCTTTACAATATTATTTACCCGTTTTTGTTTTACAAACTAAAATAGGTATCTTTTATTGCATTACCCCACAGAGTGACACCTTTTGGCTCCCCACATGATAGAAACGAAGAAATTGTCTGATTTCTTCAATTCACACAATGTTTTCTTCATAAAAAGACCAAAAATATATAATTTCATTTACTTCAATTTGTCGTCTCTAGCATGTTTGAATTTGAAACGGAGAAATTCATATTCACCACCAGTTTATTCTCTTCTGCATTTTTTGCTGAATTATGTCTACCAGGGGCGTCAAAACAATATCAGTTTTAGAAAGGTTATAAAATCAAAGTTCACCAGACCATAGGCTACATGGTAGAACATGAAAAACTTGCTTGCTTCCATCTAAAATCTAAGTTCCAGCAACAAAGGGCCAATGTTGACATTGTGCAAGTTATAGTAAAATTATTCTTCTTTTTTGACTCCGCCCAAGATAATGGCTTAGTAAAACATTGTGGAAAATTATGAAGTTACTTGTGACAATCAATTCCTCCATTTCCCATAATGCTTTACATAGAATATGCGGTTTTTTCAAAAAAAAAAACATGGAAAATTTCATTAATCCAGATTGTCGTCTGCGACATCTTTGAATTCAGATGGCACTGAATTTTGCCATCTGGTCTATATATGTCAATAAAATTATGTTATGTTATAATGAGTTTAAAATAACAAATCATATCTTGGACCTTAAAAAACCAACAGAAATGCAAAACTAGGACAATATTGAATACGAGTATATTAGGAGAGAGTTTTAGGAACATTTTAAAGATTCTGGCGCTAACCTGTGATAAAAGTTACAGTTGGTTTTGTAATTTCAATTTTGGGTAATATTGCAGGAAAATAATTTTTTCCCCATATTTCTTATCAGTGTCTGCCATCTAGAAAAGTATTTGGAAGGGGTCAGTCTAGGGCATCATGCTGAGAATCACTGACCGCTCCAATCTTATAAGAACATTTTAATGGCTAGGTTATGTTATGATAAACAAGACTTGCATTCTCGAGGTATAATCACTGGTGAGCTAGTCAGCTACATCTAAATGACGTAGTGTGCTCATGAATTTTTGATTCGTCAAAAATTGTGGGCGTGGCAGGGCGGGGCTTATTAGACTTAAAGAAATCATTAGGAAATTCTTCAAAAATCTTCATCTCCTCAACCACTGGGCCAATTCTTTCCAAACTTGGCAGAAATGTTCCTTGGGTGACCCTTTTCAAACCTTGTTCATGAATTATTGATTCGTCAAAAATTGTGGGCGTGGCAGGGCGGGGGTTATCAGACTTAAAGAAATCATTAGGGAATTCTTCAAAAATCTTCTCCTCCTCAACCACTAGGCCAATTCTTTCCAAACTTGGCAGAAATGTCCCTTGAGTGACCCTTTTCCATCAAAACTTGTTCGTGAATTTTTGATTCGTCAAAAATTGTGGGCGTGGCATGGCGGGGCTTATCAGACTAAAAGAAATCTTTATGTAATTTTTCAAAAATCTTCTCCTCCTCAACCACTTTGCCAATTCTTTCCAAACTTGGCAGAAATGTTTATTGGGTGATCCTTTTCAAAACTTGTTCGTGAATTTTTGATTCGTCAAAAATTGTGGGCGTGGAAGGGCGGGGCTTATCGGACTTAGAGAAATCATGTGAAAAATTTTAAAAATCAATTATCAGGCCAATTTGAATCAAGCTTGGCAGAAATGTCCCTTGAGTGACTGTTTTCAACACATGCCCATGAATTTTTGATTCGTCAAAAATTGTGGGCGTGGCAGGGCGGGGCTCATCAGACTTAGAGAAATCGAAAGATAATTATTCAAAAATCTTCTCCTCCTTAACCACTGGGCTAATTATTACCAAACTTGAAAGGAATGTTTCGTGAGTGACCCTTTTCAAAACTTGTTCGTGAATTTTTGATTTGTCAAAAATTGTGGGCGTGGCAGGGCGGGGCTTATCAGACTAAAAGAAATCTTTAGGTAATTTTTCAAAAAACCTTCTCCTCCTCAACCACTTTGCCAATTCTTTCCAAACTTGGCAGAAATGTTTATTGCGTGACCCTTTTCAAAATTTGTTCGTGAATTTTTGATTCGTCAAAAATTGTGGGCTTGGCAGGGCGGGGCTTATCGGACTTAGAGAAATCATTTGTAAAATATTTAAAAATCAATTATCAGGCCAATTTGAACCAAGCTTGGCAGAAATGTCCCTTGAGTGACTGTTTTCAACACATGCTCATGAATTTTTGATTCGTCAAAAATTGTGGGCGTGGCAGGGCGGGGCTTATTAGACTTCGAGAAATCGAATAATAATTATTCAAAAATCTTCTCCTCCATAACCACTGGGCTAATTATTACCAAACTTGAAAGGAATGTTCCTTGGGTGACCCTTTTCAAAACCTGTTCGTGAATTTTTGATTTGTCAAATATTGTGGGCGTTGCAAGGCGGGGCTTACCGGACTAGGAGAAATCATGTGAAATTTTTTTTTAAAATCAATTATTCGGCCAATTTGAACCAAACGTAGCAGGAATGTCCCTTTAGAGACTGTATTCAACACATGTTCATGAATTTTTTGTTTGGGTGAAAAACAGGGCTTACAGGGTGGGGCTTACCAGACTTCAAGAAATCGTTAGATAATTCTTCCAAAATCTTCTTCTCCTTAACCATCTGGCAATTCGTTACCAAACTTGGCAGAAATGATCATTGGATGACTCGTAACAATATCTGTTCGAGAATTATTTATTCGTCAAAAAATGTGGTCTTGGCGGGGCAGGGCTTTTTGGACTTTACAAATTCATGAGAAAATTCTTTAAAAAAGTAATTATAGGGCTAAGTTGAACCAAACCTTACCGGAATGTACCTTGAGTGACTGTCTTCAATACATGGTTGAGAATTTTTGATTAATTGAATAAATGTGGGCATGGCAGGGTGGGGCTTGTTGATTTTTAAATGAGTTATGTCCTTTTGTTGAAAATTGGTATTTTTCGCAACATTTATATGTGTTGTTTGGTCTGTTGATTTTTTTGTTTGCTCTTTTTCCCAATTGATCAGATCACAGTTCAAATGAAATGTACTTCTCAAAATGCACAAAAACAGTGCTGTTTGGGGGTATGATCACTTTCAGTGATATTCTAGTTTACAATAATTTGATTTGACATAATACTGACATATATATTTGTTTACAACAAAACCTATATTATACACAATCAAATACACGAAGAACTCAGGTGAGCGATATCAGTGCCTTTCAGGCACTCTTGTCTCAAATTATATTTTATAATACATGTAATATGTTTTCATTTGACCCTTTCCCAAACTGAAGATCCCTAGACGAATTCAACTTGAAAAGCATTCTGAGGAAAGAAGAAACTGCTGATAATCATCAAATTCTTGTTATCCCTCAATATGTTCTTCATTTGTATATTAAAGTATATCATACACATTTTCTGCTTAAAATATGAATTATTTTGCTCTCAAATTTGAACAGTATTAAAGTTTACAGTATGGGAAAGACTTAATTTATCTAAAACTGCTCTCAATATGGAAGGGCCTGTTTATCTTTTGACATATACTGTTTAGTACACGTATTTGTTTAAAAGTATTCCGACTTCTTTTTTTCGCAGAATACAGATAGATTATCCTGTAGACAAACAGATTATAAACACATGACACTCAAGATAGTATCAGACGATAATGGAATGTCCACATTCTCTAGTGAATGTGATCTAGCTCCACAAAATTCAACTTGTCCGGATCTGGGAGAGTACAGTCTATTCCGCCTCATTCCAAAGTTGGACCACTAACAGATGAAGATATACAGTGACAATATAATGCTCAATGTATACTTAGCAAAAACAGAAACTTTACATCTTTTATTGCCTTTTTAAATGGCTAAAACGTCTCTCTATGTCAGTTAAATCGTTATGTACTTATTTGGCAAAGGATAGAGAATATACAGGCACACAAAATTTTGATGCTTTACAGCGAACGGGCTTGCACGCTTTTCATTTCCGGTTTTCACCACCCTACTCGTGTTTAGCAATCCCGAGTTCATATCGAATGCTTTTTGACTCTTTATCACTAAAACGAAAAAACAAAACTGTTTGCATTTTCTTATGAAAACAAATATGCCACGGCTATCGGAAAATGACCGAAATCAGGCTGTCGGTATGCTTAAAGCCGGTATGTCTGTGAATAACGTTGCCCTTCATTTTGGATGCTCAAGGCAAACAATTCATAACCTAACGACTCGGTATGCAACTACTGGAGAAGTTAGAGACAGGCCGAGATCGGGTGGGCCTCGAGTGACGTCACATAGAGACGACCGTTTTATTACTGTAACGCATCTGCGTAACTGATTCATCCCAGCAACAATAACTGCTAGACGGCTAGGACTCTCGGCCAAGACCATACGTAATCGTCTGAGACAAAACAGAGTTGACATTCGAGCTTGCCGACCATGTACGGGACAAATCATCACTGCCCGCCACAGACACGCTCGCTTAGTCTGGGCTTGTCGTCTCAGGCATTGAACAAGAGCTCAATGGCGAAATGCGGTTTTTACGGACGAGTCACGCTTTAGGGTGAGCTTTGCGGACGGCAGGGTGAGGGTTTACAAACGCAGGAACGAGCGATTTGCCCAATGTTGCATGTAAGAACGAGACAGATTTTGGGGTGGCAACGTCATGGTTTGGGCGGGTATAATGGACAACCAACAAACAGATTTAGTCATTGTTTAGGGTAATCTGAATGCAGTAGGGTATGTGAATATTCTAAGGAATACTCTCCTCCCTTTCATGCATAATCTAGGCCCTGGAGACCACGCGAGACCACACACAGCTCATGTAACGTGCAGCGTTTGGTCCAGAACGATGTCAGCGTCTTAGAGTGGCCGGCGTTTTCGCCCGACCCAAACCCTATTGAGCAAATATGGGATGAGCTGGAGCGTCCGGTTCGCAATAACCACCAAATCAACGGCGTGAATGACTTAAGACATGCCCTTCTTTTGGAATGGCAGAACATACCAAAGTAGGTAATTCGACGGCTCACAAATTCAATGAGAAGGAGAATAGCATCCTGTATTTTGGCAAATGGTGGTCACACACGTTATTGAAATAATGGTTTGCGTCTACACATTCAGAAATGATACTCAAAAATCACTTTAGTCTTTCGTCATTTTTGTGATTTTTGAAATTGACCCCTCTCTCTTTTGACCTTCAAGTTGACCTTTATTTTTCACGCCAGTGGTCCCGACCCTTTCTCAAAATTAAGGACATTGCTATCAAGTTTTATTTAACTATAACATATGTATTCTATAGTGCTTCAAAGCAATGCTACAGCCATCCGAAAACCATGTAAAGTTTCTTTTTTGCTAAGTATATTATCGTAATAATGGCTATTATTTCAAAGAAAGCTTTTTGACCATTACCAAACAACAAAATTTTAGACTGGTCCAAATTCAAAGATGTGGCAGACGAAAATATCAACTGAAATCAATTTAAATTGTTTTGGTCATTTTGGGTAGAAAACTTTGTGGGAAAAGAAAAATTTGCTTGTCACAAGCAATTCCTTCATTTTCCACAATGTTTTCCAAAGCCATAATCTTGTAGGGAGTCAAAAAGAGCCATTGTGTGGTAATGGGTTAAAGCATTGAAGAAAAATTGTTGTTTGGAAAAGGAATAAATAAATGTGACCAAATCTGGGAAATGACTGACTGGCAAAATATCGTGATAAAATAAGAAAATGCTGAGAATTAGCAATTTCTCCCTTTCCCTCAATATTTTCCAAACACAACTCTAACATGCTTTCTTTTTTTGGAACTAATTGTTTTGTTATCTGCATTTTCTTTGAAATTTGACAGGCCAGCCGCCTAAAACTTTGACATTCGAGAAAGTTCTACTGTAACGTATATTTGGTGAGGAGTATTGAACACTACAAAGTATATAGATTTTTATTAATTTATTTTGAAAATAATCCTCACTATACAAGATAATTATGACAACAACAATGAACTCTTCTCTTCCAGGAAAATTCCCATATTTATCCGGAGAACTGTTGGCACTGTAGTGTTACTTCCTGTTGTAGGGGAAAAATTATGTTAAATTTGTCTCAAAAACTAGTTAAACACAACTGTTGCCTTTTCGTTTTCTTTATAATCCTAGACCCTGTTGCAAAATGCTATGGTGAAGAAAACTTAACCAACTCATTTGCAAAGATTGTAACACCCAGTTATAAGAAGCCAGGGAAACATTGAGACAAAAGAACAAAGTGCTGATGACCAGCATTTTCTTCTTTTTCCTCAATATTTTCTGTGCTACATTATAAACAAACTCTATCAACATCCATTGTGTTTGTAGCAGTTAGTTTCAAATTACAACTGTCACAGTTTTGACCATTTTCACTCAAGGCTTTTATTCTTTAATCATGTATGTGTGGCTCAGATTGGATGTAGCAACATGTAAATGAGCCGGGATCTGGAAAATGGGCCATTATAGCATTTGAGAACAACATGGATCCAGATCAGCCTGCATATAGTAACACACAGTCTGATTTAGATCCATGTCATTCTCTGGTGGGTTCGCCATGCCTTGTAACAACTATCACAGAGCAATAATATGTATCCTGATCAGGCACTACTTGAGCATAGGCTGGTCTTTAAACATTATAGTCCAAAGTGCTATGAATACCCCTTTTCCAGATCCTGTTTCATTTACATTTCTGAGATGCTAGGATCACATGGCTGTCCTGAAAAATAATCAGACAAATGGTCTATATACATACAAAATCCCCCCTTTCAAAATGTGTTGACAGCAGCCATAGCATAGTTGGTAACACATGAACTCTCACTCATGAGGGCCTACCGTGACCGTCCCAGGTTCAATCGCCAGTCCCAAGTAATATCCTTTCGTACATTTGAATTTGTACCACACTTACGTTTGAATAATACTAGTATACCTGTGTGGGAAAGCAGCTGGGGTCAGAAAGGCTGTTGTGGTTGTTCTGGTGAGAGAAATGACAGGAATCCATGGTTATGTGCTCCAGCTGCAGCAATATGGGACTAGCAGTAGAAAGAGGTGTTGAACCCCATTGAATCAATCAATTAAATGTCAGAGAGGACATTGGCCATTTTAGCATTCAGACAAGTGCAGAATTACAACATGGATTAACTCTAGGATTTCCCAAACAACCTGAGATTTTTTAAATCATATACAAGGAAAGCTTTTGAAAACATAGAGGCAAAAGAAGAAAATGCTGAGCCTGACCCTTATTAACCCTTTCCCAAACAAGACCTGGTTTTGATGTCCCTAATAGAAAATGCTTGGGAAAACATTGAAACAAAAGAAGAAACTGCTGATAACCAGCAGTTTCTCCTTTGTCTCAATATTTTCTATGCCATATTTTACCAAATCCTATCATTAATAACATCCATTTTGTCATTTATTAAAGTGTATCAACCTGAAATTTTGATGTTTGGGAAAGGGTTAATCAATTTCATGTGCTGGAAAATCCATTTATCTGCAGGCTCTATTTTGTCGTCTGCAATGCTTGGCCAATGCAAGGAGACTGCAATCATAGCATGTTTGTCTAAAAGTCTTTAGGTTCCAAGTTTAATCCTCAATCATGGCCATATCCTGCCAGAAATTTGTCACCCAACAATGATAGGATAATGGTAAACAAGGGACAGCAGCTGGCGACTTTGATCGGCTGTAGTAATGGTGAGAGATATTAGTCAAAGGGATACATGGCTTGGTGCTCAAGGCATGTGACACAATTACTGTTAAAAAGTGGTGTTAAACACCTTTCAATCAATCACAATTCGATGACTTGGCGCGAAACGGTTATAATTGCCTATAACCATACAGGCAGTTACAACCGTTTCACGCGGAGCCATCGAATTGCATTGCAACAGCAGAAAACTTTTTCGCTTGAGTAAGGATTAACCATTTCAAGGCCAGAACTAGTTTTGATGTCCCTTACAGAAAATTGTTCGGAAAGTATTGAAGCAAAAGAAACTGCTGAGATTGATACAAAGCATTTTCTCTCTTTGCCTTATACATAATTCCTCTATCAAATTCAATATTGTCTTCTGCAGCAGCTTGCAAATTGGAACAATTGTGCCGTTAGAGAAAGGGTTCGGTCAGAGCCCAATAAGCTGTATCGGCCCCACTACAGCTTCATTTAAATCAGTGTAATGCCCCTACAGCTTCAAAACTACAACACAGCTTAATTTCTTCAAAATTGTCACCAAAATAGAGGCACTTTTGGGGTATTTCATGTCAAAAACTGACAAATAATGCATTCTTCTTGTAAAAGTAATAATTGATTATAAAAACATGATGAGCAATTTCTTCTTTTCCCATTATGTTTTTATTCGTAATTATTTGGGTAAGCAATTTGTGTTTCAAAGTTTATAGATACTAATATAATATGCCACTACAGCTTCAAATTATTCTGTGGAGAACCCTGGGTCACTTGTAAGTTTCTGACTCCTTTTGGGGCTGACAGAAGATTAATACTGATTTTGTACTTACATGTCTATCATATAATCATACTGGTGTCTAACCAGTAGGCTGAACTGGAGCAAAGACATGTTCCGGAAACCTGGTTCAAGCCATAGATGCTCCGTTATGCACAATGGCTACCCCTGTATTTCTGCCATGTAATCATGTAAATCATGTTCCCAAGTATATGTTGGACACACTCTTTCAGCCTTGAAGAAGTGGAGTAAAGCAGGGTCGAGTAATGCATACTCGACAAAAGCACCTACAATAATAAAACATCCATAAACCCTTTCCCAAACAAGACCTGGTTTTGACGTCTTTATTAGATGAGGCTTGGGAAAACATTGAGGCAAAAGAAGAAAGTGCTGATAATCAGCACTTTCTCCTCGATGTTTTCTGGGGCTTCATTATACAGAAATCCTATCTTTATAAGCATGAATTTTGTCGTCTGCAAAATCCTGGCACTGTCGACATGAAGACCAACTCAATATGCTATGACATGTTAATCATTTTATGAATAGAGCCTAGATAAGAAAGAGAAGCTGTGGAAAGCATTGGCACAAAAGGAAAAATACTGATAAGCATTATTTTGCCTCTTCCGACTCCTCAAACCTTTATTTAACAGGGTTAAACAATAATTAGATCTGATTAAATTTCATTTAGCATTTGCAATTATCAATTAGGCTACATTTTAAACAAGTCAAAAATGTTTGAAAATGGCTGGAAATTGGAAAACAATATTTTCCCTTTTATGTTTTAACAATATCATAATCTGAGAACTCGTCATGAAACAGCTGCTGTCATGATGGTAATTTAATTTATTTCACAGTGGAACAAATCTGCATTCAACAAAAATGGTTTTGGCATTTGCAGTTTGGGAAAGGTCTGTCACGGAAACACGTGACATCAAGTTATTTCACTTTCGTTTCGTTTCCCCCAGAGCTTATACCTCAGTCCTGTGATAACAATCTATTTCCAAATAACAAAAACAAACTGAATTACCGTAGAATGGACATGAATATTTTGATTTAGGCTACACTCATGACAATGGAAGCCTGTCAAAGTTGGCCTTCGCCGAAATGACCCCAAAACACTCGGGTGTTGTTTACATACTTTATTGTATGTGGTTTATCATTTATCTACTGTATTAGATCCTCGTGAGTCTACTGGTCAAAAAGATAATATCTATTCACACCAATAAGCAGCGTAATTTACCACAAATAAAGTATTACAAAGAGAAATCCAAATACCAATCAGCTCCGAACTGCCGGAATTTTTCTCATTTCTGTCAATCGTAGCTCTGTTTACTTCGGTTGAATTCACCAGAATCTGCCGCTATTGCACAACTCAAAGTGTAAAGATGCGATTTTAATATCGCAATGAAGCTCGTCTTACTCCCTAATATAACTTTAGCAATACAAAAGTGTTTAATTGTAAGCAAGCATTCGATAAACGATCAGCGATTAACGTTATGTTGTGAGGGAAGCCATTTTGGAGTAACACTGGTGACGTCACAGGTCATCGATCGTCGAAACACCGGATTCGAGGTGAAATCTGAATATCGGATTTTATACAGGTGAAAAACGACCGGTTCAGATGCAAATATCTCGAGAAATGATCGATTTCCTTCGGGTTTTCTTTATTTTCACTTTTAAAATGACCTCTTTCCATTAGATTAAAAATTAAGCCGCATTAAAGCTCCACTTTAAGCCGTTGCGCAATAACACTTACGTCGAGTTGCTTATTGGCTGATGCCTAAGAACTGTTATCCCATGTCTATTTAGCCCTTGCTGGCATGCTAGACCCCAGATATTTGAGCCTTTAGCCATTGCTCGTGCAGCACAACCCCAGATCTTTGAGCTTTAGCCATTGCGCATTTAACACTTAAGTCGAGTTACTAATTGGCTGATGCCTCAGAACTGCTGGCATGCTGAACCCCAGATCTTTGAGCCTTTATCTATTGCTCGTGCAGCACAACTCCAGATCTTTGAGCTTTAGCCATTGCGCATTTAACACTTACGTCGAGTTGCTAATTGGCTGATGCCTCAGAACTGCTGACATGCTGAGCCCCAGATCTTTGAGCCTTTAGTCATTGCTCGTGCAGCACAACTCCAGATCTTTGAGCTTTAGCCATTGCACGTCTAACACTTGTGTCAAGTTCACAATAATTTCAGAATAAGATTTTGGATTTAAAGTCGCTTTCAGCTATAATAATAGACCTTGAGCCACCAATAACCCCTGCTCCCCCCCAGAGGGAATTTTGAAGGGTATGATTTTCTGAAAGCTTATAACAAATGCTACAAGATGAGCGTTGTTTGCACTCTGGCCGTTGGGGCTTTTGGCTGTAACCCTTATCTAAAACCCTTAACCCTTTCAAATTTTTCATTTAAATATACAGACAATTATTTGGTCATATCTTGATTGAATTTTAATCTACATATGTCAAAATGGTATCTAATGAAAGCTTATGACTTGCTCTTCAATTTGTAGTTATTTTATGCAAATTAGCTCATTTGCATATTCATGAATATTAATGATTTTCCTTAAAATTGCTAATTTTTGATGAAAATTTGGTTAATACTTTCCAAATGAAGGCGTTTCTGTCCAGGGGGAATTTTGTTAACATGCTTTATCTTAAAGTACATTTTATTAGAACATTTTGAGCCTTGTTTGCAGTCTGGCGGTTGGGGCTTTTGCCGTAACCCTTATCCAAACCATTAACCCTACCAAATTGTTCATTTAAATTTTGAAAATGAATTTGGTCATATCTTGATTGAATATTGACACACAGGTGTCAGAATGGTATCAAATGAAAGCTTATGACTTGCTCTTTCATTTTCAGTTATTTTATGCAAATTAGCTCATTTGCATATTCATGAATATTTATGATTTTTTCCTGAAATTGCGATTTTCGACAAAAATGTGGTAAATACTTTCCAAAACAGAGCATTTGTGTGCAGGGGAATTATGTAAACATAGTAAATCTTCAAGAAAATTATATAAGAAACATTTTGAGCGATGTTTGCACTTTGACCATTTGGGCTTTTGGCCAAATCCCTTATCTAAACCCTTAACCCTATAAGATTGTTCATTCATTTCAAAATGTTTTTGGTCATATCTTGGTTGAATATTGACCTACAGATGTTAGAATGGTATCAAATGAAAGCTTATGACTTGCTTAATAATGTGCTAATAAACTTTATGCAAATTTGCTCAATTGCATATTTATGAATATTAATGACATTACTTAAAACTGTAACCTTTTTTCCGAATATTTGGTAAACACTTTCAAAAACATTGTGTTTCTTCTCAGGGGGAATCATGTAAACATGGTTTAAATTAAAGAACAGTTTATAAGAAACATTTTGAGCAATGTTTGCACTCTGGCGATTGGGGCTTTTGGCGGTGACCCTTATCTAAACCCTTAACCCCATCAAATTGTTCATTCAAATTTTCAAAACGTTTTTGGTCATATCTTGATTAAGTATTGACCTACTGATATCAGAATGGTATCAAATTAAAGCTTATGACTGGCTCTTCCATGTGCTATTATTTCTCATGCATATTAGTTCAATTGCATTGCCATATATATTAATGATTTTCCTTAAAATTGTGATTTTTCAGCGAAAATGTGTTAAATACTATCAAAAACAATGTGTTTCTGTTCAAAGGCATTATGCAAACATAATTTATCTTAAAGAACATTACATGAATAACACTTTAAGCAATGTTCACACTGTGGCATTTGGGTCTTTTACCCAAACCCCTTATCTGAACCCTCAACCCTATCAAATTGTTTATTCAAATTTTCAACACGTTTTTGTCATATCTTGATTAAATATTGATCTACAAACGTCAAAATGGTATCAAATGAAAGCTAGTGAATTGCTTGTATATTTGCAATTACTTCATGTCGATTTGCTCATTTACATATTCATAAATACTATTGATTCTTAAATGTTTGGGACAAAAACACATTTATTGTGGAAAATCCATAAAATGTATTCCATTTGACAGTGCTATATGTTATATAGTAATCTTGTTATGTTATGTACATAATGACCCTGTTATGTTTAGTAATTGATCTATGTAGGTTTCCATCATGATAAACTTGCCCAACTCCCACAGTTTGAGTAATTCCAAGATTGCCACCAAGTGCGATGTGAATCATTTTTGGTCAAATTGTTCTAGAACAGTGCAATAAGTAAGTGTCTTGATATGGAATTTCACATGCTGATCTAAACCTGGTAGCATTTAAATATCAGGAAAATATTGAACTGAAGATATCTATGGCCATCGAATGCCATCCTGGAAAACATATGCCATAATGAAAGAGATTGTAACTATGTGTATCGCAAGGGAACTATTTTCAATTTATCGTGAGGTGGTACTATGCTGAAAGCACATTATAAGAAATATGTGTAGATAAGGAAGAATATGAATATACATTCAGCATGGGTTGTCGGTAGTATGGATCAGTTCACATCTGTTCTGTTCTGATACAGACAAATAAATGCATCGTAATAAATACAATAATCTTTTGATCACAACCAGTAATTGTCTGTACTCTAGCTACATACATCGCGTACATCTCTTGATTTTATGCATCTGATACATAGGCTTTACATATGGCACCCCAAGATTAAGTTATCTGAATTGAAAATGCCTTAATAGAGCATAAAGGAATGGTAACACCAGTGTCCCTGAACAGTCAGCCACATATCAAATACACTTAAGGCCAACTAATTGACTTGTCTATGAGGAAAACATAAGGAAGGGCTCTCCAGATGGAGACAAACGATGCTGTTTTCTCCATGTGAATGGCAAAAGTAAGGCCTTGATAATTGCTTAACAATGTTATTTTGCTATATGTATGCAATTTGTCTACATTCCAGGGTCTCTGTTCAGCCGTAAAACTTAAAAAAATAATTGGAATGATTAATTTTATATGTGTATTAGAATAAAGTCCCCCATTTTGTATCATTCTATGGCATATGATAAAATGTTTATGTTTAAAGTCCTATTTTGCGTCAATTTTGGATTCATGTGGCAGTTTTACAAAGGATAACATTCTGTCAACTAAACTAGATATAAGCAAGAACACCAATACAATAAAAGAAATCAATTTAACTTATTTGCACTTTAAACAATAAAGATTAAAAAGATCAAATGGAAACTAAACACATACATTGAACATAAGATTTATAGGAACAAAATATAATGGGCTGCACACTTTAAAATTACTGTTACTTACAAACAAAACATCAAATAGATTTCAAACAAGGCTTAGATGTTGTTAAAAGAGTGAACATGGATATTAAATGGTTGAAAACTCACGAGAAAGAAACAATCGGACCTTTTGGTACGTATTTAAAATAAAAAACCTTGCAAAACAATCAAAATTTTAGACAAATCATTAATATGCATACTTATGCAAATGAGCTAATTTACATAAAATATCTGCACAATAAAGAATAAGTCATTAGCTTTCATTTGATACCATTCTTACATCAGTAGGTCAATATTCAATCAAGATATGACCAAGCATGTTTTGAAATTTTGAGTGAACAATTTTATAGGGTTAAGAGTTTGGATAAGGATTATGACCAAAGGTCCAAAGCGCCGGAGTGCAAATATCTCTCAAAATGTTTCTAATAAAATGTTCTTTAAGATAAACCATGTTTACATGATTTTCCCAGAACAGAAACACAATGTTTTTGAAAATATTTACCAATGAATGAATGAATGAATAGTGTTTTAAGGCCCGTCGACTACTAAGGTCATATTGGGCGCAACAGCAACACATACCTGGATGTACATAAAATTACTGATATGTATATAGTTACATAAACATCCAGAAAGGTAAATTATAGTGACTATATATCTAATTCAATGAATGAATGAATGAATGGAGTTTTAAGGCCCGTCGACAACTAAGGTCATATTGGGCGCACTCGCGTTACCCCACTACAAGATGTATTAGGATATGTATTAGTTACATAAACATCTAGAGGGGATATGATAAAAATACGATATTCTACACAACAGATAAAATTCTCAGCAAAATAACAACACACCATGAATAATCCGACGTGAGCACGAAAGGACACGGGCTCCCCCCAGATCAGAGGATACCCATGTCCGAGTCCACCCGACCGGAAAATCCACAGATCATTTGAATAAATTAAACAAATTGAAATTAACCAGATAAAATTATCATATATAGGATAAAATAACTATACGTTATGAATAATCCGACGTGAGCACGAAAGGACATGGGCTCCTCCCAGATCAGAGGTCACCCATGTCCGAGTCCACCCGACCGGAAAATCATATCAAAAAATACAATGCACCTAGCCGAATAATCCGACGTGAGCACGAATGGACATGGGCTCCTCCCAGATCAGAGGTCACCCATGTCCGAGTCCACCCGACCGGAAAATTCATAGGGCATATAACCTATTAAAATAACTGAAGTATAAATGATTAAAAATATCATACGAAATATTGTATAACAATGTACCATGAATAATCCGACGTGAGCACGGATAGACATGGGCTCCTCCCAGATCAGAGAACACCCATGTCCGAGTCCACCCGACCGGAAAATCCATAGAACATATAAGATATCACAGATTAAATATCACAGCTAAATCTTTTTAAAGAGATTACACTCTTTAAGAAAGTTAAAAATTGATTCAGGCCTAACAGTATCAAATAATGTCTTTAAACTGTTAGCGTTGAAATGCCTGTTTCTAATGATGGCTAAATCCACACAATCAATGAGGAGATGCTGGACAGTCAGCTCCTCGTTACAAGGAATACATTGAGGTTTTTCCTCGTTCTTTAATAGATGCGAATGGGTCAAATGTGTGTGCCCGATTCGCAGTCGTGCCAAAACTAACTCCTCGCGGCGGTCAGATCGAAGACCTGGCAGCCATTCACCAAGTGCTGGTTTAATACTAAACAATTTATTTTGGTGATTAGCCTCGTCGCTCCAACAATTTTGCCATACATTTTGAATAAAACTATTTATCAGTGGTTTAAAATCAGTAAAAGGAACTTTAAAAGGTAAAATATCTAGTGACAACGCCTCCTTGGCAGCTTTGTCTGCCTCTTCGTTGCCACGTAGACCACAATGGCTTGGAAGCCAGCAAAAGACAATATCAGTATCTTCATCAGACGCGTATAAACGAGAAAGCTTCTCAAGAAGTTTCACAATGATAGGGTTGTCCGTTTTTTCGTGCTCGAGCGCTTGCATACAAGACAGAGAATCTGTAAAAATAATGTAGCGCCAATAGCCATTTTCAATGATGTGCTCGAGCGCAAGGTCAATAGCCTTGAGCTCGGCAGAGAAAATGGACGAGTTATCGGGCAAACGATACTGATATTTGAAGCCATCTAAAATGGCAGCAGAAGCAACTTTTCCTTCGCTTTTAGAACCATCGGTGTAAATTTGAAAATGAAGCATGTGCTTTTCTTGCACTTCAAGGAATTTATTTTTGAATACTAAAGGATCAGTTTCCGACTTTTTCGATGACGCAAGATCATAAATAAAGGTGGGACTTTTTAACGTCCACAAAGGTACGTTTGGAACTTTATGTTCGGCCACGTCATCTAGATCAAAATCTAGAGAATTTACATCTGCCTTACAACGTAAACTGAAAGGAGGTATAACTGATTCCTTCTTATTAAATTCCTCTTCATAGAGAGGTTCAAAAACAACGTCATGTGTAGGATTATCTGGATTAGATTTAAGTTTTAAATAATAATCCATTGATAATTTCTTTCTACGTAAATTCAAAGATGGCTCATTTGCTTCCGCATAAAGACTGTTGATTGGCGATGTTTTAAATGCGCCCAGCGCAATACGTAAACCTTGATTATGAATCGAATCAAGCTTGCGCAAGTAGGATTGACGGGCGGATCCGTAAACAACACAACCATAGTCTAATTTAGATCTTACAAGAGATCTATAAAGACGTAATAAAACTTTTTTGTCTGCTCCCCAGTCCATACTGGAGACGACACGTAAAAGATTCAGAGCTTTCTTGCATTTATTGCTCAAATATTCAATGTGCGGAATGAAAGATAATTTAGAGTCAAATAAAAGACCCAGGAACTTGAATTCTGGGACAACTTCGATTCGGATCCCGTCTAAAGTGAGTTCTGGATCGGGATGGAGTTTTCTGGATTTACAGAAATGCATACATTTTGTCTTGAATTTTAGAAAATTTAAAACCATTTTCATTAGACCATTTACTCAGGTTGTTTAAAACCTGTTGCAACTGTCTTTCAATGGTATGCATGTGTTTTGATCGGTAGCAAATACAAAAGTCATCAACGTAAAGGAAATATTCAATACCAGGGCAAGTTGCCTTTATAATATTATTGATTTTAATACTAAAGAGTGTAACAGAAAGAATAGAACCCTGGGGAACACCCATCTCCTGTTCATGAGGATCAGAGAGCGTATCTCCAACCCTGACTCTAAATTGCCGTTCATCCAAAAATGCAGAAATGAAATAAGCAAGGCGACCTCGAATACCGAAATCATGGAGGTCATTCATGATTCCATACTTCCATGTGGTATCATATGCACTCTCGAAGTCGAAAAAGACTGAAACAACGTGTTCTTTTTTTATAAAAGCTTCTCGAATAAATGTCTCGAAACGAACTAAATGGTCGAGAGTCTTTCTTTGCTTACGAAAGCCACTTTGGGCTGACGTAATAAGTTTGTTTTTCTCAAGAAACCATACAAGACGGTCATTGACCATTCTTTCCATGGTTTTACAAACACAACTTGTTAAGGCTATAGGCCGGTAATTAGAAGGATTATCTGAATCTTTACCAGGTTTGGGTACTGGAATGACAATAGCTTCCCGCCACGAGGCTGGAAGTATTCCCGTTTTCCAAACACTGTTAAAGATATCGAGTAAACACTGAAGGGATTGGTGTGGTAAATGCTTCAAGAACTGGTAGTGGATATCATCGCATCCAACTGCAGTATCGTGGCATTTCTTAAGGGCTGTTTTTAGCTCCTTAACAGTAAATTCTTTATTATAATGTTCTGTATTTTTGGAATTAAAATTCAAGTTAACTTTTTCTTTTTGTTCTTGATGTTTTTGAAATTCAGGTGAATAATTAGAAGAGGAGGATTTTTTGGCAAAAGTATCTGCCAAAACATTTGCTATGTCAGGCTTAGATGAAACAACGCCATTATCAGTATTCAAATGCCCAACACTGAGCGAGGAGTTCTTGCCACTAATTTTTCGCACCATATCCCAAGTCTTTTTGACAGACGATCTAGAATTTAATCTAGATACATACTGTCTCCAAGACGTACGTTTACTGCGTTTAATAGTGCGCCGTGCTCTCGCACGTGCAACTTTAAACTTTATAAGATTTTCCTTAGTCGGCCTTAGATCAAACTCTCTAAGAACCGACTTTTGCCTTGCAACAGCCTTCTTGCAATCATCATTAAACCATGGCTTATTTGGATGTTTAGGGTTTTTAGATGTTCTTGGAATTGCCTTTTCTGCAGATGAATATAACAGAGAGGTAAATAATTCTGCAGGATTCTCACAATCTTCAAAAGCTTGAGGTGTAATGGACTGTTCACATACAGTTTTGAACAAGCCCCAGTTTGCTTTATGGAGTTTCCACCTTTGTGGTCGCTCCTGTACAGATGGCCCAATTTCCGAAATAAGAATCGGAAAATGGTCACTGCCATGCAGATCGTCATCAACTTTCCAGTTAAAATCTGGAAAAACTTGAGGACTGCAAACTGTCAAGTCTAATGATGAATAAGAACCAGTAGCAGGATGTAGATAAGTAGATGACTTGTCATTTAAAAGAGAAAGATCGTGCCTTGAAATAAAGTCTTCAACAATATGGCCCTTGTTGTCTGTGTTTGAACATCCCCACAGCGTATGGTGGGAATTAAAATCTCCCATTAAAATAAAAGGCTTGGGTAACTGTTCAACAAGACGATCTAGTTTCCTGTTGTCAACAGGAGAACTAGGAGGAAGATAAATAGAACAAAGGGTTACTGTTTTGTTGAGAGAAACACTTACGGCAACTGCCTGTAAAGTAGTGTCAAGCTGAACAGGGCGATGTGGAACATTGTTATTCACAATGATACCTACACCTCCTGATGCTCTTTCACTTCCCGTAAAGTTTTTAAAGTAACAAGAATGATATTTAAAGGTAGACTTGTCTGTATCTTTAAGGAAGGTTTCTTGTAAACAAACTGCTACTGGTTTTTCTTTAGAGACTAAAAGGCTAAGTTCCTCAAAATTGGATTTTATACTTCTACAATTCCATTGAATAATAGTGTTCGCCATGAGGGATATTAGGATTAAAATTAAACCACAGAGTATTGGAAGTTTGAAATTAATCATCTTTTATTAAGTTTAATAATGCTGCTACCTTGCTTATTCTTTTTGGAATCTGCGAGGTCATCGGTTATCATGTCTTCTTCAAGACTATGATACCGATTGTATTGTTTAATGGGATCCTGGGATCCCTTTGGTTGGCGGTCGGAGACCACCGGTTTAGAAGGCTTAGGCCTTCGATTTTCACTACTAGACTTGGCGTCATCATGACTGTTAGAAACGGTGCTGGCTGACTTTGAGCTTTCTGAAACTCTAGAGCTATCTGGTGCTTTTTGTAAAGGAAGTTCAGGTTCTGGAGACTTATTTGTAGTGTTTGTAGGCGGAGAGGAAGTAGATACTGCAGGAGTAGAAGATGGAAACAATTTTGAAATTTCTTCTTTTCTTTTCAGGAAAAAGTATCATCAATTTCCTAAAAAGACCTTTGCAGTTTTCGCATCCAGTGTCGCTTTTGTTCGAAGTTTGATTTGGTTTAGTTGCATGGGCATAAGAGGCTAGGTTTGAACGACTTTCAACAATTTTCTTTGCTTCAAAAAAGGATAGGCCTTCCCTACATTTAACAGTAACGATATCCTTTTCCCGCTTCCAATGGGAACATGCACGAGAAGTCGACATGTGAGGACCATCGCAATTGATGCATCGCGCAGAGTTCTCACACTCGTCAACGTCATGAGTCTCAGCCAGATCACCACAACGAGGACAACGCTGAGCCTCCTGACACCTCTTCTCGTGATGCCTGAACTTTAAACACTTGTAACATTGGAGCGGGTTCGGAATATAGAGGTCTACATTAACCCGTAAGTATCCAATTTTCAAGCATTTCGGCAAAATAGCGGTGTTGAAAGTCAAAACAATGGTATTCGTTGCTTTTCTTAGTCCATTATTGTGAACGAAAATCCGTCTAGCAGCTGTCACATTTTGAGATCCAAGTTCCGAAACAATTTCTTCCTCAGACACCCCCTGAAGATCAGGGCAGCGAATTAGGCCTTTAGAAGTGTTGAGGGTTGCATGTTCGGAACATTTGGCAGGAATGTCATGAAACTTTTTGAGTTTTAATAAGTTATCTGAATGTGACTTCTTATCAACCTCCACCAAAATGGCACCAGACTTCAACTTTTTGACTGTCTTAGGCTCACCAGCATAAGAAACGAGACATTTATTTATCACGAAAGGCGATAGAGTAGTCAACGATTTTTCACTTTCCGATTCAATCAACAAGTACCTAGGAAAATTCATATTGCTTGGTCGATTATCCGTATCAGAGTCTATTTCTAAGCGCGTCCTTTTAAGTGTTTTCGAATCCATGGTTAAAAATTGGTATTCATCATCTGGGCCCCCCAACCCGCCGCGGAGTCCAACAAGGGGACATGGAATTGGAGCGGATATCCAGCTCCCCATGCCAGGGATGCCCAGATGGTATACTCAAGCCGACCAAACAACAAGTGCGGCAAAGACATACATGAGTAATGTTTAAAATAAAGATCAACCATGCATTTCAACGCCGATCAAGGCATTCAATCAACCCAATTAGCCCATGAGCCTATATAGACGAGGACAAGACAGGACTTAATAAAATAACTAAAAGCTGATACAAGAAATTGCATGACCTGTATAATATCAAAGTAATTGTCAAGATAGAACATGTGTTCAATCAAACAGTCTTCGTCTAAAGCGACCAGCCGATTGCCTAGACCGGGCCCATCTAAGCTCCCGTTTACACCGAAGCCGAGGCCAAAGCCAGCGTGTTGGGAAGCTGGAGAGCCCTGAGCTTCCCTCAACTGACCAGGATCCCCTTTTCCGGCTTACGAGTATCCACTCACGGCCAACAAGCGGGTCCGTTACAGACACACTGTCCTTTGCTTGGGGTCTTACCATTTGCTACAGGACACGGCAGCCGGGATATTTCTAATCCCCCTCCACAGCTGGGGGTATATATCTAATTCAAGAATAGATAATGTTACCTTGTATAAAAAGTAATCAATACTATTATTATAAAACAATATTAAAACTAGACAAAAAACAACCATGAACTATGAATAATCCGATGTGAGGACGAATAGACATGGGCTCCTCCCAGATCAGAGAACACCCATGTCCGAGTCCACCCTACCGGAAAATCCACAGAACAAATAAATATAGAATATTAAACTTAACTAAAGTATCACAGATCAAATATCACAGACTATAATAAAAAGAGCTAAATCTTTCTAAAGAGATTACACTCTTTAAGAAAGTTAAAAATCGACTCAGGCCTCACGGTATCAAATAACGATTTCAAATTATCAACGTTAAAGTGCCTGTTTCTTATGATGGCAAGATCTACACAATCAATGAGTAGATGTTGGACAGTAAGTGTCTCATTACAAGGAATACACTGCGGTTCTACCTCGTTCTTTAATAGGTGCGAATGGGTCAAATGAGTATGACCGATTCGCAATCTGGCCAAAACTAACTATTCGCGGCGGTCAGACCGAAGACCTGGCAGCCATTCACCAAGTGAAGGTTTAATCGAAAATAATTTATTTCGTTGATTTGCCTGGTCACTCCAACAGTTCTGCCATATATTGTGGATAAAAGTATTAATTAGAGGTTTAAAATCAGTAAAAGGAACTTTAAAAGGTAAAACATCTAGTGACAGCGCGTCCTTGGCAGCCCTATCTGCCTCTTCGTTGCCACGTAGACCACAATGGCTTGGAAGCCAGCAAAAGACAATATCAGTATCTTCATCAGCAGCATAGATACGAGACAGCTTTTCAAGAAGTTTAATTATGATAGGGTTGTCCGTTTTCTCGTGTTCCAGCGCTTGCATACTAGATAAAGAGTCAGTGAAAATAATGTAACGCCAATAACCATTTTCAATAATGTGCTCAAGCGCAAGGTCAATAGCCTTGAGCTCGGCTGAGAAAATGGATGAATTATCAGGCAGACGATACTGATATTTATAACCATCCAAGATGGCAGCTGAAGCAACTTTTTCTTCATTTTTAGACCCGTCTGCATAAATATGGAAGTGCATAATGTGTTTTTCCTGTATTTCAAGGAATTTAGTTTTAAATACAACTTGATCAGTTTCAGATTTTTTAGTTGAAGCTAGATCATAAATAAAGGTGGGACTTTTAGACGTCCACAAAGGAACATCTGGAACTTTATGTTCGGCCACGTCATCTAGATCGAAATCTAGAGATTCTATGTCAGCTTTACAACGTAAACTAAAGGGTGGAATTTCTGATTCCTTCTTTTTGAAGTCCTCTTCGTAAAGAGGTTCAAATACAGAATCATGTGTAGGATTATCTGGATTAGATTTTAATTTCAAATAATAATCCATAGACAACTTCTTTCGACGTAAATTTAAAGATGGTTCGTTTGCTTCAGCATAAAGACTATTAATTGGCGATGTTTTAAATGCGCCCAACGCAATACGTAAGCCTTGATTGTGTATAGAATCAAGCTTGCGCAAGTATGATTGACGGGCAGAGCCGTAAACAACGCATCCATAGTCTAATTTAGATCTCACGAGAGATCTATAAAGACGTAATAAAACTTTCTTGTCTGCTCCCCAGTCCATACTGGAGACGACACGTAAAAGATTAAGAGCTTTCTTACATTTATTGCTCAGATATTCAATATGAGGAATGAATGACAATTTAGAGTCAAATAAAAGTCCCAAGAATTTGAACTCTGGGACAACTTCAATACGGATCCCATCCAAAGTAAGTTCTGGATCGGGATGGAGTTTTCTCGATTTACAAAAATGCATACATTTTGTCTTGGTTTTAGAAAATTTAAAACCATTTTCATTCGACCATTTACTAAGGTTGTTTAAAACCTGTTGTAACTGTCGTTCGATAGTATGCATGTGTTTCGAACGATAACAAATACAAAAGTCATCAACGTAAAGGAAATATTCAATACCAGGGCAAGTAGCCTTTATAATATTGTTGATTTTAACACTGAAAAGTGTAACCGATAGAATACTACCCTGGGGCACACCCATTTCCTGTTCATTAGGATCAGAGAGTGTATCTCCAACCCTGACTCTAAATTGTCGTTCATCCAAAAACGCAGAAATGAAATAAGCAAGGCGACCTCGTATACCGAAATCATGGAGGTCATTCATGATTCCATACTTCCATGTGGTATCATATGCACTCTCTAAATCAAAAAAGACTGAAACAACGTGTTCTTTCTTGATAAAAGCTTCTCGTATAAAAGTCTCGAAGCGAACTAAATGATCGAGGGTGCTTCTTTGTTTACGAAAGCCACTTTGGGCCGACGTAATAAGTTTGTTTTTCTCAAGAAACCATACAAGACGGTCATTGACCATTCTTTCCATTGTCTTGCAAACACAACTTGTCAATGCTATAGGCCGGTAATTTGAAGGATTATCAGAATCTTTACCAGGTTTGGGTACTGGAATGACAATAGCTTCCCGCCACGAGGCTGGAAGTATTCCCGTTTTCAAAACACTGTTAAAGATATCAAGTAAACACTGAAGGGATTGGTGTGGTAAATGCTTCAAGAACTGGTAGTGGATGTCATCACATCCAACTGCAGTGTCATGGCATTTATTAAGGGCTGTTTTGAGCTCCTTAAGAGTAAATTCTTTATTATAATGCTCTGTATTTTTTGATTTAAAATTCAAATTAACTTTTTCTTTTTTTTCTTGATGTTTTTGAAATTCAGGCGAATAATTAGAAGAAGAGGATTTTTTGGCAAAAGTATCTGCTAAAACATTTGCGATGTCAGGCTTAGATGTCACAACGCCATTATCAGAATTCAGATGCCCAACACTGAGCGAAGAGTTCTTGCCACTAATTTTTCGTACCATATCCCAAGTCTTTTTGACAGACGATCTAGAGTTTAATCTAGATACATACTGTCTCCAAGACGTACGTTTACTGCGTTTAATAGTGCGCCGTGCTCTCGCACGTGCAACTTTAAACTTTATAAGATTTTCCTTAGTCGGCCTTAGATCAAACTCTCTAAGAACCGACTTTTGCTTTGCTACAGCCTTCTTGCAATCATCATTAAACCATGGCTTATTTGGATGTTTAGGGTTTTTAGATGTTCTTGGAATTGCCCTTTCTGCAAATGCATATAACAAGGAAGTAAATAATTCTGCAGGATTCTCACAGTCTTCAAAAGCTTGAGGTGTAATGGACTGTTCACAAACAGTTTTAAACAAGTCCCAGTTTGCTTTATGGAGTTTCCAACGTTGTGGTCGCTCCTGAACTGATGGCCCAATTTCCGAAATAAGAATCGGAAAATGGTCACTGCCATGCAGGTCGTCATCAACTTTCCAGTTAAAATCTGGAAAAATTTGAGGACTGCAAACTGTTAAGTCTAATGATGAATATGAACCAGTAGCAGGATGTAGATAAGTAGAAGATTTATCATTTAGAAGAGAAAGATCTTGTCTTGAAATAAAGTCTTCAACAATATGACCTTTGTTGTCTGTGTTTGAACATCCCCACATCGTATGATGTGAGTTAAAATCGCCCATTAAAATAAAAGGTTTGGGTAACTGCTCAACAAGACGATCTAGTTTCCTGCTGTCAACAGGAGAACTAGGAGGGAGATAAATAGAACAAATGGTTACTGTTTTGTTGAGAGAAACGCTTACGGCAACTGCTTGTAAAGTAGTGTCAAGCGGCACAGGGCGATGTGGAACATTGTTATTAACAATGATATCAACACCTCCTGATGCCCTTTCACTTTCCGTAAAGTTTTTAAAATAGCAAGAATGATATTTAAAGGTAAACTTGTCGGTATCTTTAAGGAAGGTTTCTTGTAAACAAACTGCTACTGGTTTTTCTTTCGAGACTAAAAGACTAAGCTCTTCAAAATTGGATTTAACACTTCTACAATTCCATTGAATAATAGTATTCGCCATGAGAGATATTAGGATTAAAATTATACCACAGAGTATTGGAAGTCTGAAATTACTCATCTTGTGTTAAGTTTTATAATGCTGCTACCTTGCTTATTCTTTTTGGAATCTGCGAGGTCATCGGTTATCATGTCTTCTTCAAGACTATGATACCGATTGTATTGTTGAATAGGATCCTGGGATCCCTTTGGTTGGCGATCAGAGATCACCGGTTTTGAAGGCTTTGGCCTTCGATTTTCATTACTAGACTTTGTTTCGTCATTACTAACAGAAACTTTGCTGGCTGCTCTTGATTCAGAATTAGAACGTTCTTTAGCTGTAGAAATGTTTGGTGAAGCGCCTGAGGATTTTTCAGAGTCTGAAGACTTGCTGGTTTCCGGTCTAACAGAAGATGAAGCTTCTACTGGGTTAGAGGCAGGGAACAACTTAGAAATTTCTTCTTTCTTCTCAGGAAATAAGATCATTAATTTCCTGAAAAGACCCTTACAATTCTCACAGCCACTGTCAGTTTTACTGGTTGCTGAAGGTACTTTCGTAGCCTGGGCGTATGAAGCAAGCTGGGAGCGACTTTCTACAATCTTTTTTGCTTCGAAGAAAGAGAGACCTTCCCTGCACTTGACAGTTACAATCTCCTTTTCCCGCCTCCAATGCGGACATGCACGAGAAGTCGACATGTGAGCACCATCGCAATTTACGCACAGCTCAGAGTTCTCACAATCGTCGACGTCATGAGTCTCAGCCAGATCGCCACAACGACGACAACGCTGAGCCTCCTGACATCTCTTCTCGTGATGGCCGAACTTAAAACATTTATAGCATTGCAGCGGGTTAGGGATATAAAGGTCTACATTCACCTTCAAGTAACCTATTTTTAAGCTTTTTGGCAATATCGCTGTATTGAATGTCAAAACAATCGTATTAGTGGCCTTCTTTTGTCCATGTTTGTAAAAGAAAATCCGTCGGGCTGCAGTTACATTCTGAGTTCCAAGCTCCGAAACAATTTCCTCCTCAGACACCCCTGAAGATCAGGGCAGCGAATGAGGCCTTTGGAGGTATTGAGAGTTGCATGTTCGGAGCATTTGGCAGGTATATCGTGGAACTTCTTAATTCGTAATAAATTATCAGAATGGGATTTTTTGTCTACTTCTACCAAAATGGCACCAGATTTCAACTTTTTGACCGTTTTAGGCTCACCAGCATACGAAAGAATACATTTATTTATGACAAATGGCGATAGAGTTGTCAACGGTCTACTTTCATTTTCTGATTCAATCAGCAAGAACCTAGCGAAATTCATGTTACGTGATCGATTTTCCGTGTCCAAGTCAGTATCAAAACGCGTCCTTTTTAAAGTTTTAGAATCCATGGTTGTAGATAGGTATTCATCATCTGGGTTCCCCAACCCACCGTGGAGTCCAACAAGGGGACATGGAAAATGGAGCGGATCTCCAGCTCCCCATGCCAGGGATACCCAGATGGTATACTCAAGCCGACCAAACAAACAAGCGCGGCAAAGACATACATGAGTAATCTCCAAAACAAAGGCCAATCATGTATTTCGACGCCGATCAAGGCATTCAATCAACTCAATTAACCCATGAGCCTATATAGACGAAAACAAACCAAAACATTGTATCATAATATAATGTATGATGAAAATATGACCAAATAAGTAATGTAATTTTTTATGAAAAAAAAAATGATAGGGTTAAGGGTTTTAGATAAGGGTTTCAGCCAAAAGACCCAACGGCCAGAGTGCAAACAACGCTAAAAATGTTTGTAAGATAATGTACTTTAAGAAAAAACATGTCGACAAAATTCCCTCTGGGGGGTGGGGGGGGAGCAAACATGTTTCTAGCTCAGGGTCTTTAAGCTCATAACATGACAAGTTCGAAATAGCTTTTAGAAAAAAAAACTTCAGGCTTTTAACAGGCTTTTAACAATAAGTTGTTGTTCTTATTCCTTATTTGAAATAAATTTGTATTTTCAGCTGTGGTAGGAGAGTGCTCAACAAGCGACAACATCTAATGTCTTCTTACCATGGTTTCATGGATAAGACGGATGAGATGAAGCGATCGATGGCCCTCTATGAGCCAGTCAGCAGTGTGAAAGTGCCAAGAAGGAGACCAGTGGCCAGCACTGAACCGACCCAGGACCCTCAACTAGACCAGACGAAGAGGAATACGCACGGGAATCATCATCGGACTCTGACATGAACGAGAAGGTCATGGACGATCTAGAGGACAAACCAGTGATGGGGTCGGAAGACATCTCTTTCACCAAGTGGACAAAGCTGATCCCACCCAGATTTAGGCCTTTACATTAACTTTTAAACATTTTTAAAATTTACTGAATTTTTACTGCTACAATTGAAACCCTATGGTCACTTTATTACCCAGCCAAGGTCATGAGTAAAACATTTAGACATTTAGTGTTAGATAAACTAGACTTACCACATGCATCTTTATTGTCTTGTGTTGTAGACATATACTTTAGTAGGAGGTATCCTTAATCTATTTACAGTTACTTCGGTTCAGCAGTGGCACGAATTCCGGACATAGCGTGCAGGAGGCAACAAGAAGAAGGAGAACCATTCGGAGGACATGGGGTATGTCAACAGGTTTTTGGCCAATGCTGACTCTGGGACGAGGGGATGGTCGGCCATCACCAAAGACCACGTGACGCTACATGACAGGACGGTGAGACAGAACTATGAAGCAGGAACCTGTGGCCGGATCCTCCAGTCCATATCCGACTTCTGGGGATGGGCTAGGAACACTGGACGGATAGATAAGATGAGATTCGGACCGGTGAAGATGTATTTGGATGGATGTAAATCCTCTAACGCAAAGGAGATTGCAGTGAGTTTTCTATAAATGTTTATACATTCTTTATTATGCATACATGTCCATTACACCCTAAGGCAAAACATACATTTTAAAGCTGTTAATGGTGTTAAACTCATATTGTGTTCTTTTGTTCACATTACTGCTAATTATTTATTTTTAACTATAGAGCAGAGGAGGGACCTGGCCAGAGACACCACCTTTTATATGATGTATTCATTGATATTTATGACACTATCTTCCATCAAATAGGTTCGGACCACAGCAAGAATGGTGGAAGAGGAGAGAGTCATGGTGGATGCAGATATCTACGAAAAAATTCTTAAGTCGGAGTGGACCAGAGGCACGACAAACGCGTTTAAAAGGAGCCCGCTGACGTACCATTTTGACATGGCACTCATTCTTATAATGAGGATGGCTATGTTCAACGCACCAAGGCCATCAGTCCTAAGGAACATGAGGGTTGGTTTATTCTTATTAATACCTTTCTGTCTTATTCTACGTGTTTGTTTGAATGTTTGTTTGACTGTCCAACTAAATATCAATTGGTCCAGAATGGTAAAAAACAAACAAATCAAACAGACCAGGATAGGTCAAAACAATACTGTCAAAACTATAATCAATCAACCAATGTGCTAGTCCATACATCAACACGTCATTCAACCAATCAATAGATATATCACTTAACAATTGATGAACTTAATATTTTATAACACTCTACCAATTAATCATTTTTTTCTATTTCAGTCTATGAAATTGATGTAACATTTTCACATTTCAGATCATTGATGTCATCAGCGCGATGAAGGAGACACGCTTAACAAAAACAATTTCGGTGGCGAAGCATAAGACGGGACAGTACGGCTTTACTGCCCATTTACATGTGGAAGAAGACCTATATCAAGACCTCTTGAAGTATCTCGATGCAATCAAACAACTCGCAAAGAACGTAGATCCTAGGGAAGGGTTCTTTAGGAACACGAAACTTAAGCCGGTGGAAGAGAAGTCAATCACGAGAATGCTAAAACGAGCATTGGAAAAGTAAGAAAAAATTTTATACTAAGTGTTACTAATACAATTTCTATTTACTCAAAGTATGCTACTAAGGGCTGCAGTGACTTAAGATAAAAAATCTTGTGTAGATGACCATCAACATGTTTCGGGGCAGCACATGTGTACAGTAATCACCAAACAATAAGTTTTTTCATCTCAATAAGTATATGAGCTTTGATCAAGAAGAAAATGCAATTGAAGAATTTGAGATAACCATCGTTAATGTTTGGACCAAAGGACAGTCTGATAAGAAACCATATTGCTCTCTTACTGTTGCCACAATTGACAAAAACTATTCTAGAATAGCAAGGAACCAGATTAGAAAGTGTGTATGCACAAGCTGATCTAGATCCATGTCGTTCCCAAAAACAATGATGGCCCTTTTAGGATATTGACTAATTTCGTTTATTTTCAAACAGTGCAGGAATAAAGGAACATTTCAACTTTGGGATCAACCGGAAACTTACAACAAGTGTCGCCAGGACTGCTGACCCTTCATTAGCTGGACCAGTGGCAAGACAGTTATGCCACAACGTGAAAACAGCAGATCAGTTTTATGCTGTAGCCAACGACCGCGTAGCCACAGCACAGACGGTAACAAAGATAAGAGGAGCTTTTCAGCAGACATCTTCAGCACCAGCAACATCTTCTAGTACCTATCCAGACGCTGCTCCAGTTAGACAGGAAAGACCTCAAGTTCCACACCATTTGAATCCAAGGGTAGTCATAGAGAGACTGGACCACAGCTCGGACCAAGTTCCAGCTCGTATGGAACGAGTTCGACTGGGGATATGGGGAAGGACATGGACGACGCCCAAGATATGGTACCTCTGTCGCCAGTAAAGTATACAGCCGCGGCACTACTGGCAACAGCAAAAAGAAAGCCGTATGTCCCTAAGCCAACCAAGAAGAGGGAGTTCTTGAGCCGAGAGGTGTAACCGGAAATACGGGACGCCTACCTAGAGGTTATCTTGGCAAAACTACAAAATTTTAGGGTAATTCAAAAAATTTGTTTGGTCTTTTTGAGTAGACAACATTGGAGGAAATGAAGATATTGCTTGTTTTAAAAGTCTGTATCTTTTGGGGAGTCAAAAAAAAAGAGTCAGCCGGGATATTTCTAATCCCCCTCCACAGCTGGGGGTATATATCTAATTCAAGAATAGATAATGTTACCTTGTATAAAAAGTAATCAATACTATTATTATAAAACAATATTAAAACTAGACAAAAAACAACCATGAACTATGAATAATCCGATGTGAGGACGAATAGACATGGGCTCCTCCCAGATCAGAGAACACCCATGTCCGAGTCCACCCTACCGGAAAATCCACAGAACAAATAAATATAGAATATTAAACTTAACTAAAGTATCACAGATCAAATATCACAGACTATAATAAAAAGAGCTAAATCTTTCTAAAGAGATTACACTCTTTAAGAAAGTTAAAAATCGACTCAGGCCTCACGGTATCAAATAACGATTTCAAATTATCAACGTTAAAGTGCCTGTTTCTTATGATGGCAAGATCTACACAATCAATGAGTAGATGTTGGACAGTAAGTGTCTCATTACAAGGAATACACTGCGGTTCTACCTCGTTCTTTAATAGGTGCGAATGGGTCAAATGAGTATGACCGATTCGCAATCTGGCCAAAACTAACTATTCGCGGCGGTCAGACCGAAGACCTGGCAGCCATTCACCAAGTGAAGGTTTAATCGAAAATAATTTATTTCGTTGATTTGCCTGGTCACTCCAACAGTTCTGCCATATATTGTGGATAAAAGTATTAATTAGAGGTTTAAAATCAGTAAAAGGAACTTTAAAAGGTAAAACATCTAGTGACAGCGCGTCCTTGGCAGCCCTATCTGCCTCTTCGTTGCCACGTAGACCACAATGGCTTGGAAGCCAGCAAAAGACAATATCAGTATCTTCATCAGCAGCATAGATACGAGACAGCTTTTCAAGAAGTTTAATTATGATAGGGTTGTCCGTTTTCTCGTGTTCCAGCGCTTGCATACTAGATAAAGAGTCAGTGAAAATAATGTAACGCCAATAACCATTTTCAATAATGTGCTCAAGCGCAAGGTCAATAGCCTTGAGCTCGGCTGAGAAAATGGATGAATTATCAGGCAGACGATACTGATATTTATAACCATCCAAGATGGCAGCTGAAGCAACTTTTTCTTCATTTTTAGACCCGTCTGTATAAATATGGAAGTGCATAATGTGTTTTTCCTGTATTTCAAGGAATTTAGTTTTAAATACAACTTGATCAGTTTCAGATTTTTTAGTTGAAGCTAGATCATAAATAAAGGTGGGACTTTTAGACGTCCACAAAGGAACATCTGGAACTTTATGTTCGGCCACGTCATCTAGATCGAAATCTAGAGATTCTATGTCAGCTTTACAACGTAAACTAAAGGGTGGAATTTCTGATTCCTTCTTTTTGAAGTCCTCTTCGTAAAGAGGTTCAAATACAGAATCATGTGTAGGATTATCTGGATTAGATTTTAATTTCAAATAATAATCCATAGACAACTTCTTTCGACGTAAATTTAAAGATGGTTCGTTTGCTTCAGCATAAAGACTATTAATTGGCGATGTTTTAAATGCGCCCAACGCAATACGTAAGCCTTGATTGTGTATAGAATCAAGCTTGCGCAAGTATGATTGACGGGCAGAGCCGTAAACAACGCATCCATAGTCTAATTTAGATCTCACGAGAGATCTATAAAGACGTAATAAAACTTTCTTGTCTGCTCCCCAGTCCATACTGGAGACGACACGTAAAAGATTAAGAGCTTTCTTACATTTATTGCTCAGATATTCAATATGAGGAATGAATGACAATTTAGAGTCAAATAAAAGTCCCAAGAATTTGAACTCTGGGACAACTTCAATACGGATCCCATCCAAAGTAAGTTCTGGATCGGGATGGAGTTTTCTCGATTTACAAAAATGCATACATTTTGTCTTGGTTTTAGAAAATTTAAAACCATTTTCATTCGACCATTTACTAAGGTTGTTTAAAACCTGTTGTAACTGTCGTTCGATAGTATGCATGTGTTTCGAACGATAACAAATACAAAAGTCATCAACGTAAAGGAAATATTCAATACCAGGGCAAGTAGCCTTTATAATATTGTTGATTTTAACACTGAAAAGTGTAACCGATAGAATACTACCCTGGGGCACACCCATTTCCTGTTCATTAGGATCAGAGAGTGTATCTCCAACCCTGACTCTAAATTGTCGTTCATCCAAAAACGCAGAAATGAAATAAGCAAGGCGACCTCGTATACCGAAATCATGGAGGTCATTCATGATTCCATACTTCCATGTGGTATCATATGCACTCTCTAAATCAAAAAAGACTGAAACAACGTGTTCTTTCTTGATAAAAGCTTCTCGTATAAAAGTCTCGAAGCGAACTAAATGATCGAGGGTGCTTCTTTGTTTACGAAAGCCACTTTGGGCCGACGTAATAAGTTTGTTTTTCTCAAGAAACCATACAAGACGGTCATTGACCATTCTTTCCATTGTCTTGCAAACACAACTTGTCAATGCTATAGGCCGGTAATTTGAAGGATTATCAGAATCTTTACCAGGTTTGGGTACTGGAATGACAATAGCTTCCCGCCACGAGGCTGGAAGTATTCCCGTTTTCAAAACACTGTTAAAGATATCAAGTAAACACTGAAGGGATTGGTGTGGTAAATGCTTCAAGAACTGGTAGTGGATGTCATCACATCCAACTGCAGTGTCATGGCATTTATTAAGGGCTGTTTTGAGCTCCTTAAGAGTAAATTCTTTATTATAATGCTCTGTATTTTTTGATTTAAAATTCAAATTAACTTTTTCTTTTTTTTCTTGATGTTTTTGAAATTCAGGCGAATAATTAGAAGAAGAGGATTTTTTGGCAAAAGTATCTGCTAAAACATTTGCGATGTCAGGCTTAGATGTCACAACGCCATTATCAGAATTCAGATGCCCAACACTGAGCGAAGAGTTCTTGCCACTAATTTTTCGTACCATATCCCAAGTCTTTTTGACAGACGATCTAGAGTTTAATCTAGATACATACTGTCTCCAAGACGTACGTTTACTGCGTTTAATAGTGCGCCGTGCTCTCGCACGTGCAACTTTAAACTTTATAAGATTTTCCTTAGTCGGCCTTAGATCAAACTCTCTAAGAACCGACTTTTGCTTTGCTACAGCCTTCTTGCAATCATCATTAAACCATGGCTTATTTGGATGTTTAGGGTTTTTAGATGTTCTTGGAATTGCCCTTTCTGCAAATGCATATAACAAGGAAGTAAATAATTCTGCAGGATTCTCACAGTCTTCAAAAGCTTGAGGTGTAATGGACTGTTCACAAACAGTTTTAAACAAGTCCCAGTTTGCTTTATGGAGTTTCCAACGTTGTGGTCGCTCCTGAACTGATGGCCCAATTTCCGAAATAAGAATCGGAAAATGGTCACTGCCATGCAGGTCGTCATCAACTTTCCAGTTAAAATCTGGAAAAATTTGAGGACTGCAAACTGTTAAGTCTAATGATGAATATGAACCAGTAGCAGGATGTAGATAAGTAGAAGATTTATCATTTAGAAGAGAAAGATCTTGTCTTGAAATAAAGTCTTCAACAATATGACCTTTGTTGTCTGTGTTTGAACATCCCCACATCGTATGATGTGAGTTAAAATCGCCCATTAAAATAAAAGGTTTGGGTAACTGCTCAACAAGACGATCTAGTTTCCTGCTGTCAACAGGAGAACTAGGAGGGAGATAAATAGAACAAATGGTTACTGTTTTGTTGAGAGAAACGCTTACGGCAACTGCTTGTAAAGTAGTGTCAAGCGGCACAGGGCGATGTGGAACATTGTTATTAACAATGATATCAACACCTCCTGATGCCCTTTCACTTTCCGTAAAGTTTTTAAAATAGCAAGAATGATATTTAAAGGTAAACTTGTCGGTATCTTTAAGGAAGGTTTCTTGTAAACAAACTGCTACTGGTTTTTCTTTCGAGACTAAAAGACTAAGCTCTTCAAAATTGGATTTAACACTTCTACAATTCCATTGAATAATAGTATTCGCCATGAGAGATATTAGGATTAAAATTATACCACAGAGTATTGGAAGTCTGAAATTACTCATCTTGTGTTAAGTTTTATAATGCTGCTACCTTGCTTATTCTTTTTGGAATCTGCGAGGTCATCGGTTATCATGTCTTCTTCAAGACTATGATACCGATTGTATTGTTGAATAGGATCCTGGGATCCCTTTGGTTGGCGATCAGAGATCACCGGTTTTGAAGGCTTTGGCCTTCGATTTTCATTACTAGACTTTGTTTCGTCATTACTAACAGAAACTTTGCTGGCTGCTCTTGATTCAGAATTAGAACGTTCTTTAGCTGTAGAAATGTTTGGTGAAGCGCCTGAGGATTTTTCAGAGTCTGAAGACTTGCTGGTTTCCGGTCTAACAGAAGATGAAGCTTCTACTGGGTTAGAGGCAGGGAACAACTTAGAAATTTCTTCTTTCTTCTCAGGAAATAAGATCATTAATTTCCTGAAAAGACCCTTACAATTCTCACAGCCACTGTCAGTTTTACTGGTTGCTGAAGGTACTTTCGTAGCCTGGGCGTATGAAGCAAGCTGGGAGCGACTTTCTACAATCTTTTTTGCTTCGAAGAAAGAGAGACCTTCCCTGCACTTGACAGTTACAATCTCCTTTTCCCGCCTCCAATGCGGACATGCACGAGAAGTCGACATGTGAGCACCATCGCAATTTACGCACAGCTCAGAGTTCTCACAATCGTCGACGTCATGAGTCTCAGCCAGATCGCCACAACGACGACAACGCTGAGCCTCCTGACATCTCTTCTCGTGATGGCCGAACTTAAAACATTTATAGCATTGCAGCGGGTTAGGGATATAAAGGTCTACATTCACCTTCAAGTAACCTATTTTTAAGCTTTTTGGCAATATCGCTGTATTGAATGTCAAAACAATCGTATTAGTGGCCTTCTTTTGTCCATGTTTGTAAAAGAAAATCCGTCGGGCTGCAGTTACATTCTGAGTTCCAAGCTCCGAAACAATTTCCTCCTCAGACACCCCTGAAGATCAGGGCAGCGAATGAGGCCTTTGGAGGTATTGAGAGTTGCATGTTCGGAGCATTTGGCAGGTATATCGTGGAACTTCTTAATTCGTAATAAATTATCAGAATGGGATTTTTTGTCTACTTCTACCAAAATGGCACCAGATTTCAACTTTTTGACCGTTTTAGGCTCACCAGCATACGAAAGAATACATTTATTTATGACAAATGGCGATAGAGTTGTCAACGGTCTACTTTCATTTTCTGATTCAATCAGCAAGAACCTAGCGAAATTCATGTTACGTGATCGATTTTCCGTGTCCAAGTCAGTATCAAAACGCGTCCTTTTTAAAGTTTTAGAATCCATGGTTGTAGATAGGTATTCATCATCTGGGTTCCCCAACCCACCGTGGAGTCCAACAAGGGGACATGGAAAATGGAGCGGATCTCCAGCTCCCCATGCCAGGGATACCCAGATGGTATACTCAAGCCGACCAAACAAACAAGCGCGGCAAAGACATACATGAGTAATCTCCAAAACAAAGGCCAATCATGTATTTCGACGCCGATCAAGGCATTCAATCAACTCAATTAACCCATGAGCCTATATAGACGAAAACAAACCAAAACATTGTATCATAACATAAGTAGTGACAAGAAAGAGTATAACATGTACAATTTCGAGACATTTGGCGAGATAGCGCATTGGTACAAACAAAAATGTGTTCGTCTAAAGCGACCAGCCGATTGCCTAGACCGGGTCCATCTAAGCTCCCGTTTACACCGAAGCCGAGGCCAAAGCAGCGTGTTGGGAAGCTGGAGAGCCCTGGGCTTCCCTCAACTAACCAGGATCCTCTTTTCCGGCTTACGAGTATCCACTCACGGCCAACAAGCGGGTCCGTTACAGACACACTGTCCTTTGCTTGGGGTCTTACCATTTGCTACAGGACACGGCAGCCGGGATATTTCTAATCCCCCTCCACAGCTGGGGGTGAAAATATTTACCAAATATTGGCAAAAAGGTCACAATTTTAAGTAAAATCATTAATATTCATGAATATGCAAATGAGCTGATTTGCATAAAATTTATAGCAAATTATTGAGCGAGTCAAAACCTTTCATTTGATACCATTATAACAACTAGTCAATATTCAACCAAGATATGACCAAAACGTTTTTAAATGATTGAACAATTTATAGTGTTAAGGGTTTAGATAAGTGTTTTGGCCAAAAGCCCCAACGGTCAAAGTGCAAACATCGCTCAAAATGTCTCTTGTATAATTTTCTTTAAGATTTGCTATGTTTACATAATTACCCTGCACAAAAACGCCTCGTTTTGGAAAGTATTTACCACATTTTTGTCGAAAATCGCAATTTTAGGAAAAATCATTAATATTCATGAATATGCAAATGAGCTAATTTGCATAACATAACTGAAAATGAAAGAGCAAGTCATAAGCTTTCATTTGATACCATTCTGACACCTGTGTGTCAATATTCAATCAAGATATGACCAAAGTCATTTTCAAAATTTAAATGAACAATTTGGTAGGGTTAAGGGTTTGGATAAGGGTTACGGCGAAAAGCCCGAACCGCCAGAGTGCAAACAAGGCTCAAAATGTTTCTGATAAAATAGACTTTAAGATAAACTATGTTTACAAAATTCCCCTTGGACAGAAATGCCTTGTTTTAGAAGTTATTTATCAAATTTTCGCCCAAACATTCAAATTTTAAGGGAAATCATTAATATTCATGCATATGCAAATGAGGTAATTTGCATAAAATAACTGCAAAATTAAGAGCAAGTCATAAGCTTTCATTTGATACCACTTTGACATCTGTAGGTCAATATTTGATGAAAATATGACCAAATAAGTAATGTAATTTTTTATGAAAAAAAAATGATAGGGTTAAGGGTTTTAGATAAGGGTTTCAGCCAAAAGACCCAACGGCCAGAGTGCAAACAACGCTAAAAATGTTTGTAAGATAATGTACTTTAAGAAAAAACATGTCGACAAAATTCCCTCTGGGGGGTGGGGGGGGGAGCAAACATGTTTCTAGCTCAGGGTCTTTAAGCTCATAACATGACAAGTTCGAAATAGCTTTTAGAAAAAAAAACTTCAGGCTTTTAACAGGCTTTTAACAATAAGTTGTTGTTCTTATTCCTTATTTGAAATAAATTTGTATTTTCAGCTGTGGTAGGAGAGTGCTCAACAAGCGACAACATCTAATGTCTTCTTACCATGGTTTCATGGATAAGACGGATGAGATGAAGCGATCGATGGCCCTCTATGAGCCAGTCAGCAGTGTGAAAGTGCCAAGAAGGAGACCAGTGGCCAGCACTGAACCGACCCAGGACCCTCAACTAGACCAGACGAAGAGGAATACGCACGGGAATCATCATCGGACTCTGACATGAACGAGAAGGTCATGGACGATCTAGAGGACAAACCAGTGATGGGGTCGGAAGACATCTCTTTCACCAAGTGGACAAAGCTGATCCCACCCAGATTTAGGCCTTTACATTAACTTTTAAACATTTTTAAAATTTACTGAATTTTTACTGCTACAATTGAAACCCTATGGTCACTTTATTACCCAGCCAAGGTCATGAGTAAAACATTTAGACATTTAGTGTTAGATAAACTAGACTTACCACATGCATCTTTATTGTCTTGTGTTGTAGACATATACTTTAGTAGGAGGTATCCTTAATCTATTTACAGTTACTTCGGTTCAGCAGTGGCACGAATTCCGGACATAGCGTGCAGGAGGCAACAAGAAGAAGGAGAACCATTCGGAGGACATGGGGTATGTCAACAGGTTTTTGGCCAATGCTGACTCTGGGACGAGGGGATGGTCGGCCATCACCAAAGACCACGTGACGCTACATGACAGGACGGTGAGACAGAACTATGAAGCAGGAACCTGTGGCCGGATCCTCCAGTCCATATCCGACTTCTGGGGATGGGCTAGGAACACTGGACGGATAGATAAGATGAGATTCGGACCGGTGAAGATGTATTTGGATGGATGTAAATCCTCTAACGCAAAGGAGATTGCAGTGAGTTTTCTATAAATGTTTATACATTCTTTATTATGCATACATGTCCATTACACCCTAAGGCAAAACATACATTTTAAAGCTGTTAATGGTGTTAAACTCATATTGTGTTCTTTTGTTCACATTACTGCTAATTATTTATTTTTAACTATAGAGCAGAGGAGGGACCTGGCCAGAGACACCACCTTTTATATGATGTATTCATTGATATTTATGACACTATCTTCCATCAAATAGGTTCGGACCATAGCAAGAATGGTGGAAGAGGAGAGAGTCATGGTGGATGCAGATATCTACGAAAAAATTCTTAAGTCGGAGTGGACCAGAGGCACGACAAACGCGTTTAAAAGGAGCCCGCTGACGTACCATTTTGACATGGCACTCATTCTTATAATGAGGATGGCTATGTTCAACGCACCAAGGCCATCAGTCCTAAGGAACATGAGGGTTGGTTTATTCTTATTAATACCTTTCTGTCTTATTCTACGTGTTTGTTTGAATGTTTGTTTGACTGTCCAACTAAATATCAATTGGTCCAGAATGGTAAAAAACAAACAAATCAAACAGACCAGGATAGGTCAAAACAATACTGTCAAAACTATAATCAATCAACCAATGTGCTAGTCCATACATCAACACGTCATTCAACCAATCAATAGATATATCACTTAACAATTGATGAACTTAATATTTTATAACACTCTACCAATTAATCATTTTTTTCTATTTCAGTCTATGAAATTGATGTAACATTTTCACATTTCAGATCATTGATGTCATCAGCGCGATGAAGGAGACACGCTTAACAAAAACAATTTCGGTGGCGAAGCATAAGACGGGACAGTACGGCTTTACTGCCCATTTACATGTGGAAGAAGACCTATATCAAGACCTCTTGAAGTATCTCGATGCAATCAAACAACTCGCAAAGAACGTAGATCCTAGGGAAGGGTTCTTTAGGAACACGAAACTTAAGCCGGTGGAAGAGAAGTCAATCACGAGAATGCTAAAACGAGCATTGGAAAAGTAAGAAAAAATTTTATACTAAGTGTTACTAATACAATTTCTATTTACTCAAAGTATGCTACTAAGGGCTGCAGTGACTTAAGATAAAAAATCTTGTGTAGATGACCATCAACATGTTTCGGGGCAGCACATGTGTACAGTAATCACCAAACAATAAGTTTTTTCATCTCAATAAGTATATGAGCTTTGATCAAGAAGAAAATGCAATTGAAGAATTTGAGATAACCATCGTTAATGTTTGGACCAAAGGACAGTCTGATAAGAAACCATATTGCTCTCTTACTGTTGCCACAATTGACAAAAACTATTCTAGAATAGCAAGGAACCAGATTAGAAAGTGTGTATGCACAAGCTGATCTAGATCCATGTCGTTCCCAAAAACAATGATGGCCCTTTTAGGATATTGACTAATTTCGTTTATTTTCAAACAGTGCAGGAATAAAGGAACATTTCAACTTTGGGATCAACCGGAAACTTACAACAAGTGTCGCCAGGACTGCTGACCCTTCATTAGCTGGACCAGTGGCAAGACAGTTATGCCACAACGTGAAAACAGCAGATCAGTTTTATGCTGTAGCCAACGACCGCGTAGCCACAGCACAGACGGTAACAAAGATAAGAGGAGCTTTTCAGCAGACATCTTCAGCACCAGCAACATCTTCTAGTACCTATCCAGACGCTGCTCCAGTTAGACAGGAAAGACCTCAAGTTCCACACCATTTGAATCCAAGGGTAGTCATAGAGAGACTGGACCACAGCTCGGACCAAGTTCCAGCTCGTATGGAACGAGTTCGACTGGGGATATGGGGAAGGACATGGACGACGCCCAAGATATGGTACCTCTGTCGCCAGTAAAGTATACAGCCGCGGCACTACTGGCAACAGCAAAAAGAAAGCCGTATGTCCCTAAGCCAACCAAGAAGAGGGAGTTCTTGAGCCGAGAGGTGTAACCGGAAATACGGGACGCCTACCTAGAGGTTATCTTGGCAAAACTACAAAATTTTAGGGTAATTCAAAAAATTTGTTTGGTCTTTTTGAGTAGACAACATTGGAGGAAATGAAGATATTGCTTGTTTTAAAAGTCTGTATCTTTTGGGGAGTCAAAAAAAAGAGTCAATTTGTAGGAATGGGTTAAACAATTCATCCATGGGGAGAGATGATTGAATGCTTTTGTCAAATGTCAGAAAAAAGATCAACAGAACTGGATTCAAACCAACCACTGCTTAGATTTATAGACTATGATGCTGCCAGCAAAGCTATCCGAGCTTTTAGTTATAAGTCTAACAATACAGCTCGAAATAATTGTCAATGTGCATGTTTTGAAAATTGACTTTTCCATTTGAGCCTTTTGGGGAGATTTCTCGCCTTATCCATAGAGGTCCTTTCTTCACTTGAAACTGAAAATATGTTCATTGTCAATAGAACAAGTTATGCTCAAATCGGGGAAATTTGTCTAGTTTACCATAATTTAGCAAGCGCATGCCACCCACCTTAAGGTAATTAAACAAAAGGCACAAAAGCTGCAACGTACAGCCCATGCCACCAACCTCAATGTAATTAAACAAAAGGCACAAAAGCTGCAACATAACGATAACCAAGATCCTCGTCCAAGCAGACAGATCATAACTTCATTAGGCAAATGCTGTCTATACATCAATTAAAAATTGTGAAGAAGAATATATACCCTACTACAAAACCTCTCAAATAATGAAAGCTTTGGTGAAAGCACTTTTTGAGAAAGGAGATAAATGCAACAAAACTGATGATGATGTATTTTTCAACTTATACAGCATTCTGATCGGCAACAAACTAGGTGCTTTTCAATACATGCCACTTAATATAGTCGATGCAGCCGACAGAAATAAACATACGCTTGAAGATGGATCTGTGTACTATTATCTAACAACGTCCCAGCACATCAACAACACAAACTGCATATAATGTGGGAGAAGAGTTTTTGGGGTTGATGGGGACCTACCGTTCGAAGATTCGCCCCAAGCAGCAAAATAATATATTTAATATTTGTTGTTAAAAAGCTGCGGAAAAATGTTCGGTTCCCCCAGCTCATTCTCTGCGAGGGAATGAATGAATGAATAGTGTTTTAAGGCCCGTCGACTACTAAGGTCATATTGGGCGCAACAGCAACACATACCTGGATGTATACAAAATGACTGATATGTATATGGTTACATAAACATCCAGAAAGGTAAATTATAGTGGCTATATATCTAATTCAAGAATAGATAATGTTACCTTGTATGAAATTAATCAATACTACTATTATAAACACAATATTAAAACTAAACAAAAACAACCATGAACCATGAATAATCCGATGTGAGGACGAATAGACATGGGCTCCTCCCAGATCAGAGAGCACCCATGTCCGAGTCCACTCGACCGGAAAATCCACAGAACAAATAAATATAGGATATTAAACGTAACTTAAGTATCACAGATCAAATATCACAGACTATAATAAAAAGAGCTAAATTTTTCTAAAGAGATTACACTCTTTAAGAAAGTTAAAAATCGAATCAGGCCTCACGGTATCAAATAACGATTTCAAATTATAAACGTTAAAATGCCTGTTTCTTATTATGGCAAGATCTACACAGTCAATGAGTAGATGTTGGACAGTAAGTGTCTCATTACAAGGAATACACTGAAGGTTTAATCGAACATAATTTACTTCGTTGATTTGCCTGGTCACTCCAACAGTTCTGTCATACATTGTGGATAAAATTATTAATTAGGGGTTTAAAATCAGTAAAAGGAACTTTAAACGGTAAAACATCTAGTGACAACGCGTCCTTGGCAGCCCTATCTGCCTCTTCGTTGCCACGTAGACCACAATGGCTTGGAAGCCAGCAAAAGACAATATCAGTATCTTCATCAGTAGCATAGATACGAGACAGCTTTTCAAGAAGTTTGACTATGATAGGTTTGTCCGTTTTCTCGTGTTCCAACGCTTGCATACTAGATAAAGAGTCAGTAAAAATAATGTAACGCAAATAACCATTTTCAATAATGTGCTCAAGCGAAAGGTCAATAGCCTTGAGCTCGGCAGAGAAAATGGATGAATTATCAGGGAGACGATACTGATATTTGTAACCATCCAAGATGGCAGCTGAAGCAACCTTTTCTTCGTTTTTAGACCCGTCTGTATGAACTTGAAAATGAAAAATGTGTTTTTCCTATATTTCAAGGAATTTAGTTTTGAATACAACTTGATCAGTTTCAGATTTTTAGTTGAAGCTAGATCATAAATAAAGGTGGGACTTTTAGACGTCCACAAAGGCACATCTGGAACTTTATGTTCGGCCACGTCATCTAGATCGAAATCTAGAGATTCTATATCAGCTCTACAACGTAAACTAAAGGGTGGAATTTCTGATTCCTTCTTTTTGAAGTCCTCTTCGTAAAGAGGTTCAAAAACAGAATCATGTGTCGGATTATCTGGATTTGATTTCAATTTCAGATAGTAATCCATGGACAATTTTTTCCGACGTAAGTTTAAAGATGGTTCGTTTGCTTCAGCATAGACTAATAATTGGCGATGTTTTAAATGCGCCCAACGCAATACGTAAACCTTGATTGTGTATTGAATCAAGTTTGCGTAAGTAAGATTGACGGGCAGAGCCGTAAACAACGCATCCATAATCCAATGTCGATCTCACAAGAGACCTATAAAGACGTAATAAAACTGTTTTGTCTGCGCCCCAGTCCATGCTGGAGACAACGCGTAAAAGATTCAGAGCTTTCTTATATTGTTTGCTCAAATATTCAACGTGAGGAATGAATGACAATTTAGAGTCAAATAAAAGTCCCAAGAACTTGAACTCTGGGACAACTTCAATACGGATAATTTGAAGGATTATCTGAATCTTTACCAGGCTTGGGCACTGGAATGACAACAGCTTCCCACCAGGAGGCTGGAAGTATTCCCGTTTTCCAAACACTGTTAAAGATATCGAGTAAACACTGAAGGGATTGGTGCGGTAAATGCTTCAAGAACTGATAATGGATATCATCACATCCAACAGCAGTATCATGGCATTTCTTAAGGGCTGTTTTAAGCTCCTTCAGAGAAAATTCCTTATCATAATGCTCTGTATTTTTGGATTTAAAATTTAATTTAACCTTTTCTTTTTGTTCTTGATGTTTTTGAAATTCTGGCGAATAATTAGAAGAGGAAGATTTCTTGGCAAATGTATCTGCTAAAACATTTGCTATGTCAGGCTTAGATGAAACAACGCCATTGTCAGTATTCAAATGCCCAACACTGAGCGAGGAGTTTTTGCCACTAATTTTTCGCACCATTTCCTTAGTCTTTTTGACCGACGATCTAGAATTCAATCTAGATACATACTGTCTCCAAGACGTACGTTTTCTGCGTTTAATAGTGCGCCGTGCTCTCGCACGTGCAACTTTAAACTTTATAAGATTTTCCTTTGTCGGCCTTAGATCAAACTCTCTAAGAACCGACTTTTGCTTTGATATAGCCTTCTTGCAATCATCTAAGGTTGCTATTATAAGTTACATGTAAATGACCTAACAAGAAAATGCTGATAATCATTGATGCTAAGATAATTTATATGCAAAATAATCTTACGACAAGATTCTGAAATCTTGTGCCGCTTTTATAATTTACACACAGAAAATCTTACGAGAAAATGCAGATAACTATTGTTACTGTTTAAAATTCATATGCAGAATGACATTACGAGGAAATGCTGGTATCTAGTCTTGCCAATATATTTACATGCGGAGTAATTTCATGACAAGTGATAATTAGTGTTGCTATTAAAATTTACATGCAGAATAATCATATGCAAAATACAAATAACTATTGTTGCTAGTATAATTTACACGTAGAATGAGAAAATGCTGATAACTATTGTTGTTATTATTATTTATATGCAGAATTCTGTTATGAAAACTCTGATAAATATATGATTCATATGCACAATAACCACGCGAGAAAATGCTGATAACCATTGTTACTCTATAACATACATGTACATGAAAAGAAAATCTTGCTAGAAAATGTTGATATCTATGCCTACAATTACTGCTGTCAAATTCATATGCAGAATAACCTCGCGAGAAAATGTTGATAACTGTTGTTGCTACTATAATTTACATACAAAATAATCTTACGAGAAAATATTGATAACTATGTCTGCTATTGTAGCTATCATTATATATGTAGAATATCCTTATCAGAAAATGGTGTTAACTGCTGTTGCTTGTATGATTCATATGCAAAATAATCTTACGATGAAATGTTTATAACTATAGCTTTCATTATAATCTACATGCTTAAAATGCTTACTAAATGCATATACCATTTCTGCTATTACAAAAAAATGTTGATAACTAGTGATGCTATTATAATTTACATACATGATTACCTCACTGAGAAAATGCTGATAACTGTTGTTGCTATTAGTATTTCATGACAAAAGAAACAAACTACTGTTACGAGAAAATGTTGGTAACTATAGTGTTGCTATTAAAATTTACATACATGATTACCTCACTGAGAAAATGCTGATAGCTATTGTTGCTATTAATATTTCATGACAAAAGAAAAAAAATACTATTACGAGAAATTGTTGATAACTAGTGTTGCTATCATAATTTACATACATGATTACCTCACTGAGAAAATGCTGATAACTATTGTTGCTATCAATATTTCATGACAAAAGAAAAACTACTATTACGAGAAATTGTTGATAACTAGTGTTGCTATTATAATTTTTCATACATGTTTACCCCACTAACAAAATGCTGATAACTGTTGTTGCACTTAGTATTTCATGACAAGAGAAAAACTGCTGTTACGAGAAAATGTTGTTAACTAGTGTTGCTATTATAATTTACATACATGTCCACCTCACTGAGAAAATGCTGATAACTGCTGTTGCTATTAGTAATTTCATGACAAAAGAAAAAATACTGTTACGAGAAAATGTTGATAACTAGTGTTGCTATTATAATTTACATACATGTGTACCCCACTGACAAAATGCTGATAACTGCTGTTGCTATTAATATTTCATGACAAAAGAAAAACTACAGTTACGAGAAAATGTTGATAACTATAGTGTTGCTATTATAATTTACATACATGATTACTTAACTGAGAAAATGCTGATAATTTTTGTTGCTATTGGTATTTCATGACAAAAGAAAAACTACAGTTACGAGAAAATGTTGATAACTAGTGTTGCTATTATAATTTATATACATGTTCACCTCACTGAGAAAATGCTGATAACTGTTGTTGTTATTAGCATTTCATGACAAAAGAAAAAGTACTGTTACGAGAAAATGTTGATAACTATAGTATGACTATCATATTTTACATACATGATTACCTCACTAGGAAAATGCTGACAACTTTTGTTGCTATTAGTATTCTATGAAGAAAGAAAAACTACTGTTACGAGAAAATGTTGATAACTATAGTGTTGCTATTACAATTTATATATATGATTACCTCACTGAGAAAATGCTCATAACTGTTGTTACTATCATTATTTCAAAACTACTGTTTGCAACGATTTGACATTCTTGGTTGATCATAAAACGTACACAGCACATACTATTCATTTCGTGTACATATAATTTGTGTAGAGATGTCCTATGATTAACCTTGTATTTTCGTTTCGTACAAGGCAATCAATTACGGGACTTGTATTATTCTGTTTTGTACTGTTTTCTATTTTGTTTAGTACTGTTTTCTTCTGTTGTATTGTTTGCACTATCAATGTTCACTGTCGCACCACCATTGTATTTATATGTCACATGGGTCTATGACCTTCTGGAAATATCTAATAAAACTTGAAACTTGAAACTTGAAACTTGAATCATCATTAAACCAAGGCTTATTTGGATGTTTAGGATTTTTAGACGTTCTCGGAATTGCCTTTTCTACAGATGAATATAATAAAGAAGTAAATAATTCTGCAAGATTTTCACAATCTTAAAAATTTGGGGTGTAATGGACTGTTCACATATAGATTTGAACAATCCCCAGTTTGCTTTATGGAGTTTCCACCGTTGTGGTCGCTCCTGTACTGATGGTCCAACTTCCGATACCAGAATCGGAAAATGGTCACTACCATGCAGATCGTCGTCAACTTTCCATTGAAAATCTGGAAAAATTTGAGGACTACAAACTGTTAAGTCTAATGAAGAATAGGAACCAGTAGCAGGATGTAGATAAGTAGATGACTTATCATTTAAGAGAGAAAGATCATTTTGGGAGAAGAAATTTTCTACAATATGACCCTTGTTGTCCGTGTTTAAACATGCCCACAAAGTATGATGAGAATTAAAATCTCCCATCAGGACAAAAGGTTTAGGTAACTGTTCAATAAGCCGCTCTAGTTTCCTGCTGTCAACAGGAGAACTAGGAGGCATATAAATAGAGCAAAGAGTAATCGTTTTGTTAAGAGAAACGCTAACGGCTACTGCCTGTAAAGTGGTGTCCAGCTGAACAGGACGATGCGGTACATTGTTATTAACAATGATACCTACACCCCCTGAAGCTTTCTCACTACCAACAAAGTTTTTGAAATAGCATGAATGATACTTGACAGTAAATTCATCTGTATCTTTAAGAAAAGTTTCTTGTAAACAATGAATGAATGAATGAATGGAGTTTTAAGGCCCGTCGACTATTAAGGTCATATTGGGCGCACTCACAGTAATTATACCTCACTACAAGATGTATAGGAATATGTATTAGTTACATAAACATCTAGAGGAGAAATGATAAAAATACGATATTCTATAACAGATAAAATTCTATGCAATTTTATAATACACCATGAATAATCCGACGTGAGCACGAAAGGACATGGGCTCCTCCCAGATCATAGGTCACCCATGTCCGAGTCCACCCGACCGGAAAATCATATAAAAAAATACAATGCACCTAGCCGAATAATCCGACGTGAGCACGAATGGACATGGGCTCCTCCCAGATCAGAGGTCACCCATGTCCGAGTCCACCCGACCGGAAAATTCATAGGGCATATAACCTATTAAAAATAACTGAAGTATAAATGATTAAAAATATCATACGAAATATTGTATAACAATGCACTATGAATAATCCGACGTGAGCACGAACAGACATGGGCTCCTCCCAGATCAGAGAACACCCATGTCCGAGTCCACCCGACCGGAAAATCCACAGAACATATAAAATATCACAGAGCAAGTATCATACCTAAATCTTTTTAAAGAGATTGCACTCTTTAAGAAAGTTAAAAATTGATTCAGGCCTAACAGTATCAAATAATGTCTTTAAACTGTTAGCGTTGAAATGCCTATTTCTAATGATGGCTAAATCCACACAATCAATGAGGAGATGCTGGACAGTCAGCTCCTCGTTACAAGGAATACATTGAGGTTTTTCCTCGTTCTTTAATAGGTGCGAATGGGTCAAATGCGTGTGACCGATTCGCAGTCGTGCCAAAACTAACTCCTCGCGGCGGTCAGATCGAAGACCCGGCAGCCATTCACCAAGTGCTGGTTTAATACTAAACAATTTATTTTGGTGATTAGCCTCGTCGCTCCAACAATTTTGCCATACATTTTGAATAAAACTATTTATCAGTGGTTTAAAATCAGTAAAAGGGACTTTAAAAGGTAAAATATCTAGTGACAACGCCTCCTTGGCAGCTTTGTCTGCCTCTTCGTTGCCACGTAGACCGCAATGGCTTGGAAGCCAGCAAAAGACAATATCAGTATCTTCATCAGAAGCATATAAACGAGAAAGCTTCTCAAGAAGTTTCACAATAGTAGGGTTGTCCGTTTTTTCGTGCTCGAGCGCTTGCATACAGGACAGAGAGTCTGTAAAAATAATGTAGCGCCAATAGCCATTTTCAATAATGTGCTCGAGCGCAAGGTCAATAGCCTTGAGCTCGGCAGAGAAAATGGACGAGTTATCGGGCAAACGATACTGATATTTGAAGCCATCTAAAATGGCAGCAGAAGCAACTTTTTCTTCGCTTTTAGAACCATCGGTGTAAATTTGCAAATGAAGCATGTGCTTTTCTTGTACTTCAAGAAATTTGTTTTTAAACACTAAAGGATCAGTTTCCGACTTTTTCGTTGAAGCAAGATCATAAATAAAGGTGGGACTTTTGGACGTTCATAAAGGTACGTTTGGAACTTTATGTTCGGCCACGTCATCTAGATCGAAATCTAGAGAATTCACATCTGCCTTACAACGTAAACTGAAAGGAGGTATAATTGGTTCCTTCTTATTAAATTCCTCTTCATAAAGAGGTTCAAAGACAACGTCATGTGTAGGATTATCGGGATTAGATTTAAGTTTTAAATAGTAATCCATTGATAATTTCTTTCTACGTAAATTCAAAGATGGCTCATTTGCTTCCGCATAGAGACTGTTAATTGGCGATGTTTTAAATGCGCCCAGCGCAATACGTAAACCTTGATTATGAATAGAATCAAGCTTGCGCAAGTAGGATTGACGGGCGGATCCGTAAACAACACAACCATAGTCTAATTTAGATCTCACAAGAGATCTATAAAGACGTAATAAAACTTTTTTGTCTGCTCCCCAGTCCATACTGGAGACGACACGTAAAAGATTTAGAGCTTTCTTACATTTATTGCTCAAATATTCAATGTGCGGGATGAATGATAATTTAGAGTCAAATAAAAGACCAAGAAACTTGAATTCTGGGACAACTTCGATACGGATCCCGTCCAAAGTGAGTTCTGGATCGGGATGGAGTTTTCTCGATTTACAGAAATGCATACATTTTGTCTTGGTTTTAGAAAATTTAAAACCATTTTCATTTGACCATTTACTCAGGTTGTTTAGAACCTGCTGTAACTGTTGTTCAATGGTATGCATGTGTTTAGACCTGTAACAAATGCAGAAGTCGTCAACGTAAAGAAAATATTCAATACCAGGGCAAGTAGCCTTAATAATATTGTTTATTTTAACACTAAAAAGTGTAACAGAAAGAATGGAGCCCTGGGGGACACCCATCTCCTGTTCATGAGGATCAGAGAGCGTATCTCCAACCCTGACTCTAAATTGCCGTTCATCCAAAAATGCAGAAATGAAATAAGCAAGGCGACCTCGTATACCGAAATCATAGAGGTCATTCATGATTCCATACTTCCATGTGGTATCATATGCACTCTCTAAATAAAAAAAAGACTGAAACAACGTGTTCTTTCTTGATAAAAGCTTCTCGTATAAAAGTCTCGAAGCGAACTAAATGATCGAGAGTGCTTCTTTGCTTACGAAAGCCACTTTGGGCGGACGTAATAAGTTTGTTTTTCTCAAGAAACCATACAAGACGGTCATTGACCATTCTTTCCATGGTTTTACAAACACAACTTGTTAAGGCTATAGGCCGGTAATTTGAAGGATTATCTGAATCTTTACCAGGTTTGGGTACTGGAATGACAATAGCTTCCCGCCACGAGGCTGGAATGAATGAATGAATAGTGTTTTAAGGCCCGTCGACTACTAAGGTCATATTGGGCGCAACAGCAACACATACCTGGATGTATACAAAATTACTGATATGTATATAGTTACATAAACATCCAGAAAGGTAAATTATAGTGACTATATATCTAATTCAAGGATAGATAATGTTACCTTGTATAAAATAATCAATACTAGTATTATAACAAAATATTAAAACTAGACAAAACAACCACGAACCATGAATAATCCAATGTGAGGACGAAAAGACATGGGCTCCTCCCAGATCAGAAAACACCCATGTCCGAGTCCACTCGACCGGAAAATCCACAGAACAAATAAATATAGAATATTAAACGTAACTAAAGTATCACAGATCAAATATCACAGACTATAATAAAAAGAGCTAAATCTTTCTAAAGAGATTACACTCTTTAAGAAAGTTAAAAATCGACTCAGGCCTCACGGTATCAAATAACGATTTCAAATTATCAACATTAAAGTGCCTGTTTCTTATGATGGCAAGATCTACACAATCAATGAGTAGATGTTGGACAGTAAGTGTCTCATTACAAGGAATACACTGTGGTTCTACCTCGTTCTTTAATAGGTGCGAATGGGTCAAATGAGTATGACCGATTCGCAATCTGGCCAAAACTAACTCTTCGCGGCGGTCAGACCGAAGACCTGGCAGCCATTCACCAAGTGAAGGTTTAATCGAAAATAATTTATTTCGTTGATTTGCTTGGTCACTCCAACAGTTCTGCCATACTGGAAGTATTCCCGTTTTCCAAACACTGTTAAAGATATCAAGTAAACACTGAAGGGATTGGTGTGGTAAATGCTTCAAGAACTGGTAGTGGATGTCATCACATCCAACTGCAGTATCATGGCATTTCTTAAGGGCTGTTTTAAGCTCCTTAATAGTAAATTCTTTATTATAATGCTCTGTATTTTTGGATTTAAAATTCAAATTAACTTTTTCTTTTTGTTCTTGATGTTTTTGAAATTCTGGCGAATAATTAGCAGAGGAGGATTTCTTTGCAAAGGTATCTGCTAAGACATTTGCTATGTCAGGTTTAGATGAAACAACGCCATTATCAGTATTCAAATGCCCAACACTTAGTGGAGAGTTTTTGCCACTAATTTTACGCACCATATCCCAAGTCTTTTTGACAGATGATCTAGAATTTAATCTAGATACATACTGCCTCCAAGACGTACGTTTACTGCGTTTAATAGTGCGGCGTGCTCTCGCACGTGCAACTTTAAACTTTATAAGATTTTCCTTGGTCGGCCTTAGATCAAACTCTCTAAGAACTGACTTTTGCTTTGCTATAGCCTTTTTGCAATCATCATTGAACCATGGCTTATTTGGATGTTTAGGGTTTTTAGACGTTCTTGGAATTGCTTTTTCTGCAGATGAATATAACAGAGAGGTAAATAATTCTGCAGGATTCTCACAATCTTCAAAAGCTTGAGGTGTAATGGACTGTTCACAAACAGTTTTGAACAAGTCCCAGTTTGCTTTATGGAGTTTCCACCGTTGTGGTCGTTCCTGTACAGATGGCCCAATTTCCGATATAAGAATCGGAAAATGGTCACTGCCATGAAGGTCGTCATCAACTTTCCAGTTAAAATCTGGAAAAATTTGAGGACTGCAAACTGTCAAGTCTAATGATGAATATGAACCAGTAGCAGGATGTAGATAAGTAGATGATTTATCATTTAAAAGAGAAAGATCTTGTCTTGAAATAAAGTCTTCAACAATATGACCTTTGTTGTCTGTGTTTGAACATCCCCATAAGGAATGGTGAGAATTAAAATCTCCCATTAACACAAAGGGTTCGGGTAACTGTTCAACAAGACGATCTAGTTTCCTGCTGTCAACAGGAGAACTAGGAGGAAGATAAATAGAACAAATGGTAACAGTTTTGTTAAGAGAAATACTAACAGCAACTGCCTGTAAAGTAGTGTCGAGCTGTATAGGGCGATGTGGAACATTGTTATTCACAAGGATACCAACACCACCTGAAGCTCTATCACTCCCACTAAAATTATTAAGGTAACAAGAATGATATTTAAGAGAAAACTTATCAGAATCCTTAAGAAATGTTTCCTGCAAACAAACTACTACTGGTTTTTCCTTAGCAACTAAAAGATTTAATTCTTCAAAATTTGACTTTATACTACGGCAATTCCATTGTATAATTGTATTCGCCATGATATAATATATAAGTAAAATAACAAAAATACCACAGAATGTTGGAAGTCTAGAATAATTCATCTTTTATTGAGTTTAATTATATTACTGCCTTGCTTATTCTTACTGGAGTCTGCATTAAATGAATCATCCGTCATCATGTCTTCTTCAAAACAATGATAACGGTTGTACTGTTTGATTGGATCGTCAGATCCTTTTGGTTGACGATCAGATGTCGTCGGTTTTGAATTTGCATTCTTTCTACTAGAATTGACCTCATTAGTGTTTTTGTTAGGTGAAGAAGACCTACTGCTGGTGGATCTAGGATCAGGTTTTGACCCTTGTTTGTTTGGGTTTTCACGAGTAACAGAAGAAGTATTTGTTTTGTTAGATGTAGAAGCCTGTTGCGGAGCTTTTTTTTGCCGAGATTTGGTCATCGGAACGAGATGGTGTAGAAGGCAAAGGTTCTTTCGATTGAGGGAACAATTTTACGAGTTCGCTCTTCTTTTCGGGAAAGAGTACACATAGTTTCCCAAAAAGATCCTTGCAATTCTGACAACCATCAGTAACCTTACTGGTCTCAGTATTTTGCTTTGTAGCACGTGCGTACGATGTCAAGTTATTGCGGCTTTCAACAATTTTCCGCGCTTCAAAGAAAGAAAGGCCCTCTCTACATTTTACAGTGATAATATCTTTTTCTTTCTTCCAATGCGAACAACTGCGAGAAGTCGCTAAGTGAGCTTCACCGCAGTTGACGCATTTTTGGTCAGCCCGACAATCGTCAACATCATGAGAATCTGCAGATTCGCCACAACGACGGCAAATCTGAGGTTTCTGGCATCTTTTCTCATGGTGACCATACTGAAACCAACGATAACATTGCAGGGGATTAGGTACATAGATATCAACTGCTACATTCAAATATCCCACTTTAATTGATTTTGGAAGTATGGAAGTAGAGAAAGTAAGTACAATTGTGTTTGTGTTCTTCTTTTGTCCATTTTGGTACACAGTAATTCTTCTGGCAGATCTTACATGTTGTGAACCGAGTTCAGCAACAATTTCGTCCTCAGATATACCCTGCAAATCGCGACAGCGAATTATTCCTTTTGAGGTATTCAAGGTTTCGGGAGGATTGCATTCAGCCGGAATGTTGAAAAACGTGTTCAATTTCAAAAGGTTTTCGGCATGTTTCTGCTTTTCAACTTCAACAAGAAGAGCTCCTGAATTTAGCTTTTTCACCGACTTAGGTTCGCCTGCTAAAGAAATCAATACTTTGTGAATAACAAACGGGGACAGTTTTGCAAGAGGTATTTCGTCATCTACCGATTCTATAACAAGAAATCTAGGGAAAGGTCCAGTACACGGTCTTTGGTCAATATCCGCTTCCATATCAGTACATTTTCGTTTAAAAGTTTTAGTCTCCATATTTGTTTATTTGGTATTCGTCATCCGGGCCCCCACCCACCATGGGGTCCTACAAGGGGACATGAAAAATAGAGCGGGTATCCAGCTCCTCATGCCAGGGTTACCCAGATGGTATACTCAGGCAAAAATAACAAGATGGTGTGATAAGGAGATACATGGACAGTGCTCCCAGATCAGAGCCCCGCCATGCATGTCAATACCAAATCAAAAAGCGCTTCTCACCAAATTAACCCATGAGCCTATATAGATGAGAGCTAAGACAATTTCATACAGTACTCTATATATGATAAATGTAGCATTAAAACGCACATTCAAAAGATTCCAATGGATAACATACAACCATTAGATAAGTAAAGTGATAAAGAACGATGGAACACCCAGTAATTAAAATTTACAAATAATATATGCCGTCTGTGACAACAATATTTAGAACAAAAATAATTGCCTCATCTAAAGCGACCAGCCGATTGCCTAGACCGGGTCCATCTAAGCTCCCGTTTGCACCGAAGCCGAGGCCAAAGCCAGCGTGTTGGGAAGCTGGAGAGCCCTGAGCTTCCCTCAACTGACCAGGATCCCCTTTTCCGGCTTACGAGTATCCACTCACGGCCAACAAGCGGGTCCGTTACAGACACACTGTCCTTTGCTTGGGGTCTTACCATTTGCTACAGGACACGGCAGCCGGGATATTTCTAATCCCCCTCCACAGCTGGGGGTTTATGGAGATAAACCTGTCCATTTTCACCTTTTAATTGATTTTCATTGATCTTCACATTTTCCTCGAACAAAAACTTCAGATTATGCAAATATTTAGTGATTTTTTAAATGTTCGGTAAACTTCGGTTTCCGAGTTTTTGTCATCGGCGTGGTTGGGGGTAGATGGCATAAAATACGCAAACAACGGCTAACAAATAAGATTTAAGAATACAAATCGTGTCTCTAAGCCTAGCCTAAGATTAATATAAGGAAGAGAAACAAATCTTATTAGCCTTTTGTTTTGTTGATGTTGGACAAACTCGTGATACTTGCTGTTTTAGGTTTCTGCTCTCCGTTCGGAAAGTTGAAAAATCCCGCCGGCACAACAACACTGAAAGTGTGAGAAAAAGACATAAAATCGCTAGAAATCGGTCATATAACATATTGTTACTCCAAGCTGATGTTCTGTACCATCTCTTGTATGAAAAAGAACCGAATTAGCCAACTTTATTGACAAAACTTTCGAATTTTGCAAAACCAATGAGTGAAATCATCGAGTTATTTTTAGACGTCGGGTTTCATCGGAGTTTTTCCAATAATTATCGCAATGTTAAAGATACCGGTTTTCACAGAGCGCGGCTCATATAGTTCATAGTCATAAATATAGATTACAAAAATAATTACCCTAAATTATTGATCACGTGTTATAAAATTGATTACTCTGTTTAAAAAATTACTATAGAGAACAAGTCATATTTGATTATATATGCTGATAATTAAGGTTGTATTTATAAATCATACATAATTTCGATAATAATTAGTAAACTGTAAATCAGTGAAACGACGATTTGTTTAGAAACTATTGTAAGAGTATTTACAATAGTCTCGCACTAAGTCATCGAGAATCTGACTGTATAGTTACCATCTCAAACTGACCATCTTGTTCTTATTATAAATTTGACAGGAGACACAAAGAATGCATGTAATCGATCTCGATGATCTATTATCCGTTTTCCTTTGTGTCAGTTCGTTATTATATTAGGGAAATGCGGATTTCGTCTAATTTTACGTCGTATGTCGCGATAGTTAACGTCAAGATCTGGAACAATAATGAAGAAAAACTAGACAGCCCTGGCGGTCTGGAAGCGCTCCACAGGCCTGATTGTTTGTCTTGTTGAAAGCAATGTCACAGGTTCAGGCTGCGCAAACAAGCAAATGCATGACCAAGTTGAAAATTACGAGCAAGTAAGATCGTTTGAGTTTGAGTTTATTGGGGTTTTACGCCGTTTTCAACTACTAAGGGTCATATCGCGGCGGCTGGAGCACCTAACCGTGGGTTCCTGGTATTTCCAGCACCAGTACAACCACAATATCCAAACCGAGCCTCCAGCTGCTCTCTCACATAGATGAGTCACACCCATTGGTGAGAGACAAATGACTTTTGTCAAATGTCAGAATGGATACTGGCCGAGCCGGGGTTCGAACTCGAGACCCCTGGATTGACAGACTCCGACGTAACCGACTGAGCTATCCGGGCTGTAAATTCTGTGAAAGTTCCGTAATGATTAGTTAATACTGATAGTTGTAAAAGTGAAAATAAAGCCGAAAATGGCAATTTTGTCAATTTCAAGGGCAAATAATCAAACAATCAAACTAAGCTTCTTCTTCGCAACGGTAGAGTCGGTCTTGCTGTATGGCTCGGAATGCTGGACAATCACCTCCCAAATCAGAAGGTCCCTAGATGGCTGTTACACAAGAATGTTGAGACAAGTCCTGGACATCAACCCAAGCCAGCACATCAGGAACAGCATTCTGTACCAGGGTATCCCAAGAGTCACTGACAAAATTGCCTACCGCAGAATGGGACTAGCTGGACATTGCTACCGGCATGCAGAGTTGCCCGCAAGTAAGGTGGTACTATGGACGCCCAAGCATGGTAGGAGGAAAAGAGGTCATCCAATCACAACCATGGTGGATGTCTTAATGCAGGATGCAAGTGCTGCAAACATAGATGAACTCGGCACCTGTATGACGAATAGGGAAGATTGGCGGTGTCGACAGCGTGCCCGTCTGCGGACGACCTGATGAAGGGCAAATAACTCACGATAATTATAAAATTCAGATCAAACTGAAAATTATACCGAGGCAAGATCTTATAGTCACCAACATTCTGTCCTAGTTTTGTCTTGATTTGTCAATATTTGTAGTTGCTAGAGTGTAAACAAAGTCAAAATAGAGCCGAAAATGACAATTTTGTCAATTTCAAGGGCACATAAATCATGGTATAAAATGGAGATCAAGCTGAAAATTGCACCAAGGCAAGATCTTATAGTCAGCATCATTCTGTCAAAGTTTTGAATTGTTTGGTCAATATTTGTAATTGCTAGGGTGAAAACATTTATGATCTAACCTTTTTTTTTTAAAAAAAAATGGAAAATTTGATAGGGACGTGTTGTGTTGTTGTATATGTCCCCTTTCCACGTGACATTTACCCATCAACACAGGCGAGACTACAATACACATCACACGGAGTGACATATATCTTTAGACAGGGTCTAATTACAAAGTACTCGGAATGAATGAATGGAGTTTTAAGGCCCGTCGACTGCTAAGGTCATATTGGGCGCACTCACCTTGCCTCACTACAAGATGTATTAGGATATGTATTAGTTACATAAACATCTAGAGGGGGTATGATAAAAATACGATATTCTATACAACAGATAAAATTTTAAGCAAAGTAACAACACACCATGAATAATCCGACGTGAGCACGAAAGGACATGGGCTCCTCCCAGATCAGAGAATACCCATGCCCGAGTCCACCCGACCGGAAAATCCACAGATCATATAAATATATTAAACAAAACTGAAATAAACAGATAAAAATGCCATACAGAATATAGAATAACAACGAGCTATGAATAATCCGACGTGAGCACGATACAAAGTACTCGGATGAACCAAGTTTAATGTATATTTCATATTTGGTATTGTCATGACTTTTGTTAATTACTCGATTTTAACCAAGTTCTTAGTATTTAAACCCGTGTTTTGGGCCATTCGTGGTCCGGAATATCTGGGGGGGGGGGGGGGGGGTAACTTCTGTGTAAATTATACGTTTTCACTGGCTAAATCTAGTCTTGTTTGGGTTTCTTTTCCATCTCCACGACCAACTACTACACCACAGTGGGAAAAGAGGAAATTACTTGTCAAAGTGAAACCAATATCTTGTACGAAGTTAAAAATAGCCACTGTGTGGACAAGGGTTAAAGATAGAATTTGGGTACTAAAAATAATAATAATGAGATGAAAGGAAAATACGAACTTGGTAAAACATTGAGAATTTTAAAAGAACTTACTTGGAAGCTTTCAATGGTTTTTCATCAGAACAATTTGGTTGATGCTAAATTCAAATTTATGGTTCCAGTATCTATACGAATTTAGACGGTAATGCCTTTTATACATTTTTGTATTAATAGAGAAGGTTTGAAAATTGTGGAAGATAAAGAAAAAAAGAATGATGATGACCGGTATTTGCTCGTTTTCTCTCAACGTTTCTCATACCACGATGTTCAGAAACCCTGATTTTGTAACATAATTCTATCGTCTACAAGACCTTTTCATCGCCATAAAATTACTTATCTTCTGGGGAAAGGGCTTGGCCATTAAAATTATGGCTGGTTTGGCAAAAGGTTAATTTTATAAATAATTCCGTGTTGACCCTTTCCTAAACGACTAAACTAAGGATGGTCAGACATTTTAATCGCTATATAAATTTTATTGTGTGGGAAAGGAGTTAACCATCTTGTTTAGGTAAGGGTTAATTTCATATCTATATTTCCGTAATAACCCTGTCCTGAACGACAGAGCTAGGGTAGTCAAAATTTACGACAAAATTTTCCGGTGATCAAATTTGAAACCTGTAACATACTTCTGAATAGACGTAGAGTCGGTGTGATATAACACAACAAAATATCGGCCATTAGCATTTTTTTAAGAACCAGATATCGTTTCGGAAAGGGTAAAATGACGTAACTAACGGTAATCATACAGTTTATAATGCCGTGTAAAAATGCACATGGTATACGCTTTTTTCGTGTGACAACAATAATGACGGACGAGATTCAGAAATCAACTTGTACGTAATATACAGAATGTCTTTGGAAGCTGCGATTGGGTAATGAATTTCACAGGTAGAGGAGACAATACTTATTGCAATTTGAATATTCACCATGTTTATTGCACTGATAATGTAATAAAACGCATAGCTTTCACTGATTCATTTTCATACGTCCACTGCGATTACGGTAGGCAAATGGATGCCAATATCTGCATACATAATGGTAGGATTAATGGAACCAAATTGTGCTCAAAAGTAGACCAAACGATCATTATCTATTGCATAAATGAGTCGCTTAAATATTTCATTTACAATTTGAAAGACAGAAAAACTTTTACAAGAAATTTAGATATTATATATTTTTTTGATGAAAACATGACTATTTTTGGACGATCTAAAAGATACGGACCAGACGCAGAAATTGGAATTACCATAGCTCAATTTAGAAATCTCGAGGAATGCATTGAAACATTTATTCATGAATTGGGCCATAATATGCAATTTTATAATAATGATCCAAACCCTGGTTCCGAACACGGTCAGCTATTTTACACATTAACTACGTGTCTGTTGTGCGTAGCTTATTACCACATCGGTGCAATTTTCGATCAGTTACAGTATTCCCCACAATAACAAATCTGCGTTAATACAACCGGATCATCTGTTATCTTTTAATAAGTAAATTTTGTAGTGTTATTGTTGCTGTTTTTTCGTCTTTTCTTTCTATTATTTAACCCTTTCCCAAACAAATCTTGTTTTGTATTTATTATTCATTTATTTAATTAAAGTAAATTCTTTGGACACCGTTTTGCACGATGATTTCTACGCAGTAAGATAGAAGAACGTTAATTTTGAATAATGAAATAATCGGTACCTTAACATTTCTTCAGATAAGTTATTTCTATTATTGTCTACAATAATCTAGTTTGTCACCGTAATCGACAATGCATTTATAAACATGAAAAGTATTTTAAATTGTCATTCTTCTCTACCCGTGTATGGAGTTCAAAGACGAACTGATCAGATTGATCATGTGTAGGGAATTTCAAAGGCAAAACTGTTAAGTAAATTTTCTTTCGTTATTCTGTAAGTGTTATACCGTTTGTGTGGATATTTCATTTCTTAAGGTAAGACCTGAGTAATGCTTTTCCCGTATAATCGTTATATTTCGACTTATTCGACATTTTGGTAAAATTATATAGAGACCTTTTCCCAAACGACGAAACTTTAGGTAGTCCAATTTGGAAGTATTAACAGTATTTTCTTCTTTTGTCTCATTAAAACAAAAATAAAACGCTTCAAAGAGTAAGCAGACAAGATTGAAAATTAAATTTAAGAGGTTAATTTTTCCAATTTAATAATTTTCCATTGTATTAATTTTCAGGGTGATGCGCTTTTTGTTGGGGATAAGGCATTGGCCAAAGAAGATAATAACGGTTTAGCACTGATTTTATAATGGAGGGCATATATTGAGTCAGGATCTGATAGAGCAATCGTATATATTTAAGAAAATACTATGACCATATTGTCAAATATAATATGGACATGGCACCAGAAGTTGAAAATCAAAAGACAGCCGCTATGCAGGAAGATTTTGAGAACCTCGTTTTTCAAAATCTAAATGTAAGTGTTTGCTTATGTGAGGAGATAAGAGGTAAATATGAAACCCTTCAATAGCTGAGAAGAGAGTTGTTTATAAAACAGCAAGGATTGCAGCAACATCAATCAGAAGCAAGTTCTATGAAATATACACTTTTTCGTGTGACAACAAATAATGGCCTACGAAGTTAAGAGATGAACAGTCATGTATTTTGAGATTTATGCAATGCCGAAGGAAGGGGCGTTTGAGCTTTTCAATTCTACAAGTAGGGAGAGAAAATAACTTTGAAGCTTTAAATATTCGTCATGTTTATTGTTTTAATAATGAAATAAAACGCACATCTTTGACAGATTCGCTTCTGCATGTTCACTGTGAATACGATATAGACATATTAACCTTAATATCAGTCTACATAATGTTAGATAATGTTAGAATCAACAGAGACAAACTTTGCTCAAAATTCGACCAAACGATTATAATCCATTCTATAAATGAGATGCTGAAGTATTTTATTTGCCATTTTAAAGATAGAAATATTTTTATAGGAAATTTAAATATTATCTTTTTTTGACGAAAACATGCACATATTTAGACTTATTTGAATGTGTGATTTGAATATTTGAAAAAGATTTTAGCCTCCCAACGATATGTTTATCCAATCAAATCTTTCTACTTCATTCACCAAAATATTATCCTCGAAAACAACAAATCTTGAACACCGAGCTATAGAATCTAAAACAGCAAAAGAAAAGTTTTTTTTTCTTTTTCGCTTAAAGGGCTTTAAAGCTTTCGATTTTCGCTGAAAAGGACTTTAAAAAAGCTTTCGATTTTCGTGCTGTTTTTGTTAGGACAAATTCATGACTATTGCAAGATAAAATGATAATTCATGGTGGAATTGGTTTTAAAATTTAAGATTATCTATTTATTAGGGATGTGTGGGGTGTTAGAATTAGTAAAACAAGAGGGCCAAGATGGCCCTATATCGCTCACCTTAGAGATCATCAAGATGATATTTTTTGTCTCATATCACTTACACAACTTCTGAACAACGTTCATTATAGGAAATAATTTAAACAATGCTGGTATTGGAGAGTTATACTACCATGGGAAGTGCAAAATTTACCTTAAACAGAATTGGAGAAGATTGTATCATTATGAGACAATTCTACATACAAAATTTCAAAAGCCTTATACGCAAAACAGTTTAGGAGAAAAAGATTGTACAAGATTTCCTTCTTTGTCTCTATATGAAATTCGAATGAATGAAGGAATGAATGGAGTTTTAAGGCCCGTCGACTACTAAGGTCATATTGGGCGCACTCACTGTAATTATACCTCACTACAAGATGTATAAATATGTATTAGTTACATAAACATCCAGAGGAGAAATGATAAAAATACGATATTATATAACGGATAAAATTCTATGCAAAATAACAAAACACCACGAATAATCCGGCGTGAGCACGAAAGGACATGGGCTCCCCCCAGATCAGAGGATACCCATGTCCGAGTCCACCCGACCGGAAAATTCACAGATCATCTAGATAAATTAAACAAACTGAAATAAACCAGAAAAAATATCAGAAATAAGATGAAATAACAAAACATCATGAATAATCCGACGTGAGCACGAAAGGACATGGGCTTCTCCCAGATCAGAGAACACCCATGCCCGAGTCCACCCGACCGGAAAATCATATCAAAAATATAATGCACTTCGCCGAATAATCCGACGTGAGCACGAATGGACATGGGCTCCTCCCAGATCAGAGGTCACCCATGCCCGAGTCCACCCGACCGGAAAATTCATAGGGCATATAGCCTATTTAAATTAACTGAAGTATAAATGATTAAAAATATCATATGAAATATTGTATAACAATGTACCATGAATAATCCGACGTGAGCACGAATAGACATAGGCTCCTCCCAGATCAGAGAACACCCATGCCCGAGTCCACCCGACCGGAAAATCCATAGAACATATAAAATATCACAGAATAAATATCACAGCTAGATCTTTTTAAAGAGATTGCACTCTTTCAGAAAGTTGAAAATTGATTCAGGCCTTACAGTTTCAAACAACGTTTTCAAACTGTCGACGTTAAAGTGCCTGTTTCTTATGATGGCTAAATCTACACAATCAATGAGTAGACGCTGAACAGTTAGTGCCTCGTTACAAGGAATGCATTGAGGTTTTTCCTCGTTCTTTAATAAGTACAAATGGGTCAAATGTGTGTGACCAATTCGTAGTCGGGCCAACACTAACTCCTCGCGGCGGTCAGATCGAAGACCTGGCAGCCATTCACCAAGTGCAGGTTTTATGGAAAACAATTTATTTTGGTGATTGACCTCGTCGCTCCAACAGTTCTGCCATACATTTTGAATAAATTTATGAATGAGAGGTTTAAAATCAGTAAAAGGAACATTAAAAGGTAAAATATCCAGTGACAACGCCTCCTTGGCAGCTTTGTCTGCCTCTTCGTTGCCACGCAGACCGCAATGGCTTGGAAGCCAGCAAAAGACAATATCAGTATCTTCGTCAGAATCATATAAACGAGAAAGCTTCTCAAGAAGTTTTACAATGACAGGATTGTCTGTTTTTTCGTGCTCGAGCGCTTGCATACAGGATAAAGAGTCTGTAAAAATAATGTAGCGCCAATATCCATTTTCAATGATGTGCTCGAGCGCAAGGTCGATAGCCTTGAGCTCGGCAGAGAAAATGGATGAGTTATCAGGTAAACGATACTGATATTTGAAGCCATCTAAAATGGCAGCAGAAGCAAATTTTTCTTCGCTTTTAGAACCATCGGTGTAAATTTGTAAATGAAGCATGTGCTTTTCTTGTACTTCAAGAAATTTATTTTTAAACACAACTTGATCAGTTTCCGACTTTTGCGTTGAAGCAAGATCATAAATAAAGGTGGGCTTTTTGGACGTCCACAAAGGTACATTTGGAACTTTATGTTCGGCCACGTCATCTAGATCAAAATCTAGAGAATTTACATCTGCCTTACAACGTAAACTGAAAGGAGGTATAACTGATTCTTTTTTATTAAAATCCTCTTCATGAAGAGGTTCAAAAACAACGTCATGTGTACGATTATCTGGATTAGACTGAACAATCGAGTGGGGCCATGTAAACATTGCAATTTTTTAGCTGCGAGAAAAAATTAATTTTTATCTAAAATTGCGAACGCGTTGAACTGAGACTTTGTACAGACGGCGGCTTATTGTCTACCGAAAGGAGGATATTGACTTTGCTGCAATTAGGTTTGGAATAAAGAAGTTATTTCGATTGAAAAACTAACTCTATTGTGCATATATATGCAAATGTGTATCGGCCAGTAACACTGCCCAGTGGTCATTATTGTAACGGTGAATTGCACAACCAAATATACCTGCAGCGTGTACCTGGACAATTGTAACACGACCGAGTCATCATAAAATTGGTCATTTTCGAGATAGTTCCATATTGACAATGGGTATAGATACAGCGTCCTATAGACAACGCATTGGAACGTTTTATAACGGAAATGGGAATTACGGACGGAATCTATTGAATGTGAACCACAGAAAGCATTTCTTAAGAATACCTGTCGGCAAACATTTTTGTGTTCTTCTGCTACTTACGAGTCTCACAGTTATTACATTAAATGGCATTCTAACCCGTATCCAAATAGCAGATATAAGTACTGATGTAATAAATGCTACTTATGGTGTACAAATGGTTTCTTTTAAAACGACATATGGACAATATGAGTACTATACACAACGACTATTACTATTATCAGCTGATGTTGAGCAGAACCCTGGTCCTGGCCCGGGTTCCGGATCCCATCCAATCCCACATCCTGGTCCACTCCCTAGTCCTGAAACACAAGCCATTCTAGATGCCATAGCAAGGTCCAACTGGTCAACTACACAAGAACTGGCCGTCGTCAAAAACGAAATAAGCTGCTTAAGACAAGAGACAGCCTGTGTACGTGAAGAAATCAAAGCAATACATACACGTGTAAACAAAATTGAAGATAAACAAAGAACAATGTCCGATAAAGTAACAAAACTAACACAGAGAATTGACACTATGGACGAACAACAACAAACAATGATGACAGATATATGTGAATTTGGACACTTAATGGATAAAGATGAGACTGAAATGTTTGAAATTTCCAAACGTCTTGATCGTCTTGAAGCCGAGTCTGTTAAGAATTCGTTACGAATCTTTGGTGTACCAGATGAAGCTGATGAAACTAATGAACACACCAAGGATAAATACGTTGAATTTGTGCACCTTGTAGCTTCAAATGGGTTACCGTTTCTTGATTCACAGATAGAGGATATTCGGCGCGTTGGTACATTTGCTCAAGATGGATGCAGAATGATATTAGTCAAGTTTAAGTCATTTAGTGATAAGATCAGTATTATTCGCGCAAGAGATGCTTTGAGAGAAGCCGGAGTCCGAGTTTCAAATGAACTGACCTTAGAACAACGCACCAAAATTAAGTCTTTGAAAGATCGAGGTATAACCGCTTACTACAAGAATGGAACTTTACATCAACGGAGCACTAATGATGAGCAACAAAATAGTAGGGTATTTAAGCGTGCTAAACGGTCTGTCACTTTCGGTGCTACTCCTCAACATGGGCTTTCTAGTGAGAATCAAAATCACATGGACACAGACATTGTTGAACCCCGTGCCTCTGAGCAGGTTCATGTAATTGATGATGGTGATGCTTCATCTCAGCATTCATCAAATACAATAAACTGCGCATAGGAATGAATGAATGGAGTTTTAAGGCCCGTCGACTGCTAAGGTCATATTGGGCGCACTCACCTTGCCTCACTACAAGATGTATTAGGATATGTATTAGTTACATAAACATCTAGAGGGGGTATGATAAAAATACGATATTCTATACAACAGATAAAATTTTAAGCAAAATAACAACACACCATGAATAATCCGACGTGAGCACGAAAGGACATGGGCTCCTCCCAGATCAGAGAATACCCATGCCCGAGTCCACCCGACCGGAAAAACCACAGATCATATAAATATATTAAACAAAACTGAAGTAAAACAGATAAAAATGCCATACAGAAGATAGAATAACAACGAGCTATGAATAATCCGACGTGAGCACGAATAGACATGGGCTTCTCCCAGATCAGAGAACACCCATGTCCGAGTCCACCCGACCGGAAAATCATATCAATACCAATGCACCTCGTCGAATAATCCGACGTGAGCACGAATGGACATGGGCTCCTCCCAGATCAGAGGTCACCCATGTCCGAGTCCACCCGACCGGAAAATTCATAGGGCATATAACCTATTAAAAATAATTGAAGTATAAATGATTAAAAATATACGAAATATTGTATAACAATATACCATGAATAATCCGACGTGAGCACGAATAGACATGGGCTCCTCCCAGATCAGAGAACACCCATGTCCGAGTCCACCCGACCGGAAAATCCATAGAACATATAAAATATCACAGAGTAAATATCATAACTAAATCTTTTTAAAGAGATTACACTCTTTAAGAAAGTTAAAAATTGATTCAGGCCTAACAGTATCAAATAATGTCTTTAAACTGCTAGCGTTGAAATGCCTGTTTCTAATGATGGCTAAATCCACACAATCAATTAGAAGATGCTGGACAGTCAGCTCCTCGTTACAAGGAATACATTGAGGTTTTTCCTCGTTCTTTAGTAGGTGCGAATGGGTCAAATATGTGTGCCCGATCCGCAGTCGTGCCAAAACTAACTCCTCGCGGCGGTCAGATCGAAGACCTGGCAGCCATTCACCAAGTGCTGGTTTAATACTAAACAATTTGTTTTGGTGATTAGCCTCGTCGCTCCAACAATTTTGCCATACATTTAGAATAAAACTATTTATCAGTGGTTTAAAATCAGTAAAAGGGACTCTAAAAGGTAAAATATCTAGTGACAACGCCTCCTTGGCAGCCTTGTCTGCCTCTTCGTTGCCACGTAGACCGCAATGGCTTGGAAGCCAACAAAAGACAATATCAGTATCTTCATCAGAAGCATATAAACGAGAAAGCTTCTCAAGAAGTTTCACAATAATAGGGTTGTCCGTTTTTTCGTGCTCGAGCGCTTGCATACAGGACAGAGAGTCTGTAAAAATAATGTAGCGCCAATAGCCATTTTCAACGATGTGCTCGAGCGCAAGGTCAATAGCCTTGAGCTCGGCAGAGAAAATGGACGAGTTATCGGGCAAACGATACTGATATTTGAAGCCATCTAAAATGGCAGCAGAAGCAACTTTTTCTTCGCTTTTAGAACCATCGGTATAAATTTGTAAATGAAGCATGTGTTTTTCTTGTACTTCAAGGAATTTATTTTTAAATACTAAAGGATCAGTTTCCGACTTTTTCGTTGAAGCAAGATCATAAATAAAGGTGGGGTTTTTACACGTCCACAAAGGTACGTTTGGAACTTTATGTTCCGCCACGTCATCTAGATCGAAATCTAGAGAGTTTACATCTGCCTTACAACGTAAACTGAAAGGAGGTATAACTGATTCTTTCTTATTAAATTCCTCTTCATAAAGAGGTTCAAATACAACGTCATGTGTAGGATTATCTGGATTAGATTTAAATTTTAGATAATAATCCATTGATAATTTCTTTCTACGTAAATTCAAGGATGGCTCATTTGCCTCCGCATAAAGACTGTTAATTGGCGATGTTTTAAATGCGCCCAGCGCAATACGTAACCCTTGATTATGAATAGAATCAAGCTTGCGCAAGTAGGATTGACGGGCGGATCCGTAAACAACACAACCGTAGTCTAATTTAGATCTCACAAGAGATCTATAAAGACGTAATAAAACTTTTTTGTCTGCTCCCCAGTCCATACTGGAGACGACACGTAAAAGATTTAGAGCTTTCTTGCATTTATTGCTCAAATATTCAATGTGCGGGATGAACGATAATTTAGAGTCAAATAAAAGACCAAGGAACTTGAATTCTGGGACAACTTCGATTCGAATCCCGTCCAAAGTGAGTTCTGGATCGGGATGGGATTTTCTGGATTTACAGAAATGCATACATTTTGTCTTGGTTTTAGAAAATTTAAAACCATTTTCATTTGACCACTTACTCAGGTTATTTAATACCTGTTGTAACTGTCGTTCGATGGTATGCATATGTTTCGAACGATAACAAATACAGAAGTCATCAACGTAAAGGAAATATTCAATACCAGGGCAGGTAGCCTTAATTATATTGTTGATTTTAACACTAAAAAGCGTAACTGAAAGAATAGAACCCTGGGGAACACCCATCTCCTGTTCATGAGGATCAGAGAGTGTATCTCCAACCCTGACTCTAAATTGCCGTTCATCCAGAAATGCAGAAATGAAATAAGCAAGGCGACCTCGTATACCGAAATCATGGAGGTCATTCATGATTCCATACTTCCATGTTGTATCGTATGCACTCTCTAAATCAAAAAAGACTGAAACAACGTGTTCTTTCTTGATAAAAGCTTCCCGAATAAAAGTTTCGAACCGAACTAAATGATCGAGGGTGCTTCTTTGCTTACGAAAGCCACTTTGGGCCGACGTAATAAGTTTGTTTTTCTCAAGAAACCATACAAGACGGTCATTGACCATTCTTTCCATTGTCTTGCAAACACAACTTGTTAAGGCTATAGGCCGGTAATTAGAAGGATTATCTGAATCTTTACCAGGTTTGGGTACTGGAATAACAATAGCTTCCCGCCACGAGGCTGGAAGTACTCCCGTTTTCCAAACACTGTTAAAGATATCGAGTAAACACTGAAGGGATTGGTGCGGTAGATGCTTTAAAAACTGGTAGTGGATATCATCACATCCAACTGCAGTATCATGGCATTTCTTAAGGGCTGCTTTAAGCTCCTTTAGTGTAAATTCTTTATTATAATGCTCCGTATTTTTGGATTTGAAATTTAATTTAATATTTTCTTTTTGTTCTTGGTGTTTTTGAAATTCTGGCGAATAGTTAGAAGAGGAAGATTTTTTGGCAAATGTATCTGCTAAAACATTTGCTATATCAGGCTTAGATGAAACAACGCCATTGTCAGTATTCAAATGCCCAACACTGAGCAAGGAGTTCTTGCCACTAATTTTTCGCACCATATCCCAAGTCTTTTTGACAGACGATCTAGAATTTAATCTAGATACATACTGTCTCCAAGACGTACGTTTACTGCGTTTAATAGTGCGCCGTGCTCTCGCACGTGCAACTTTAAACTTTATAAGATTTTCCTTAGTCGGCCTTAGATCAAACTCTCTAAGAACCGACTTTTGCTTTGCTATAGCCTTCTTGCAATCATCATTAAACCACGGCTTATTAGGATGTTTAGGATTTTTCGACGTTCTCGGAATTGCCTTTTCTGCAGATGCATATAATAGTGAAGTGAATAATTCTGCAGGATTCTCACAATCTTCAAAAGATTGGGGTGTAATGGACTGTTCACAAATAGTTTTGAACAAGCCCCAGTTTGCTTTATGGAGCTTCCAACGTTGTGGGCGCTCCTGTACAGATGGCCCAATTTCCGAAACAAGAATCGGAAAATGGTCACTGCCATGCAGATCGTTATCAACTTTCCAGCGAAAATCTGGAAAAATTTGAGGACTGCAAACTGACAAGTCTAAAGATGAGTAAGAACCAGTAGCAGGATGGAGATAAGTCGATGACTTATCATTTAAAAGAGAAAGATCTTGTCTTGAAATAAAGTCTTCAACAATTTGACCCTTATTGTCTGAATTTGAACAGCCCCACAAAGTATGGTGGGAATTGAAATCTCCCATTAAAATATAAGGTTTAGGTAATTGTTCAACAAGTTGGTCTAGTTTCCTGCTGTCAACAGGAGAACTAGGGGGGAGATAGATAGAACAAATCGTGATAGTCTTGTTAAGTGAAACACTCACAGCTACTGCTTGTAAAGTTGTGTTCATCTGAACAGGACGGTGAGGAACATTGTTATTCACAATGATACCTACACCACCTGAAGCTCGTTCGCTTTCCGTGAAGTTTTTAACATAACAAGAATGATATTTGAGTGAAAACTTATCTGTATCTTTTAAAAATGTTTCTTGTAGACAAACTGCTACTGGTTTTTCTTTCGAAACTAATAAATTAAGTTCTTCAAAATTCGACTTGATACTGCGACAATTCCATTGAATAATTGTATTCGCCATGGTGAAAATTATAATTATTAGGAAACAACAGTTTATTGGAAGTGTGGAATTATTCATTTTAGTTTATTCAGTTTAATGATATTTGTTCCTTGCTTACCTCTGGAATCTGCATAATCTGCATAATCATCCGTTATCATGTCATCATCGAGGGACCGATAACGGTTATATTGTTTAATAGGATCTTGTGATCCTTTTGGTGGTCGATCAGAGATCGGGGGTCTTGAAGGTGCTGACCTTCGATTTTGATTAGCCATTTCATTACTTGTAGAACTTTGACTTTTGGACTTAGACTCGGAATCTGGTTTATTTACATTGCGTGGGATTGGAGTAGGAGCTGTTGTAGAAGTAGAGGTAGTTTGTGGTGTAGTAGATTTACTAGACGATGAAGACGCAGGGGCTGGAGGGTTTACAGAAGAGGAAGGTGTTACATTTTGTTTAGGGAATAATTCTGCTATTTGGTTTTTCTTCTCAGGAAAAAGCACGCATAGCTTTCTGAAAAGATCCTCACAGTTTTGGCAGCTGTTTTCATTGTTGTTTGAATTGGAATTAGCTTTAGTTGCTTGAGCATAGGAATTAAGGTTTATTCGACTTTCGACCACTTTTCTTGCCTCAAAGAAAGAAAGACCTTCTTTATACTTAATGGTAACAATTTCCTTTTCTCTTTTCCAGTGAGAGCAGGAGCGGGAGGTGGCTATGTGAGCTTCGCCACAGTTTTTACACTGAAGCTTTTCCTCACAGTTGTCAACATCGTGTGACTCTGCATCACCACCACACCGACGGCATACCTGGGTCTTTTGGCATTTCTTTTCGTGGTGCCCGTATCCAAAGCAGTTGTAACACTGCAATGGATTTGGGATGTACATATCCACGTTTACTTTAAGATAACCAACCTTAATTGATTTGGGCAACAATGAAGATCCGAAAGTCAAGATAATCGTATTCGTGGGTTTCTTTACGCCATTATTGAAAACCGTAATTCTTTTTGCAGCTGTTACATTTTGTGATTCCAATTCGGTAACAATTTCATGTTCTGATACTCCCTGAAGATCGGGACAGCGTATCAATCCTTTAGATGTATTAAGGCTTGCATGAGGCGTACATTCAGCGGGAATTTCGAAAAAACTTTCAATGTCCAAGAGATTTTCAGCGTGGGCGCGTTTTACTACCTCTACGAGAAGTGCACCTGAATTCAATTTTTTAACTGATTTAGGCTCACCAGCACGAGAAAGCAACACTTTATTGATCACAAAAGGAGATAGTTTTGTCAGCGGTCTATTTTCGTCCTTTGATTCTATTAGAAGAAATCTTGGAAAAGAAGAGGTCGATGATGCATTTCCAGAGTCCGAGTCCATTTCATAGCATTTACGTTTAGAAGTTTGAGAAGCCATGGTTAAAGATTTAATATTCATTACCCGCGGCCCCCACCCACCATGGGGTCCAACAAGGGGACATGGATTGCGGAGCGGGTATCCAGCTCCCCATGTCAGGGTTACCGAGGTAGTATACTCGAGCCAACCAAACAACAAGCTCGGCAAAAACATACATGAAACAACTCACACAGAGCTCTGCCATGCAAATCTGCGCCGATCAAGCCACCTAATCAACCCAATTAACCCATAAGCCTATATAGACTAGAGATTAAACTTGTAAAATAACAATGCAAACGTGACGATGACACAGCAATTTGTATAACAAAGTATACACCGACATAAGTCGAAGCTGAACTAATAGAACAACGATTTATACTCCAGTCTAAAGCGACCAGCCGATTGCCTAGACCGGGTCCATCTAAGCTCCCGTTTACACCGAAGCCGAGGCCAAAGCAGCGTGTTGGGAAGCTGGAGAGCCCTGGACTTCCCTCAACTAACCAGGATCCTCTTTTCCGGCTTACGAGTATCCACTCACGGCCAACAAGCGGGTCCGTTACAGACACACTGTCCTTTGCTTGGGGTCTTACCATTTGCTACAGGACATGGCAGCCGGGATATTTCTAATCCCCCTCCACAGCTGGGGGTGAAACTGCGCATAGGACAACGGCCGAGGCCCTTGTAATAATTCAAGACTTCTTTCATTCTTAAGTTGGAATATTAGTGGTTTGAATGATAAACTTCAAAATCCAGACTTCTATATGTTTATTGAAAAAATATGATATTGTCGGGTTTGTTGAAACTTGGTCAGACAATTTGAACTATGTACAGCTCTTGAGTAATAATTTCTGCCACTATGTATGTCCGGGCAAGAAAATAAAAAAAAAAAAAACATGGTAGATCTATGGGAGGTGTAAATGTTTCTGTAAAACATGATATAATTTCGCATGTAAAAAGAATTGAAAACAATTTTGAATTTGGAATAATTCTTTTGTTGTCTAAAACTCTGTTTAATTTGAGTAAAGATGTCATATATATCTGCGTGTATATTCCACCAGAAAACTCACCATTTTACGAAACTAATGATAAGAGTGGTATAGAGGTTATTGAAGAGCTTCTTGATAGACTATATGATAATTATTATGACTGTTATTATTTATTAACAGGTGATTTAAATAGTCGCACAGGCGATGAGAAAGATATTATTGGTCTTTCTGAGAATATTGATATATATCAAGATTTTTGTAATTATTTTGATAACACTTGCATTCCAGATAGGGTTAATTGTGACAATACTTTAAACAAATATGGTAAACAGCTTTTGAATCTTTGCAAAAGTAGAAACTTGTTTATTGTAAACGGTCGTATTGGTATGGATAAGGATAATGGAAATTATACTTTTATAGGCCAACAAGGATGTAGTACGATTGATTATTTTGTTGTTTCATGTGATGTCTTCGATAGTCTGGTAGATCTGGAAGTCATGGAAAACTGTATTTCCGATCATCTTCCTATCAGGCTATCTATGAGATCAATATTTGATTCAAATAAAATTAGTCAAGATAATAAAAGCATATTAAGTGATTCAAAATATTATCGTTTTGATGATACTACAATAGAAATATATAAAAGTAATTTATGTTCAGAATTTGAAAAGGGAATATTTGAAGAACTAAGTAATAAAACAGATGATCCGAATACTTCTATTTCGGATATAGTAACTAGTTTTGAAAACATTTTAGTAAATAGTAGTGTGATTGTTACAAAACGAAATAAAAAAACACAAAGTAAAGCATATGATAATAAATGGTATGATAATGAGTGTAAACAGAAGAAATACTTAACAAATAAATGTTTAAAGCGTTTTCGCACACACAGAACAGCACATAATTTATCTATGTATTTGAGTGCTAAAAAAGAGTTTAAGCAAACCTGTAAACATAAAAAAGTATATCATAACATGCAACTAACAGATAAAATCAATAATACAGTAAATGACACAAAAGAGTTTTGGAAGTTAATAAAGAGTATTAACAACAGTGTACCTAGACAAAATAACGTCAGCACTAAAACATTTTATGATCATTTTAATAAAGTTTACTCACTTATAGAAGACATTGAAGTCAGTGAAGAAATTGAAATACCTTTACAAGATAATAAAGATAATGAATTAAATGATTTAATATTAAACTCTGATATAACAGATGATGAAATTACTACAGCTATGAAATGTATGAACCCGGCCAAAGGTACATCAGGTTCACTTATATCTAAACATATACTGCACAGTGACAATATAACTGTTCCATATATCAAAAAGATTTTTAATAGAATATTTCAAACTGGCCAAATTCCTGAAAGTTGGACTACTACTGTTACTATCCCTATTCACAAAAAAGGCAGTACTCACAATCCCGATAATTACAGGGTAATTTCCTTGGTAGACACGTTCAGTAAATTATATGTACATATCATTAATAAACGTGTAATGCGCTTTGCTGAAATTTTTAACTGTATCACAGAATCCCAAGCAGGATTTAGACCTGGGTATTCAGCTATCGACAATGTTTTTGTTTTACATAGTCTCGTGAGCAAATGTTTTACATTTAAAAAACGAAAGTTATATGTTGCATTTTTAGATTTCAAAAAGGCCTTTGATTCAGTTAATAGAAAGAAAATGTTCAAGTCTTTGATATCACACGGCATTAGCGGTAAACTATTAAATGCTATTGAAGCTATATATAAGTCAGTTAAAACAGTCATTCGTAATGGAACTGATGTAAGCCAAGTGATAGATTGTCCCGTTGGTTTAAGACAAGGCTGTAAAATGAGTTCGACCCTTTTTATCCTATTTATAAATGAACTAGATAATGTTTTAAGAAATAGTGAAATTCGTGGTATCCAGCTTCATCCTGATATTATAGAAATCTTTATGTTGATGTTTGCAGACGATATAGCCTTAATATCAGAGACAGTATTTGGTTTACAAAAACAATTAAATGTATTGGAAAATTATTGTAAAGAGTGGAAACTAACCGTAAATGTTGAAAAAACTAAAGTTACAGTATTTCGCAAAGGTGGACAGTTAGCTAAGTGTGAAAAATGGTATTTTGCTAATGAGCTTATAGAATGTGTCGACTGTTTTACATATGTTGGAGTTCTTTTTACCAGTAGATTGTCTACTTATCAAATGGTTAACAATGGTGCCATTAAGGCTAAACGTGTAATTTGTAGTATATTATCTTCTCTCTTTCAGGTAATGCCTCTGAAAGGCAAAACCTTTTTCAGAATATTTGATACGAAAGTAGCACCAATCATGTATTATGGTAGTGAAATTTGGGGTTTGCAGTCATTTGACTGTCTAGAGAAGATTCAAAAATATGCATGTAAACGGTTTATGAATGTACCATCTAACACTTTTGATGTTACTATACTAGCTGAATGCGGACGATACCCTTTATATACGTATACGTGTAAGAGAGTGATTAAATATTGGCTTAGAATTTTAAAAATGCCTGAACAAAGATACGTTAAAAAATGTTATTACATGTTAAAACTCTATGATACATTAGGTTATAAAAATTGGGTAACGGATCTACGTGAGAATCTATTTAAAAATGGTTTTGGCTACGTCTGGCAAAATCAATGTGTAACAAACGAAGGATCATTTGTCAATCAATATATGAATAGACTGCGAGATCAGTACATTCAAATATGGAATGACAAATGTACAGCACATTCAAAGTTAACATTTTATATAGGCTTCAAAAGTGTAATAGAATATGAACCATATCTGGATTTTATAAGAATAAGAAAGTTTCGCAGAGTCTACGCTTCTTTCAGAACAATGTCTTTAAATTTTGTAAATGAAGGAACAAGATATCAGCATACATCTGCTTACACTAATTCATGTCCATATTGTAATCAGACTGAAACGCCGTATCACTTTCTTTTGGTATGTAAGTATTATGATGACATTCGAAAAAAATATATTAAAGAAAAGTACTACACTAACGCAACTTTGAATAAGTTTTATATGTTAATGAGCAGTAGACGTGAAAAAGACGTAAGAAACGTAGCTTCCTACCTCTTTTATTCTTTTGAGAAACGAAAACAATATCGCGAGATCCAACAATTCTAATATGCAAATATAAATATACCATTTATATACACTGATTTTCAAACGTCAGAATTGAATATATCTGATTATATTTCATTTTTTTGTTTTGATTGTGCATTTTGTTGTATATGTATTACATTGGCTCCACTATCTGTATAATGTTATGTATTGTGATGATTGTAAAGGCCGGTGGCCATTTATCAATTAAACGTTGAATCTTGATTTAAGTTTTAGATAATAATCCATTGATAATTTCTGTCTTCTTAAATCCAAAGATGGCTCATTTGCTTCCGCATAGAGACTGTTAATTGGCGATGTTTTAAATGCGCCCAGCGCGATACGTAAACCTTGATTATGAATCGAATCAAGCTTGCGCAAGTAGGATTGACGGGCGGATCCGTAAACAACACAACCATAGTCTAAGTTAGATCTTACAAGAAATCTATAAAGACGTAATAAAACTTTTTTGTCTGCTCCCCAGTCCATACTGGAGACGACACGTAAAAGATTTAGAGCTTTCTTGCATTTATTGCTCAAATATTCAATGTGCGGAATGAACGATAATTTAGAGTCAAATAAAAGACCCAGGAACTTGAATTCTGGGACAACTTCGATTCGGATCCCGTCCAAAGTGAGTTCTGGATCGGGATGGAGTTTTCTGGATTTACAGAAATGCATACATTTTGTCTTGGTTTTAGAAAATTTAAAACCATTTTCATTAGACCATTTACTCAGGTTTTTTAAAACCTGTTGTAACTGTCTTTCAATGGTATGCATGTGTTTTGATCGGTAGCAAATACAAAAGTCATCAACGTAAAGGAAATATTCAAAACCAGGGCAAGTTGCCTTTATAATATTATTGATTTTAATACTAAAGAGTGTAACAGAAAGAATAGAGCCCTGGGGAACACCCATCTCCTGTTCATGAGGATCAGAGAGCGTATCTCCAACCCTGACTCTAAATTGCCGTTCATCCAAAAATGCAGAAATGAAATAAGCAAGGCGACCTCGAATACCGAAATCATGGAGGTCATTCATGATTCCATACTTCCATGTGGTATCATATGCACTCTCCAAATCGAAAAAGACTGAAACAACGTGTTCTTTTTTTATAAAAGCTTCTCGAATAAATGTCTCGAAACGAACTAAATGGTCGATAGTGCTTCTTTGCTTACGAAAGCCACTTTGGGCTGACGTAATAAGTTTGTTTTTCTCAAGAATGAATGAATGAATGAATGGAGTTTTAAGGCCCGTCGACTACTAAGGTCATATTGGGCGCAACAACAACACATACCTGGATGTATACAAAATTACTGATATGTTGTTTTTCTCAAGAAACCATACAAGACGGTCATTGACCATTCTTGCCATGGTTTTACAAACACAACTTGTTAAGGCTATAGGCCGGTAATTCGAAGGATTATCTGAATCTTTACCAGGTTTGGGTACTGGAATGACAATAGCTTCCCGCCACGAGGCTGGAAGTATTCCCGTTTTCCAAACACTGTTAAAGATATCGAGTAAACACTGAAGGGATTGGTGTGGTAAATGCTTCAAGAACTGGTTGTGGATATCATCGCATCCAACTGCAGTATCGTGGCATATCTTAAGGGCTGTTTTTAGCTCCTTAAGAGTAAATTCTTTATTATAATGCTCAGAATTTTTGGATTTAAAATTCAAGTTAACTTTTTCTTTTTGTTCTTGATGTTTTTGAAATTCAGGTGAATAATTAGAAGAGGAGGATTTTTTGGCAAAAGTATCTGCCAAAAATTTGCTATGTCAGGCTTAGATGAAACAACGCCATTATCAGTATTCAAATACCCAACACTGAGCAAGGAGTTCTTGCCACTAATTTTTCGCACCATATCCCAAGTCTTTTTGACAGACGATCTAGAATTTAATCTAGATACATACTGTCTCCAAGACGTACGTTTACTGCGTTTAATAGTGCGCCGTGCTCTCGCACGTGCAACTTTAAACTTTATAAGATTTTCCTTAGTCGGCCTTAGATCAAACTCTCTAAGAACCGACTTTTGCTTTGCAACAGCCTTCTTGCAATCATCATTAAACCATGGCTTATTTGGATGTTTAGGGTTTTTAGATGTTCTTGGAATTGCTTTTTCTGCAGATGAATATAACAGAGAGGTAAATAATTCTGCAGGATTCTCACAATCTTCAAAAGCTTGAGGTGTAATGGACTGTTCACATACAGTTTTGAACAAGCCCCAGTTTGCTTTATGGAGTTTCCACCTTTGTGGTCGCTCCTGTACAGATCGCCCAATTTCCGAAATAAGAATCGGAAAATGGTCACTGCCATGCAGGTCGTCATCAACTTTCCAGTTAAAATCTGGAAAAACTTGAGGACTGCAAACTGTCAAGTCTAATGATGAATAAGAACCAGTAGCAGGATGAAGATAAGTAGATGACTTGTCATTTAAAAGAGAAAGATCGTGCCTTGAAATAAAGTCTTCAACAATATGGCCCTTGTTGTCTGTGTTTGAACATCCCCACAGCGTATGGTGGGAATTAAAATCTCCCATTAAAATAAAAGGCTTGGGTAACTGTTCAACAAGACGATCTAGTTTCCTGTTGTCAACAGGAGAACTAGGAGGAAGATAAATAGAACAAAGGGTTACTGTTTTGTTGAGAGAAACACTTACGGCAACTGCCTGTAAAGTAGTGTCAAGTTGAACAGGGCGATGTGGAACATTGTTATTCACAATGATACCTACACCTCCTGATGCTCTTTCACTTCCCGTAAAGTTTTTAAAGTAACAAGAATGATATTTAAATGTAAACTTGTCTGTATCTTTAAGGAAGGTTTCTTGTAAACAAACTGCTACTGGTTTTTCTTTAGAGACTAAAAGACTAAGTTCCTCAAAATTGGATTTTATACTTCTACAATTCCATTGAATAATAATGTTCGCCATGAGGAATATTAGGATTAAAATTATACCACAGACTATTGGAAGTTTGAAATTAATCATCTTTTATAAAGTTTTATAATGCTGCTACCTTGCTTATTCTTTATGGAATCTGCGAGGTCATCGGTTATCATGCCTTCTTCAAGACTATGATACCGATTGTATTGTTGAATAGGATCCTGGGATCCCTTTGGTTGGCGATCAGAGATCACCGGTTTTGAAGGCTTTGGCCTTCGATTTTCATTACTAGACTTTGTTTCGTCATTACTAACAGAAACTTTGCTGGCTGCTCTTGATTCAGAATTAGAACGTTCTTTAGCTGGAGAAATGTTTGGTGCGGCGCCTGAGGATTTTTCAGAGTCTAAAGACTTGCTGGTTTCCGGTCTAACAGAAGATGAAGCTTCTACTGGGTTAGGGGCAGGGAACAACTTAGAAATTTCTTCTTTCTTCTCAGGAAATAAGATCATTAATTTCCTGAAAAGACCCTTACAATTCTCACAGCCACTGTCAGTTTTACTGGTTATTGAATGTACTTTCGTAGCCTGGGCGTATGAAGCAAGCTGGGAGCGACTTTCTACAATCTTTTTCGCTTCGAAAAAAGAAAGACCCTCCCTGCACTTAACAGTGACGATCTCCTTTTCCCGCTTCCAATGAGGACACGCACGAGAAGTCGACATATGAGCACCGTCACAATTGACGAATAGCTCAGAGTTCTCACAATCGTCGACGTCATGAGTCTCAGCCAGATCGCCACAACGACGACAACGCTGAGCCCTCTGACATCTCTTCTCGTGATGCCCGAATTTAAAACATTTATAACATTGCAGCGGGTTAGGGATATAAAGGTCTACGTTCACCTTCAAGTAACCTAAGCTTTTTGGCAAAATCGAGGTGTTGAATGTCAAAACAATTGTGTTAGTTGCCTTTTTTGTCCATGTTTATAGAAGAAAATGCGTCGGGCTGCTGTAACATTCTGAGGTCCAAGCTCCGAAACAATTTCCTCCTCAGACACCCCCTGAAGGTCAGGGCAGCGTATGAGACCTTTGGAGGTATTGAGTGTTGCGTGTTCGGAGCATTTGGCAGGAATGTCATGGAACTTCTTAATTCTGAGTAAATTATCAGAATGGGATTTCTTATCTACCTCTACCAAAATGGCACCAGATCTTAACTTTTTTACTGTTTTAGGTTCACCAGCGTACGAAACAATACATTTATTTATGACAAATGGCGATAGAGATGTCAACGGTCTACTTTCATTTTCTGATTCAATCAGCAGGAACCTAGCGAAATTCAAATTGCGTGATCGATTTTCCGTGTCCAAGTCAGTATCAAAACGCGTCCTTTTTAAAGTTTTAGAATCCATGGTTGTAGATAGGTATTCATCATCTGGGTTCCCCAACCCACCGTGGAGTCCAACAAGGGGACATGGAAAATGGAGCGGATCTCCAGCTCCCCATGCCAGGGATACCCAGATGGTATACTCAAGCCGACCAAACAAACAAGCGCGGCAAAGACATACATGATGATGAGTAATCTCCAAAACAAAGGCCAATCATGTATTTCGACGCCGATCAAGGCATTCAATCAACTCAATTAACCCATGAGCCTATATAGACGAAAACAAACCAAAACATTTTATCATAACATAAGTAGTGTCAAGAAAGAGTATAACATGTACAATTTCGAGACATTTGGCGAGATAGCGCATTGGTACAAACAAAAATGTGTTCGTCTAAAGCGACCAGCCGATTGCCTAGACCGGGTCCATCTAAGCTCCCGTTTACACCGAAGCCGAGGCCAAAGCAGCGTGTTGGGAAGCTGGAGAGCCCTGGGCTTCCCTCAACTAACCAGGATTCTCTTTTCCGGCTTACGAGTATCCACTCACGGCCAACAAGCGAGTCTGCACTTATAACAGACACACTGTCCTTTGCATGGGGTCTTACCATTTGCTACAGGACAGGGCAGCCGGGATATTTCTAATCCCCCTCCACAGCTTGGGGCATATGAAATTCGATACCCACAACATAGGGTCAATTTCCCTTGTATCACAATAATTTGAAGTAATTCGGTAAAAGGCCTTGAGATGATTCTACACACAAAATATAAAAGCTCTCGGCCATACAGTTCAGGAGAAGAAGATTGTACAAGATTTCCTTCTTTGTTTCTATATGAAATTCGATACCCACAACATAGGGTCAATTTTCCTTGTATCACAATAATTTGATGTATTTTGATGGAGGGCCTTGAGATGATTTTATACACAAGATTTCAAAGCTCAAGGCCAAACGGTTCGGAAGAAAATGATTGTACAAGATTTCCCAATCTTTGTCTCTATATGAAATTCGATACCCACAACATAGGGCTAATTTTTCTTGTATCACAATAATTTGAAGCATTTTGGTAGAGGGCTTTGAGATTATTCTACAAACAAAATTTCAAAGCTCTAGGCCAAACGGTTTAGGAGAAAAAGATTGTACAAGATTTCCTTCTTTGTCTTTATATGAATTTCGATACCCACAACATAGGGTCAATTTTCCTTGTATCACAATAATTTTAAGTATTTTGGTAGAGGGCCTTGAGATAATTCTACACACGTAATTTCTCTAGGCCAAACGGTTCAGGAGAAGAAGATTGTACAAAATGTAACAATATTGAGTCTCCCTAAAAAGAGCCTCAATATTGTTGTTGCAAATATATTTTAGGGTTAAGGATTATTTTATAAACCGTACATGTATTTAACTTAAAAGCGGAGATGCGACCCTGCTTATGTCAACTTTATGATCAAGGGCGCTCTCCATGTGACAACTAGGGGATAGTTTCTTAGTAAACTTCCTTCAGCTGAAGGAAGTTTATCTAATCAACTTCCTCTAGTTGGGCCTATATAAAGTAGGCTTTAATGAGTCGTAGTCAGTGTAAACCGAGACGCAAACGTGAACGTACTCTACCACTATACATCTTTTGGCTATATATTGCACTCCAGACTTATTGTCTGCGGAATTCTAATTGGCTACTGAACTTCTAATTGTCTACTGAACTTTAATTGTCTGCTGAACTTTTATTGTCTGCTGAACCGATAGTTAATAGTATTAAAAGTCGTTGTGTTCTGGACCTGGCGTGTTCGTTCCTTTGTTCCTGGCCGTGTTACACACTCATTTTGGTGCAGTGACCAGAGATCTAACAACCGTTAGATTGGAGATATATCAACAGGTTAGTGATTTCTGAATAGTTCATTGATTACTATTAAGTATGGCTGATGAAATAAACAATGCTTTCAGTATATTGTCAAACCAAATGAGTGGCTTAACAAACCAGCTTTCCGGGGCATTTGGGACCCTTTATTCTGCCTTAAACAGTTCCAAGGGAATTGAATAGTTAGAGGTTGTGCAAATGTTGAATTCAAAATAAAAAGGAAGAAAATAAAGCATACATTTGTAACGGACATGAATCGTAACCTTATCTTGGGCAGAGATTGGACGGTTGGCAATCAAGTTAGACTGTATTTCGATTTAGCTTGTTTACGTATAGGAAATAGTACATATGCACCTTTATTAGAAGACATGCACATTGCATCGGTGTTAAGATTAAATAATACAGTTACAATTCCACCACAGACCTCAACTGTTGTATGGGCTAAGGCAAGGTCAAACCCGTCTTTCAGTACTTCAAAGACATACCAAATGTCTGTGATTGATAGGGGTTATTTCTTTGATGAACCAGGTTTAATGGTTGCAAATTCAATCGGTAAATCAAACCAAGCCAGAACATTATCTGCTCTTTTAGTTAATAATACAAATAAGTCATTCACACTTAAACGAGGTGATGTTATTTAAAGCTTAGTCATCTTTTGTCATCTGAAATATCGTCAGTTACTCAAAACAGCAAGTATGCTAGCACTGAGTCAGACAGTTACGACTTCGATTCAAACATAAATGTTCCTGCAGAACATAAGTTAGACATAACAAGACCTATTCACAATAACAAAGACATATTTGCACGCCAAAGTAAACAATTGCAAACTGAAAAAAACTAACAATTAGTATACATGAATTCCAAAATAAAGGCTTAAAAAGATAATATAAAGAGAAAAAATACTAATGAAAAAAAAAGAGATAAAAAAACATTAAAAGATAAAAAAGGATGAAGTACATAAAAATATCTAACCATTTGTTGTAAACTTGTAAACTAAATAACACATGTAAACATTTCTGTGTTGAGCGAAGATCTATCAAAGACACGAAAATATATTTGTTGCAATTATTTCTGTGTTACGTGAATATTATGGAAATGTAATTATTGAATGAAAAGCATATGGTATGTTAGTGACAATATATGGCATTCAGATTATGTCAGGTTGATAGTATTCGACCTTAAATTTGTCAAATTATGAGTTAAAGTATTTGGTATGTTAGTGACAATATATGGCATTCAGATTATGTCAGGTTGATAGTAATCGACCTGAAATTTGTCAAGACTAATGTAACCGTCATGTTGTTGAGTTATTGTATTAAGTGTATAAGTGCCATTAAATGGCATTGTATGACATATCGATGTCGGGTTATTAGTTATCGGTTTAAATTTGTCGGAAGAAACACAATATTACCTAATGATTTGAATGTTATGTTCCTGGTCTTATGCTGTAATTAATTATGTAATACTTCAATTGACTGCACTATGTGTGAGGGATGTTAATGAAACACAGAAATTAAAAAAATCCATTAAAGCACAAAAAGTTAGTAATTGATTACTGATAAAAAATACAATCCTTTTACTTTTTTCTATTTCTCTTGTTCGAGATCTATTTCTTCCTTTCCTTTCTTTATTTTATTCTTTCCGTGAAATAATCATCCAATTGCAGTAACTTTGTACGTAGTTGTTTTATAAATAGTTACAACTTCTCGTTAATAGTTACTTGTTATGTTCCGTTATCATAAAAGAAATACCCAGAGTGATAGGACTAAATAATTAGTAAGTCGGTTGAAAAGATTCAACTATGTCAAACAATGGGTATATCTTGAACTGTGGATGTCTCACTGGTGTGTCCACGTATTATTTAATGCTTGTTTGCGACATCATATGACATGAAGGTAATGTCAGGTTGATATGTTTCGGCCTTAAATTTGTCAAAAGCAATACAAACGTCATGTATTTAATTAAGTTATATGTATTTGTCAGTGGATGGAGAGTCCATATATCCATCGTTTGGGGTTACATTTCCTGGCATCATGATAATTCATGTGGTCTGCACGTAATGTTAGGCTGATATCACTCATGTGGTTAGAGAAAATCTTACTATAATCAATACAACTCGAGCAGCAGTCTCGGAAAATAGGGTGGCTATTGATATTCTCATTGATCAACTTCAACAAATAGAAACAAAAATGCAACAGGCAAATGATTACGTGCTACAAGAAGTTATGCAGTTGACTTTATTTAACCAAGCTTACATGAAAATAGATAGGCTAAGTAAGGAGTTATCAGATTTCATGCACAAGGCAGTTACCGACATGGAGAAATTACAACTTCAATTGAATATGTTATCACTAGGTCATTTGAGTCCAAGCACAGTTCAACCTGATGAATTTCGAAAAGTTCTTATGGAAGTCAAATCACACCTATCCTTTTATTTAACTTTACCTGGGGATCCAGAAAAGAATATTTGGGAATTCTACAAAATGCTTACTTGCAGAACTATTCTGGACGGGAATCACATTTATGCAATTGTTTCGGTACCTCTTCTTGATTCCAACTCAAAATTCGAAATTTTTGTTGCTCACAATTTACCTTTTCCGTTACAAAATATTAATAATAATGAAGGCAAAGGTATGACAGCTCAATATGATCTTGAATCACAAGCAATTGCAATAAATGGAGATAACACAAAGTTCGCATTCCTTAAACAAACTGAAATAAATCAATGCGCTAATCCATTTCTACTTTTTTGTAAATTCCATAGTCCAATCTATCCAGTTAATCTTAGTCACAGTTGTCTAATTTCTTTATTTCTGAATAAATCAGCTAATGCAAAGAAATATTGTCAAACAATTGTCAAACCATCCAATACACTACCAATTGCAAACTATTTATATATAGGAATTTGGGCAAAAACGACCATTAAACCTATACGATTCACTATTGTTTGTCAAAATTCAAATTTAAGGGATTCCACTTACAATATTGAACCACCAATTGGTCTTCTTACGTTGAATATGTCATGTACTGCATCTAATGATCATCTTTATTTACCAGCGTATTTCCACAATGAATCAACATTCCATATTAATGACCCATTTAATGATTTAAAGACCTCGTTCAACCTTTCCAAAATTGATTTATGGAAACCTCTCCTAAATAAAAAGTTTGAGTTTATTGGGGTTTTACGCCGTTTTCAACTACAAGGGTCATATCGCGGCGGCTGGAGCACCTACCCATGGATTCCTGTTGTTTCTCAAACCAGTACTACCACAACACCCTTACCGAGCCTCCAGCTGCTCGCCCACTTAGGTTAACGATTTCAAACCCATTGGTGGGTGCCTAAATAAAAAGCCCAACTTCAATATAAGCCAATTACCAAAGCACTTGAAGTCAATTGCTAAAATTCCCATTGATCACTTAATACATGAACTTGATTCCTTTGACGTAATTACTCTTCATAAGTCATTTACTTTTCCATTTTGGGGATATGTTCTTATACTTATTGGTTTGACAATTACTATTTCTATGATCCTATGCTAATACAAGTCGATAGGTAGATATTTATTAGACAAACTTAGTAGTAGCAATGCGAATTCAAATTCACAAACTAACAACTGGGCCAGCCTCACCAAACGTCAATCTGGAGAACCAAACATGTATGAAGCAGCTCCGTCGCCAGCATCAACCACACCCTCAGCACCGCTACTAGCAGCTGACGAAACGCCTGCAGACAAACCTATATATATATATCCAAAGCTAGACCTGGTGTCGGCCAAAATTTCATAATCACGGGTTGTAAACGAAGATTTACCGACTTCAGTCGCGTTGTGGATATAGACTTTATCCCTGCAACCAGTACGGGTACAACATTATGATTACTACAGACACCAGATATTGCTGGACATTACACTTCAAGTTAGTGGTTAAAAGTTGACCATCTGTATATATTGCTGTTATTTGTGGACATCTACATATATAAGTGATGACCCAGTGCGTAACTATCTATTCAGTCACATGTAAATACGTGTTACCCATTTCGGATTACCCTGATGATTAAGCTAATGATGGTGAAGGGACACTTCGTATATATACGTTCATTTCAACCGATACGTGTTACGTGTTATCCAACGACCTATTAGGGACGCCAACAACAGAAGATACTCCAATTCCAGCTACAGAAACTGTTTATTAATAATGACACTTTTCTTTTTTATTAGATGGTCTTAGTACCTTGGATTAATTAATTGATTTGTGTTGTTTGTATTTACTTAATTTCATGGCTACCTTGCTTAATTAACTGTTTTATGATATTTATTTACTTATATGCATGTTTAAAAATAATAATAATAATAATAAAAAATATGACAATGGTAGGAATGTAACAATATTGAGTCTCCCTAAAAAGAGCCTCAATATTGTTGTTGCAAATATATTTTAGGGTTAAGGATTATTATATAAACAGTACATGTATTTAACTTAAAAGCGGAGATGCGACCCTGCTTATGTCAACTTTATGACCAAGGGCGCTCTCCATGTGACAACCAAGGGAAAGTTTCTTAGTAAACTTCCTTCAGCTGAAGGAAGTTTATCTACTCAACTTCCTCTAGTTGGGCCTATATAAAGTAGGCTTTAATGAGTCGTAGTCAGTGTAAACCGAGACGCAAACGTGAATGTACTCTACCACTATACATCTTTTGGCTATATATTGCACTCCAGACTTATTGTCTGCGGAATTCTAATTGTCTACTGAACTTCTAATTGTCTACTGAACTTTAATTGTCTGCTGAACCGATAGTTAATAGTATTAAAAGTCGTTGTGTTCATGACCTGGTGTGTTTGTTCCTTTGTTCCTGGCTGTGTTACAAAGATGTCCTTCTTTGTTTCTTTATGAAATTCGATACCCACAACATAGGGTCAATTTCCTTGTATCACAATAATGTGAAGTATTTAAGTAGAGGGCCTTGAGATGTTTCTTCACACAAAATTTCAAAGCTCTGGGCCAAACGGTTCAGGAGGAAAAGGTTGTACAAGATTTCCTTCTTTGTCTCTATATGAAATTTGATACCCACAACATAGGGCCAATTTTCCTTGTATCAAAATAATGTGAAATTTTTGGTAAAGGGTCTTGAGACGATGCTACATACAAAATGTCAAGACTCTAGGCCTTATAGTTTGGGAGGAGAAGACTTTTTAGTAATTGTGGACAGACAGACGGACGGACAGACGGACGGTGAGCGATCACAATAGCTCACCCTCAGCACTTCGTGCTAAGGTGAGCTAAAAAGGGAGGGAGCGGAAAGGATTTTTTCACACAAAAACATTATTTGATAGCGGCAAGTGGATTCATCGAGATCACTGCAAAAGACGGCAGTCAAGAATACCGTCCCAACTTCGGGCGATTGAAAAAATGACAATAAGCACCAACAATGGTAGAGTTTATATGCACATCTCCGATAAAAGTAATGCCTTCGTCAACGGTACATTCGATGTCATATAATGTAAAAGCGTCATACTCGGCTCCGATGAGGGGGTGAGAGGAAATACCGGATTAATTATTCATACCGGATTAACAGGATTATACCGGATTAATTTTCAAAATGTTCAATACCAAATTGATATGTCGTTTTTATTGATCTAGACTGGTTTAAAATGTAATATCATACTATAATTTGAGCAACGTTTGTCCGTTTGTTCCCCTACTCCTCCCAGGTTCTTGGGCCGATCTTCACCAAACTTGGAGGGAAGGTGGAGGGCGGCCCCGGGTATTAGCTTGAGGGGTTCATTTTTTGAAAGGTCAAGGTCATCGAGGTCAAAGGTCAAATTTATGTTTTTACGGGTTACGGGTATCGTTTTTACGGGTTACGGGACGGGATTGCTTACGGGTTACGGGACGTGATTAGGTGGAGGGCAGCCCCGGATAGGTCAAGGTCATCGAGGGGTCAAGGTCATCGAGGTCAAAGGTCAAATTTCGAGAGGGGTAAAGTTGCTAGTTAACTTAATTAATGTTATATTATAACAAAATGGATCGGATTTGTAAACATTTGTTGTAAAACCCAAGCCCTACTTATACGATTTTACTCTGTTGCGCCCAATATGACCTTAGTAGTCGACGGGCCTTAAAACACTATTCATTCATTATACGATTTTACTACCAAATTAATTTGGTGATGCATGTGATTTCACATACAATGAAAATACCTTTTTTAAAAATAAATGAATAGCAATTTACAGTCGAAACTGTCATATGCAGCCAGCCAAGGGACAGACCAAAATTGGCCACATACGACAGTTGGCTGCTTAGCACAGAATAGAATATTCTTAAGCTATGATGATTTCCATTAGTCTTGAAGTAAGTTAATGTCAACCTGTATGACTGGTTCATTAATATGAAGAAAAGTCAAGTGTTAACGTAAAAGGGTGCAATTTTATGACATTTCACTGTTTATCACACCTTGTCAAGCTTTATGCACATGATAAGCCAGATGCATTATCAATATTTCACACCTCACCTGCCACCGATTAGTTGTGCAAGGCTGCTTAATGGGATATAGATAAAGAGCAATTAGGTCAATTAAAGGTGGCCACTGACCACATACAGCAGTTTATTGCTATTCACAGTTACTTTAAAGAGTAAAATTGCTTGGGAGGACCTGGACTGGCTGCATACGACAGTTTGGCTGCTATTCACAGGTGGCCGCTAACACAGTTTCGACTGTATATATTTTTAGAAAGAATGAATTATTATCAAAAATGTATTATTTGATTATTTTATAAATCTCAGGGAAAAATGTTTTTTTGTGTTTTAATATTCATACAAAAACATTTTTGCATGCACTACCAAATTAATACTACCAAATTAATTTGGTGATACCGGATTAATCCTCCAAATGACCTATCATCTAGAAAATACATTCACAAAAATTACCAGTGCTTTGTCTAAAATAGTTTTCAAGATCTAGGTAGATCTCTGTGATTATTTGTTGTTTATTTTTTTCTTCCTTCTATTATGAATTAATGTTTGCATGCGCTACCGAATTAATTTGGTGATACCGGATTAATTTTCAAAAGGTTCAATTACGTAGAACAAGACTTCACAAAATTTATTTGAACTTTTGAAGTATATAACCTTTTTTTGTGAATATCTGATAGATCGCCCTGTGAAATAATATTTTTTTATTTTTGAGTATAAAATAACATGATTATGTGTAATACCAAATTAATCTGGTGATACCGGATTAATTTTCGAAATGACCGATGATCGAGAAAATCGTTCATAAAATGGGAAGTTGCTACAGATTGGATTTGTGTTAGTTTAGAAAACATCGAGATAAAAAGAGAAATTGTTGGTTGTCAGCATTTCATTGTTTTACATCAATGTTTTGCCAATCCTTTTCTATTCACAACGTCAAAACCTTGTCTGGTTTGGGAATGAAAATTTTACTTACCTTGGATTCTCTTGATAAAAACCCTCTGATCTTGCTGATACCTGTTACTGTATAATGATACACTCTATGTCAGCGGCGAAGTTTCTGACGGACGTCAGTGTATGGGAAAGGGTTAATAGGTACATCAAAATTAATCCTGTATTCGATTTGGACGGGGGGATGTTCGCACAGTATCATACACATGACACCTAAGAAATCCAATACTGGATCAATTTATCTCCAGTATGTCTATCTCCTCTTACCGGATTAACGATGTGCTGCATACTTTTAAACATTTCAAATATTTAATGAAAATATTGATGAATAACTACACAAAAATGATGTAAAACAATTTTATTACACATAATAGAAAATATAATGTCATACATTCTACATTAAAACAGTGTTTGTAAAAATATCACAGATCGTAAACTATTGTAAAAGGTGTTAATATATGTAAGTATTCATCTAGAAAATATATATGTATAAGTTATTAACAAAATTAAATATGTCGTCAGTTATTATAGAAGAGTAACATGTAAGCTATTTTGATATTTTAAAAATACTGTACTGTATAATAAATAAACTATCACAAGGAAAATTAATCATTATGAAATAGACCCAGATTTGCATGTGTGTGCTATACGCACAATCTGGTTAAGGTCTATGCTGATCTCATTTATTACGTTCAATAGCTGATAATATCGTGAATAATACATTATAGAAATGACATTCATTCTTCATGCAATAAATTATGTCAAGAAACATTTTGATTCAATAGCCAAGTACAATAACAAGAGGACCAAGATGGTCCTATATCGCTCACCTGAGAGAGCCCTGAGACATACTCTTTAGCAAACCTTTTATTTCTCCGAGGATTTTGAAAAGAGGATTTTGAAAAGGAGTCATATGACAATGGTACACACTACATTTCAAAGCAAAATTTGGGAAAAGATTGTCAAAGATTTTTCACTATATCTGTATTTAAAATCAGAAAACCCACAACATATTGCTGAATTTCCATTTCACATAGACAAATCGAAGCATTTTGAAAGAGGTCATTGGGCTATAATATTTAGAAACCATAGAACTTAAGGTTTGGAAATTCTAAGACAATTCTAAACCCGTTCCTGCTTTTTCAAATCTAGAATACCTCATGGTAGAGCTTATTTTCAAAGCATAATGATAACTTGAACTTTTCTGTTTAACAAAACAATACGACACACAACCTCTATGCACTTTTTTCTGTACAAAATGCAAGAGCCTACAGCATATGAATAATTTTGATAGTTATTAAACTAGGCAAAAAAGTTATCTTCAGGCCTTAACAACTTCAAAAGATTGTCAAACATTGCCCTCTATCATATGGAACCGACAATATAGGGGAAATATTCATTGAGCAGTAAGAATTTGGTTATGATAAAACCTTTTCCTAATAACATAACATAAGAGCAGACATAATTAAAACCTGCCGTAGATGATAAAACAGGTGTTGATAAAGACTGCATTCATGTATAAAACTGCAGAGAAAATGATGAGGCAAAATGAGAAATCAAGTTATCAACATTTTCTTCTTTTACCATAACAATTTGTACAAGCCTTTTCTGTCCGTGAGGCAAACCTGTTTATGGTAGAGAAGGGCATAATGCTTTCCCATACAGAAAGGAAATAGACTGTTCCAATTTCAAAGTTCAGAATACAAAATTGACAGCGGTACGAATAGGTTTCATTTACAATAAACTAGCATATAAAATATTGAGGTAAAAAGAGAATCGGCATTTTCTTCATTTGACTCATTAATTTCCCAAGCCTTTTCTAATAAGGACCTCAAAACAAGGTCTTTTCAGGAAAGGGTTAAAGTATTTTGTTGATCTCTTAAGTAAACAAACATAAGTGCCTCTAACAGCTCCATGCATTCTTTATCAGATATTATGATCTGCATAATCTGATTATGTGATAAAATCTACCTGGTCAAAACAATTCCTTACTTGAAAATTCCAGAACCCACAACCTAGGGCTTCTTTCCTTGCAATGTAATGATTTTAAATATTCTGTTAGAGGTTTATGAGATGTAAATTCAGGCAAAATTTCAAGACTCTAGGCCAAATAGTCTTTGAGAAAACTGTGTTTCTGTGTGAAACCTTAAGGTATAAAGTGCCTAATTAAAAACACCACTTTCTAGCCATACGAAATGTATCAAATTACACACACTTGTAAATACACTTCACATAAGTTGATTCACCGTGCCAGATTTCAAGATTATGCTTTAAGAAGAAAATAATTTACAAATATCATTTTTCTCTATATTCATATGCAAGGGAGGTAATTTTGAACATTTTTGTCAAATATTTCCATAAATATGCATTAATTCAAAATTCTAAACCGTACAAAATGCTTATGTTTGTATTTGGAATGGAAATGTAACACAGTTTAGGAATTACTGCCACTTTTCAAATTTCGCCGATGGCTTTTTGTTGCTAATTAGGCCCTTCTAACCTTAAACCCAACAACATAGGGCCAATTTTTCTTTAAGCACAACAATTTGAAGTATGTTGGTAGAGGGCATTGAGACAATGCTACATACAAAATTTCAAGACTCTAGGCCAAATAGTCTTTGAGAAAACTGTGTTTCTGTGTGAAACCTTAAACCCAACAACATAGGGCCAATTTTTCTTTAAGCACAATAATTTAAAGTATTTTGGTAGAGGGCATTAAGACAATGCTACATACAAATTTTCAAGACTCTAGACCTATTGGTTTGGGAGGAGAAGATTTTTTTGTAATTGTGGACGGACGGACAGACGGACAGACGGACGGACGGACAGACGGACAGACAGACGGACGACGGACATTGACCGATCACAATAGCTCACTCCGAGCACTTCGTGCTCAGATGAGCTAAAAATCGACAATAGCTATCTCACGATTTATGAAATATATACATCTGTCCATTAAATTGGCAAAATTTTAGAATGGACTAAAAATGAAGCCATTAATAAATATGCGATCTTAAGTAGAAACATGGACGAAAAAAGAGAAATCGAAAAATAACAAAGTTTCTTCTTTTTCTTCTATGTTTTACAAAGAAGAAAAAGCATATTTGGACAGATTATTCATTTTAAACAACAATTACAATACGTTCACGCGTCTTCGAGCTGCAGTATGTCATTACCTCCCTGTAAAGTCAATTACAGAGTACCCAACAAAGAGTTTCTCGGCGTATGAACACACTACAGAACGAAGACTGGCTGCATACGTACAAAGTCATTTTTTCAGTCAAAAGTCAAATCATTCATGTCATTACCTCCCTGCAAAATCAATTACAGAGCACTCAACGGAGAGTTTCTCGGCGTATGAGCTTGAATAATTTCAAAGTTACAGAAGAGTTATGTAGTTTTCTGTTTCTTAACCGTAGTCGTTTTTGCATTTATTTTTCATTCCATTTATTTGTCGTTATGTTAGCAACCTTAATTGGGCATTTTGACATTTATCAAAATATCTTGACAAAATCATATAATGACACAATCCACGATCCCTACAACGACAGAGAAATCAACAACAATTCATTTGTGCTTGCAAATTACAAAGATCTAATAAGTGAAACTATGAATAACACTTGTCAGTGGCATGGTGTCGATATGAAGTACTTGTAAAATCGGAAAACGTTAAATTTCTGAATGGAAAGATTAAAGATAAATACAAGATGGAAGGTATGGATGTCTCTACACAGAAACGCGCTAGAAGGTTATCTGCTTTACCTGCAATATCTCAATGATGCTTGGATAAGAACGAATGTCCCGTTTAAAGAGAATAACCTAACACATAGTACTGACTACTCTATTCGTTCTTTCGTAATTAGAAAACAGTGTGTTTAGTATAGAGATACTCGGATAAATTTCTATATCCCATATGCTTTTATAGATCTATGATACAGTCGTAACTTTAAGCGCGCCCACAAGAAACGTGCTCTGTAGGACAAGGAAAATGAAGAATTTGACGAACACATTCTTCATAACACAATGTTTTCAACCCATAGAAAAACGTCAAATTTTAATTCACGACTTCAAATCGGTCGACAACATATCAAAGTGCATATAAACTAAATAAAGTACGACATTCTTCCTTGAACTGAACGTCCAATAATGTTATTTCCCAAAATGTTGAGTTAGTATACATAAAGTTTTTATTGTTTCAATGGGCGCTTAGTCGTTTACTATATCAACGTTTTCTATGTCTATATATGTTTTCTATATAGCCACGCAACTATTCCGCCAATATAATAATGAAATAACTTACAAAGGCTGTAGGACAAATCACGTGGTCCCATCCTAAATGGATTATGTTAATTATGATAATCTTATTCAAGTTCCCATCTTAATTGGATTATGTTAATTATGATAATCTTATTCAAGTTCCCATCTTAATTGGAGTATGTTAATTATGATAATCTTATACATGTCTCATGTTGTACAACAATGTACCTAGAGTCAATAAAGAGTTTTTTTGTACTTGTACTTGTCAAGCAACTTTCGCCTGGTGAATGTTTATCTTTCATTTCTTTTATTTTCTACAATCAAGTTGAATTTGCATAGTTTTGTCGATGACGCGACGCATCGATAAAACTGGGTAATTTGCGATGACAAACAGGCTTCTAATTGGTTGGCTTAGTTGGTAGGTATATAAAAACTCCAGTTTGCCGCGCTTCGTGCACAGTTTGTCTTTACGCAGTCGACGAGTTCATACTTGCTTTGAAAATTTTAAAAGTCTTGGTTTTACTGTACTGAGCAGTTTTATATTTCGTTTGTTATCGAGTAAATCAGAGATGTCGTGGTAGCAGAATTGTAAACTGAACTATTTAGTTGGCGGAGTCTTTCGTTTATACTGAGAGGACGTCGTCTCCTTGGTTCCAGTGGGGACATAGTATTGCTGTTATTCTCGTTTTGGACTCTCTGAGCAATATGATCAGTAGCTAAGTATGGCGGAGAAGCGACAGAGGTAGGTTATAGACTATAAGGCGTTTCACGAGTCGGGGTTAACGCAGACGAATGATTTTCCCCCTTGGGGAGCCCAGCTAAACCGAAACTAAGTGGGGAAGCCCTTGCTGACGTACCTTCCGGTAGCGGCGTCACTTCCGGAGATGAATTGGACGATGTTGCGTATGAGGAGGAGAGATCTAGGCTCGCCACAAAATTGAAGAGATTGAGGCAGGAGCAGGAGTTGCGTAGACTACGCCAGGAGATTTTATGAGGCTGAAGGTCAGATCGGTAAGGAGGTGAGAAGTGAAGGACTTTCTTGTGCGGCTGGCAAAGGTAAAGTTTTTTCTCTAAAACAGTTACGGAGTGACGGTGCTTTGCTGTCGGAAGCCCGTAAACATTTGTCGAAATTGGGGCTTGGATTAGGAGAAGAGCATGAGCAGGACTCTAGTGACTCAGAGCAGGATGCGTCTTGTGTGTCAAAGTCTTTTAGGGACAAAAATCGTTGAAGTCTGGCATTAACAGCAGGTCTTCAGACAGAGTGTTGTCACCTCAATGTTATCCACATGCATTCCTTAGGTTTGAATTTGTCAATCATTCTGTGGAATTTGAAAAGCTTTCCCTCAATTTATTTGTTGCTGGGGAGTTAGAGATAATTTCACAGAAGAATGTATCGGCTGTTGAAAGAGAAGGCAGGATTAACTTGTTGAAACGTTTGATGTATTTAAACAACACCTTTGAGTTTTCAATTTTGAAAACTCTTTATGCTGCAATTTTGCGGGATATTGAACTAGGTTTCAAGTCTTGGAGTGATGATTTTCTTTATATAGAGAACACTGTTTTGGCGTCAGCGGGTCATTCTTTTAGACCCAAAACAGATTTTTCTATGGGATGTTCTGCTACTATTAATAGCAGATCTGACGACAAACCTTGGTATTGTCCGAAATTTCAGCGAAACAAATGCACTTTTCAAGATTCTCATACTATGACCTTCAAAGGAAAAGTTAAGTTTGCTAAGCACATCTGTGCTTCTTGCTGGATCAAAGACAGGAAGGAAATGTCTCACCCGGAGTGTTCTTCCGCTTGTCCTCATTTTTCGCAGTAGCAATTCAGGGGGATAATGGGTGACAATAAAATTTCAGAAGTGTTTCTTCCAAAATATGTGAAGTTTGAGGTAAGGGATTATAACTCTAAGAGGGCTTCTTGCATGAAGGTTTGTGAGATAGGTTCTTGTAATATTTGTGTAGGTTTGGGTCCTATTGTTTCTAATTCAGAAAGATTGATTGAAATTCATAAAAGAGTAATTGGTTCTTGTTTTTATAATTATCAAAAAGAGAGGATTCCTATAAATAATAAGTTTGATACAGAGTTTATGCGCAGAATGTTGACTGGATATGGGGATTTGCAGGTTCTGGATTTTTTGAAGTATGGCTTTCCTATCGGTTTATCTGATTCTTGGATTGAGAGTAATAGGGATTTGGTAAATGGTTGTAGAAATCATAAAGGTGCGGAGTTGTTTCCTGACTTTGTTCACAAATATTTGTGTAAGGAAGCATCCTTTGGGGCAATTATCGGACCTTTTTCGCATAACCCTTTTCAAAGGAGATTGGTTATTTCACCTTTAAATTCGGTCCCGAAAGCGGACCCAAATGAGAGACGCTTTATTTTAGATTTGAGCTTTCCAAAGGGAGGCAATAGTGTTAATGATCATGTTAGTAAGGATTTTTACTTAGAAGACAAAGTTGATTTGGTGTTTCCTAAAGTTGATGACTTTGTTGCATTGATTTTGTCCAAGGGTCCCGGATGTTTGATGTTCAAACTAGATTTGAGGAGGGCTTATCGCCAAATTAGCATTTGTCCCTCCAACTACAATATGATAGCCTTTCAGTGGAAGGGTCATATATTTTGTGACTCTGTGTTACCTATGGGTCTCAGATCTTCTGCTCATATATGCCAGAGAGTTACCAATGATTTTTCTTTTATGTTGTTGAATGTGGGTATTGCTGTCTTGAACTATCTTGATGATTTTGGAGGCGTAGAATCTAAAGATTCGGCTATCTTTGCCTTTCAATTAGTTCGGGAATTTTTTCGTAAGAGTGGTTTAGAAGAGGCTTTTGACAAAGCTAGTGAGCCATCAGAGGTCATGATATTCCTAGGTGTACTTTTTGACACTCATAATATGACCATGTCCGTGACTGTGGATAGGTTACTTGAGATAAGGAATTTCATTAGGTCCTGGTGTCAAAAGGATTTTGCCTCTCTGAAGGATATACAAAAATTGTTAGGTAAATTGAATTTCATTGGAGCTTGTGTCAGGTCAAGCAGAATATTTGTTAATAGAATTTTAGCTTGGCTTAGGGAATGCTATAGGATGAAGGAACAGACTCAGATTGTAATACCGCAAGAAGTGAAAAAGGACATTGTTTGGTGGGATAGGTTTTTGCCCGTGTATAATGGCATTTCCCTATTAGATCTCGGCCCTTGGACTGAGGTTGATTCTATCTTCAGTTCTGACAGTTGTCTTTCTGGATGTGGTGGTCTGTTTGGTAGTCGGTTTTTCATGCGAGATTTCCAGAATTCATTGTCAAGTTAAACTTGCACATCAGTGCTTTGGAAATGTTGGCCATTATAGTTTGTCTGCATTTATGGTGTCGTCTGTTAAAGGGCAAGAGAATTCAAATCTTTTGTGATAATCAAGCCGCGTGTATTGTTTTGAATACTGGTAAGGCTAAATGTCCTTTTTTGCAGCAATGTTTGCGAGAAGTTTGTTACTTAACTTCGATTTGGGACGTACAGATAAGAGCGGTATTTTTAGAAGGAAAAGAAAATCGGGCGGCTGACGGTCTGTCACGATGGCATTTGGATCCAAGGTTCCAATTATCCTTTTTTTCAGAATTTTGAGAACGGCACGTCTTTGATCCAGGAAGGGGTTACTGATGAGCTTTTTCTTTTTACTCATTCCTGGTAGGTTTCTTTTCAGATGTCTTGCTGCGAACATTGAAAAAGGACATGAAGTGTTCAACTTATTCAGCTTTTGCACAAGGCACGCATAAAAATTTGAAAGTTCAATGGGAAACATTTATTATGTTCTGCTTATTTTTTAACTTGTCCTACTTACCTGCAGACACTAAGATTATATGTTCAATTCCTTTCTAGGTCCTTTGTTGCAACAGAAAGTATAAAAAATTATTTGGCTGGGGTCAAAACCCTTCATTCCCTAACTGGTTTTTTTAGTTAATTTTCAGATTTCGCTTTGCATCTTACTTTGAGAGGTTTAGCTAGAATTAAACCTCACAGTGTAAAAAGAGCTACACATATGACTTTTGAAATTCTAGCCAAGATTTATGACTCTTTAGACTGGAATGATAAGGATAGTATTGTTTATTGGTGCCTTTTTCTTTTTGCCTTTTTTTGTTGGCTAGAAAATCAAATTTGATACCCTCCAATAGTAAGGATATTGAGCAGGGTAGACTGTTGAAAACAAAGGACATAGAGTTTGTGAATGATTTTATTTTAGTCAATTTCAATTTTTCTAAGCCTATTGAATTTGGTGAACGTATTATAACAAGTCCTTTAATTCCTTTAAAGGATAAGCGTTTTTGTCCAGTTAGTGCTTTCGAGAAATTGAAAGCCTTGAATTTTAGTCATCAGTCTGGAGCTTTGTTTGTTTTGAAAAATTCTAGATGTGTGACATATCATTTATTTCAAACTAAGTTACGCCAGTGTATTAAGGCAATAGGATTGAATCCGACTGATTTCTCGTCACATTCTTTCAGGCGTGGCTTTGCCACCTTGGCTTTCAAATCGGAAGTACCAGCTGAATATATACAAATGTTAGGTGATTGGAAGTCAGATTGTTATAAGCGCTATTTAGAATTTTCCTGGCGTGATAAATATGTGGTTTTGGAGAAAATGCTGAGTAACTTTTGAGCTGCAGACTCCACGTAAAATGAGGGAAGCAAATTTGCTGTTTATCGCTCTGACTTATGGTTAATAATTTATCAATTTCATAGGGTTTAGTTCATATTTTAAGAAGCATTTGAATTTAGGAGATATTCTCTCCTTTTCTTGCAGAAGTTCGAGTACATTTACTCTCTGATTCTATTGCCAAACACGTGGATAACATCAAATTCACGCGGGTAATACCCTTCCCAGGTATAAATGTTGCGCGCTTATCCCGTCAGATAGAGAAAAACCCTGATCTGGTGAAAGTAGAATATGTAATTCTACATGACATGTTGGGACGAATGATGTGAATTCCCTACCTGTGCATGAACTTATTGGTGGATATTTGAACCTTTTGGCATTAATCAAGAGGATTAATCCCTCAGTGAAATTGGTAGTCTCCAGTATTCTACCAAGACCATTGGATTATCAAGTAACTGGTGAAAAAGTGAAAGTGATTAATTGTGAATTAGCTAAAGCTTGTAAAACCATAAGTTTGGTTTATGTTCGGTCTTTTAAGCGTTTTTGTAAGTTTGGTAAGCCAATTAGGGAATTGTTCGCTGTGCGGGATGGGGGGGCTACATTTGAACCTGGAGGGTACCAGAAGGTTAAGGATTGCATTTATTAAAGTTGTGGCACATCTTTTGAAAGTTTAAATTTCACATAATATGCACATAGGGTTGTGGGGTATTTGTGGGAGGGGCCCTCTTTATATGGTCGAAGCTTATTCCATTGGAGGCCTTTTCTAGTTACAATAGACTTTCATATTGTTATTGAATAGGGTTGGGAGGGGCTGTTCTTTTGTTGTTGGTGATGGGTAGGGGCCCTCTTTTTTGACAGACTTTTATGTCATTGAGAGGTGTGATGAAGTTGCAATAGGATCACATATTGCTCTTGATTAAGTATGGGTTTGTATATATGTCTGATTAATGTAATTCTTTTATTTTTGTTTGTGTGTTTTGTGTTTGCCTGTGCTGGGCGTGGTTTTGAGGGCTTGGTTTGGCGGTTGGACAATTAACCATCATCGCATTGGGTTTCATTTGTATATATAGATAATTCATGGCATTTTGGTACTAATTCATGTCGTAACAATGCGTTGATGGCTCATTGTCCTTATGCAGCAGATCATTTGATATTTTATGAATTTACGTGACAGCTTCAGTTTCATTTATATATTATTGTGGCATACATGGATATGATATTTTATCTTTATGTTAGATCTGATATTTGATGACATTTTAGTCGACTGTGAAATACCTAATTAGAATCAAGTTATTCGGCCTTGTTGTCTTATTGCTAATTTGGATATATTCAGATTACATTTTCAGAATATTTATATTAAAATTCAACAAGCCATTTAATTACAATGAAATTTGCATCTAGTCATCTTTTAATGTCATAGAAGTAATTCATCTAAAATCATCTTATGAACAACATTAAGAATTGGGGAAAAAACATATGTCCGTTTAACCATATGTTAGTCTTAACAAAAACGCTTACAGTATGTATTATACTACAGGTAATCAAGCAGGTGACCTGAATCAAATATCGCTTACAGTATGATTTATGCCTATAGTACCTATATTTTGACATGTAAGTTTGGCCGTTTTGGCAAAACGTAGGTCGTTTCGGTTTGTTTACCATCCTAATGGCTTAGACTCGAGTTTGTTCAAAAAGGTGCAGATTTGGAATAGGTCAATTTGTATTGTGCAAGATTTAAAGTGACATTTTCTGATGATTTTTTCTCGATTTACAGAAATGACTACATTTTGTTTTGATGTTGGAAAACTTGAAACCCATTCAAACATTCACTCAGGTTTTTTAAAACTGTCGTTCAGTTCTATGCATTTAATTAGACCTGCAAAAAATAAGAAAGTCATCAACGTTTAGAAAATATACAATGCCAGGACAAGTTGTAAATGTTTCTGAAATTATTACTAGAAAGGGTAACTGAAAGAATGCATCCAAGAAGAGAATGAATTTTGTTGTTGCTTCTAGCGATATTAGTTGTTACTGTAAGCGTTTACCATTGATAAAATTAATTAGGTCATCGTAAGCGTCGCTTTTAGCTCACGAATAAAATCGTTTTTTGCACCTGCACGAAATACCTGAAAAGGGAGTTAGGCAGTATATAGATATTAAAGTGAACATAAACTAAATAAGTACGACATTCTTCCTTGAACTGAACGTTCTTCCCCGAAATGTTGATTTAGTAAACATTTTTTTCATTGTTTCATTAGACGCTAACTATATAACTGTTTCCTATAAAAAGCAACGTTCGCCCTGTGAATTTGATCGTTTATTTTTTGTTCACTTTCTAGGATCAAATTTAATTCTGATATTCAAATCAGCATACATTTTCAAAATATAAATATTCTAAATCAACAAGTCATTCAATAATATTTAAATTTGCATCTAGTCGTATTTCAGTATTATTGAAATAATTCATCGAAAAAATCATATTCAAACAACAGTAAGAAATGATAAAAGAAACAAGATGTCCGTTTTACCATATGTTAGCCTAAACAAAAACGCTTATATTATGTATTACACTACAGGTGAACAAGTAGGTGACCTGAATAAAATATTGCTTACAGTATGGTTTCCGCCTATAATAACTTTACACTGACAAGTGAGTAGGGCCGTTTTGGCAAAACGTCGGCCGTTTCGGTTTGTTTACCATCTTAATGACATCGTCTCGAGTTTGTGCAATAACATACTTTCATACTCAGTTTCAAAATCTAAACACTAAAAAAGTTCGATTAATAAGTCATCTTTTATAATAAGATAATAAAATGATAACTCATCATAAATCACCTTAAAAACAACAGAGAGAAATGAAACAAGATGTCCATTTACCATATGTTAGCTTTATATGAACGCTTACAGTACGCATAATACTACATGTAAACAAACAGGTGACCCGAATTAAAATATCAGTAAGTATAACTCATCGGCTATAAAGTGGTAGTTGTATACAAACACTTTACGCCTTGTTGTTGATAAATGGCCCAACACAAACACTTCCTCTTTTGGGAATAAAATAATTAGGACATTAATTCGCTCGTATAGCTTACGATAAATGGTTTGGTAAATGTTAAAACTATATGTTTGGTTTTTAGTGTTTGTATACAACTCTACTTTTATAACCGATGAGTTATAGACCCTTTATATTAGCATGTTAATTTGGCCGTTTTGACCGAACGTCAGCCGTTTTGGTGTTTAAACATCTTCGATTCAAGTTAAATCAGTGGTAAATTTGAATACATGCTGAGTAAAAAAATGTACATAGAGAATAACTGGAATTTCTTTCGTGATTTTGAATATCAACATAATGATATTGGTATCAAGTTAAAATTAATTCAATTGATTATAGGTTGATATCGTTTTAATCTGTGTGAAATGGAACCCTAAGACATTTGAGATAGGAGTGAAATTTAAAATTCACTGAACTTGCTAACAAACGCGGGGAGATTAAATAATACAAATTTGTTGGGATTTTTTATTCAATTTCTATTGTGATAAGTCTTCAATGAATGACGGTAAACATGTGTGGTCACACTGATCGAACGTATTGATTCATTTTATCGTTTGGAATTTCATTGCGTTCTTATTGCAAGACGGTAGCCTGTCAAAATGTATCCTCTGTTTTGGAAACATGATTTCAAACGCATAATTTCATAACGATGACATTTAAACGACAACGACACATTTTACGCCGGCTCAAGACACTAGCAAGATTAACATGTGAAATCCGTCGCGTTTCGTAAGACAAAGCATCTTTGGCTATGCAGAATATTGAAATTTAATGTTTGATTTACCTTTTATATATATACTTTGAATACCGAGTTTAGACAATAAAGTTCATCATTAAACGTTTGTTTTGATAAGCACGCGCAAAAAGGTGCTAACAGCGTTTGGTGATATGCCAGACAATTTAATCCTCCAAAGTTGCTTCCCATAAACATGAGAAAGTTGATAAAAGTAAGCTCCATGTAGAAGTTTTGTGAGCCTCGATTTGACAGCCTCGATAGCGCAGTGGTGAGAGCACCGCGCTTGTAACCCGGAGGACCCGGGTTCGAGTCCCACTCGGGGAGGTGTGTCCTTGTCAACGCCTCAGTCTACCCAGCTGTATGGATTGGGTAGCAGTGAGGTAAAAACTCACTGCATCTTCTCTCCCGCATGTATATATGTTTCAAGCTAGACAAAGTTATTTCATGTTCACTGTTAATCACTGTAAATAGAGCACTAGTTACATGTAGCTTAGTTGAAAAAAAAAATCCATACACGGAAACATGGTTCTCCAGACATTGAAGGAATTTACACTAAGCAAAGCAAAGTAAAAGGTGAGGTCAATTGCATCGGTTACTTAGATATATTAACTAGAAGTATACACACTTTCTTTTTTGACTCAGTATATGTTAACATTTTAACGAGAACTCCTTGTACGTCACTATTGTTGTTGTTGTTATTTCTTGACCTCCCTTCTGGAAGAAACATACAATGGAACGTCGAATTAACTCCACCAATATTTCTGTACATAACCCAACGCTGTACACAATCACACACCACACAATAAGTAAAATCTTATTTATATTTCAAACTTGACGTTGGCATGACAACTATTTCTCTCCATACGGTCATCATTTTCTTTCAAATCTTGCACTAATAATGTCAGGCATACTTCGATCGAAAATGTGTCAAAAGCAATTTACTTTCCTAGGGCAATAATGTACCGTGCATTTATTGAATACCTTTAGTAAGCCTTTTGAAAGGTTTCTATTGAGAAATTTATGACGGAAGTGTTTGGTTCTATCAATCGTAATTGGTACTGTAAGCGTTAACTCTCGAAAAGATTAGTTAGGTTACCACACAGGGGTTTCCCCTTAAGAAAGTGACACTGGTTTCCAGCGTCTTCCCCTCCAGAAATAATTCACTTTTTTTCACCAAAAAAATGAATTTTCCCCTCTAAACCTTAAGACAAATATTTAGAAAATCACACTATAAACCCAAATCAAATAAAAATTAAACTTTTCCCACTATTGCTGCAGCTTTATAAACTAGCCCTGCTGGTTCTATATCTAAAGTAGTGGGTATAAGAGGGTTTTTAGCTTAAGAAGAGTACTATTGCTATATTTTACAATTTTCCCCAAAACTAGGATGCCGCGTATGATTTTTTCCCCATTCTACCGGCGTCAGGTGTCTTCCCTAAACCCTAAAAAGCCCTGCCATATACGTCTGTTTCTTTAGGACAATAACTAAAATATGCCTTGATAAGATCCATCCTCCTGTGAAGCTTATGGTCTTTGCTATTATACTTTTTAGTGATATACTTTGTAAAAGATTCAAGTATGAACAGTATTTCTTGACGGGCAACGGCGAAGTAGCATGTATCTATATGATTATCTCTAGTTACTATCCACCTCTCTTTAGAAGGTTACAGGCAGGGAAGTGTACGTTGGAAAGCTAGTAATATGTGAAAGAAGTAAGGGATCTTACTTGTAGTAAATGAAAGAGGGTACGTATGACTAGTATTTCTAGTGGATGCCTGGGTGTAAGTTGGAAGTTTGATTGCCAATATGTTGTAAATTTTGGACAGAATGATGCTGACCATAAGATCTTGCACGAGTTTAATTTCTAGCTTGATTATAAACTCACACACTGAATTATGTGCCCTTGAATGTGGCATAATTACAGTTTTCAACTTTATCATCACTCAAAATATTGGTCAATCATTTACCTTCTTTTCGATTTGACCACATTATTCCTTCTCTTTACTTAGTTTTTGCTCTAACAACTACAAGTTTTCGGAAATCTAATTTTTCTTTGACCACATTGCTGTATTTTACTTTGTTTCTCCTCTAAGAACCACGAGAATTTATTAATATATAAGTTCAAGCGATTAGATAAATTTGTCATAATTTTATAGTAAACCACAAGAAATTCAGGCCTGTGGAGCGACTCAAGACCTTTAGGTCTTTCTAGTTGTTTTGACAATATACATTCTGGTTTGTTTTATCATAGTGTCTAGGTAGGCCAAACTTGTCCCTTGCACAAAAACAATTATCTCCAGCATGATATGGACTATAACACAGCTTTCAGATCACTTTATGATTTGGAACAAAATCTTCCCACCTTTTTGTTGTTGTTATGTGTTCTGGTTCTGTGAACACATCTGTGCCATAAGCTCGATCATCTGGTTCATCTTCTCCTCTAGTGGGGATCGCACTACGCTCACTCGTTCTTCAGACTGGCTAGCCTCAGCTCGCAGTGTGGCTCTTCTTGCAGTCTCAAGATCTTGCAAGTCTTGAGGTTTAACAATATTCCTTGTTTCTGGCGATAGTCCCTCTATGAACGCTGCCACCATCCACCTTTCAGGCATATCTGTCACCACCGAATTCTCCTTGAAGCCGGTAGCGTATTCATACACTCGCTCCCCATACCGTTGTTTAATTAGCGAGATGGAAACCGCGCCATCAGACCAGTCGAATATCACCAAAAACTGTTCCACCAGCTGGTCTGGTATAAACTGATATAAACTCGATACAAACACAAAGAATATCAATCATATCCTCATCTTCTATTGTGCATATCTTATGGAAAGAAATAGCACTTGAAGAAGATAATCTCTTATAAAAATACTTTTATCCTTAAGGAGAGGATTTCCAATGGTATTATACAACAATTCTAAAACCTCCTTTGGTGTCTGTTTTTTTCTGTTCAAACTGTAAACAACAAATTAATATTTATCTTTTAAAATACATATCACTACTTTTCAGCGAAAATCCTGAATCTACAGCTTAAAACAAGCTGAAGATACAAGAATTTCACCGAAAATTAATATACACAATTTTGTTTCGTGTTTATGTTAAGACATTCCTTTATATATTTAACCCTTTCTCAAACAAGATCAAGTCCCTGGTAGAAAGGATTTAGGGAAAGTATTAATAGAAAACAAGATTTTTTTCAATAATCAATGATTTCTCCTTTTCCCTAAATATTTTCTATGTTAAGCAACTTAAATTTTAGTGCGTTCTGAAAAGGTTTAGGTATCCTAATAATTATCAAAAACTAAATATTTCTAGGGTTTAGTATTTGTTAAATACGCTACCTTTTAATTATGAATGTGAAATCAAATTAATATTTAGGATGAACTCCGGTGTCTTTTACACTTCTAAACAATGTCCAATCGAGATAATGAATGAATTTCCTCGCACCTTTTTTACTGCTTTCCCTTTATTTGCTCTGAAATTTAAGAAAACAAAGAAATGAATTGTGATTTCAAACAACAGTATTACACATGTACTATTCAACACATTTAAATTGGAAATAAAGAAAACTATAGTTTAATTTTAAACAAATGTAAATGATTCAATAAAAATAAGAGTAGATCAAGATTTAAAGTTTAGATTGGGAACGAAATCTATTCAGACTCACTGTAAGATTTTTTTAACTCGCGTTTTCCCTTTTTCGGGTTCGCTAGCCCCCGCCTTCGGCTCTTCATCTGACTCCAGTACAATGAAGTTCCGTTTCTTTTTCTGGTTGTGTCATCATCATCTTTTTCTTCGCTGTCATCCCGGCCTTTCTTTTCGTTAAGCGGACAGAGAGCATTTTCTTCATCGTTGTTATATTCCTCGTCCTGATGATAGAAATATAGTCAATATTATTATCTATTTTTATCTATCCAGTGTGTAAATTATATGTAACCCATCACGCTAAAAAGGGCTTTATCCGAGTTCATAAATAAAATTTAGAAAAAAACTAGTAAGACTTAGAAGAGGTTAGCCAATTCTAATATTTGGAAAATGAAAATATTGTAAGATAGGGAAAACTAGATTTAGAAAAAAAACATCAGAGATTTGAAAGTTTCCAGCCTAGTCAGACTGCAGACTGAGTAGGATTAATCCTTTAACATGATGGGTCTCATTATATGAAACTTAACATAGAGCGTTGTTTTATAAAAACAAATAAGACTTCGAATTTATTTATATGTAAGCATTCAGAATAACTGCATCAAGTTCCCATGTTTGCCAATTATTGATTAGCACTTACGACAAAGTTCTATACCTGGTTAAATAAATTTCTTCTGAAAACTATTGAATTAAATGGAAGGAATAATTGTACTAACTTCTTTGTGGAACCTTTCATTCACTTTCCGAAGGGAATCGAGAAGAATTTCCGTTAGCTTCTCGTATTCGTCAATCCCCAAAGAGATGCACTTATCATTCTTAAATGTCTTAATGTGTACATAAGTACATCCTGCATAAAAATTCACCAGGCGGATTTCCTGGATTCTCTTCTAAATTTTGATTTAGCAAGCGTAAGCTTGTCATTCCCAGTCACAAATGTAAGAGCCATGATGTTTACTATACAATCTACTCAAAGAAGTTTGGTCTGAAAGATGGATACATATTTAAAGCAGGTACGGATTATGTGCATCGGTGCATTTACAGTGATAAGTAGGTTTAATTGAGTTCTAAAGCAGTAAGGGGTGATATTTCAAATAGTAAGATCAATCATTTCTCTCAGTTTCCACGGATGCATTTAGGATCTATTATAACATAATCAGGGGTTGTTATTTTCGGTGATATCTTATGATACTAATTATACAAAACTGTTTTCAACCCTTAACTCGCTTTATTCCACATTTTCCTTCTTTTACCCGAGGTTGGAAACATAATTGTTGATGAATAAAAAACAATCATACCCCCTTTCCAATAAAGTGAATCGTTGTATTAATTACAAATGTATTAAAATAATAGTCCTGTAAAAAACGAGGTAAAAGTGGGTAAATAGTCGGTGGTAAAATGTTTCGTCAACATACAAAAGAGAAAAAAGTATGTTGATCTAGATTGGGCTACTTAATAAGCTAAATAATTATTTCTTACTTCATCATCATGACACGGAATGATTTAAACGTGCTTATCAATGCTATAAATCTAGATTTTAACAGAATTATTGTATTTATTAATATCATAATGATAAGAATAGCAATTATTATATAAATACCACTTCCCTGAATCTATCGTCAACTGTTTTTAGCGAGTCCATGAGAAGTTCAGTTAACTCCTCGTATCGTCTATTCCTAGTGAAATACATTTGTTGCCGTTAGAGTTACGTATGTGCACATACGTACATCCAGCATAGAAATTTATTATAGTAGTATATTTGATAAGCTCTTGTTTGGTGCATAAAGTCTAGACGTTTCTGGAAAATGTCACTTTTCATTCAGTTTTGAGCATCTGTTACTCAGTGCGCGAAAAGCCCATTTTTCATATCGGTGTGATAAATCTTAAATTTGTCATTAAGTTGTAATTTTGCGGTCCAATTCCCTTATTATTCAGAAAATGTGTCTCTTTGTATGCAGATTGAAAAACTAAAGTGATCCACCCCGTAGAATTTTATGCCCATTAGTGTGTGGATACCTTAAAATCTGATGTAATCTAAAATTACTGTCCTAACAGAAAGTGTATATTGCCTGACCCTTTATCTCATAAGCCCAAGTCTCTTGGGTGAAAAAATAAGACCTATACGGAATCAAAAAAGCGATTTTTGCTCACCCTTTGCTGCTTCCCTTCTTTTTCATTACGACTACATCATCATCATCGTTGTCGTCGTCACTGCTGACGTATATCACCCTCCTCCTCTTTGTAGACAGACCAGACTCCTCTACTACCTGGTCGTCAATGAAAGCCGGCTTGTCTTCATTTTCAGATTCTTAGCTATAACGCTCGGAGTCTTTTCCAAAATCAGGAATTTGTCAGGCCAAATTTCCTCATCGTTGTTAAGGTCTGCATCCCGTAAATATAGTAACTTTCATATATAAGAAGAATTCTACTCGTTCAATCGATGGACAAAATTTTAATTCACAAAATCATATGTTCTATCTCTCTAAAGATAGTCCATCCCTAACGTTTACTACGTCGCAAGGATAATTCCGACGTCGCCTGAATCTCATTAGGGGTGAACTACCTTAAACAATAAATTTGGGAATTCAAGAATTGTTTAACAAATTCGTGACCGAACAATATGACAACTATTAACAAGAGGCCCAGGAGGGTGTGACAAAACAGCCACAACAACGGTGTAAGATTATAGTTCTTTAATATCCGTATAGTCATAACAAGCATACTGACCGTTTAGCAACGAACTAAGGCTTAAAAGCCCTAAGTCCCTGTCCAATACACAACCCTAGGTATTTATAATAATAATAATAAGTTTATTTTGGTAAAAGAGTACAAAACATGGTATAGTAAAAACACATTACAGCAATATTGAACATAATTAGTTATGAAAAAAATGTAACAACCATGTTATGCGCTCCATTACCAAGGATAACACAAAATATGGGGTCATGATGAATGTATGAAATATATTCTGACTAAAATTAATGAAATAAAATATAAAGGATTATTCAGTTATGTCCATAAGATATTTTTTCACAGCAGTTTTAAAGGAACTGAGCTGTTGTGGCAGGCAGTTCCAGGAGACAATACCATGATAAGCAAATGTTTTCTCACCAAACGTCTTAACTTTTGCCAAAGCATACCGACCAGAGTCATTAAATGCAACCTCACCATCAAAAAAAGAAGAAGAAACAGCAGTTATCCTGGATCTTGTTAAACGGCCATGAACTTGACTAAGGGGTTTAAAATGTTCCCTCATGTACTCAGGGGCAAAACCTTTGTGAATTTTGTGGACATGACAGAGAGTTAACTGTTCCACTCGTCTGTTAACTGGTAACCAATTTAGCAATTTTAATTGTTCGGCTCCTACATGAGACCTACTACCCAGGTCCAAGACAAAACGAACTAATTTGTTCTGGGTAGTCTGGAGTTTATACCACTGCATGATACATTTAAATTGCTTTTACTTTTCAGTCTGGGTTTAGAACCAAAGAGTATTGATTCCGTTTTGCCAAGATGGAGTGAAAGCTTGTTATCAACAAGCCATTCACTTACCCTTTCCAGTTCAGAAGTTAAGATTGACTCAATATCACTGGTATTTTTACCAGAGACAAGGATGCCAGAATCATCAGCATATAAAAGTAATTTACTTTGGACTACAGCAGACATATCATTGACATATATTAAAAATAAAAGAGATCCTTATTGATCCCTGAGGATCCCCACATGATACACAACCTTTATTAGAGGGTACCCCTGAAACCTTAACCAGTTGAGTCCTGTCAGAAAAGTAAGACTGAAACCATCTAATTGCATCTGAAGTAAGTCCAATAGCTTCAAGTTTCATTAACAAAATATCATGATTAACGGTATCAAACGCCTTTTGCAAATCTAGTAAAACCATCCCAAGCAAATTTCCTTGGTCCATATTAAATTTGATGAAATCTTACAGATGAATTAAAGATGTGGCAGTAGAAAAACCACGCCTAAAACCAGATTGAAAACTGTATAGGGCGTTATTTAACAGTAAATATTCTTCCATCTGATCATAAATTACCCTTTCAAAAACCTTTGAAATAATGCTCAAAACTGACACTGGTCTGTAGTTACCCACCTCAGTTTTATCATTTTTCTTGTACATTGGAATAACTCTGGCGTTCTTTATATCATCCGGTACAGAGCCTTGAATGATGGAAAGATTTATTACATGGGTTAAATGACAGGTTATGATGGGTGCATTATCTCTTATCCTGTGTAACAATGGAAAAGGAAAAACTGTTGGGAAAAATACCCTTGGACATATAAAATTTACTTACAAATTGTTTACCATAGTAAAAACAACTAGGGGGTAAATTTTCACCTAATTTAGATGCAACAGTAGTGAAAAAATCGTTAAATTTTTGAGCAACACTGAAAAAATCAAAACAAATTTCACCATCTATTTTCAAGCCAATATTTGCAGATGAACTTACACCCTTCTTAGCAGGTAAACCAAGTTGTTTCAAACACTTCCAAAGAGATTTGGAGTCATGCTTATTATGGAATGAATGAATGAATTGAGTTTTAAGGCCCGTCGACTACTAAGGTCATATTGGGCGCACTCACTGTAATTATACCTCTCTTCAAGATGTATAGGAATATGTATTAGTTACATAAACATCTAGAGGAGAAATGATAAAAATACGATATTCTATAACAGATAAAATTCTATGCAAATTTATAATACACCATGAATAATCCGACGTGAGCACGAAAGGACATGGACTCCTCCCAGATCAGAATACCCATGTCCGAGTCCACCCGACCGGAAAATCCACAGATCATCTAAATAAATTAAACAAACTGAAATTAACAAGATAAAAATATCATATAGAGGATAAAACAACAATAGGTCATGAATAATCCGACGTGAGCACGAAAGGACATGGGCTTCTCCCAGATCAGAGAACACCCATGTCCGAGTCCACCCGACCGGAAAATCATATAAAAAACTACAATGCACATCGCCGAATAATCCGACGTGAGCACGAATGGACATGGGCTCCTCCCAGATCAGAGGTCACCCATGTCCGAGTCCACCCGACCGGAAAATTCATAGTGCATAAAACCTATTAAAATAACTGAAGTATAAATAATTTAAACTATCATACGACATACTGTATGACAATGTACCATGAATAATCCGACGCGAGCACGAATAGACATGGGCTCCTCCCAGATCAGAGAACACCCATGTCCGAGTCCACTCGACCGGAAAATCCATAGAACATAAAAAATATCACAGATTAAATATCACAGCCAAATCTTTTTAAAGAGATTACACTCTTTCAGAAAGTTAAAAATTGATTCAGGCCTTACAGTTGCAAACAATGTTTTCAAACTGTCGACATTAAAGTGCCTGTTTCTAATGATGGCTATATCTACACAATCTATGAGTAGATGCTGAACAGTTAGTGCCTCGTTACAAGGAATACATTGAGGCTTTTCCTCGTTTTTTAATAAGTACGAATGGGTCAAATGTGTGTGACCAATTCGTAGTCGGGCCAAAATTAACTCCTCGCGGCGCTCAGATCGAAAACCTGGCAGCCAGTCACCAAGTGCAGGCTTTATTGAAAACAATTTATTTTGATGATTGGCCTCGTCGCTCCAACAGTTCTGCCATACATTTTGAATAAAATTATATATGAGAGGTTTAAAATCAGTAAAAGGATCTTTGAAAGGTAAAATATCTAGTGACAACGCCTCCTTGGCAGCTTTGTCTGCCTCTTCGTTGCCACGTAGACCACAATGGCTTGGAAGCCAGCAAAAGACAATATCAGTATCTTCATCAGAAGCATACAAACGAGAAAGATTCTCAAGAAGTTTTACAATAATAGGATTGTCCGTTTTTTCGTGCTCGAGCGCTTGCATACAGGATAAAGAGTCTGTAAAAATAATGTAGCGCCAATAGCCATTTTCAATGATGTGCTCGAGCGCAAGGTCAATAGCCTTGAGCTCGGCAGAGAAAATGGACGAGTTATCGGGCAAAGGATACTGATATTTGAAGCCATCTAAAATGGCAGCAGAAGCAACTTTTTCTTCGCTTTTAGAACCATCGGTATAAATTTGTAAGTGAAGCATGTGCTTTTCTTGTACTTCAAGAAATTTTCGTTGAAGCAAGATCATAAATAAAGGTGGGACTTTTGGACGTCCAGGTAAACCAAGTTGTTTCAAACACTTCCAAAGAGATTTGGAGTCATGCTTATTATGGTCCAAGACACTTTGGAAGTATTCTTTCTTTGCTTTGTGAATAAGCGAATGAGTAGTACTTCGAAGTTTTTTAAAATTGTCATAAAAAGAAGAGAGTCTGGTTTCTTTATACTTCTTAAAAGCTCTATCTCGTGCTTGAATACTCTGTAAATTTTCATCATTCATCCAGGGTTCAGTTCTCTGCTTAATTCTTAAATGTTTAAAAGGGGCACATTTATTCAATACTGAAAGGAAAGTGTGTTTGAAATTTAACCAAGCATCATTGACATTATCACTTGATATGACAGAACTCCAATCAGCATTTAGTAAACAACTTTGAAAATCTTCTATAGAATAGTCTTTAAGAGATCTTATTTTTATAGTTCTATGTTTATTGATAGTTTGTCGACATATCTTACGAGTGCAAAACATTAATGAGTGATCACTTACAGAAACATCAACAACACCAGAGTTTGACACCTTTTCACTATCTGAAACAATAATAAGATCAATTGCAGTAGAAGAAACATCAGTTGTTCTTGTAGGACATCTGATAAGCTGTGACAAGTGAAACAGTTCGCAAAAAGACCTGAAATTTGACAAGAGAGTACATTTATCACCTAAGACATTGGTATTAAAATCTCCAAATAAATATATTTCCTTAAAAGAGAAATCATCTATAGATTGACAAATAGTTTCTAAAAGGCTATAAAAGTTTGTTTGAGATGGTGGTCTATAAATAACTCCACAAAGTAAAGGTTTAGTTTTCGGTAGTAGAATGTCTATCCAGCAGGACTCTAATTCAGGATGTTCCATGTCATGTCGCGGGTTGAAAGGTAAGTCACTGCGTATAAAAGCATATACTCCTCCTCCACGACCAGTTTTTCGATCACGACGACGTATAATGTAGTTTGGAATGTTAATTTCGTTATCAGGTACAGAAGAGTCAAGCCAGGTCTCAGACAAAAATATTGCAGCTGGATTATAGTTTCTGGATAAAAGACGGACTTCATTGAGTTTAGGTATCAAACTGCGTATATTAAGATGAATGAAATGTAATCCACGTTTTTTATGAAAATCTGTAACAGTCCCAGTAGAGCTATATGAATCAGTAGAGCGAGTAGGTCCAGGACATGGATGGACATCACCACATAACAAAATCCAGACGTGAGAAGTATTTCTGTTCCTGTTTATACGAGTAATGGCATGGTCTGACTTCTTGCTATACTCTTAACTGTCATAAACATGACCAAGCATGAACAAGGTCGACTACATACATGCACCAAGTTCGAATACATATATTAACCTTTCTCATATGACTCAATATAAAGGCCATATCTCGATACCTCCCAATGTCATAAAAATAATAATAATAAAGGAAATAAACATGTACGAGGTATAGTCAAAAAGTTTCCGGACTGCCTTTGAATTGTATTTTTTCCGGCGTATTTGGTTCAAGTCTTTATTCAATAAGTAATTTTGAAATGTAAACTACCACTTTGATAAGTTTTTGTGGTTTTAAATTGTTAAAAATCAAAATTTTCAAAGACGTTAGAGCATGGTGTTCAAGAGTACGGATCACTTTGAAATAACGCTTGTTCCCAATATTCTTGACCCCCAGCTGTGGAGGGGGATTAGAAATATCCCGGCTGCCGTGTCCTGTAGCAAATGGTAAGACCCCAAGCAAAGGACAGTGTGTCTGTAACGGACCCGCTTGTTGGCCGTGAGTGGAAACTCGTAAGCCGGAAAAGGGGATCCTGGTCAGTTGAGGGAAGCCCAGGGCTCTCCAGCTTCCCAACACGCTGGCTTTGGCCTCGGCTTCGGTGTAAACGGGAGCTTAGATGGGCCCGGTCTAAGCAAACGGCTGGTCGCTTTAGACGTGGACTTTTTTATATTTTGCATGTACCCATGTGCAATCTCGCCCCTCGTTTGTTAATTGTACAAGTTATACTATTTCTTGTATCAGTTAATGTTATTACAGTTGTGTCTTGTCCTCGTCTATATAGGCTCATGGGCTAATTGAGTTGATTAAATGTCATGATCGACGTTGAAGTGCATGGCTGGTCTTATTTAAGAGATTAGCCACGTATGTCATTGTCGCGCCTGTTTATTTGATTGGCTTGAGTATACCATCTGGGTATCCCTGGCATGGGGAGCTGGAGATCCGCTCCATTATCCATGTCCCCTTGTTGGACTCCGTGGCGGGTTGGGGGACCCAGATGATGAATACCAAATTTTCAAATATGGAGAACCAAAAGTTTAAAAGGACGCGCTCAGATTATGATGATTCGGACTCGGACAATCGACCACGCAATTTGAATTTCCCAAGGTTTTTATTGATTGAATCTACGGATGAACAGAAATCGTTAACATCACTGTCACCTTTTGTTATAAACAAATGTATACTTGCATACGCTGGTGAGCCAAAGTCAATCAAAAAGTTAAAGTCAGGTGCATTATTAGTAGAGGTTGAAAAGAAATCCCACTCAGACAATTTACTTAGACTTAAAAGCTTTTTTGACATTCCTGTTCACTGTTTTGAACACTCGACACTTAATTCGTCCAGGGGACTCATTCGCTGCCCTGATCTTCAGGGGGTGTCTGAGGAAGAGATAGTAACAGAATTAGCTTCACAGCATGTCACGGCAGCCAGGCGAATCAATATCTTTAAAGGTGGACATAAAAAACCTACAAATACAATTGTCTTGACCTTCAATACAGCTTTGCTCCCTAAATCGTTGAAAGTGGGATATCTAAAAGTAAATGTTGATATCTACATTCCTAACCCACTTCAATGTTACAAATGCTTCAAGTTTGGACATCACGAAAAAAAATGTCAAGAGGAAGCGCTCTGTCGTCGTTGTGGAACTTCAGCTGAGTTTCATTCTTTCGACACGTGCGAGAACCCTGAAGAGTGTGTTAATTGCGGCGGTGCACACAGTTCAACCTCTCGTGTTTGTCCAAACTGGAAGCGGGAGAAGGAAATTGTAACAGTCAAGTGTAGGGAAGGCTTGTCCTTCTTTGAAGCACGTAAGATTGTTGAAAATCGCTCCAACATAACATCCTATGCCCAAGCTTCTAAAGTTAAAGCAACAAGTAAAGATGACAGTGATTGTGAGAACTGTAAAGGTCTATTCAAAAAGCTCTGCATTTTGTTTCCTGAGAAGAGAGAGGAAATTTCTAAGCTATTTCCTTCCTCTAATCTGGGACCACCTTCTCCTGAAACAGAGACCACTACTAAATCTGTAGAACCGAATAAGCCTTTATGTCCAAAACCAAATGTTGACAATTCAGTCACGAAAGCCTCCAAGTCTGATAACAAAGCATCTACAAGTCACGTTGATAATACTTCGTCTAATCAAAATCGAAGGCAAAAACCTTCAAAACCGGTGATCACTGATCGCCAACCAAAAGGATCTCAAGATCCGATCCAACAGTATAACCGTTATCGGTCTCTCGATGAGGACATGATAACGGATGAATATGCAGATTCCAGAAATAAGCCAGGTAGTAATATTATCAAACTTAATAAAAAATGAATAAATCCAGACTTCCATTACTGTGTGTTATATTTTTAATTTTACTGTCCATCATGGCGAATACTATTATTCAATGGAATTGTCGCAGTATCAAATCTAATTTTGAAGAACTTAATTTATTAGTCTCCAAAGAAAAACCAGTAGCAGTTTGTTTACAAGAAACCTTTCTCAAAGATACGGATAAATTTACCTTTAAATATCATTCTTGTTATTTGAAGAATTTTACGGAAAGTGACAGAGCATCAGGTGGTGTAGGCATCATTGTGAATAACAATGTTCCTCACCGTCCTGTCCAGCTTGATACAACTTTACAAGCAGTAGCTGTTAGTGTTTCACTGAACAAAACTGTTACCATTTGTTCGATTTATCTTCCACCTAGTTCCCCTGTTGACAACAGGAAACTAGATCGTCTTGTTGAACAGTTACCCAAGCCTTTTATTTTGATGGGAGATTTTAATTCTCACCATACTATGTGGGGATGTTCAAATACAGACAACAAGGGTCATATAGTCGAAGACTTCATTTCAAGACATGATCTTTCTCTTCTAAATGATAAGTCATCGACTTATCTCCATCCTGCTACTGGTTCTTATTCATCTTTAGACTTGTCAGTTTGCAGTCCTCAAATTTTTCCAGATTTTAACTGGAAAGTTGATGACGACCTGCATGGCAGTGACCATTTTCCGATTCTTATTTCGGAAATTGGGCCATCAGTTCAGGAGCGACCACAACGTTGGAAACTCCATAAAGCAAACTGGGACTTGTTCAAAACTGTTTGTGAACAGTCCATTACACCTCAAGCTTTTGAAGACTGTGAGAATCCTGCAGAATTATTTACTTCCTTGTTATATGCATCTGCAGAAAAGGCAATTCCAAGAACATCTAAAAACCCTAAACATCCAAATAAGCCATGGTTTAATGATGATTGCAAGAAGGCTGTAGCAAAGCAAAAGTCGGTTCTTAGAGAGTTTGATCTAAGGCCGACTAAGGAAAATCTTATAAAGTTTAAAGTTGCACGTGCGAGAGCACGGCGCACTATTAAACGCAGTAAACGTACGTCTTGGAGACAGTATGTATCTAGATTAAACTCTAGATCGTCTGTCAAAAAGACTTGGGATATGGTACGAAAAATTAGTGGCAAGAACTCTTCGCTCAGTGTTGGGCATCTGAATTCTGATAATGGCGTTGTGACATCTAAGCCTGACATCGCAAATGTTTTAGCAGATACCTTTGCCAAAAAATCCTCTTCTTCTAATTATTCGCCTGAATTTCAAAAACATCAAGAAAAAAAAGAAAAAGTTAATTTGAATTTTAAATCCAAAAATACAGAGCATTATAATAAAGAATTTACTCTTAAGGAGCTTAAAACAGCCCTTAAGAAATGCCATGACACTGCAGTTGGATGTGATGACATCCACTACCAGTTCTTGAAGCATTTACCACACCAATCCCTTCAGTGTTTACTTGATATCTTTAACAGTGTTTGGAAAACGGGAATACTTCCAGCCTCATGGCGGGAAGCTATTGTTATTCCAGTACCCAAACCTGGTAAAGATTCAGATAATCCTTCAAATTACCGGCCTATAGCCTTAACAAGTTGTGTTTGTAAAACCATGGAGAGAATGGTCAACGACCGTCTCGTGTGGTTTCTTGAGAAAAATAAAATTATAACATCAGCCCAAAGTGGCTTTCGTAAACAAAGAAGCACTCTCGATCATTTAGTCCGCTTTGAAACCTTTATCAGAGAAGCTTTTATCAAGAAGGAACATGTTGTTTCAGTCTTTTTTGATTTAGAGAGTGCATATGATACCACATGGAAGTATGGAATCATGAATGACCTCCATGATTTCGGTATACGAGGTCGCCTTGCTTATTTCATTTCTGCGTTTTTGGATGAACGGCAATTTAGAGTCAGGGTTGGAGATACGCTCTCTGATCCTCATGAACAGGAGATGGGTGTTCCCCAGGGCTCTATTCTTTCTGTTACACTGTTTAGTATTAAAATCAATAATATTATAAAGGCAACTTGTCCTGGTATTGAATATTTCCTTTACGTTGATGACTTCTGTATTTGCTACCGATCAAAACACATGCATACCATTGAAAGACAGTTACAACAGGTTTTAAACAACCTGAGTAAATGGTCTAATGAAAATGGTTTTAAATTTTCTAAGACCAAGACAAAATGTATGCATTTCTGTAAATCCAGAAAACTCCATCCCGATCCAGAACTCACTTTGGACGGGATCCGAATCGAAGTTGTCCCAGAATTCAAGTTCCTGGGTCTTTTATTTGACTCTAAATTATCGTTCATTCCGCACATTGAATATTTGAGCAATAAATGCAAGAAAGCTCTAAATCTTTTACGTGTGGTCTCCAGTATGGACTGGGGAGCAGACAAAAAAGTTTTATTACGTCTTTATAGATCTCTTGTGAGATCTAAATTAGACTATGGTTGTGTTGTTTACGGATCCGCCCGTCAATCCTACTTGCGCAAGCTTGATTCTATTCATAATCAAGGGTTACGTATTGCGCTGGGCGCATTTAAAACATCGCCAATTAACAGTCTTTATGCGGAAGCAAATGAGCCATCCTTGAATTTACGTAGAAAGAAATTATCAATGGATTATTATCTAAAACTTAAATCTAATCCAGATAATCCTACACATGACGTTGTATTTGAACCTCTTTATGAAGAGGAATTTAATAAGAAGGAATCAGTCATACCTCCTTTCAGTTTACGTTGTAAGGCAGATGTAAATTCTCTAGATTTCGATCTGGATGACGTGGCGGAACATAAAGTTCCAAACGTACCTTTGTGGACGTGTAAAAGTCCCACCTTTATTTATGATCTTGCTTCAACGAAAAAGTCGGAAACTGATCCTTTAGTATTTAAAAATAAATTCCTTGAAGTACAAGAAAAACACATGCTTCATTTACAAATTTATACCGATGGTTCTAAAAGCGAAGAAAAAGTTGCTTCTGCTGCCATTTTAGATGGCTTCAAATATCAGTATCGTTTGCCCGATAACTCGTCCATTTTTTCTGCCGAGCTCAAGGCTATTGACCTTGCGCTCGAGCACATCGTTGAAAATGGCTATTGGCGCTACATTATTTTTACAGACTCTCTGTCCTGTATGCAAGCGCTCGAGCACGAAAAAACGGACAACCCAATTATTGTGAAACTTCTTGAGAAGCTTTCTCGTTTATATGCTTCTGATGAAGATACTGATATTGTCTTTTGCTGGCTTCCAAGCCATTGCGGTCTACGTGGCAACGAAGAGGCAGACAAGGCTGCCAAGGAGGCGTTGTCACTAGATATTTTACCTCTTAGAGTCCCTTTTACTGATTTTAAACCACTGATAAATAGTTTTATTCAAAATGTATGGCAAAATTGTTGGAGCGACGAGGCTAATCACCAAAATAAATTGTTTAGTATTAAACCAGCACTTGGTGAATGGCTGCCAGGTCTTCGATCTGACCGCCGCGAGGAGTTAGTTTTGGCACGACTGCGAATCGGGCACACATATTTGACCCATTCGCACCTATTAAAGAACGAGGAAAAACCTCAATGTATTCCTTGTAACGAGGAGCTGACTGTCCAGCATCTCCTCATTGAATGTGTGGATTTAGCCATCATTAGAAACAGGCATTTCAACGCTAGCAGTTTAAAGACATTATTTGATACTGTTAGGCCTGAATCAATTTTTAACTTTCTTAAAGAGTGCAATCTCTTTAAAAAGATTTAGTTATGATATTTACTATGTGATTTTTTATATGTTCTATGGATTTTCCGGTCGGGTGGACTCGGACATGGGTGTTCTCTGATCTGGGAGGAGCCCATGTCTATTCGTGCTCACGTCGGATTATTCATGGTACATTGTTATACAATATTTCGTACGATATTTTTAATCATTTATACTTCAGTTATTTTTAATAGGTTATATGCCTTATGAATTTTCCGGTCGGGTGGACTCGGACATGGGTGACGTCTGATCTGGGAGGAGCCCATGTCCATTCGTGCTCACGTCGGATTATTCGGCGAGGTGCATTGTATTTTTTGATATGATTTTCCGGTCGGGTGGACTCGGACATGGGTGACCTCTGATCTGGGAGGAGCCCATGTCCTTTCGTGCTCACGTCGGATTATTCATGGTGTTTTATAAATTTGCATAGAATTTTATCTGTTATAGAATATCGTATTTTTTTATCATTTCTCCTCTAGATGTTTATGTAACTAATACATATTCCTATACATCTTGTAGTGAGGTATAATTACAGTGAGTGCGCCCAATATGACCTTAGTAGTCGACGGGCCTTAAAACTCCATTCATTCATTCAATTCCCAATATTCTTGCTATTATTCAAAGGACCATATCTTACAAATTACAGGCACTTTTACATGCAGCCTCGATATGGCATCATATCAACATATTTTTTGAACAATTTCAAAATTTTAACGTGGTGGCATAAAAATTCTGCGTTTCATACATATTTCTCCTAGCAATGGATGAAAGTCAACTGAAATCAAGGCGACGTCATCACAGCGTACGGAACAAATCTCCGCTATTAACGTCTATGTGAAGGCCGGAATGACGCCTATGGAAATTTAGAAGTTCTTTAATCCAAGCGAAGGCCACAGTGCATATTCTAGGACAACTTTGTTTAATTGACATAAGAAATTTAGGATTTACCGCGCGAAAATGAGCGGTGATCTTAGCAATGAGTGGTCTATAAACGTGCTCATTTAGACATGAAGACCAACATTCTCACGGACCGATGGAAATCATTCGACGATGTAGCTAATATTGTTGGAATATTTGTCGTGGTGCAATTCATGAAATAATTTCAAAAAAATACGTCTAAACTGTACGCAGGGCGGGAGGCGCGGCTTTAGACGGACGATGAGCAAATAACCGCGTCGTGTACACAATGTCTTTTCTTTGAACGTTTCCTAAGAAGTGTGTGAACGCTAATTTTACCAGGATGATGTAGGTCTTACCAACCTAATGCATCCATCATACCGATATGAAAATAGGAGCAACATAATTATGTTCTAAGCTATGAAAGACTGTCCCGCATAACACGCAATACAGCCCGGACTCAGTAAAATGTCATTTCAGCATTTCTCTGAAATTTCCCCGATGTTGCAGATTTGAGTCAAACGAAGAGCTTTGACCTGCGACCAGGTCAGCTGTGAAATATTATGACACCGAATTCATTCGTTTGCTCCATATGTGTATCGCGATGGGAAGTATCTAGATCATTTTGATAAATAATTTGAAAAGTTGTAAACTAACCCGAAATCATTGATTTTGGCTCTGTAAAATACGACGTTATGTAGACGTCGCTGTGCGACGTCAAAGTGATCCGTACATTATTTATGTATGCATTTGCGACTGTAAAATATAATGTTATAGGTATTGTATCAATATAAATGATATATGTACTTATCGGACATGAGTTCATCTTTTAGGTATATAAGTTTTAGAAAAATCCGAATACACATAATTTACGTACGAAGGCAGTCCGTGAACTTTCTGACTGTACCTCGTACATACAATTACAACAATGACAAAGGAATAAAACACATAATAATAAGTGTCTTAAAATAATCTCGAATCTGAAAGAAAACATAAATACAAACAACGTCAAATCTAGCAAAACAACACAAATTTGATTCCATATGGGTCACTCTCAAAGTTTATCAATGTCTCTGGAACGCGCTGAGCCAAAAATGACATCGCTTCGTCTTCGAGTTTTTGGGGTAAGGTTCTTCTCTCTTCATCGATCTCCGTTCATTCTCCAGGTGTTGACTAGGCTAAACCGACAGCAATAGACGATGAAGAACACGTGATTTAGTCAGTGCCAATGACTGACCTAATCAATTTCTCAGTCGATTATCGGGTGTAAAAAGGTTAGTCGTTATGTTCCGACCCGACATCCACACGTAATGATCACATTTATTTTGTCATATTCTTCTGTTACGGGAACACAATGTAGGAAAAGTTCAACCTTGACAGCAAATTTTGCCTTGGGTATAGAGGTCACACAGGTCGTACACAGGTCACATCTTCAACATAACGGTGGATTCTTAATGTCCTTTTGAGCGTAAGAGTGCCGTTTCGACAGTTGTCTGGCGTATTTAACATAGTGCACGTTGGGACGGGTTCTTGATGTCTTGATGTCTCCATTAACGTTGAGATTGATGGCTCGACAGTAAAATAGTGCATATTACGGTTAATGTCCATCGTAACATTCTGAAGACGTCTGGGTCACCAGGTGCGAGACTAATTGTCCTTACAGAATGTCTGTGTCAGGCACGTACAAGGTTGTTTGTGGGTAACTTTGATGTCCATCGTAACATTCTGAAGACGTCTGGGTCACCAGGTGCGAGACTAATTTTCCTTACAGAATGTCTGTGTCAGGCACGTACAAGGTTGTTTGTGGGTAACTTACTTGTCCCATGTCATCCTAAATTTCTATAAAGACGTGAACAAAACCAAAACTGTGCAACGTAACATATTTTAGACAATGTATAATTATGTGCATCTCCCAAAGAAACAATTACCAGTAATTCGAATCTGAATTAACCTTTTTAAAATTTTCATACAGCCGAAATTTTCAAGTAGATTTATTTGTTCTAACAATGTCCCCTATTTCCGAATAGTTTAAACTTTTACTTTACAAAGCTGATTTCAGCTTTCCTGATTTCAGCTTTCTCTCCTATTCTTTCCCGATTTTCGTTACTTTCGTGTTATTTTCTTAACTAGAAACCTTCCCATTGGCCCTATGCGATTACTACATGCTGATTATTTGAAAACATACAGGAAATCTTTATAAACATATTTACAAGTTCTAGAACTTAGTATTCAAACAGTAATTACGGCAGTTATGAAAACGTAAATCGCCATTTGACTGTTTCGTGCATCAACTATCGTTAAACGCATTTGCGTTTTTCTGCGCCTGTCAGAAATACGACAACTAATTATTGCCTACAGCGAGATTTAGTTACACACTTTTCGCTCTACGTAAACAGTGTGTTACGGTCGTAACACGCAAAAACGTTCTATGTGCGAATTATTCACCCATCAAAACACATAAAGCAATTGAACTATTTACACATACATTGCTTTTGCCCAAGTTTTATTAACCAAGGAATATGACTGGACATTTGGAATCATGTTTGTCCCTTCTTGAACTTAATTTTGCTAATAATTTCAGTTCCGAGTTGCAAGAATTTCGTTCGCAAACTGGAATCTTATAATTTTCTAAATTGAAAGGATTTGCAGATTACAAATTTAAAACAATTAAAACTTGTGGGAAAAGGAGAAATTGCATGTCCTACACAATTTCTCTTACAATATTTTCTAAAGTCGTCTGCTGTAGATGCCGTAAAAACAGCGAATTAAGTGGGAAAGGTTACAAACCTTGATGGTACTTCGACGATAAGACGAGGTTCATAACTATTTATTAACAATAACAAAAGAAGACATATTTTGAAATATTTAAAATACTTTATCAACAGTAGTAGTGAGTACGAAAAATGTTATAACTGTTTATTAACAATGACAAAAAGGTGTATTTTGATTGCCATTTAAAAATGAATATAATAAAGTAATGTAGAATGAGCATTCTCAACAGAAACCGAGAAGATTTGCTTTTGATCAGCTTGCTTAACCCTTTCCCAAAAACAAAATTTTAGGGGGTCCATCTCAAAAGCTGCTGCAAATGACGAAATGGATGTTGATAAAGAAAGGATTTGTGTACAATATAGCCCAGAAAATATTGAGGCAAAAGAAGAAACTGCTGATTATCAGCAGTTTCTTCTTTTGCCTCAATGTTTTCCCAAGCCTTTTCTAATAGGAACCTCAAAACCAGGTCTTGTTTGGGAAAGGGTTAATCAACACAGTCTAAGCTGATCCGTATCAATGTCGATGTTCTTGCATATTAATATTTCATTGCCTTGAAAAGCAGCGACTGAACGGGAAAGGAATAACTGAAAATATGAAATGAAAATAATTTTAAAATGATTTCAATTCATTTCGTCGCATCTAGTTCCATAAGACTGAAAACAAATTTCGTAGTGTCAAACCATGCGTTATGCAAAAAATTGTCGCGCAAAACATCAATTTCAAAGCTAGAAGCATTTTTCATGGACTGGTATAATTCGAACGAGTTCACGTCAGCATACATTCTGAGCAATTTCATAGTAGCCATGTTTTCTAAATTAAGGAGAGTGTTATAACATTCCCGTTGTTGTATTAATTCAAAACAAATCAGACATATGTCGTACGTTTCATCGCAAGTTAATTCACATAAGTCATATACCGACTTCAATTGCATAGTAGTAAGTTTCACCAAAAAATCTCGAAAAGTAACACTTTTTGGTTTTGAAGAAGATGTAATCGAAGATAGTAAAATGTTTATAAATTGTTTCCCATCAAAATCGCGTTGGTGTTCACAGTACAATTTCTCCGTTGATAAGATCTGAAAGTATAATGTGCATGTAAATAGCTCAGTAAGCCGTAGCAGCTCCATTACACCTTCAACTAGTCTAACAGGTTACTCATACACATTAGCACCAAGAGCAAATTTGAACTTTCCCAATTAAAAAGGATTTATCTTAAACTTGAGAAAAATGCTTCCAGTTTTCTGTCGAGATTAAAAAAAAATAGTGGAAAAAGGAGAAAGCGTACGTTCTGTACAATTTCTTTTTTCCCTCTTTGTTTCTATAGTCATCTGCTACTGGTCCGTAAAAAACAAAGAATTGACCGGGAACTGGTAAAAAAGTAACTTAAATATGTATTTTCACATATTTTAGCTGTGTAATATTGTGTCTATGTAGAAAATATTGTATGAAATTGTCCGTTATGAAAAAAACTTTTCCTTTTCTAACAAAATTTAAAAAAGAGACTTGTGCGTTGTAAATTAACTACGTTTTCTCCGTTGTGAGCGACATCACACCTTTGGTTGTTTCTTCACACTTTTTCTGTAAAAGAAAAAAAGAAAATTACAAGACGTTGTGTCCTCAGTTAAGACAATTCATGCAGGTTTTGAGATATTTTTACTGATCAGTATTAAACACACATCATTTGTGAACAAAACGTCCAAATTTCAAGAAATAACATTTCAGTTTGGGAAAAGTTATTACACTTTTTTCCTTCCCCTTTAAAATTTTCCAAAAATCGAGATAAGATATTTTGCATTTACAACGACGATATGCTACATGTATGTAAAATTACTGTCCTAACAAAAAGTATATTGTGTTAGCCTTTATCGCATAAGCACAAGTCTCTTGAGTGAAAAAAAGCGATTCTTGCTCACCCTTTGACGAGCAAGCAGTAGAGGGGCGTGCCCCGTCTACAAAGAAGAGGCGGGTGGTGTACATCAGCAGCGACGACGATAACGATAATGTAGTCACCAAGAAAACGAAAGAAAGCGGCAAAGGCAATGACTGTCGGTTTGTCGGCATCATTTTCAGAGTTTCCATATTCGGGAATTTGCGAGCAAGCAATTTCTTCGTCGTTGTTTAGGTCCGCATCCTGTAAATATATAGTAACGTTCATATACGAAGAATTCTACTAGTTCAATCGATGGGCAAAATACAGGCACGAATAATTCCGACGTAGCGCGAATCTCATTAGGGGTGAACTACCTTAACCACTAAATTTGGGAATTCAAGAATTGGTGGACAAATTCGTAACCGGACAATATGACAACTATTAAAAACAACACAAATTATAATTAAAGTTATCTCTTCTCTGAATCTGGCGTCGATGGCCTTCAAGGAGTCCATCAATAACTCTGTTAACTCTTCATACTCATCAATCCCTAGGCTCACACTTCTATTCCCGTTGTTGTTCCTAATATGTACGTAGGTGCAACCTGCGTAGTAATTCACCGAAACCATTTTCTTACTTTCTCTCCCAAAATTAACTTTGGCTACCTGTAGCCGACCATCACTCACAACTTTTTTCAGACTCATTTTTATTAGCGTGCTATGAAATGAAATGAATATCACGTTGAAATACAGTTGATGTGTAGGCCTATATATAGCAGTCAAAGAACCCGGGGGTACAAACTCAATTAACTTAACAATAAAGAGACATAATTATACGTCGAATCCTTCCCCCCTTTTTTTCCTCTATAGTTTGTGTGTTTTACGAATTTATTTTTCTTACGAGCCGCACATTAAACGTGACCTAGATTTAATATTTACATAAGCGAGTGGAAAAATGGCGATTTCAACTGTGCTCATCATGATCTTGTGCGTATGTATTTGTTCTGGAGCCAGAGACATGGTTCTCAATAGACACAGCTGCAAGCTGACTCATCTATCACTAAGCTGTACGTGGCGATGTGCAGACCTACATTGGAGACAAAAACGAAGACGTCCAAAGACTTTATTTCGAACGCTTTTGGATGTCATCCATCTTAGACACTCGAGATATGACTGACCTGAACAGAATCGAGATTGCAAACGGGGATTGGACATTGTGTGACACCGTAAAGAGAATGTCGGATGTTAACTCTATGTCAATGATCGACTTTGTGTGGTACGTATTTCTTTCTGACTGAAATCATTTACGTTTTTATATGCAGCAAGTTGTAAAGGTCAACGTTATCAGTAATGACCCTCCTTTCCAGCCCACCTTTCAACGGGGTAATTAAGCATTTCACTGATAATATCAGGTCCGATCTGGAGATAAATATGTAGCTGCAACGGATAACAATCATCATCTGGGTCCCCCAACCCGCCACGGAGTCCAACAAGGAGGCATGGAAAATGGAGCGGATCTCCAGCTCCCCATGTCAGGGATAACCAGATGGTACACTCAAGCCAATCAAATAAACAGGCGCGACAATGACATACGTGACTAATCTCTTAACCAAGACAAGCCATGCATTTCAGCGTCGATCATGACATTTAATCAACTCAATTAGCCCATGAGCCTATATAAACGAGGACAAGACACAACAACTGTAATAACATTAACTGATACAAGAAATAGTATAACTTGTACAATTAACAAACGAGGGGTGATATTGCACATGGGTACAAACAAAATAAAATAGTCCACGTCTAAAGCGACCAGCCGTTTGCTTAGACCGGGTCCATCTAAGCTCCCTTTTACACCGAAGCCGAGGCCAAAGCCAGCGTGTTGGGAAGCTGGAGAGCCCTGGGCTTCCCTCAACTGACCAGGATCCCCTTTCCGGCTCACGGGTATCCACTCACGGCCAACAAGCGGGTCCGCACTTAAAACGGACACACTGTCCTTTGCATGGGGTCTTACCATTTGCTACAGGACAGGGCAGCCGGGATATTTCTAATCCCCCTCAACAGCTGGGGGATCCTGCGCAAATGACCATGAAGGCGACACGAATGATGAGTCAGAGGAGGATTACATTCTATTGGTTGGTCGTATCAATCAAGCAAAGATGCAGTTTAGTGAAATAGATATTAATGGAATTAAATGTAAAACCGAGAATCATGAGATTGATTTTGAAAATGTTAACAAAGGAATTTTGGAATGGAACAATGGACTAAAATTAATGTGTTTACATTGGAAAGAAATCATATCGGGTGTCCAAAACATTCGAAAGCCCTCCGATCAGAGGTATTTTGAGCACAAAGATGGCTGTCAACCACGAAAAAAGGAAACACCAAAAACATGGATAAAGAGAATTCGAACAGCCATACATCGGAAGAGATCAAAATTGAAACGGTTCCTTATCAACCAAGTACAGAGCCAATAAATCCAGAACCAAATCAAAACAACGACACGAATAATTTTACACCAAGTTCACCCCAAGATATTTGGACAATAGTTAGGCATCAATTAGATCTATTACGTTAGAATAACAAACAAGAGGGCCAAGATGGCCCTAGATCGCTCACCTGAATTCATAGTTGAGATACTGGCGAGACCATGAAATCAATCTTTTAACATTAGAAGAATACAAGAATAACTATGGCAATTTTGCAAAATTCAATGGCATAAAACTAAGGACTTTCTGTTCTGAAACAATTTGGAAAGGGCTTAAACCTTGGCTGGGAAAGGGTTTAATCTTACAACAGAAAAGAAATAGACTGTTCAAATTTGAAAGGAGTTGCAGAAGACAAAATTATGTGGGTAAGAAAGGATTCGTGAACAACATAGCACAGCAAGAGGAGAAAATGCTGATTATCAGCCTTTACTTCATTTGACTCAATAATTCCCCAAGCCATTTTTAATAGGGACATCATAGGAAAGGGTTTATGCATAAAGATTATCTGTAGCTCCATCCTTTATCAGATAAGAGCTCCATTATCAGATAAGGCAGTCCTTTATTATTGACTTTAGACAGTCTAACTATTTACTTAAGCAGTGATTGCTGATAAGCTGATACCTGGTCAAAATAAATTTGTCTGAATTCCTTACTTGAAAATTCCAAAACCCACAACACAGGCCTTCTTTGCTTGTAAAGTGATGGTTTGAAGTATCCTTTTAGAGGTCCATGAGATGTAAACTCATGCAAAATTTCACGACTCTAGGCCAAACAGTCTTTGAGAAAACTGTCTCTGTGCGAAACCTCATAAAACCCCACAACAACATAGGACCACTTCTTCTTGTATTACAATAGTTTGAAGTATTTTGGTAGAGGGTATTGAGACAATGCCAAATATTTTGAAACAAGATATCATCAAGTTAAACGCAGTTAAACATTCCCAACAAATTTCACAATGATTGAGCAAATACAGTCAAAACTGTGTTAGTGGCCACCTGTGAATAGCAGCCAAACTGTCGTATGCAGCCAGTCCAGGTCCTCCCAAGCAATTTTACTCTTTAAAGTAACTGTGAATAGCACTAAACTGCTGTATGTGGTCAGTGGCCACCTTTAATTGACCTAATTGCTCTTTATCTATATCCCATTAAGCAGCCTTGCACAACTAATTAGTGGCAGGTGAGGTGTGAAATATTGATAATGCATCTGGCTTATCATCTGCATAAAGCTGGACAAGGTGTGATAAACAGTTAAATGTCATAAAATTGCACCCTTTTACTTTAACACTTGACTTTTCTTCATATTAATGAACCAGGTTGACATTAACTTACATCAAGACTAATGGAAATCATCCAAGCTTAAGAATATTCTATTCTGTGCTAAGCAGCCAACTGTCGTATGTGGCCAATTTTGGTCTGTCCCTTGGCTGGCTGCATACGACAGCTTCGACTGTATTGTAATTCTTAAAGAAAAATCAAGATTTGACCCAGTGACCCAGTTTTTTACCTCGCATGACCCAAGTTTTCAATGACCAACAGACATCATCAAAATAAACTTGAGCAATTTTCAAAATAATTGAGCCCAAATTGGAACTTCCAGAGCAAAAGGAAGGGATTCATTACATTTGACCTTGTGACCTAGTTTTTGGCCTCACACAACAAACTTTTTAACAGACCTAAATGTCCAAAAGAAAAACACATTTTAACGAGATTTTTGCCAAAATTGACACTTCTTGACTAAAAATTGGAGTTCTTGATATTTGACCTTTTGACCTCGTTTTTGACCTCACTTGACCCAATTTTTAACTGAACCTAGATATCCACCGGAAAAACATTCTGAGCAATTTTCACAATATTTGAGCCAAAGTTAACACTTCTAGAGCAAAAAAGAAGGGTTTTATATCATTTGACCTAGTGACCTACATTTTGATCTGGCATGACCCACTTTTTATATGACCTAGATATCATCAAGGATGGACTTGATTGGGCCACTCCGTTTTACTCGGAGTAACTTTTTCACTCCAAAATCCAATCAAGTGCAGAAAATCCACTCTCGGATCTACTCGGAGCACTCCACCTACCGAGCAGGGGCGTTTGGGAGTGTGACGTCATCAACATGGTTTCTGATAGACGATAAAAATAGAAATAGTTTGGTATAATGTTCTATCAATCAATTTAACGGATATGAAAGAGAAATTAAAACTGAAAAGACATAAGATTTTACTGAAGAAACTAAACAAACATCTTTGACATGTTCGTTGGCGATTTTGCAATAGGGAAATTATTATTGAATGCAATAATTATCTGTATTGTACTCCAAAACCACTCCAAAACACTTGATTGGAAATCCCAGCTCAGAGCACTCCGAACTGAGAGTGGAGTAGTTCAATCAAGTCCACCCCAAGACAAAGATTCTGGTCAATTTTCACAATGATTGAGACAATAATGTGACTCCTAGAGCAAAAATAAGATTTGACCTAGTGACCTACTTTTTGACCCCATTCTGACCCCGATCCCAATTCTTTGAAGTATTTTGAAAAAGGATGACCTAAGGATCACATCTGTGAAATTTCATCCAATTCTGCCCAGTACTTTAGGAGAAGATTTTTTTATAATTGTGGACGGACGGACGGACAGACGGACGCCGGACAACAGACCGATCACAATAGCTCACCTGAGCAAAAAGAAAAGGGGAAATAGATGATGAAAATCGGTATTAAACCTTTTCCTTCAATTCTTCTGTATCATAGTGTATATATTCCTTCGGTATTTACGACGGACCCTTTACCTTCTGCAAGAACTTTAAAATTAGAACAGTCTAAAACTCTACCGATTGGAAAACGGGTGTAGGGTCAGTTTTCTAAACAGACTGTATATATACTGAGGGAAAAAAGTTTAGCAATTTCGTAAATTTCAGCTTATTTCTCAATTATTTGTGTTCGGATTGAAATCAAATTTATAGACAATAATGTTTGATATCTTTACAACAATATTTCAAGTTATGGTTTGACTCTGTGAACTGACACGTCTTGCGCGTGACGCCAAACAAGGTAGGGTAGCACTCTAAAAATGACACACGGAATCAGTACCTTGCCTGTCCATTATTATCCTTTATAACATTATCACAATGTCTGTTAATCAAGTCCTCATGAGTCCTCAACCAAAAGCCACTAGAATACGCCAAAAATTGCAGAAGCAGAACGCGTGTGAGATCATTTACGTTATTGACGTCGTCGCTGCCTCTTAAACCCGTTCTTAGATATTCCTTTCACAATTACTCCTCCACAAAGGTAAAGTTCAAACGGGGTTTATCTGCAAAAGCGACTTGATTCCACAATTATCCTGCCGATGGACAGTGTACCCGCTTCCGACTCAGCCTGGCCTGTCTGTGAGCACAAACCAAAGGAACGCAAACGTAAGGTGGACGTACACATAAACGCAAAGGACGAAGCTTGTTCCTCACGGTGTGTGCACAATTCCATGTCTCTGTTGCGTTTCTGATCAAAGTGGCTGTACTTGTGCTGCTGAGAAACAATGACGTCGTGAAAACGTCACTACGTAATTGTCTTTACGTCGGATTGTTTTACGCGGCCAGCTAGAGCGTGGCCTCTCTTGGGCGTTGCCTTATTGACAGTCCTTTACTCTCAGTTGAGAAATGACACTTTCACCAAAACTTTAATCCACCTCTTTGGCCGTCACACCACCAGTAAACATGCAAGTAGCCTTATTCCCTTGATTTAAGATTAGTCCTGGGCTACGTACAATTTGAATTGCCCAGCATTTTTTTTTGTGGTTTATTTTTTCCTTGACAATTACCATTATGCTGGGATAGGTATTGTCGATATAAATTACATGCGCATGTGTGTGCTCGTGCTCGTGCAAGACGTCATTATATCACTATTACGTCAAAGAGCGTAACGCAAAGATAATTGCGTGAACGAACTGCATCATTAGTGAGTAAGCTTCTCAAATTGGTAAATGATACTCATTTAAGGAAGTCTATACCTTCGTGTTGCAAAAATATTTTGGTCGAAAAAAATTGCTAAACTTTTTTCCCATAGTATATTTTGTAATTGTTTATAAATTGTTGACGAAAACTTAAATATAATTCTTCTGAATTAAACTTGTGTTAGTCGTTACACTCTGCATATATCATTTTGAAGAGTGTATTCAGTGCCTCAGACTAGTCTGCACGACAAATGAGTTGTCTATAAATAGTGTTGATTGAAGTTAATTAAAACTGCATTGATTTTCTGAGGCATTGTATTGATCTTATTAGCCTCCGTGGATATACAGAAATGTAAATTTTGTATTCGGAGTCTTAATGCATTGATTTCCTGAGGCATTGTATTGATCTTATTAGCCTCCGTGGATATACAGAAATGTAAATTTTGTATTCGGAGTCTTAATATAATAAGATAATACCCAGAAATATGTTGACCTGGAAATGGGCCCTTTTAGACCATCATGTAACTTGACCAGACTGTTTTAACGCGCGGTTTGATCTACATACATTTTCTTCAGTTCTAATTAAAAAAGTCTAATAATCAAAGTACTGATAGTACTGAAGGTCGGGAAACAGAGGATTCGAAATACAGTAAATGGTCAATTTTCTTAAATTTACATTGAATTCGTAAAATATTCTCAATGTTGTTATCTGATTGCACATTAAAATTAATCCTTACACTCTTATTCCCGAGTTAACATAAGCAAAAATTTGATATTTCTAGAAAAGAAATCATAGGAGACGAAAGGGTAATTTTCAACAATATAGATCTACTCCATTACACGGTCCGCCGCGATATGACCCTAGTAGTTGAAAACTGCGTAAAACCCCAATAAACCAAATCCATTACACGATGTCGTATTTTTTCGGGTGATGTCGTAAACATTCGGTGATGGAAAGTGTCGATTTCTTTTAACCCGTAACGTGTCCGTGTTGAACGGGTAACCGTATGTTAAAAATATTTACGGCGTCGTCAGAAAAGATCCGACGTCGCATGAATCTCATTACGGATGGACTGCCTTAATGAATTGTCTGGGTTAACAGTTTGTAAAACATTATATCATTTTGATATCCATTATAACAAGGTTTGAGGATACATTGTGGCAAAACGAAAACATTTTGATATTCAACATTTTTTCTTTGTCTCAATCTGTCTTTCAACAATTCTTCAGCTAAACTTTACATTAATATTTATCTAAATTATCAACACAAACTTGACATTACATGTAGCAACAGTATTCCGTTTTTTATGCAGGCCCGTAGGCACAGGTGGGGCTACGGGATGGGATAAGCCCCAAATGTTGGCCAAAAATATCGAATTTTCCTCATTTTACATAGAAAATTGAAGAAAAGGCCAATTAGCCCTTAAGATGTTCAGACACTAACCTTGACAGAGTTTTGAGCCCTTCCTCTTATCAAATTGCTTCCTACGGGCCTGAGAGCAGTTTTACATTCTACTGCTTAGGAAAGGTTAAACTTTGCACGATGAAAAATATTAATATTATGACGGGAAAATTTCTGAGCAAAATTCAGAATCAGGAATGAAGTTAAATATAATATGGTTCACAAAAGTGGCATGAGAACTGACCAGATTTAGATAATACAATATAGCACATTGTAAATAATGGTAAAGGTTAGACCACAAACATTGATCAACAATTCTAATAATATGTGTGTTAAACTCAGAATTTGAAAAAAGTGAATGAATGAATGGAGTTTTAAGGCCCGTCGACTGCTAAGGTCATATTGGGCGCACTCACCTTGCCTCACTACAAGATGTATTAGGATATGTATTAGTTACATAAACATCTAGAGGGGGTATGATAAAAATACGATATTCTATACAACAGATAAAATTTTAAGCAAAGTAACAACACACCATGAATAATCCAACGTGAGCACGAAAGGACATGGGCTCCTCCCAGATCAGAGAATACCCATGCCCGAGTCCACCCGACCGGAAAATCCACAGATCATATAAATATATTAAACAAAAATGAAATAAACAGATAAAAATGCCATACAGAATATAGAATAACAACGAGCTATGAATAATCCGACGTGAGCACGAATAGACATGGGCTTCTCCCAGATCAGAGAACACCCATGTCCGAGTCCACCCGACCGGAGAATCATATCAATACCAATGCACCTCGTCGAATAATCCGACGTGAGCACGAATGGACATGGGCTCCTCCCAGATCAGAGGTCACCCATGTCCGAGTCCACCCGACCGGAAAATTCATAGGGCATATAACCTATTAAAAATAATTGAAGTATAAATGATTAAAAATATCATACGAACTATTGTATAACAATGTACCATGAATAATCCGACGTGAGCACGAATAGACATGGGCTCCTCCCAGATCAGAGAACACCCATGTCCGAGTCCACCCGACCGGAAAATCCATAGAACATATAAAATATTAGAGTAAATATCATAACTAAATCTTTTTAAAAAGATTACACTCTTTAAGAAAGTTAAAAATTGATTCAGGCCTAACAGTATCAAATAATGTCTTTAAACTGCTAGCGTTGAAATGCCTGTTTCTAATGATGGCTAAATCCACACAATCAATGAGGAGATGCTGGACAGTCAGCTCCTCGTTACAAGGAATACATTGAGGTTTTTCCTCGTTCTTTAATAGATGCGAATGGGTCAAATATGTGTGCCCGATTCGCAGTCGTGCCAAAACTAACTCCTCGCGGCGGTCAGATCGAAGACCTGGCAGCCATTCACCAAGTGCTGGTTTAATACTAAACAATTTATTTTGGTGATTAGCCTCGTCGCTCCAACAATTTTGCCATACATTTTGAATAAAACTATTTATCAGTGGTTTAAAATCAGTAAAAGGGACTCTAAAAGGTAAAATATCTAGTGACAACGCCTCCTTGGCAGCCTTGTCTGCCTCTTCGTTGCCACGTAGACCGCAATGGCTTGGAAGCCAGCAAAAGACAATATCAGTATCTTCATCAGAAGCATATAAACGAGAAAGCTTCTCAAGAAGTTTCACAATAATAGGGTTGTCCGTTTTTTCGTGCTCGAGCGCTTGCATACAGGACAGAGAGTCTGTAAAAATAATGTAGCGCCAATAGCCATTTTCAACGATGTGCTCGAGCGCAAGGTCAATAGCCTTGAGCTCGGCAGAGAAAATGGACGAGTTATCGGGCAAACGATACTGATATTTGAAGCCATCTAAAATGGCAGCAGAAGCAACTTTTTCTTCGCTTTTAGAACCATCGGTATAAATTTGTAAATGAAGCATGTGTTTTTCTTGTACTTCAAGGAATTTATTTTTAAATACTAAAGGATCAGTTTCCGACTTTTTCGTTGAAGCAAGATCATAAATAAAGGTGGGACTTTTACACGTCCACAAAGGTACGTTTGGAACTTTATGTTCCGCCACGTCATCTAGATCGAAATCTAGAGAATTTACATCTGCCTTACAACGTAAACTGAAAGGAGGTATAACTGATTCCTTCTTATTAAATTCCTCTTCATAAAGAGGTTCAAATACAACGTCATGTGTAGGATTATCTGGATTAGATTTAAGTTTTAGATAATAATCCATTGATAATTTCTTTCTACGTAAATTCAAGGATGGCTCATTTGCTTCCGCATAAAGACTGTTAATTGGCGATGTTTTAAATGCGCCCAGCGCAATACGTAACCCATGATTATGAATAGAATCAAGCTTGCGCAAGTAGGATTGACGGGCGGATCCGTAAACAACACAACCATAGTCTAATTTAGATCTCACAAGAGATCTATAAAGACGTAATAAAACTTTTTTGTCTGCTCCCCAGTCCATACTGGAGACGACACGTAAAAGATTTAGAGCTTTCTTGCATTTATTGCTCAAATATTCAATGTGCGGAATGAACGATAGTTTAGAGTCAAATAAAAGACCAAGGAACTTGAATTCTGGGACAACTTCGATTCGGATCCCGTCCAAAGTGAGTTCTGGATCGGGATGGGATTTTCTGGATTGACAGAAATGCATACATTTTGTCTTGGTTTTAGAAAATTTAAAACCATTTTCATTCGACCATTTACTTAGATTGTTTAAAACCTGTTGTAACTGTCGTTCGATGGTATGCATATGTTTCGAACGATAGCAAATACAGAAGTCATCAACGTAAAGAAAATATTCAATACCAGGGCAAGTTGCCTTTATAATGTTATTTATTTTAATACTAAAGAGTGTAACAGAAAGAATAGAGCCCTGGGGAACACCCATCTCCTGTTCATGAGGATCAGAGAGCGTATCTCCAACCCTGACTCTAAATTGCCGTTCATCCAAAAATGCAGAAATGAAATAAGCAAGGCGACCTCGAATACCGAAATCATGGAGGTCATTCATGATTCCATACTTCCATGTGGTATCATATGCACTCTCCAAATCGAAAAAGACTGAAACAACGTGTTCTATTTTGATAAAAGCTTCTCGAATAAATGTCTCGAAACGAACTAAATGGTCGAGAGTGCTTCTTTGCTTACGAAAGCCACTTTGGGCTGACGTAATAAGTTTGTTTTTCTCAAGAAACCATACAAGACGGTCATTTACCATTCTTTCCATGGTTTTACAAACACAACTAGTTAAGGCTATAGGCCGGTAATTTGAAGGATTATCTGAATCTTTACCAGGTTTGGGCACTGGAATGACAATAGCTTCCCGCCACGAGGCTGGAAGTATTCCCGTCTTCCAAACACTGTTAAAGATATCGAGTAAACACTGAAGAGATTGATGCGGTAAATGCTTTAAGAACTGATAGTGGATCTCATCACATCCAACTGCAGTATCATGGCATTTCTTAAGGGCTGTTTTTAGCTCCTTAAGAGTAAATTCTTTATTATAATGCTCCGTATTTTTGGATTTAAAATTCAATTTTATCTTTTCGTTTTGTTCTTGATGTTTTTGAAATTCTTGCGAATAATTAGAAGAGGAAGATTTCTTGGCAAAAGTATCTGCTAGAACATTTGCTATGTCAGGCTTAGATGAAACAACGCCATTGTCAGTATTCAAATGCCCAACACTGAGCGAGGAGTTCTTGCCACTAATTTTCCGCACCATATCCCAAGTCTTTTTGACAGACGATCTAGAATTTAATCTAGATACATACTGTCTCCAAGACGTACGTTTACTGCGTTTAATAGTGCGCCGTGCTCTCGCACGTGCAACTTTAAACTTTATAAGATTTTCCTTAGTCGGCCTTAGATCAAACTCTCTAAGAACCGACTTTTGCTTTGCAATTGCCTTCTTGCAATCATCATTAAACCACGGCTTATTTGGATGTTTAGGATTTTTAGACGTTCTTGGAATTGCCTTCTCTGCAGATGAATACAACAGAGAGGTAAACAATTCTGCAGGATTCTCACACTCTTCAAAAGCTTGAGGGGTAATGGACTGTTCACATACAGTTTTGAACAAGTTCCAGTTTGCTTTATGGAGTTTCCACCGCTGTGGTCGCTCCTGTACGGATGGCCCAATTTCCGAAACAAGAATTGGAAAATGGTCACTGCCATGCAAATCGTCATCAACTTTCCAGTTAAAGTCTGGAAAAATTTGAGGACTGCAAATTGTCAAATCTAATGATGAGTACGAACCAGTAGCAGGATGTAGATAAGTCGATGACTTATCGTTTAAAAGAGAAAGATCATGCCTTGAAATAAAATCTTCAACAATATAACCTTTGTTGTCTGTGTTTGAACATCCCCATAATGCATGGTGAGAATTAAAATCTCCCATTAAAATAAAAGGCTTGGGTAACTGTTCAACAAGACGATCTAGTTTCCTGCTGTCAACAGGGGAACTAGGAGGAAGATAAATAGAACAAAGAGTTACAGTTTTGTTGAGAGAAACACTAACGGCAACTGCCTGTAAAGTAGTATCAAGCTGCACAGGACGATGAGGAACATTGTTGTTCACAATGATACCAACACCTCCTGATGCTCTTTCACTTCCAGTAAAATTTTTAAAATAACAAGAATGGTATTTAAAGGAAAACTTATCTGTATCTTTAAGAAAAGTTTCTTGCAAACAAACTGCTACTGGTTTTTCTTTCGAGACTAAAAGATTAAGTTCCTCGAAATTAGATTTGATACTGCGACAATTCCATTGGATAATTGTATTCGCCATGATAGATAGTAAAATTAAAAGAACACCACAGATACATGGAAGTTTGGAATTAATCATTTATTCTTGTTTAATTTAATTATAGTGTTACCTTGCTTATTTCTGATGGAATCTGCTGAAGTATAGTCATCCGTTACCATGTCTTCATCAAGACAATGGTAGCGGTTGTATTGTTGAATAGGATCATCAGATCCTTTAGGGAGCCGGTTTGTGATAACCGGTTTCCTTCGGTTTTGATTTCCTGAATCATCTGACTCATTAGATGCATTTTGATTTGTAGATGTAGGCTTAGAATCTTGCTTGGCTGGTTTTGAAGAGGGTGCTGTTACAGGAGGAGTTGATGTTAAATTAATTTGTTGAGTGTTCTTTTCCTTGGGCTTTGAGGTAGATTGCTTATCTGAAGTAGTTGGCGATGGCTGTTTCGAGGTTTGAAAAAGTTTCGATATTTCATCCTTCTTTTCAGGGAAAAGCTGACACAGCTTTCCAAGCAAATCTTTGCAGTTCTGACATGCAGTTTGATTTTGATTGGAAAGTGAACTTTCCCTGGTTGCCTGAGAATAAGAAGTAATGTTGGTACGACTTTCTACAATTTTTCTTGCCTCGAAAAAGGAAAGTCCCTCTTTACATTTTACGGTTACTATTTCCTTTTCTCTCTTCCATTGTGGACATGCACGAGAAGTGGATATATGAGCACCTCCGCAGTTAACACAACGGGGCACTTCACTACACTCGTCGATGTCATGAGACTCAGCAAGGCCACCACAACGGCGGCAAAGCTGATCCTCAGTACATCTCCTCTCGTGATGGCCAAACTTAAAGCATCTGTAGCATTGAAGAGGATTAGGTATATATAGGTCAACTGTGACTCTCAAATAGCCCACTTTCAATGTTTTTGGAAGAATGGCAGAGTTAAATGTCAAAACGATAGTGTTGGTAGGTTTTTTAACGCCATTTGTGTAAATGTGTATTCTCCTAGCACCAGTAACGTGTTGAGATTGTAACTCGGAAACAATTTCGTCCTCAGACACTCCCTGGAGATCAGGACAGCGAATGAGCCCTTTAGACGTGTTCAGTGTAGCGTGTTCGGTACATTTTGCAGGGACATCAAAAAATTTCTTGATTCGAAGAAGATTATCGGAATGAGCTTTTTTCTCCACTTCTACTAAAATACCTCCTGATTTAAGTTTTTTGACGGATTTCGGTTCACCAGCATAAGCAAGAATACATTTATTGATTACGAAAGGTGACAGTTTTGTTAATTGTTTACTTTCATCCGTTGATTCTATAAGAAGAAACCTAGCAAAATGCGAATGTCCAGATCGATTATCCGAGTCGTTATCCATTTCAGAGCGTGTACGTTTTGTCTTTTGTGTATCCATATTTGAAAATTTGATGTTCATCATCTGGGGCCCCCAACCCGCCACGGAGTCCAACTAGGGGACATGGAAAATGGAGCGGATCTCCAGCTCCCCATGCCAGGGATACCCAGATGATATACTCAAGCCAACCAAACAAACAAAAGCGACAAAGACATACATGATTAATCTGTTAAACAAAGATCAGCCATGCATTTCAACGCCGATCAAGCCATTCAATCAACTCAATTAACCCATGAGCCTATATAGACATGGACAGATCAAATCAAGTATAAAAGTGTATACAGCGATAATTGCTATTACGATTACAGTATAGAATGTAGTGTCATACATGTTTGAAATGACATAAATGCACAAAATGTCCAAATCTAAAGCGACCAGCCGATTGCCTAGACCGGGTCCATCTAAGCTCCCGTTTACACCGAAGCCGAGGCCAAAGCCAGCGTGTTGGGAAGCTGGAGAGCCCTGGGCTTCCCTCAACTGACCAGGATCCCCTTTTCCGGCTTACGAGTATCCACTCACGGCCAACAAGCGGGTCCGTTACAGACACACTGTCCTTTGCTTGGGGTCTTACCATTTGCTACAGGACACGGCAGCCGGGATATTTCTAATCCCCCTCCACAGCTGGGGGTTTGAAAAAAGTGAGCTCGTATTTTCTGCACACAAATCTAGATCTTGCTTTCTTTTTTATTTTTGTTGTCCTCTTTGCTTTTCGCATTAGCTTTCACTTTGGATTGTTCTTTCTGTCGTTTGTGAAAGAGATAACTCTATCACCTCTATCATCTGCAGAGACAGAGGCCTACAATTAACTCATAAATAGCCTATATCTCAAGCCCAGGTCGAAGAAAGATGATTAAATTCCTGTTAAACCTAAGCCTGGATTAATAAGGATGAATAAATTACGAAAATTACGTTGTATGTACTCAAGACGGCTCAAAGTCCGTCAACGCCGTTGCGGTAACACTTTAGTTGGTCAAAGCATAGGAGACTAGCTTTACACCGCGAAGTGTTAACACGTGAGCGTATAATCCGATAAAATGCATGTGTTGTAAAATGCGATTGTGCGCATAGCAATTGAACAAGGAGAAGGACTCGACTAGAGTCAGGATATAAATAGATTTTCCGTGAATCTACGAGTGCTTCACGGAAATGTCCGATTACACGAACTGTGTGGCGCAGTAATTTGGTGTTGAAATTCTCGTCTGCTCTAGTCTGCCACACCAGTTAGAATAGTTCGAATCAACCTTTCCGCCAAAAAGAGACGTTGATAGTTTTCGCACTTATGAGCAAACTGCTGCATTGTTTTGACAAAACAATTAAGAAATGAAAGTCTTTACGATGATTATGTAATTTGAGTAATTTTGAATTGTTCATAGGTAGGTCTACTTTTTCGGCGGACTCAGACATTTTGAACGACTATGCGGTGACCAAATTATATCGAAAACCTCGTATCTGCAGATAAAAACAAGCGGCAGATACGAGATTTTCGTAGAAAAGCGTTAGAAGCGTTGGATCGCTATAGGACGTGAAAATCTCAAAGAGATTTCCCGACCTAAAAATCACACAGAAGTTTGGGCCTTAACCAGACTGCACTTTGATACAGACGGATTTAAAGATAAGTATACCCCTTAAACAGAAAAGGGCCCTTTTCCTGATTAAGACTCAAATCAAGTCTATAAAAAATGCAACCTGATTAAAAGTGTGTTTACTGACAGTAATATCTGAAAGGGACCAATGAGGGACCCGTATCTAGCTAATGACAATTGGGTGTATATCTATATTTTCAACTATTTGAGTTCGAGTTTATTGGGGTTTTACGCCGTTTTCAACTACCAGAGTCATATCGCGGCGGCTGAAGCACCTAACCGTGGGTTCCTGGTATTTATCCTGTCACATGAAGTAATATCGACCGTGAAAGGGGGTGCCGTGAAACCTAAAATGTTTCACGGTCAATAGTACCGGAAGTACCTTTTCATGGTCACTTGCTTTGTTGGAACTATTTTCTTCCAGTACCCGCCTAACGATTTCTTATAAATAATGTTGTCTGTATTCATATTAATCACAATAAAAGCCTTAAAATTGAATTTGTGTCTCATAATTAAAATCGTAAACAAATCTAGATCTATCTAGATTCTAATTGACTTTAGAAAACATTGGCGATCATTATATCTAGATTGATAATGCATTATTTTGACCATAAATTGTAGAAGAAAGCAGAATGCGAGTTTAACTCCATTACTCGTAGCATGTGTGTTCTGAAAATTGAAATGAATACCAAATTCATGTAATTTCCTTTTCCCTCGATTCATTTCTCTGAAATCCCCCGTTGCGACCCTCATATTTTAAAATCGATGACGTTTATTTGATGACGTAATAGACATTATGATCTAATCTGTGACGTAATTTATTTGATTCCTGGAACGAAATTTGTAAACAATGTTTACAACATGTCAAGTGAAAAGGATAAAAGGGATAAAGGAAGGAATTCTAAGGGGATTTTCTTAACAGGAGAGGATTGAGATCAGTGATTAGACATCTAGTTTCAAGAAATGGTATTCTTGTTGTTTTCATCAAGACTTTGAATTGCTACTTTGCACAACACAACATTCCAAAATGGACAATCTCGAAAAGCAAGCAAACATTCAAGATGAATTTATGACTAGAAAGACCTGAAGGTCTTGAGTCGCTCCACAGGCCTGAATTTCTTATGGTTTACTATAAAGAATTTGGCAAATTTATCTAAATGCTTAAACTTATATATTATAAAATTCTTGTGGTTCTTAAAGCAGAAACAAAGTAAAATACAGCAATGTGGTCAAAGAAAAACTAGATTTCTCAAAACTTGTGGTTCTTACAGAGAAATCAAAGTAAAAAGAAGCAATCATGTGGTCAAAGCGAAAAGAAGGTAAATGATTGACCAATATTTTGGGGATTTTCAGACTGATGATAAAGTTGAAAACTGTAATTATGCCAAATTCAAGGGCACATAATTCAGTATGTGAGTTTATAATCAAGCTGAAAATTAAACTTGTGCAAGATCTTATGGTCAGCATCATACTGTCCAAATTTTGTCATTATTAGTCTATAATCGTGGCCGCAAAAGTGAAAAAAGTGTCGAAAACTGAAATTTTGTCAATTTCAAGGGCACATAACTCAGATTGTAGCAATGCAATCGTCCTGAAAATTACACATAAGCAAGATCCTGATGTAAACTAGATTCTGTCCAAATATCATCTTGATTGATTAGCAATTATGGATGTAAGAGGGAAAACAAAGTCGAAAATGGCAATTTTGTCAAATTCAAGGGCACATAACTCAAGATGTAAAATTCCGATTAGGCTGAAAACTACACCCAGGCAGGATATTATGCTGATATATATTATGTCCAAGTTTTGTCTTGATTGGTTAATATTTGTAGATTTTAGAGTAAAAATAAAGTCATAATCAGCTATTTTTGACATTCAAGGGCAGATAATTCTGGTGATTCTGGTTCAATCCAAATTCTTTCAAGAAATCTGAGAGAGGGTCACCCAAGGATCATTCCTGTGAAGTTTGGTTGAAATCCATCCAGTAGTTTCTGAGGAGAAGATTTTTAAAGAAAAAGTTTACGGACGCACGCACGCACGCACTGACGCACGACGGACACATCGCCATGACAATAGCCCGCTGGCCTGAAAGGCCAGTGGAGCTAAAAACGGATTGGAATGGATTAATAGTGAAACGGATTGTGGTGTGGATTCTGTGTTCTTGTCAAGGTTAGTTATTTTTCCTGTCCAAGTTTGAATTAACAGTTAACCTTTGTCTTCGTTGAAAAGGACCTCCTTCCAATCCCACCCGCCTAGAACACAAGCAAGCAGTCATTGACTTTACTTCGTAACTCGTCATTCATGCATTTTAGCTTACAGAAAACGTATCAATATTTAAAAATCGGAATGTAATAAGTTTCTTATAGGCCATGTCCGCGGCTATCAGTAATTTAAGTAGAAAAAGAACGTTTTTACAGGAATTATTTTCTTTGGGTCAATAACCGTTTTGCGATATCCGTCATTTTAGAAGTAGTATTTCTGGCGAAATATTTTACTATTTCCATTTCACGAAATCTAAATGAATTTTGCTTCTTTTACTACGAATCCGTTTGTGTAACAGGATAAACAGAATAATAAGTTACGGCCTGAAATGGATCAAGTTTTTCCGGCTCGGCTCCGGAATTTATTGGGTTCGTCTTCGACTCACCCAATAAATTCCTACGCTCGCCAGAAAAACTTGATCCATTTCAGGCAGTAACATATTATTTTATATTTCTCGCACCAGTGCAACCACAATATCCAAACCGAGCCTCCAGCTGCTCTTCCACATAGATGATTCACACCCATTGGTGAGAGACAAATGAATTTTGTCAAATGTCAGAATGGATACTGGCCGAGCCGGGGTTCGATCTCGAGACCTCTGGATTGACAGACTCCGACGTAACAAACTGAGCTATCCGGGCTCGACATTCAAATATTTGAATAGGTATAGATCTCTAACGGATCTATAAACTTGATGAAATTTCTTTATTCAATACTCCGTTTTCTATGTTTGAATATTCAAATTGTTGTCTATACATACGTTGCACTTTCTTTCTGAATTTGAAGTCCATAGAACTGAAAAGTTCTTATCTTTTCGGTTTCGTAGTAAACAAACTTTCGAGTGGAGTTCATATGCTTACCACGAGACCATGATTTCGTGTTGTTGTCAAAGATTGACTTTCTAGGACAAACTAAAATGAATAAATGAATGGTGTTTTAAGGCCCGTCGACAACTAAAGTCATATTTGGCGCACTCACGTTACCTCACTACAAGATGTATTAGGATATGTATTAGTTACATAAACATCTAGAGTGGATATGATAAAAATACGATATTCTATACAACAGATAAAATTCTAAGCAAAATAACAACACACCATGAATAATCCGACGTGAGTATAGGACAAACTAAATAGGATGTTTTTTTCGGAAAAAGAAAATAAGAATGTAAGGATGAAAAATAAAAATGTTAGGTCAAAGAATGGGGAACTAGCGTGTTAGTTACAATCAAGAGGGAGGAAGGAGTGGGGGGGGGGGGGTAAGCTTGTTACAGTAGGGGTTTAGGTTATAATAGGGAGGTGGGGATGCTTATTAGACTGAGGCGTTAGCTTAGAATAGGGGGAGGGGGCTTATTTTATAGAAAAAGGACGTTTCAGCCAGAATCAATTTCTGGCTTGAAAGCCACCCGATATTGTCTATTTTGAATCTCGATCTTCTTCTCGATCAGTCACGCCGGATTATTCGTGGTACATTGTTATGTACAATATTTCGTATGATATTTTTAATCATTTATACTTCAGTTATTGCTAATAGGTTATATGCCCTATGAATTTTCCGGTCGGGTGGACTCGGGCATGGGTGACCTCTGATCTGGGAGGAGCCCATGTCCATTCGTGCTCACGTCGGATTATTCGGCGAGGTGCTTTGTATTTATTTATATGATTTTCCGGTCGGGTGGACTCGGACATGGGTGTTCTCTGATCTGGGAGAAGCCCATGTCCTTTCGTGCTCACGTCGGATTATTCATAGCCTATTTTTATAATCTCTATATGGTTTTTTTATCTGCTTAATTTCAGTTTGTTTAATTTATTTAGATGATCTATGGATTTTCCGGTCGGGTGGACTCGAACATGGGTATTCTCTGATCTGGGAGGAACCCAGAATTTTATCTGTTATATTATATCGTATTTTATCATTTCTCCTCTGGTTGTTTATGTAACTAATACATATTTATACATCTTGTAGTGAAGTATAATTACAGTGAGTGCGCCCAATATGACCTTAGTAGTCGACGGGCCTTAAAACTCCATTCATTTATTCTTCTCGATCAGTCGTTTAGCGAACAAAATCGGAGATATTCTACTTGTTTCTGTCTGCTGCATCATGGGTGAGAATTTTGTCTTCTTCATACAACCCTAAATCACACGACCAGCTGGTGTCAGCATCATGTCATCCAGCTCCGGATTCTCCTCCGCGCCTGGTGGTCCCTGCTGATTGATCATTTTGTTGTTTTTCGTCTTTTAAATAAATATCGTACGAATCCTTAAACCAACATTTCATTCTTTTTTTTCATAAATTTATAATTTACTGTTTAAGGTTCTTTCATCTGAAAGTATGATCGACTTTTTATAACCCATTACATCAATATCATGATGGAGACCAGGGTTCAAATGGTTCTTCGTCCATTTTTAGCTTCTAATAAATAAAGTAAAACAATAAATTTATAATACAGATTTAATAATTGAAAAAAACAAGAGGCACAAGAGGGCCTGAATCGCTCCACTGGCTAAAGTGGAAGAATTATCCAAAGATTTCTTGTAAGCCTTACACAGCCAAATCTTGAAATTTGTGAATGAATTTTAAAGAGAGACTCAAAGAACATTCTTGCAAAGTCTGGTTCAAATTGGCCTAATGGTTGATTTTTTAAAGAATTTTCTTATGATTTCTCTAAGTCTGATAAGCCCCTTTCTCCCTGCCACGACCACATTTTTTGACCAATGGAAAAAAAATGTGAACAAATTTTAAAAAGAATGACTCAAGGCACGTTCCTGCAAAGTTTGGTTTAATTGGGCACACGGGTTGATTTTTAAAGAATTTTCTTATGATTTCTTTAAGTACGATAACCCCTTCCTCCCTGCCACGCCCACTTTTTTTGACAAATGTAAAAAATTGTGAATAAATTTTGAAAAGAAAGACTCAAACAACATTCCTGCAAAGACTGGTTCAAATTGACCATATGGTTGATTTTTAAAGAATTTTCTTATGATTTCTCTAAGTCTGATAAGCCCCTTTCTCCATGCCATGGCCACATTTTTTGACAAATGTAAAAAATTGTGACCAAATTTTGAACAGAATGACTCAAGGCACATTCCTGCCAGGTTTGGTTAAAATTGGCCCAATGGTTGATTTTTAAAGAATTTTCATATGATTTCTCTAAGTCTGATAAGCCCCGCCCTGCCACGCCCACATTTTTTGACGAATCAAAAATTCGCGAACAAGTTTTGAAAAGGGTCACTCAAGGAACATTCCTGCCAAGTTTGGTCAAAATTGGCCCACTGGTATAAGAGGAGAAGATGTTTAAAGAAAAAGTTAACGGACGCACGGACGGACGGACGCACGAGTTTCCACAAATAAGTTTTTGTCTTATATTTAAGTCATACATGTACTTATACAAGCATACACACACGTGCACACGATTTCAATGATAAAAGATAATTATACAACTCCGTTGGTTCTATTGACCAGTGTATTAACTGATTAACGCAGTTATTTCCCTTCAATCGTACATCAAATCGGTTTACAAATAGTTATCAGCTTATAGCGCTAGAACTTCGTAACGATCAAGTTTAAAGGTGTCTCTACGGCTCTTGCGGTCGAATAACATTATTATCAAGAAAGAAAGCTCCGAAATTAGGAAAAAAAGCCGAATTAATCTTATTTTAGACTGAACATGCCGGGCAAAAATTCCTTTTAAGATATACAACCGTCAATAAAAACACCGCTTTCTAACCATACGAGATGCACCAAATTACACGCACTCGTAAATACACCTTATATAAGTTGATTCAGCGTGCAAGATTTAAAGATTATGCTTCGAGAAGAAAATAACTTACGAATATTATTTTACTCTATATTCACACGCGAGGGAGGTATTTTTGAACATATTTGTCAAATATTTCCCTAAGTATGCATTAATTCAAAATTGTAAACCGTTTATGTTTGTATTTGGAATTGAAATATAACGCAGTTTAGGAATTACTGGCTTTTTTTTCAAATTTCGTCTCTGGCCATTTAGTGCTACTGGGGTTTGTATACATTAACCCATTGCATGCTAAGTAAAACAGTGGGCTTGATTCACTACCCAAGATATAAACTTACTTCTATAGGCCTGAGTCGGTCAAAATAGAGAAAAAAACGGTTAGTCAGATCAGAAATTTTCAAAGTAAAAACATTAAGAAATATGATATACAATTTGGTATTCAATATTTACTTAAAATACTACGAACTTGATCTTGTATAGAAAATTGTTAACGATTTAATTAATCTCATTTCACAGGTTTGTTTTGAAGGACTCATTATTAACAAAATACAGCTAAATTCTTTGAATAACGTATCGATTAGCAGAAACGAACACGTTGATAGAGCGCTCGCAGTAATTTTCAAGATTCGCTTCATTTGTATCAAAGTTTTCTTACGTACTCTATTAAGGATCATCGAGATCCGAATTTATGTGGGAAATGGTTAATCTGTTATTCGCCCCATGAGTTGCGCGGTAGTTCAAAACCGCGTGAGCACTTTAAATAAACCGGTTCAAATAGGGGTCGTTGATCCGATATTGATTCGGGGGAATGTATATTTAATCTGACATTGACAAGGGTCATTGATACGAATTGATTCCTGGGGAATGTATATTGAATCTGACATTGACAAGGGCCGTCGATTCGAATTCATTCCGGGGAATGTATATTTATTCTAACATTGACATGGATCGTTAATTCAAAATGGATTCGGATTGATGTATATTTAATCTAATAAACGGAATGTACTTGGAACTAAAGACGTAGTACAATCATTCCTCGTCAGTACGCTGAACTTTAAGCATGGATGGAACAGGCATGGATAATCTAAACGAGGTTTGTATCTTTTCGTATTCTTATGGCAATTTCATTTGTTCTACAATTTTATTCGCGAACAATACGCAACGATCAATATAAGAAAATTTACGTTTTCTGTCACATATACGATGTTATTTTGTAATGTTGGTAAATGTAATTTGTAATTAATTTTCAACAAACATTTTTTTAATCAATCAAAGTGTACACAATTATGCAGTTATCTTTTCATTGTTACAGAAACCTTCTTTTGATGGTAGCCTTATTGTCCTAGACGACAGCAATCAACAAGGAACACCAATTATAGGGAACAAATTTGACGTAAGTTATCATTTAATTCATAATTCTATTATTAATAATATCGCTCTTGATAAATTTCAAGAAAAAACTTATTCGTGTTTATTTTTAAAAACAAGCATCAACTCCTCGTTGAAGAAATACTGTATTATTTCTAACTTTACCTCATACTTCTATGTATTTACTATCGAAAAAGAAAGATCTACAGAATCATTCTATGTAAAAGTAATTATTGCGATTATATTTTCAGCCCAGGGGAAGATTGTTCAGCCCAATGGAGTCAAGTACTCCAAATAATTCCTCAGGAGGGGGCGTGAATTATCATTCGTATGTGGAGGTATGTACTTTTTCGTCTTAGTTTTTATCGGGTAATAATGATAATAAATCTTTATTTAAAGAAGGTAACCCATTAAGTTGTCATGAATGAAAACTCATTTACAATGAGGCCTTCTGAAACTATAACATGACAAGTTACAATCAAGAAGAAATATGAAAACAACATGAATATGAGTGAATATGGTTTGATACAAACACAAATTAGACACGCGGTATGAAAAAAATCGTTCTTTTAATGTCATTGCTGTATAGTTTTATTAAAAAATGGTTTACCATTCTATTTTTCAGATGTCCACGATACAATGGCATGGGCATGCCATACAGAAGGTGGTCTCTGACCTAGAGGCCACCATAAAAGAACTCCAGGACAGCTTGGAGAAACTGCAGGCTCAAAAAGCCGAACTTATGAAGTTGTTGTAACTGTTTAGATCTATGTGTATTCGTGTGTGTGTTTTTTTTCCTTTCTTTTTTCATTTCAATATTTCGTTTACGATGTCCCATTCTCAATTATTTTTTCTGAAAATATAGAGATAAAAGAAGTAATCGTTTGGTTATCATTAAGGTTTACCAACTGAGAATGAAAACACCACTTTCTAGCCATACGAAATGCATCAAATTTCACACACATGTAAATACACTTCACACAAGTTGATTCACCAGGCCGGATTTCAAGATTATGCTACAAGAAGATAATAATTTACAAATATTAATTAACTCTATTTTCATATACAAGGGAGGTAATTTTGAACATTTTGGTCAAATATTTCCATAAGTATGCATTAATTCAAAATTCTAATCCATACAAAATGCTTATATTTGTATTTGGAAGGGAAATGTAACACAGATTAGGAATTACTGGCATTTTTCAAATTTCATCTCTGGCTCTGCATTTCATTCTCAGTTCGTAAACCTTAATAGTTCTTTTATCTCTATATTTTCCGTCAAACAAAATACGTCTTCTTTCAATTTCGCATATTCTATTGAAACCATATTGAAAGATAATCATGTAGAAAAATGAATGAAACAATTTTGTAGTGAAAAACGGATTATTTTGTGTTTTTGTTAAAAGGGATGAATATACTAATAGGTAAGTCACATGGTATCGTTCTTCAGGATAAAAAAGTGATTTCCATTAATAATTTCATTATTCCATAATTCTGGTTATTTCGATAAGAGTCGCACAAATTGCAAAAAGGATGTCAAAAATACGGAGCTTGTTTGGAAAAGGGTTTCATAAAGCACAACGGCACGCGTTCAGGTGTAAAGTTAAGGTCGTCTAAGGTCAGGCGACTAACTCTTTTATATAAAACGTACCTCGGCATAGGGGCTCATGACAGACCTTTAATAGAATCTTCGCTATTTCGATATTAATCTATATACGAGGATTGTGCTCAGACTTTTTTCGCATAAATCAAAGTCCTGCAAATTAATAAAATGAAGGAAAATGTATTGTTTGAAAGATGTTGAATTATAAATGCCTATCATATGTACTGTGATCGATAATCAAAATGTGACTTACCTATTTATATATTGATATACATGTACATAGTATAATACATAGTTTCATAGTAGTTAAATTAGAACAATAGTTTGAAAGAGTGAACAGAGCATCGTACACACGGTTTAACAAAACCATGTGCACGATGCTGTGTTCCAACTCTCGTTATAAAACAAAAAAAACAGGTTCTCTTTTCGAATCGTCAGTTACGTTCGAGGATGCCGTAACTATGACTGGTTTCAAAAGTTGTTGCAGCTTTTCCGAACGAAGCGAGCGATATTACGCATGGAACAAATAAACGATAACAGCAGCATGTTTGGCACTTTGGGGTCAATATTGCCAGTTATTAACAGTCATTAACAGGTATTAATTATTGATTTCCAATGAGTCTATCTATTTTGGGTCTGTCGAATCTACGAGTAATTAGGTAAAGGTCACTTTGACTTTAACTTAATGACAGTTATTGTTGTAATGCAAGCGCTGGTCGGTAAGTGTGTTTCAATGTGTTAGATTAAGATCAGCGATGTAAAGATATTTATCTGATCTCGTTTTAACCTAAAGACAATAGATTTTGATTGACTTTGTCACTTTGTCCGTACGCTCTATCCTGCAAAAATGTTATTATGCACGCGCTGGTCGGTAAGTGTGTTCAATGTGTTAGATTAAGATCAGCGATGTAAAGATATTTATCTCATCTCGTTTTAACCTATAGACAATAGATTTTGATTGACTTTGTCACTTTGTCCGTGCGCTCTATCCTGCAAAAATGTTGTTATGCACGCGCTGGTCGGTAAGTGTGTTTCAATGTGTTAGATTATGATCAGCGATGTAAAGATATTTATCTGATCTCGTTTTAACCTATAGACAATAGATTTTGATTGACTTTGTCACTTTGTCCGTACGCTCTATCCTGCAAAAATGTTGTTATGCACGCGCTGGTCGGTAAGTGTGTTCAATGTGTTAGATTAAGATCAGCGATGTAAACATATTTATCTGATCTCGTTTTAACCTAAAGACAATAGATTTTGATTGACTTTGTCACTTTGTCCGTACGCTCTATCCTGCAAAAATGTTGTTATGCACGCGCTGGTCGGTAAGTGTGTTTCAATGTGTTAGATTAAGATCAGCGATGTAAAGATATTTATCCGATCTCGTTTTAACCTATAGACAATATATTTTGCTTGACTTTGTCACTTTGTTCGTACGCGCTATCCCGCAGTGATTAATTGAACACGCTAATTTTAAACTATTGAATATGAATTTCGACCATTCCCAAACAACTAATACCGAATAACTATGAAACGGTTAAATGTAAAAAGTGTATCTCTCTCTCAAACATGACTTAAAATGATTTCCTTGATATTATTTAAAAATTATTCTTTACCAAAACGATGAGTAATTCTTTATAGTAGGAAAACATTGAGAACAAATGAGATATGTATATATATATTCAATAACTGTTTCCCGTTGTCTCAATATTTCATATAATTTGTTATAGAATGTTAAGGTATTTTATCAGTATGCTTTTTGATCAGTATGTGATGTACTAAATATATTTTTCATAGATTGTGCTCTATCTATTAACCCATTACGAACCGACAACGTTTCAGTCTCGTTTAAACTCAGGGATGTTATTTGTTGTCGTCTGCAACAAGTATACATGTTTGAACACGTTAAAATTTGATAATGACGAGGGGTTCAAATAATCAATAAACGGATACTTTGATTCAATTTGGTAACCGTTTGATAAATAATGGTCAATGAAATTTTCTACCCATTTTTAGAGGTTTCCCTGAGTATGGATATTAAGTTTAATTTGTCTACTCACACCTTAGACAAACATTTAAATGAAAGGAATAAGATGTCTTTTGTATTTTTGAGTAGGGAGATTATGCTTGATTCGATTGAAAAATGGTTGAGTGAGCCAGATTATTGCTTTAGAAAAGGGAAACGTTTCGAAGCTATCAAGAGCTTTTCGTATAACACTGGAATTCTTGGTTATACAAAACGTCCGAGTCAAACTATTAAAGTTGTCTATTTTCGGACAAAGCACAATATTTTTGTTGTAACTGCATTTCCAGTTTATTGTGCTAAAAACGAGTAGCTAGTCCATTTAGTGACTTTTTAACAACATACGTCTCGTGATAGATGAATATCGAAAAACTGGGTGTCATGTGGGCGGGGTTATATTACCGGACTGTGAATAACTAGGTGTCATCATATTGACCAATAGAGGAAGTTTCTTATATACATTAACTTTCAATCGTGAAACGCTACAACGAATTTAACGTTTGTATTGCAAAGATGTCTCGAGTAAAAGTCCACATAGGGAATGAACGATATGTCAAGGTGTGCAAATGGGATGATGAATTGAGGGTCGATTTATGACAATACGTATCCAGATTTCCCACGAAAAGAGGCATTAGTCTGCCTCTATCCCGATGGAAAATTTTCCTTGACGATCTGGACTCCGTAGATAAAGCACTGGCGGAGAAAAGGGACTACGTAAACCACCTTGGTGGTAATGTGTTTTGTACCGTGAGGAAAGACAGTGTTTGTGTTTATATAAGACAACATTGGAAACCCCAGGAAGATGTAGTTTCCCAACCGAACGTTTTACCTGAACTGGACGGTGTGGTACCTTGTTATTTGAATAGTTCTCATGCCAATCAGCTCGGCGTGCGAAGAGTGCAATCCTAATACTTATAAAAACTTTATTGACTGGTGAAAAAAGTGAAATTGAACGATGATTGGATTGTTATATATGATAATTTTACTTATCAACGACTTAGTGAGTTATGACAGAAGACAATTAGATATAGATCGTTTTGAAATACTTGTAGATATGATGTTGTATGAAAGACCTTTGTTTTCCAATATATTATAATATGTTTGTTGTATTTGTTTTACAATGATGTTTTAATGTATAAATTATATGTATTTGTCGTAAGAATGTATTGCTATCAATGTCTTTATAGTAAATAAAATGTCTGATTGGAAAAAATACTGGGCGTTACAGCGCTACGGTAGTATATCCTAACGCAAAAAAGGGGTAACGATAATACCTGTACGCGCGCGATAGCTCTGTTTTACGTACTCCACGGTATCGGCTTTCGTCGGACGCTGCGTCGGTCATTAATAAAACATTTACCCCTAATCGACGATTAAGCGTTAAGGAATTGGAATGTTAAGGTTGTTACTAGGTATGTGTATCGATTAATTAGCGGCATTCTTTTCTCTCGACGTGTTAAAGCGCATTATCTATGTCATCTACTATTATAGGTTATTATTTTCCTTCGACGTTTTATATCGAAATAGCGAATCCGATCCAAAGTGGACGCTATGAGTCATTTCCGGTTTTTGCCCTCTGTCCGGGGGTTAAAGGGGACGAGGGGGCGGTGGGCGACGCTGATGACGTCACTTCCGGTTGGGGGCGTTGGTCACGTGATGCACCAAAGTGACCCATTTGTAGTTTTGGGTTTTTTTGGGGGGGGGAGGTTGCACCCCCAAGCCCCTCTATGGGTCAACCCCTCTATCTTTTGTACATCTTCTTTTAAGTTTCCTTAAGACTGCAGACTGCAAGACCCTGTGAAGACAAGAAACATGATATATCATTCAATTTTTTTTTGTAAACAAATAAATGACAGATGACCCATTCAAAGACCTATATTGCAATATAATGTATTACCGACCTTTAGCATATCTGACTACATGTCATCACATAGATCAGGGTAGCACTTGGTCAATAAACTTGTACAAATGTTTGGAACTTTTTGTTTCTCTGATGCCGCAGCGGTGGCTCAGTCGGTAGCACATCAGACTGTCACTCGTGAGGTCCCGGGTTCGATCCCCGGCCGCGGCAAATATCCTTTCAGACAAAATTGTCTCCCACCAATGGGTTTGATATCGTTAACCTAAGTGGGCGAGCAGCTGGAGGAATGAATGAATGAATAGTGTTTTAAGGCCCGTCGACTACTAAGGTCATATTGGGCGCAACGGCAACACATACCTGGACGTATACAAAATGACTGATATGTATATAGTTACATAAACATCCAGAAAGGTAAATTATAGTGACTATATATCAAATTCAAGGATAGATAATGTTACCTTGTATAAAATTAATCAATACTAGTATTATAACAAAATATTAAAACTAGACAAAAACAACCATGAACCATGAATAATCTGATGTGAGGACGAATAGACATGGGCTCCTCCCAGATCAGAGAACACCCATGTCCGAGTCCACTCGACCGGAAAATCCACAGAACAAATAAATATAGAATATTAAACGTAACTAAAGTATCACAGATCAAATATCACAGACTATAATAAAAAGAGCTAAATCTTTCTAAAGAGATTACACTCTTTAAGAAAGTTAAAAATCGACTCAGGCCTCACGGTATCAAATAACGATTTCAAATTATCAACATTAAAGTGCCTGTTTCTTATGATGGCAAGATCTACACAATCAATGAGTAGATGTTGGACAGTAAGTGTCTCATTACAAGGAATACACTGTGGTTCTACCTCGTTCTTTAATAGGTGCGAATGGGTCAATGAATGAATGAATGAAAAGTGTTTTAAGGCCCGTCGACTACTAAGGTCATATTGGGCGCAACGGCAACACATACCTGGATGTATACAAAATGACTGATATGTACATGTATATAGTTACATAAACATCCAGAAAGGTAAATTATAGTGACTATATATCTAATTCAAGGATAGATAATGTTACCTTGTATAAAATTAATCAATACTAGTATTATAACAAAATATTAAAACTAGACAAAAACAACCATGAACCATGAATAATCCGATGTGAGGACGAATAGACATGGGCTCCTCCAAGATCAGAGAACACCCATGTCCGAGTCCACTCGACCGGAAAATCCACAGAACAAATAAATATAGAATATTAAACGTAACTAAAGTATCACAGATCAAATATCACAGACTATAATAAAAAGAGCTAAATCTTTCTAAAGAGATTACACTCTTTAAGAAAGTTAAAAATCGACTCAGGCCTCACGGTATCAAATAACGATTTCAAATTATCAACATTAAAGTGCCTGTTTCTTATGATGGCAAGATCTACACAATCAATGAGTAGATGTTGGACAGTAAGTGTCTCATTACAAGGAATACACTGTGGTTCTACCTCGTTCTTTAATAGGTGCGAATGGGTCAAATGAGTATGACCGATTCGCAATCTGGCCAAAACTAATTCCTCGCGGCGGTCAGACCGAAGACCTGGCAGCCATTAACCAAAGGGTTAAACATTATCTTTCTATGGATTGGTGAGAAAAACTGCTATTTCTGAAATGTGGAAACAGGAAATTGGACCAGTCGAGCCTGGGTTCGAATCTACGGCCTAAGGATTGACAGAGACAATATTAAAGACTGAGTGTCGAGGATCAGCACAGCGTGCTTCTCTTCACATTGTCCTACACACTGTTTTGCATCAAACACAGGCATTATTTTAAGGAAACATCTAACCCTCTCCAAAACGCAAAATGATAGGCAAGTCCTTTTTGGCAGGAGTTGCAGACGACAAAAATGATTGGCAACAAAAGTGAATCAAAGTGCTGAGAGCACTGTAATTGGACGTCTCTGATTGATTGAGCAGGATTGTACATGAACGAAAGATATTTTATTCATTCTTCTGTGTTTAATTCTATAAGATCGGTTTCGGACATACGAAATCGGCTTTAATACCAGAAAACCCTTCTCAGGCTTCAAATTGATTTGATTGCCGTTTCAAGACAACTGATTTGTCGCTATGAATAATCACTATTAATTTGATTACCAAATTCAATTAAGGCCATGCGATTAGCATTTTTGTCTTCTTGTTTCGGTTTACTATGAGTATTGTCGTCAGTTATACTTTTCATTGATTTTAAAAAGTACGCTACAAAGCAATTTATTCAAAATGTAAGCCAACGCGCTACATAAATGAAAGCCGCGATAGCTCACTTAGCAGAGCACTCACCTTGTACTCTTTACACATGTTATATCCGGAAGGCCCTGGGTTCGAATTCTACTCAGACATTGTTCTTTTTAATCATCTTTTTTTATACGCCGCCGGAGGCGGACGTATATTGGCGTCATCTTCTCCGTCTGTCCGTCCGTCCATCCGTCCGTCTGTCCGTCCGTCCGTCCATCCGTCCGTCCGTCCTTCCGTACGTCCGTCCACTTTTCTGTCAACGCAACTCCTAAGTTTCTGGCTGGATCTTCTTGAAATTTGGTCAACATGACATTATTCCCCAATGAGATCTATCATATTTTGTCGTTAGACAGGAGTCTACGTTGTATGACGATATGGGTATATTCAATCTTATTTAAATTTAGATATCATCTTTCAGTGACATCTAACGACCACCCGTTAGGGTTCATCTTCTGTGACCTTTCTTTGGACCGATCAGATTATAGCTTTGGAAAAGTTGAAAGACATTTGGCATGCGCACGGGCATGCGCACTACACTTCCGTTTCTAACATTAATAAGATTAGTAGCCATGATCGCCTCCAGTGTGGTGATTTTACTACAAAGACAAAGACCAAAATCCGTTAATTTTGAGAGCAAAGATATGGCATTTATGATGTAGATATCTTTCGGTATATTTTTAACACTAGCAGTAACAGTTTTATACGATCATCACGCTAACCCGAAATAAAGCGATGTTAACTTATGAACGTATAAACTATATATTGGCAATTCGAATTTTTAGGATCTAGATAATGATCACACTGGTGGTGAACTCGGCCAAAGCGAGGGACGTTTTTTCGCGATCAATGTATTCCGTCGGTGTTGTTTTAAAATATCGTAACTACGGCTTTATTGAAGCCGTAGTTACGAGATTTTATAACAACACCGACAGTTTGTCAATACAAAACGGTAAATCCGGTCTGTTTTTAGAACAAGTTCATTGTCATTAGAAAAAAATATATAAACTCACATTTAAACGCAAAATATCCATACCTTGTTGTAGCAAAAATTGTTTTAGTTCACCACCAGTGGATTAGCTAAGTCAGTAGAGCGTCCGTCCCATAAACCTGACGACCAGCGATCGATTACCACCTTGGGTTCATGTTTTTTTCCTACTGTGTATTTTATAGTTTTCAAAATGAACGAGTCTAGAAATCGCGGATATAAAACATAATTGGTAGTTGTTTTTTTATTTCGTTTTTGCAATTTCTAGAATAATTTGGTATGGAAAAATGTAATAAAAAATAGGGGGATAAATAGATGAAATCTGCGCGAGGTCCGATCCTTTAACCTAGAGTTTACAAGTCGACTGGTCTACCAACTGAGCTAATCATACAACTGCTCTGCAACTTTTCCAATTGTCAATATATAGTTTATATATATACCATGTAAAAAAAGTTTAGCAACACTGACTTTGTTAATTGAAAACATGTATTTTCTGTGCTATTTATTCAACAACAGTTACATACATTTTATCATATGCATTTACACACAACATTCAAAGGTCGCTTTGTGGTAACGTTAAATATTGTGATAGAAACATTGTCGTGACGTAGGTAAGGGGTCAAAACAAAAAAGTCACAACAGAATTCGGTATTGACTATAATGTCATTTTCGAGCAAGAACAGCAGTGAGACGATTTCTAATCCGCTTAAATTGTTTGTACACAGTATCAATATTCACTACCTTATCAAGAGATTGAACGTCATTCGCGTCATAACGATCACGTACACGTCTCCCTTAAATGCACAAAATGTGCTCTATGGGTGACAAATCAGAAAGAAATGGATAATAATGGGAGTACATCAACTTGTTTACGCTTAAAGCATTTAGGACTCTATGCCAGACAAGTCTTGTGCGTTCATGGTGTAGCGTCAGGGAAATTACAACGTATGGTGAACGTCTAGTAACCCTTCGTCTGTGGAGACGATCACGGGTGGTAAATGTGGATACTCTATATTGAAATTCCTGTGGAAGCTACTCGTAAGTTTTGGTCCTGATATGGAACATCTTTGTCGTGACGTTACGAAATTATGGCGGTCATCGTCTCATGGCGTTTTTCTTCGACGTCCTTGACCGGGACTATCTCAAACCACAAAAATTGGCTCCTCAAACGGTTACTTATGCATGGAGATATGCAAAATTCAAAACGACATCTTTATCGCCGGTTCCGCCACGTAGGAACACATAAGCGATATAACGTCCTTCTAACGTAAGCATATAGCGTAGTCCCACAGCGTTGAAGAAAACTCTTTTTAGTGGCTTTTTCATTTTGGGCAAAGACGATTATGTTCAGACCTAAATGTTTTCTAGAATTATGCTCCATACACATGAATACGATGGCAGACATGAAAACCGGAAATACGCACCTGGAGTGCGAGACGCACGCGATGGCGTTATAAAATTCATCTGTTTTTGTTCTCTAGCTATAATCTATCGTGCAAACGTTTGATTTTATTTCAAAACAAAAATATTTTGGTGACTTAAGATATTTACATTTTGTTGCAAAACTTTTTTTACTATGTATATGTTCAAAATTATACACCGCTTTATTTCGGGATAGCGTAAAGATCGTATAAAACTGTTACTGACTGTAGAAAATATACCAAAAACTATCTACTTCATTAATAAATGCCATATCTTTGCTCTCAAAATTAACGGACTTTGCTCTTTGCTCGGTGTCAAGCGCGTGTCTATCAACCGCAGCCATTTTCGTGTTGTTGTCATGGACAACAGACCTGCGTTTGCAACGAGAGTTTTGATTTGTTGGTGTAAAAATAGAAAAGCGGACTTGCCCATGTCACAGAAGATGACCCCTAATGGGTCATCCTCAGATGTAACATTATGAATTAAGATGAAATAAGATGCATCTGAATTCATTCAGATTGGGGTATATCTAAAAGAAAAGAAAACCATTGGAGCGTGTAACGTTTAATGTATTAGATCAGGTTCAGGTGACAATTACTGGTTAACCCATTATCAAACGACAAAATTTTGGACTTGTCCAAAATTAAAGACGTCGCAGACGACAATTTCAAACAAATGATTTTTAAACTTTTTTGGTCATTTTGTGTAGAAAACATTGTGGGAAATGAAGAAATTGCTTGCCACAAGCAATTTCTTCATTTTCCATAATGTTTTCCAAAGCCATTATCTTGTGGGGAGTCAAAAAGAGTCACTGTGTGGTAATGGGTTAATAAAAACTGGCTAAGAGTTTTAAGAACTATTCAAATGTCACGGTTGGTGTGCTTTGACTTGAAATTAGACCATATACACGATGAATAATCACGTGATACAACAATTTCAGAAATTCTTCAATAACTTTGTTAAAATGAGACCGATTTAAATTCGATTTGAAGCAGAGAAGGTGGACAGACGACACTCATTAGATGAACGTGTTGGATTTTTGAAAAATCAACTGTTTAAGATTAACCAACATTTTGGTTTATCTCCAATAACTTTTTCATCACTTGATTTTTCAAAAATCTACCACGTACAGCTTATTCCTGTTATTTTCCTTTTCTGCTTCAAACCGAATTCAAATTGGTCAAGTATTAACACAATTATTGAAGATTATCGAAAATTCTGGGCCACGTGATTATACACCGTGATATAAGCCTATGGGCTACTTAATAGACATCTGACATGACAGGTATATATGAGCCGTGATCTGGAAAAACGTCCCTTATAGCATTTTAAAAAATTGAGTTTCAAGATCAGCTTGTTGTCAAATGCAGTCCAATATTCATCCATACTGATCTCTTTAAGTTACTACAGGTCACGGAAAAGCTATTAGAGAATAACGTTGATCTTGATCAGACTGTGCGGATGCACAGGCTGATCTGGATCTAAGTTGGGCTCAAAAGCCTTAAGGTACGTTTTTCCAGATCCAGGGGCCTGTTTCATCAAAACATTTAAGACGCATATTTGACTTACCGAGGTCTTAATATCGGTTAAAACAACAATCGCATAACGCAGGTCTTGATAGATTGGTGATACGCGTTTCTTGCCCTAAACTTGTCGTAAGTCATCGGTAAGTCAAAAATGCGTCTTAAATGTTTTGATGAAATAGGCCCCAGGCTCTATTTATATTATTATTCTGCACCGTTTATTGATTTGAATCCGCCTTAAGCCTCCTTTATAGTGGCCTGCGTAGTGTGCGAGTGGCCAATATGTTAACACATATTTAGCTTAATCATACAGAATCATGTTCCGAAGAAATTATGACAATTTATCTTTTCAAATATTTTGTTGTGAATGATTATCAACTTCATTCTCTGGTTAGAGAAGGTTTAACTGTCTGAAATGTTAGTGAATGCATAATGAGGTATTGAATGAAAACACAGGAGATTAAACATCAACCAGGGAATTTATTTCTTATTTTTAAACTGCCTGGCTTGCCAGGCAGGTTATAATAACTGCAAATTCGACAGTCGATATCTTTACCCTTTTCATGCTGTTCACGTCAATTTACTTTTGCCAACACAGTTTTTGCAGGCAGTATAGACCAAGATCAGCCTGCACAGACGTGCAGTCTGATCTTAGCATACACTGCCTGCTTTCTCCTCCATTATTGTGGCAAAAACTTGATCTAATCTTATTGAAATGTCTCTTAAATTGGTAGTTTGTATAAACCAAAATTTGATGTCAGCAGGACAAGGGTAAAAAATACTGCAAAGTAATCCTTATCCGGTGAGCAAGCCAAACCTGTGTTTTCAAGCACCGAAGAAACGGCCTTTTCAGTCACAATCTACAAACTTTTTTTATCTTATTTACTTTTACGACAAATAAAGAAGAGGCTAATACAAAATTTGATGTAATTTTCGCTTTTAGTAATTACCAGTTAGTATTTTCAGTGTTTATAACAAGCTTTTCGGCTGAGTAAAGGAGTGAAAGGTACAATAGGTTAACTGTATAATACATTTGTAGCAGTTACAATATTTCTGCTCTGATTTTTCAACAAACCAATCAGTTGGACACATTACATTTTCCCTTTATCCGCCGAGCACCGTGTTCGAGCCAAACTATGTGTTTTCAAACACCGAAGAAACGGCCTTTTCAGTCACAATGTACAGACTTGTTTTTTTATCTCTCTTACTTTTGCGACAAATAAAGTAGAGGCTAATACAAACTTTGATGTTATTTTCGCATTTAGTAATTACCAGTTAGTGTTTTCAGTGTTAATAACAAACTTTGCAGTTGAGTAAAGGTGTTGAAACGTACAATAGGTTAACTGTATACTACATTTGTTGCAGTTACAATATTACTGCTCTGATTTTTTTCTCGGTCATTTACAGTGGTAGGGCTGACAACCAATCAAATTTGTTATGATTATCACGTGGTCAAGCTAACCGAGCTCTACACTTACATTTTGCGTGTGAGCTATGTGATAAAGGCAAACACCGCAGAAACTGCCTTTTCAGTCACAATCTACAATTTTTTTTTTGTGCCATGCACTTTTGCGACAAATAAAGAATAGGATTATTCAAAATTTTATGTAATTTTCATTTTTAGTAATTACCAATTAGTATTTTTAGTGTGTCTTTCAAGCTTTTCGGTTGAGTAAAGGAATCGAACTGTAAAATAGGTTAACTGTGTTATAAATTTGTAGCAATTACAATATTACTGCTTTTTTGTTCTCGAACGGTCATTGAACTGACAACCCTTAAACACATTTTATCTTTCCCAAAAAACAAGAATTTAGGGTCTTACAATTTGGAAGCTGCTGCAGACAACAAAAGGCATGTTGTTATAGATAGAATTTGTGTACAAGATAACACAGAAAATATTGAGACAAAAGGAGAAACTGCTGGTTATCAACAGTTTCTTCTTTTGATTCAATATTTTCCCAAGCATTTCCACTAGGGACGTCAAAACCAGACCCCGGTTTCTCGGAAAAAACTTAAGTACATTCTCATGAGTTTATTCTCAACTTCAAAGGGATACTCTCCAACGTTGAAGGGTATTCGATTGAAGTTCACGTGGATTTCGTGCGATTTGAGCACGGTGCTCAGATTTGAGCATGAGAACGTACTTAAGTTTTTTTTCGAGAAACCGGGGCCAGGTCTTTTTTGGGATAAGGTTAAAAACCTTAACATTCCAACAATTTCCTATCAAACTGGTCAAAGTTACATTCCGTTCATTTCGGGATCACAAAAACATCTTGTTTTTACGTTGAGCCAATTATTGAGCTAAATTGAAGCAACTACAAATGAGCTTAGGCTCTGAAAAAAACAACAAAAACAACAAAAAAAAACACATTGTGGCATTTCAGACAATGGTTGACCAACATCAGTTCTAAATGAGTGCAGCAATGATTATCACACAAGTAAACATTTAGAGTTTTATTTTCAGATATTGAAAATAAAACCTAAGAATATTAAGGATGAATCATTACACATTTCCAACAATGTTTTCTACACAGAAAGGGCAAATTACGTAAAATTTCAATTACCTGATATTGTCGTCTGCACAATCTTTCAATTTGGACCAGTCTAAATTCTGATGTTTGGTGATTTTAAGGGTATTAGAGGAGTATAGGTTTAATCCTTTCCAAAGAAAAAAAAAGCCTGGTTTTGACATCCCTTACAGAAATGCCTTTGAAAAACTGATGATAAAGAAGAAAATGCTGTACACCAGCATTTTCCTTTTAGCCTCAATATTTTCTATTTTATTATGTACACAAATCATATATTTATTGTCCACCCAAATTAACCCGGGACAACTTAATTTTCCTGTGCAAAGTCCGTTAATTGAGTGCCTTTACATAACATTGCCGAAGTGGGGTCATTACATATGCAGATGTCTCGGGTTAATCTTGCTGGACAATATCCTTATGCATTTGTAATATATTTACTATACATGGCTGGTTGCCATTGTAGAAAGAATATGTGAATTTCAATCTTCAGTAATATCCAAAGCAGGCAGTTTACAGTGCTTACAGCACTTTGATTTATCAAGGTGGCCGAATTCGATTCGACTGCGCATCCAAAACGCGCATGTTGTCGTAAATAAGATAGCGACCTAAAGTTTCAGAAAAAAAGGTAGAAAGTTAGATCCGTTACATTTTTTTTAGTTAAACTATATAAACTTTTGCATCAGTTTTTCATCGAACAAGAATAAAACGTGAAAATATTTCAGGCTGTATTTGAAACGTTTTGATGGCGTCATTTAACCACGTGCGTTTTGGCGTTTAAAGTAACGACGTCGGTAATACGGTTGAGATAAGATACACAAAATTGGCCGATTTCTGACGAATGTATCGTTAGAAAAGTCCAAGTTTGGTTCGAATTATCAGAATCTACTGACTTTTGTCTAATACGTTCCACTTTCACACTACAGTTCAAGACATTACACCAATGTTAGATAAATATATTTTACTCCAAAGCCATTTAGGCCTAAAATTTCCCTTTCCCACAATAGAATAAAACAATTTTTAGACTTCAAATGTTTATCTTAAAATATATTTTATGTTTTAATCAAAAGCAACATACTACAATCATGATTATGTTTTTGGTCAATACTTCCTATAATTATGTACTAATAGCTATACAAAAATCGAGCTAAAAGGCTGCTTTTTTCTGTGGAAAAGTGCACATTTGAGACGGTCTCCCGTTTATGTACAGTGGTGAAATTTGTTTCTGACTCTTTGTTTTACAGATCATTTACTAGTTCATCAATTACCAAAATATCATCAAATTCTCTAGGGCAGAAATTTCTAAAATTTTAACATTTGCGTCAAAAATCAGCTGAAACACTGCTATTCCGGCACTTTTGAGACAACCCCCAATTCATATACTGTGGGGATTTATTTTTATTTCTTTATTTCACACATCATGACCAGGTCCATCAATTTAAAAAATATCATCAAATTCTTTAGGGCAGAAATTCTCTATTTTTTAACATTTGTGTAAAAATATTCAAATTTCCCATTGGCCTCTATGTTAAAAATAGTCATTTCAGTTTTGAGACGGCCCCATTCTTTCCCTAGATGGTGACTTATCTTTTTTATTATCTTAAGATGTCAGTAAGGATTCACTTTATAACATGCGACAGTATGAGTCAATTCTCTAGGGCAGTTTTCTTGTTATGGAATCGCATTCGGCCACCTTAAATGTATCGCGTGTCAATTCTCAAAACGAACGTCTACTCAATTTCTCAGCGGAGATTGTCTTTATTAATCTGTAAATTGTTCTGGATCCAAACAAGTATCTTTTCCCGCTCCTTTTAACGAATGCAGACAGACCCGTAGGTAGCAATTTCATAGGGGGGGGGGGCTAAAGCCTCAGTGTCTGAATATTGGGGGGGGGGCTAATTTGGATTTTCTAAAAAAATTCAGTTTGAAAAAAGGACAATTTGGCATTTTTGGCCAACTTTGGGGGGGCTTAGCCCCCCTTTCCCCCCCTGTTCCTACGGGCCTGGCAGACCAGCCCATTTGACTTAGATGTACACCTTGATATCCGACACATTGTCTTGAAACAACTACACATTACACGTTCCCAGAGTGCATTTCAGTCAAATGTGTAAGGAACCTCTTTGTAACCTTCAAATTTCGATTGTGTTACAGATAAAAAGTGCAAAGGTTGATCTATGCCTGATGTAATGATACTAGTTTTTTGAAGGCACTGCAACAAGATCATTGCATAAAGAACTGTAATTTCTCTGTTTCAAGGTCAAAAAGACACCAGTGCCATGCTTGATATTGCCTTTTCTCTGAGTATGGCCGTGAGTAGTGTTTCATGGCGTTTCTTTGCTCGTTCTTTCAGTCTTTTTATAGCACCACTGTATTACTTTACTTCCTGTTTCAAGAAGCTTTATTCTTTTGACATAAATAGCTATCATCAAACATGCTGAAACGTTGAGCAATTTCAGGTTTTGTTCCTATACTGGGACATGATATCTACACCCTGAAGTAAAATTTCACAGGAATCTTTTGTTGGTTCACTGACTAGAGTTAGATCTAGAACTTGACATGATAAAATGGCTCCATTGGGTAGATATGCTTGGCTTCTTCGACAGATAATCTGCTCGGCATTATATTTACAATTCAAAAAACTAATGCACACGCGTATAAATATCACCCACAATAATGTACACAATAAACGTATTTATACAACAACCATGTTGTTGTAAAATATTTTGTATATAAGAACTAAGTACTCATGTAATTGAATACTAAACGTTCAAAAATATAAACTAGATACACAACAATTGGAATTCAATACATGTACGCTCGCATGAGGACAGTTTTGACTGACAGAATTACCATATATACTGGTCTTCTAAGAAAATGATTGAAATATGCCTGCGTGATTCTCGACGACACAAAATTACACAATGTGTTCAAAATTCTTTTAATTGTGTTAATTCATTGCGCAAAAAGGAATGTGACAATTGTCAATAAAAGAAGACTGTTTGGAAAATTAAAACATCATGATTTACCCCACCCATCAATTTTCTCTTTTTGCTGTAGTCATCAGCAATAAAAGCGTGTCATTCATTTTTTGTTTTTCTCCATTGATTGGGCTCTGCTAAAAATCCATGTAACTTAAAATCATCATAAATGCATTATCTGAAGCTCTACGACGATTTAGGGCTTTTTAAGCCTTTCTCATGTAACATCCTTATAATCAATGATAACTGACAACAAATCGTGCAGATTAATCTAATTGGTACTTATTCATTCACATATAAAAATTTATAAAGATATGATAATTATTTGAATAGTTATAGTCATTTGTAATGTGGCGCTTTAGAACTTTCGATCAGTATAGCACACACACGTGGGTCAAGTGCATATACGGCTCTCGAAATCTATGAAATCGATATTTATCTACTCGGTATATCGTCCAAGACGTCCGATCAATAGGGTTATAACCACTTAAACACCCGTATGATTAAACTTAAATGTCAAGATAGATGTCAAGTAGTGCAAAAGTTAAGAACGTTGAATACGTCAGTATTTGTCTCAATATTGTTAACGACGGTATATCTGTGCATCATATCGGGTATTCATTTCAAAGCATTTTATATCTATATCCAGATATCTGTTAATAGAAACACACACATAAATCAAAGTGCTGAGAGCACTGTAATTGGACGTCTCTGATTGATTGAGCAGGATTGTACATGAACGAAAGATATTTTATTCATTCTTCTGTGTTTAATTCTATAAGATCGGTTTCGGACATACGAAATCGGCTTTAATACCAGAAAACCCTTCTCAGGCTTCAAATTGATTTGATTGCCGTTTCAAGACAACTGATTTGTCGCTATGAATAATCACTATTAATTTGATTACCAAATTCAATTAAGGCCATGCGATTAGCACTTTTGTCTTCTTGTTTCGGTTTACTATGAGTATTGTCGTCAGTTATACTTTTCATTGATTTTAAAAAGTACGCTACAAAGCAATTTATTCAAAATGTAAGCCAACGCGCTACATAAATGAAAGCCGCGATAGCTCACTTAGCAGAGCACTCACCTTGTACTCTTTACACATGTTATATCCGGAAGGCCCTGGGTTCGAATTCTACTCAGACATTGTTCTTTTTAATCATCTTTTTTTATACGCCGCCGGAGGCGGACGTATATTGGCGTCATCTTCTCCGTCTGTCCGTCCGTCCATCCGTCCGTCTGTCCGTCCGTCCGTCCATCCGTCCGTCCGTCCTTCCGTACGTCCGTCCACTTTTCTGTCAACGCAACTCCTAAGTTTCTGGCTGGATCTTCTTGAAATTTGGTCAATGTTATCACCTCAATTGGTAGATGTGCATGATGCATGAAGGAAGGATTTTATGGTTCGTTGATTTTTGCCAGAGTTATGCCCCTTAAAAACTTAGTCTCTGGGGCTTATTGAAATTGCAGCCTTGTCAACGCAACTCCTCCTAAGTTTGTAGCTGGATCTTAATGAAACTTGGTCAATGTTATCACCTCAATTGGTAGATGTGCATGAAGGAAGGATTTTATGGTTCGTTGATTTTTGCCTGAGTTATGCCCCTTAAAAACTTAGTCTCTGGGGCTTATTGAAATTGCAGCCTTGTCAACACAACTCCTCCTAAGTTTCTGACTAGATCTTAATGAAACTTGGCCAATGTTATCACCTCAATTGGTAGATGTGCATGAAGGAAGAATTTTATGGTTATGCCCCCTTAAAACTTAGTCTGTGGGGCTTATTGAAATTGCAGCCTTGTCAACGCAAATCCTCCTACGTTTATGGCTGGATATTAATGACACTTGGTCAATCACCTCAATTGGTAGATTTGCATGAAGGAAGGATTTTATGGTTCATTGATTTTTTCTAGAGTTATGCCCCCTTAAAACTTAGTCTCTGGGGCTGATTGAAATTGCAGCCTTGTCAACACAACTTCTTCTAAGATTCTGACTGGATCCTTATGAAACTTGGTGGATGTTATTACCTTAATTGGTAGATGTGCATGAAGTAAGGTTTTATGGTTCATTGATTTTTGCCTGAGTTATGCCCCCTTCAATCTTAGTCTCTAGGGCTTAATGATATTTCAGTCTCGTGAACTCAATTCCTTCCAGGTTTTTGACTGGATATTTATAAAAACCTTTTTGTGAACACAACTTTTTACAGGTTTTTGTGTGAATATTTATAAATCCTTGTCAATGTCATTTTTTGTCTCAAGTTTTATAAGTGGCGGCGTATATTGTGACCATGGCACTCTTCTTCGACTTCTATCTCCACCATCGTTGGCGAAAAAACGACCGCAGTGATTTAGAATCGATCTTAACACAAATTCAACGAAATAAAGTAATGAAACGCCGATCATTTACATACAATTCCGCTCAATCAATGAGAGGCGTCTAAATATAGTGCTCCAAGCACTTTGATTTTTATTCCTGTTTGGAGTAAAAAAAGAAAAAAAAACACGGTAGCAGTTTTCCCTGGTTGTGGTTACAAAACAAATTCAATACATACTTTTCCTGAAACAAAATACCAGATGAATTGGAGCACCTAACCATGGATTCCTCATACAAGTACTACCGCAGCATCCTTACATCTACAGATGTGCATAAAAAGAAGAAATTGGGAACGTGCCGTCGGGAAAATGGCAGTGGAGTACAATAAGCAATTTAAATGTTCATATCATTATCAACGAAAATTTGAGAATAGCAATGTCCCTATCTGTAAACATATTCATACGATCATCCAGGTACCATCTGTTGCAGACCCATTGCTTCATCTTCTTAGCTCAATACACGTAAACGGGTCGCTTAAACGAAATAAATACAGATCGCTGTCACTTAGTCTTATACTAGTAATAATCATTGTTGTCATGACCATCGATCAGTATGTAAATAGGTCATGATACTGTCGAATATCAGTGATACAGATGCTGGAGAAAAAAAAACTCGTAAGAGCAACTATTTTTCTGAATAGGTGGATTTCACTAGTGTCTCATCTGAGGCTGTTCAGATGGAACCCCGATTTGTCATCGAGTCGAACCCGAGTTGCGAAATGAATTCACTCCCCGATAATCAATTTCAAAACCCTGGTTCGAAAGTACGTCTCGTGGAAACCCCGTTCCTTTAAATATGTCAAAGACTTAAACAACAATGATCAAAGAAAAGGAACCTATCATACACAATACGTGCATTAAATTGGGTAATCATTCTAAAATGTGTGTTTTCAGTAAACACATCAAGAAAAACAAACGTTTTACAGAAGAGATAATCCGAACTGGTTTTGAACCAACGGCGTTCCAAATTTCAAACTGAAAAAAGGTTGCGAGGTTAATCCTTTCCCGATTGAGCTATCGCTGCTGCTGATGATATAGGGTGTCTGTTTACATTATAACCATAGTGTATGCATGTATCGCTTTCTAAAGATCTTACCCTTTACACAATAAATATTACGAAAGTCAAAAAACTACAAGAAAATGATTAAATCGGAAAAAGATCGTAAAGTTGGTTAAGACGTGGCATGACTTGAATCGGCCAATGAATCGTATAGTATTTGTTAGAGAACACATAGAAAGTAGGAAAAGATACGACAGTTTTCCTGTATGGTCGCAAAATCTATTTTGAATTTTGGTCAACTGGCAATTGAGTCTGAGAAAGGGTTTTTTGGTAATGAAAACCCATTTCGCCTGTCCAAAAGTGGTTATAAGAATTGTACGTCCTTTCGGACGTCCAATTAAAAAATACACAAATATTGAAAAATTTGTGTGTAAAGGACAATTGCTTATCACTAGCACATACCTTTATTCTATCAATTTCAAAACCATTTCTTTGAAAGAAAGCATAATATCTAAATAATTCAATCAATTCAATTTCATATTCATGCAGTTTATTTCTAATTAATGACCAATATTCCATGAACTTTTGATGATTCAACATGACTTGTAAACATTTTGTACAAGAGGTATGACATCGCTGACGTATTAGTCTTTAAAGAAAGTATTGCTGTAAAAGATGGAATGTTGATACAAGATTACAACTTAGTTAGAGTTTTTCTACAGAACCCATGTTTTCCATTTCATATTTTTTTCTGTATTGACAGGCTACACCTCTTTTACCCCTCTCCCAAACAAAACTTGGTTTTGACGTCCCTATCAGAAAAGGCTTGGGAAAACATTGATACAAAAGAAGAAACTGCTGATAATCAGTAGTTTCTCATTTTGCTTCAATATTTTCTTGGCTACAGGATAAGCATTTTGGCCTTTTGTGGTCATTTACTTTGTCGTCTGCAGCAGCTTTCAAATTGGACCGCCTCAAAAATTTGTGAATGTCGTTTGGGAAAGGGTTAAATCATAACACAGTGCCCAAACACATGTTTCAGGTTTTGATTAACCCTTTCAAAAACAAGTCCAAGATTTGATGTCCCTCATAAAAAACAGACTTGAGAAAATATCCCGGCAAAAGAAGAAAAAGTTTAAAATCAGCATTTCCTTCATTTGTATCAATACTTTCTGTACTAATATTGTAAATATTCATTGTTTTGTGGCAGCTTCTAATTAGAATCACTCTAAAATTGGATTATTTTGGAAAGAGTTTGTCTACCAAGACATATTATTTTACCCATTACCACAAAGTGACTCATTTTAACTCCCAAAAAGAAAATGGCTTAAGAAAACAATGTGGAAAATGAAGAAATTGCTTGTGACAAGCAATTTTCTTCATTTCCCAAAATGTTTTCTACCCCAAAAGACCAAAAATATATAAATCAATTATATTTACATGAAATTGTTGTCTGCAACATCTTTGAATTTTAACCAGTCTAAAATTTTGTTGTTTGGTAATGGGTTAATATTTAGTTGTCAAGACTATAGCAGTACTATATTTGGTTCTTTTATTCTTCTTAAATGTATTCATTATGTTCTTCATATTATCACTGAATTTACGACATTTCTAGATCATATTAAAGTTTATCAAATTTAGTCTGGGTCCTTAGGAATTTTCATCTGATTATTCTTTGTGCCTTTCTGATTGTCATTTCGTTTGGCAGTGTTGATATCTTGTCCAGCAATATACCAGTTACATAGTGACCATGGAGTTCATCAGCTGTAAAGAGAAAAAAAAGCATATAAATCTGTTAAAGATACAAGTATATATGACAGTCAATGGTACAGCATAATATATAGAATTAAATTGCAATTCCCAATTGACAAAATTTCAGAATGGTTTAATTTCAGAAGAATATACATGTATTTCAAAGTCATAACAGGCATGCATGAATAGATAGAAACCTTGCATTCACATAGGAAAACATATAGTATTTAGCTAATAGTTATACATGTGCTGTATTTGCCACAATTTGCACATTTATAACTAACTCTGATTGGGACGGATATTCAAAACATGGGATGCTGTGTATAGAGCCGGGTTTCGGCTCTCATAGTCTCACTTTATCCTTTATTAGCACACTAAAGTATTTAATTTATGAGAATACATAAGCAACACTCAATGAAATAAAAGCGGTTATAGACAGGTTATGCTCCCCGAATAAGTGTTTGTCACAATAAAGGCTATCATGCAAAGCAGCATTAAACCCCCTTTTCCCATGACAGTTTTTTTTGTACACAAATTACTTATAGAATATGGTCTAGAACATCTCATTGATAACTCACAACAATTTCATTTAATTCTGCCTATTAGAAAAAGAAAGATAAGAGAAGAATTAATTTCTATATTCAAACCCCTTTTTTCCGGGACAAAGCCTCAAATTGAGAAAAACAGAATAAAGATCTCTAGGGCTTTATCATTATCACATTCAGGGACTTCATTATATTAAGTTTCATTGACTTTAAAGAAGAAGACTTGAAGAAGAGTGGACATTAGAAATAAAGGAAATCATTGACTTTAGTCTAAGGGTTGCTGAAATCTGGCTAAGGATGGACAGACTGATGGATCATGGGAAGTGTGGCGACTATAATTTAAGCTCCCTGAAAAATTTTCGGCGAGCATAAAGGTGAAATTGACGCTCAAGACTGCAAAGTTTATATATGTACATGTCTTGAAAATGATTTTTAACAATGACTTGTAGGGACGACAGCGTTTTTTCTCCTTTTTTGGACGGGTCCGTAAAAAAGACCCGTTCCCAATGCCAAATAGGTTATTTTTTTCCCAAAATCTGACAAGAAAATTCCCAATACCAAAGTTATTCCTTCTTTTTGAATGAAATTTCAACCAATCCCATTCAAATGTCGAGAAAAAAATATCCAGATGCAAACTGGAAGTTCCTTCCATTGATTTCATATAGTTAACTATGCACAGGACTCAAGTTTTGTTGCAGTCTGTGTTGAAAATATTTTCCCAATTTTTGACAAAACAACGCATTTTTCCCAATTTGCCTGGTACCGGACCCGTTCCCAAAATTATGAGAAAAAACGCTGGATGATGACGCAGCACCATGTGTATCAGAATAAATCCTAAATATGTGCCCAACACCGGTATCATCCAAAAACGGGACTCTCCAAAAACGCCCTGTACCATTTGTGGTTGGTAGCGTCACTATTGTTGATATATTTTTTCATTTGCTTCACAATTTTTGACTGGAACTTGTCAGATCTTTTCATAAGCTAAAAAACAAGATACTAATACCTGCTCTTTCAAATATTGGTAATCTCATTGTCCTGCATCAGTTCCCCTATCTACCAGGAAATTGACATTCAATAATTGTTGTTATAGTTAGTTACAGATCTGAAATTAGAAGAAAATATTAACAAATAATTAATTGGTATGATGGTGAATGATTTCGAAAAATATATTGTACAAAAACATGGTACCACTGGCACATTATGGTACGAACATACCTGCCAAATTTTCAAAATTTCCATGGAGGAGATTGTGCGTTTTACAGAAATTTGCGCCAAATTTTAACCGATTTCAGCGCGCGTGAAAAATCCTTCAAAATTTTCATGGGGGAGATTTTTCTAGAAGAACATTAGACATTAAGAAAAAATATCTAGATGAATGATGTTGCAAGCCATTTAGGTATTTCACCAATGAATTTCTCCTTTTCACTCACAATTTTCTACTCATCTTTGTTTTCTTATGTACCAAAGTTATTCTTCAAATCTTACAAAATTTTGAAGCAAAAATTTGAAACTTATTTTAGTAGCCTATGTTCAAGTTGGAAAAAATAAGTAGGAAAATTGTTTTTGTTTTGGTTTGTTTGTTTTTGTTTTTTTTGCACCAATCCTTTCTTCCTTTTGACACAATGTTTTTACCTTACAGGTTGTAAGCAGTCCTTTCTCTAAACTTTCTTTCATATCATAACTCAATAATCTAACCATTCTCCGTCAACAATCTGCTTAAACAGTTCAAAAAGCGTGTGTTAAAAGCTGGTTTTGTTTACCTATTAATGGTGGTGGTTTCGTCAAGGGAAAGAACTGCGTTTCCCAAGATTAAAGTATATAAAAGTTCGAGGGAGGTAACTGTTAAGGACAAAGAACTGAATATAATCACCGATAGATTTTGGTAATCTCAAAACACTTATTCAGGTGTTGATTTACAGGTGACCCGATTTATAGGCATCAGTGATTAACACAATGCAGGCCTGAATAGTGGACATAATTAGGTCATATATCACACTCGCCTGGAAAGGTCATAAACTGTTATGATGCGTGAAAAACATCGTAACCACTCTTTCTTTACACCATAGATAAGACATTTTAAATCAGAATTTCTATAGGATTAAGATAGATAAAGTTTTCCCGATTACACGCTTAAATCAAGTTTTCAGATTATGACTGGAAGACAAAATGAAAAACTGTTTATCTTTGAATTTAATATGACGGTAAGCGTGAGACCTGTACAAAATCGTGATTTTTGCACATTTTTGAAAAAAGATCGTGAGATCGTGATTTGATATTAAAATCGTGATATCAAGCCTAAATCGTGAAACTTGGCAGGTATGTACGAAATGGCCAAATCATGATACAAAATTTTATCAAGGTACGAAATAGTAAGGGTACAAAATGACTTTCTCGTTACCATTAGCCCTACACAGTTAAATATTTCCTATAACTTGAAGCGTAGGCTCAAACACACAGTCAAAACACACAACAATGATGTAGATATACAGTAAAAGATAAATGAAACAAATATTTTGCTTTGATTTATGTGTAGCGATATCAACGGATGGAATCAAGGGAGGCAACCACCCTTGTTCATTTTCATGACAAAATGTTGAAAGTACTGCTCATTTTTAACTTGCACTGTGTTTTGACAAGTGGAATTAGGAGTTCTAATAGCCTGCTTTATTGTGGATATGAGCGCATTTGAGTATCTATTAGCGCATTTGTGTACTTTAACTTGAAACATGAAATCAAGTGACAGAATAGGGGAGGTAATCTGCAAACTTTAAACCTCAATAACTTCGTTATTTTTCAATAAATTTCAATGAAATAAACTGAAAAAGTCTTCGTAGACCTCAAAGATAGCAACCAAACCAGATAATCTGATCGATTTTTACAAAATCAATTTTCCGTTTTTATCGCTATTATGTGTGTCACTGTGTGTCAAGTTGTCAACACCCGAAAATCAATCACAGGAGTTTCTTCCTGAAATATGATATATTCGTGCACTTTCAAAAATGTTCTCAACACAATTATTTTACATGATAACTCGTTATTTTGGATTGAAAATGTGTTTTTACCTGCATTTTACCGCTTCTGTACTGCTTGAAAACATTTCGCGATCTTCACCGGAAGTGTTATTTTTACATCAACACCGCCGTTATAGACTGGAAACACCCGTCTTTTCTCGCGTTTTTCGGACTTTTCAACATTTTAAAAATGGATTATTTTTGAAAAATCAAAAAACACATAGCCAGATTTTTTATATTATGTTGAAGTATATCTTCTCATTCGGAAGTGAAAATACAAACAAAATCTATGGTTGGGATTTTTTGTTTTATTCATTTAAAAAAGACCCGTTTTTCGCCTTTTTTAAAAAGCAAATACATGGTCAACTTTGACGCTTCAATGCAAATACTTCTTATGAGTTAATTTTTAAAAGACACATGAAATAATCCATAGAAAAGCTATTCTTTCATGTGGAATTCATAAAGATTTCAAAAGATTCCTTATAACGAAAATACAGTGAATCTAAAATACTACAAAATCGCCATTTTTCATGCCATTTTTCTGTGGATTTTATCAATTTGGATATTTCTACCAAAATACTGCGGATGTGGTTGATCATCACATATTTTTGGACAAGGTTTGGATACAGCAACATGCTCACCAAGTTTCAAGAAAATCGGTGATTTGAGTGGAAACATCATTTTACATCCTTATAGAGAATGGCTCTGTAAAAATGTAAATTTTGAAAAAGGCTGTTTCCGCTCAAGTCATAGATTTCAATAATTTTTGTATATAAGTCCTCTTTTGACCTGGTGAATGTAAATATAGCACATATTTTTCATTCCATTACTCCGTTGCCATGGAAACCAAAATCTGTATTTTGGCGGCTCATTTTCATAGGGAAAAATGGGAAAATTTGATATTTTTCGGTGCTTTTTGCCAAACATACAGACTAGAAATAACTAAATTGATCACTGTTCAGCATTTTTAGGTATTTCTTCATGACAATGAAGAAAGAAAAATAGTAATTCACTAAGTGGTTATTTCGCTGGACCTTTTTGAAAAGTGCACAATCAGCATTTTTTGGAAATATGATAAAAACATGATTTTTTTTGTCATTTTCAAATTCGTTTATTTCAATTTCCCAACCATAGAATTTCGATTTATTTTGAATTCTGTTTATTCCATTATTGATCATTGAAATATAAAAAAATTGGGCGTGTGTTTTTTGATTTTTTGAAAAAATGTCATTTAAAGTTATGTCCTAAATGAAAACTATAAAATGGTGAAAATGATAAATTGAATTACAATTATATATCTTATCAAAAAAAACAGCACTACCATAGCTTTTATCGATTCAAAACATTAGATGAAATAATGACAGAGCCTTTTTAAGCTCTTATATCACTACTCTTGTTTGTAATCCCAGCTATATTTTTTTTCTACAAAATATATGCAAGTTTACATCAGTTTCATATATTTATCGGTATTTGTTGGAAAAGTTGATTAAAATCATGAAAAGCATGCACTTGTATGGTACATCATTATTTCTATTATCATTTCAAATGATTTTTATGGTAATCTTTTTATAAAAGTGGGTGGGGCAAGATGATGTGCAAATTAGAGAAAACTATATATCTATCACGGAAGGTGATAAAAAACCACCATTAACTTTGTTTTGGACAAGCATTTTTACGTCAATGCCTTTTTATGCCCTTATATCACTACTTTTTTTTCTAATTCCATATATTTAAAAGTGCTGAGTCATCATTTTCAAGAGTAAGCCTACATTTTGTCAACAAAGAATGTTCAAATAAAGAATGTTCAAATGTACATCCCTTCCATCTATCTATTTACAGGAATATTAGATCAAAATCATCAAAAATCATGCTTTGATTTAGTACATAATTATTTCTAGACTATTATCATTTAGATCGATTTATTCATGGTATTGTTTTCATAGTGGGTGGGGTAATATTATGTGCAAAATAGAGAAAACTGGACATCTATCAATGAAGGTGATAAAATACCCCAGTTACTAGATTTGTTTTGACAAGCGATTTTATGTCAAATCAGGGGCCGCAACTGAATTATCAATTATGACTTTAAAAAAAAAGTATCGCAATTCTACAAGTCTGTATGCACTCCTCTGCCAAGTATGAAGCAAATCGGACGGAAACTGTAGGAGTTGTTCGGACAAGCATTTTTACATCGAAGTAGGAGCCGTTACTCAAAATTTTGGGAAATTTACTAATTATGTGTCAATATGAAGCATACCAAGCAAGGGCATAGTCAGGAATTTATTTCATTACACCCACTCCAGGAACGCCACACATGTGAGACAGATAGTACATTAAGGGGTCTCTCACTACCGTTGGTGTGGTTCAAGGATTTGACTTTGTGAATTACTTTTGGACCTCATTCTGACCCCGATTCCAATTATTTGAAGTGTTTTGAAAAAGGATGACCCACGGATAATATACTACATATTTGGTTGAATTCTGTCTAGCACTGTATTAGATTATTTTGTAATGGTGGAGGGACAGACGAACAAACAGACTGGTGGATGCCAGACATTGATCGATCAAGAACTAGTAGTTCATTCCGAGCGTTTCTTCCTCGGTGAGCTATAAAGCAATATCCTCTTTCGCAAGATTGATTGAATGGGTTTTATGCCACATTCAACATTTTTTGTCATATCACGGCAACTGGACTGAGCATATAACCATGCCTTCTTCAGACCTGGCATTTCTCTCAACCGTACTACTAACTATGTAGAGCATCCAATCCAAGCGATCAGCTCTTCATCTCAAATATATATAATCATGAATCATCCAAACAACAAAATTCTATTATAATCCACCTTGAATGCTGCTGTAGACGACAGAATTACTGCTTTTAAAGATTTCCTTTGAGTAGAATATAGCATCGAAAATATTGATACAAAAGGAGAAAATGCCGGTTATGAATATAGCATCGAAAATATCGACACAAAAGAAGAAAATGCTGGTAATCAACATTTTCTTCTTTAGTTTCAATGTTTTTCCATACCCTTTCTATAGTAAACGTCAACACGAGGTCTTTTATGGGAAAGGGTTAAACACCATCTATTGGTGAGTGACAAATAGCTTGCCAAATTGTGAACGGAGGCCTAAAACTATTGGGACAGATAGAGCAAATCGTCGGTGTAATTGCAAAACCTCGTATGTCGATTTTTGCGATTTTCAAAGGACAAACTTGTGTGTCCAGTTAAAGACAATTCTTGCATGTTTTGAGATATTTTTACTGATCAGCATTAATGACAAATCATTTGTGAACAATTATGTCCAAATTTCAAGGAAAACATTTCAGTTTGGGAAAAGTTATTACACTTTTTTCCCTTCCCTTTAAAATTTTTCAAAAACGCGATACGAGGTTTTGCATTTACAACGACAAAACAAGAGCTGTCCGAAGACAGCGTGCTCGACTTTCTAAGTGTAGTAGGGTCATTTTTCCATGTCTTTGTAATTCAGTAGAATCCCTTTTGCCTTGTTAAGACTATTTCATGAATGAGTGATCTTTTCCCTCCATTTTGGTCACATGGTATGAGTAAGTTTCGCTTCAGTGATTTCCCCCCAAATTGGTCATGTGACTTCTTCAGTTCTTCAGTGGGACATGAGATTTTGGTCTGGAAGGATCTTTCTAGATCATATGAGATTTTGGAATTTGATGAATTGAGAATAAAAGTAAGTTTTCTGGATTTGGTTCTCCTTTTCTCGCGATGTTTATTTTCTCGGGTGAATTGCATTTAGTGTGTTGCTATTTGCTTGATTTGTTTCGATTGTCGATGGATTGATGAAATGAGCACGGTTCTGCTTTTCCCGCTTTATTTGTCCTTGCCGCGCCCGCCTACCTTAATTAACCGTTTCTACCTTTACCCTAGCCTTGCACTATGATTCTTAATATTTCAGTACTAACAGCCACAGCAATGAGTGTGATGGATCGAGAGATGTAATTTTGGTTGTGAGACACTTAATTCCCCAAATTGGTAAGTTCCCCTATGTTGTAGATAGATGTTATGTTGCAATGATTGTAAATACTGTACGGAATATGAGACTGTTGAAATATGTTTAATTCACTAGTTAAGAGTAAAGAGTAAACTATTATAGTGCAGCAAATTATTGGAAAAGGGTAAAGTAAATGTTTAAACCGTATCGCTTCAGAGTATTGTAAGAAAAGGAGTAGAATGTCACCAAGTGGCATTCTAATCATTTTCTACAATACTCATATTGATTTTTGTGCAGACGAGTCCGAATCTATATTTTTCATAATTTTGTATATATTTTACTGTCAATTGTTTTATGTATTTTTCAGAGTGTACTTATCCTTTATACATAAGGCTGAGATGATGAAATTAGAAAACTTTGGAAACACCAAATAGACTTTATTCTCTATATTACTCCACCGTCCATTAAAGAAGAACCCGTATTATAATTTAACAGCCCAGCCCTAGCCGTGGTGGTTAGGGCCCTGTTATATAAGTTGCTTAGTATAAATGGGGCATAACTCCAAATAGAGTGGTCCCAGGGTCATGGGCCCTGATAATAAGGTAGAGGGTGTGATGGTGAATAAGTATTCCAGGTTTGGGTTGAATCCCTTTGATAGTATGGAAGTTATTGATGTTTGAAAAAACTTTAACCTTGGTTGCAACGCCAACGCCGACGCCAACGCCGACGCCAACGCCAACGCCAACGCCGACGCCCGGGTGACAGTATAAGCTCTCATTTTCTTCGAAAAGTCGAGCTAATGATAATTACCAGCATTTTCTTCTTTAGTGTAAATGACATTTTTCTTAAAAGCTCTTTCTAATAGGACGTCAAAAGCAACTCTTGTTTGGAAAGGGTTAAACATTGGGAAAACTTCCATAGTATATAACAGATACATTTATGAATCTGGAAAATTGGTGTAAGCGTTTACGTAAATTCATTAATTACTTTCGTGACTAATGTTTTTCTGTCAAGGTTGTGTTAACATCACGCATGACCCTATTGTCACTGGCATTATTATTGTTTTTTATGTGATGATAGTAAAACCAGTAAGATATATATTGTAATATCTGTCCTAAGGCACCAAATTTATTCACTTGAAACTGAATATATGTTCATTGTCAAGAGAACAAGTTATGCTCAAATCGGGTACATTTGTCCAGTTTGCCATATAAGAGCCAGCGCATGCCGCCCACCTCAAAGTAATTAAACAAAAGGCACAAAAGCTGCAACGTAACAATAACCAAGATCCTCGTCTAAGCAGACAGATCATGACTTCATAAGACAAATGCTGTCTATACATCAATTAGAAAGTGTGAAGAAGAATACATACCCTACTACAAAACCTCTGAAATAATGAAAGCTTTGGTAAAACCACTTTTTTAGAAAGGAGATAAATGCAACAAAACTGATAATAATGTATTTTTAAACTTTTACAGCATTTTGATCGGCAACAGACCAGGTGTTTTTCAATACATGCCACTTAATACATTCGATGCGGCCGACAGAAATAAACAGACGCTTGAAGATGTATCTGTGTACTTTTATCTTGCAAAGTCCCAGCGCATCGACAACACAAACGGTATATATTATATGGAAGAAGAGTTTTTGGTTTGATGAGGACCTATCGCTTGAAGATTCGCCCTAACCAGCAAAAGAATACCCCAAATATTTCTTTTTAAAATGCTGCGGAAAAATGGTCGGTGCCCAAAACTCAGACTTGGCGAGGGTGCTACACGAACTAGGACTTCCTCAGACAACAGCAAATGGATATCGCCATTGTTTAGAAACGTTTACAGCATATCGTTTGTCATCAACGGAACAGCAAACGATCCATGGGATGTTGACCAACTCACAAGCTAACAACATGCCAATCACTTCTTTGAAATATTTTGACAAAATGTACACAACAGTTTCTTCTCTTTTAAACAATTACACAAAAAACTAGAATCGCAAACGAGACAGGATGCATATACGGAATATTCGACACAATAAATTCCATTAATGATTACAACAGAATAACCCCTAAGAGAGACACATATCAACCAGCAAACAACAGAAACCATTCCCGGTACGTCCTCTGTATCTCCACCTTCACCTACAGGTAGGGGATACAATACTTATGGCAATTTGAATATTTAACATGTTTATTGCACTGATAATGTAATAAAACGCATAGCATTCACTGATACATTTTTTCATACGTCAACAGCGATTACGTTAGGCAAATGGTAGTTGCAATAATGTAACCGAAACCTTTTTGAATTTTGATCTGGGTTTCGGTTACAATTCCTTCCTATTCGTTGTAATGGAGCAGGTGCTGGAATGATTCATTCCAGCAAATTTAGCATAGTCAAACTTCAAAATAAAGCTATGGAATGTTGTAAGAATGTTACCTGACAACAGGTTAAATATTTTTCTGTCAATCCAGTATAGTTTTATGTTGAAATCACTTTCAAATAAAGTTCAATTCAATTTTGAAGCGGAGTACACACCCATTTGATTCTACTGATACTTGAATTTTCCGTTGGAAGAAATAATTGATAACAATTTTTGTTGATACTTTTTAACTGAATTTGTGCCATGGAATATCTTTTTATGGGATACACATCTGATTAGATATGTTAGTATTCGAAAATTTATGCAAGAAAATGTGTTTTCCACTATTTTGTCTTGCTCCATAAGAAGGAATAGGGTGGACTCGTAGCCACAAACCAATACCCGTCATCAAGTTTGTGGCTACGATATCGCAGCTAGACAAATGGATGCTAATATCTGCATACATAATGGTAGGATTAATGGAACCAAATTGTGCTCAAAAGTATACCAAGCGATCATTATCTATTGCATAAATAAGTTGCTTAAATATTTCATTTACTATTTGAAAGACAGAAAAACTTTTACAAGAAATTTTGATATTATATATTTTTTGATGAAAACATGACTATTTTTGGACGATCTAAAAGATGCGGATCAGACGCTGAAATTTGGCTTAACCTAGCCCAATTTAGAAATCTCGAGGAATGCATTGGAACATTTATTCATGAGTTGGGCCATAATATGCAATTTATAATAATGATCCAATCCCTGGTTCCGCACACGGTCAGCTATTTTACACTTTAACTACTCTTCTGTTGTGTGTAACTTATTACCACATCGGTGCAATTTTCGATCAGTTACAGTATTTCCATCGATATCAAATCTGCGTTAATACAACCGGGTCATCTGTTATCTTTTAACAAGTAGATTTTGTAGTATTATTGTTGCTGTTTTTAGTCTTTTCTTTCTACTATTTAACCCTTTCCCAAACAAATCTTGTTTTGAATTAATGATTCTTTTATGAAACAAAAGTAAATTCTTTGGAAACCGTTTTTTCACGATGATTTCTACGCAGTAAGAATAAAGAACGTAAATGTTGAATAATGCAACAATCGGTACCGTAACACTTCTTCAGATAAGTTATTTTTATTATTGTCTACAATAATTTAGTTTGCCACCGTAATCGACGATGTATTTATAAACATGAATAGTATTTTACATTGTCAGTCTTCTCTACCCGTGTATGGAATTCAAAGACGAACTGATCAGATTAATTATGTGTATGGAATTTCAAAGGCAAAACTGGTAAGTAAATATTCTTTCGTTATTCTGTAAGAGTTATTCTACTGTTTGTGTGGATAGTTAATTTCTTAAGGTAAGACTTGGGCAATGCACTTCCGGTATAATCGTTATATTTCGACTTATTCCGTGACCACCGTAAGTCGGAGCATTTTTAAAATGTAATATCACCTGTTTTCGTAACAACGGATATAATTGAGTGTGCCCACATTTCCGGTGGAATATTCTAAACATATCAAAATTTGAGAGCAAGGAACATTACCACGTCTATTCGCAACATACAGATTTCGTTTCATAACTGGTAAAATAGCCCATTACCCTAGTCTTACCTTAATTAGAAAAAAGTGGACAATCCTAGAAACAAAGTGGCAATATTTTCCGTGTTCAAGTGTAAATATTAACAAATCTTATTATCGGCAGTAACGTTCAAATTAGAGCAAACTATTTAAATCTTTGCCGATTGGAAAAGGGTTAAATAAATGTTTACGTTTCGTTTTTGTTGTTTAACCCTTCCCACACGACGAAACTTTAGGTAGTCCAATTTGGAAGTATTAACGGTATTTTCTTCTTTTGTATCAATGTTTTCCAATTATTTTATAGGGAGGTCAGAACCAGGGGACATGTTTCATCAAAACATTTAAGACGCATTTATGATACACCAATGTCTTAATTATCGGTTAAAACAACTATATCTTAACAGATTGTGATACGTGTTTCTTGCACTAAACTTGTTGTAATTCACCTGTAAGACAAAAAAAAGTCTTTAATGTTTTGGTGAAACTGCCTCCAGGTCTCGTTCAGGAAAGGGTTAAACAAATCCATAATAATCATTCACTTTTTCATTATATTTCAGACGAATAAAAGCTGATAATAAGTCAATTGGCACTACTTTACCATCCTCGATGTGATTTTTACTGTGTCTAAGAAATTTCCAGAGACAAGATTGGTTACGAATGTTTTCCAATACATGTCTATGAAAACTATGTAAGTACAACACTCATCATAGAAGTAGTTTTTAATTCAACCCTTTGTTTATTTACATTATTTACACGTAAAATACACGAGAGCAAAAGACGCTCAAACTAACGTACTTTTCCCCTCGTAGACCCAGTTTCGGTGTACTCTATTTTACGTATGTTTTTACTCGTTCTGTGTTTTTATTGAATAGTGACTTTTTAGATATTTCATACTGGTTAAACCAATGATATTGAATATCTTTTTTCTTTTATTGCAGATTTATACAGGTCATTTCCGATATTCTATCGAAACGGGAAAACTCAGAGGACGATATATATCAGCTTGGAAATAACCAATACGTCACTATTTCTACAATTCTACAAGGTGTAGATATGAGGGACTTCTGGTTACCTGACGGCGAACGGGAAATCAAGCCTACAAGACGCGGAGTCTTTTTCAAGGACAACCAACTTAAGTGTTTAGTAGATCTACTAGAAACAGTGAACAATTGCATTCCGGAGCATGACGATGTCAACTTGTGTCTGCACGATTCCCAGCCTCAAAGTCTCAAGTGCCTACTTGTAACCCTAATGAATATCATTTATGGGATTGTTGAATAAAGTAAAATAAATTATACATCGGTTGTTTTTATTTATTATTCATATAATCTTTTCCAAACAATGGGATCGTCCCAATGGGAGGGGAGATTTTTTCACACAAAAAACATTATTTGATAGTGGCAAGTGGATTCGTCGAGATCATTGCAAAAGACGGCAGTCAAAAATACCGAAGATGCATTGTTTATCTATATGAAAAATGTTTTTGTAAAGAAGGAAATGCATTAAACCATCGATTGGTCAAATTTAAACATGCGATAGAATTCACATCAAAATGATTTTGCATCAGTCTAATTGCAAACACACTGAGAGGGGATCCGAATCGATTACACAACATACACAATGTTAATAAAATCCCCATGTTAGTCAATCTAAAAGATTATCCCACAATAGGAATAGCTCGAGAAGGGACAATGACAAAATAAGTAAATCTTGCTCCTAATCGCTTTTTACCCTTTTACTTTCTTCGATATAGTGCCAGAAATCCTTGCATTAGAATAATCTTTTTTGTTGTGTACAGTAACTTTCAAAAGTATAAAATCATTTTTGTTGTTCGGGAAAGAGTTAAGAAAAAGTTTTTCTTAGATAATTCTATTTTTGCTTCTCATTATAATAAAGCAACCGTTTCTTTTTTCAGGTAGGACGCAAGTATGACACATGCACACGTTGATAACGGTGAATCTGGACAGATGCCACAAAGATTAGATGGCCAATAACAGAAACGCCGTGAGCCAGAGATCGGGTTAAGTTGGTTCAGTATGCAAAACAGACTCGCCTCAACTTCGATCTCATGGACATTAATGACATACCATTCGAACAAACGTACGAGGAAGTTTTTTTTCTCCGACATTCTCAGATCGATGGAAGCATGGAATGACCAAAGAAGATTACTCAAACACGTTTTATTTAATTTATCCCAAGATGCAGAACTTGCTTTTAACAAACCAATCGGCGATGATACCTGCGCAAGTGACCATGAAGGCGACACAAATGATGAGTCAGAGGAGGATTACATTCTATTGGTTGGTCGTATAAATCAAGCAAAGATGCAGTTTAGTGAAATAGATATTAACGGAATTAAATTCAAAACCGAGAATCATGAGGTTGATTTTGAAAATATTAACAAAGGAATTTTGGAATGGAACAATGGACTGAAATAAATGTGTTTACATTGGAAAGAAATCATATCGGGTGCCCACAACTTTGGAAATCCCTTCTTTTTAAAAAGAAAGACATCCGATCCGAGGTATTTTGAGTACAAAGGTGGCTGTCAACCACGAAAAAAAGGAAACACCGAACAATTGATAAAGAGAATTCGAACAGCCATACATTGGAAGAGATCAAAATTGAAACGGTTCCTTATCAACCAAGTACAGAGCCGATAAGTCCAGAACCAAATCAAAACAACGACACGAATAATTTTACACCAAGTTCACCCAAGATATGAAATACAACTGTTTGTTTGTATTTGTATATTGTACGTTTTTGACAAGAAACTGTAAAGTTACGTCATTAAAAATTGTATATTGTCCATTGCATACGACAGTTTGGCTCCTATTCACAAGTGGCCACCAGCATATTACGTAATAGCCTGCACCAATATCGCACATCGTCGGATCCTATACTACTGTTACATTGTTCCTATACAGCCGTGTTACATACTTGTTCATTTTGGTGAACAGTACCAACTTGGCGACTTTGATACGATACTTCAGCAGCCAACAAGCCGACTAACTACGTAAGTGCAGTTTAACTCTTTTTTATGGATGGCCAATATTGATGAAATTAAAAACGTTATTTTTTTCAAAACTTTTCGAAATAAATATGTAGCTTATCAAATCAATTTACAGGGTTTGAAAAAAACATATGTGCCTTAAGCTCAGCTTTAACCCATTACAACTCAGAGGGTTTGAGTGAAGGGTGGTTTTGAACAAACAGATGTTGATAAGAATTATTGGTTTTTTACCCTTCCTGCACCTGATCTTAAAACAATTGTTAAAAAGATGCATAATTGATTATTTTACACATTTTTATATATGTAAAGTTTTTAGAGAATTTAAATACCTTTTCAATGATATTATCTTGGAGCAGATGAAATAAGCCATTTTTACAAAAATGACCTTGCAGAACAGTACCCTTTCATGTTTGGAGTTGAATTTAATTTTTCTTCAAAAAGAAATAAAACAACTATTTTATCTATTTTTAAGATTTTTTTCTAATTATAAGTAAAGAGAAAATTAAGGAAATGAATGAGGTAAACATTATTTTAATTAGATGTATTTGCATAGTAATTTTCAAACAGATCCCAGTTGTGTTTGATTGCAAATTACTCTTTTTTTTAAAGAACAAAGTGCATATTTTCTTTAATGGTCTTAAAAGCTAATAAATCAAACTTACTAATCATACAAAAGAAAAGTTTAAATTTCAAAGGATTGTCATACTTTTTTAAGGTTGAAAATGAAAGGAGTTAAAAAGAGTTACTGTTTGTTCAAGACCTAGGAGTTAAAAAGAGCTACTGAGTGGTAATGGGTTATTAGTACATACATTTTCGGATGACTCTAAACACTTTCAACAATTGGATTTAATCAATCGAAAACGAAGTCATGGTAGACCGCCTATATGTTGACGGAATTAAATCTCTCACATAAAGATCCAATGGCAATGCAGTCTCGGATTTTATACAAATATTTTGCGTGAACATCCGATTGAAAATTGGGATATGCTTAAACAAGAACTAACAGCAAGATTCTCAGAAGTAATTGATCAAATACACGCTTTCACACTTCTGCGCTCAGTAAAACAAAACGTGGGCGAAAACGTTCAGATTTATGCCGAAAGGCTTCTTTCGTTAAGAGACAGTTTCTCAGTCAGAACTGATGGGTTAACAATAGAAGACAGTTGGTGGTGTTTTATGTTGATTGTCTGCGACAGGATTCCTTGAAAATAAAACGTATGCGCGACAACCCAACCGATTTAGTTAACTAACGCCTTTTTCGATAAGCACCTTTGAACATAGTATGAGGGTTTTTCCGCCCTTCGTTCGTAAAAATATTTGCGGGGCCAAACACGGATATTACAATAGTTAATGTATGTGGAGATACGTTGTATAATGAAAATCCCGCCTTAAAAGACTGCCTAAAACTGAGAATCCTTCAAGGTAGGGTTCTTGTCTTTATACATTCTTTTGAAAACTATATTAGAAAAAATGAAGACAAAGAATAGAACGTATTTATACGTAAAATTGTTGTCCGCTATGATTGGCATAACTCGCTTTCCAATAGACAGAATAGACAGAAGCAATAAGGACACTTTCTTATTTGAAATTTAGATAATGTTTGGGGCTACCAGTTTGTGTATTCAACGAAAAGGAGGAAATCATAACAGCTTATCCTGCAAGATTACCTTGCATATGGGGACTTGTAGATGTAACCCATTTTGGCGTAATGATACAGACGTTGTAATTTCAAATTTGATTATGTCATAGAATGACGTATTTGTCATTTTATCATCTCTGATGAAAGGTTCAATCCAGAACAACTCGTGTAGGACTGTCAAGAATCATTGCTAAATTGGTGTACCTATATTAGGACAGTTGCATAATTGCACTATTTGCGCAGTATATAACGAAATGAAATAAGACGAGAAAGTTGGTCTATTCAACATAGCATTGAGGCTATATCACTCGTCATAATTATGGATTCTTAAATGTTAAAGATTTGTTTTCTTATAATATTGACTTGTACACATGTCTGTTAATAAAAAACTATACGATCATTGGATTTATTGACGACTTTACCACAGAGTTATTGATTCGGTGTCTCGTGACCAGAGATACAACTTTTGGAAGAAGACTTTGGTTACCGAGAAGATGGACAGAGGACTTGCATACAAGGTTAGAAGTTCACATTGATTTTTTTATTCAAAACAGTATGGCTGAATCCAATCTTGTGAAAGTTTTCCAACATTTGACTGACCAAATAGCACAAATTAAATCTCGCAAATTCTGTACCTATGTTTTGTGGTGAAAGTTCAAAATTTGATGACTGGATAAATTGCATTGAAAAGGCATCAATTGTCAAAAAATCTCTTTCGACCCAAAAATTACCGGTAACTGCATACAAACAAAGTTTTAAAATTGAGCCAGGATCTGGAAAAACGTCCTTTATGGCATTTGATAACAACCTGGATCCAGACCAGCCTGTGCATACGCACAGTTTGATCAGGATCCATGTTGTAATCTAATAGCTTCTTCGTGACCTGTAGCAACTTAAAGAGAGCACCATGGGTGCTCATTGGACTGCATTTGACAGCAGGCTGATCTTGAAACTCAATTTTTGAAAATGCTATAAGGGACGTTTTTCCAGATCCTGGCTCAATTATATTTGGAGATGCATAGTGTAACAATCCAAATTCAAGTTAGAAACAATTAAAATGTGTCTACACAGGTAAGCAGGTCAATGTTATCTGCTTTTCCTGCAGGCTTTTCCTGCATGCGTGTGCAGCAGGTGGGACTGACCGAGACATACAGGAAGCGGCAAGGGATGCATTCCTTTGTCTAAATGATGTTGTCCATCCAGTCCTTGCCTGCTGACCACATCCGACAGGCCTCCTACGGATTGGCGGCACGTGCGTTGACAGCAGAGTCCGTCCAGTTGGTGGGATATGTCCGGGTTGGGGGTACAACGTTCCGTCCCTGCGAATGGACTGTCTTCCATCAGACCATCAGGACGAACAACGACGTAAAAGGTTACTCTAATCACTTGTTGATTACAGCAACAAAACTATATGAAAACCTCTTTACAGAAATAATGTGAACCGATGTCAAAATTGAGTTGACTTAATTTGTACGCATTTCAACATCTATATAAATGTAGAGGAGCGTTAAAGAACATACACTCACGTTTTTGTCTCTTTATTTTTATTATCATTCTGTATGATGAATGTCTCAATGGAGGACTTGAACAATTCTATTTTTTAGGGTGGCATCACCGCCTCAACGGAAAGGCACGGGCGTCGTGTCTGTCCTTTTACAGACTGGTCCTCCTTCTACGTCGAGAGGCAGATATAGTGTAGGTCGCCGTGGAGACCTTGACCGCGGTAGCTCCTACGTTGTGACTTTATTGCTCCCCATGGTGAAGTTTGGAAGTGGTAGTGTGATGAGTTACAGGGGCACTAGATGTATGACTTATGTTGAAGGGAGACTGAATTCTCAGGGTAACCTCAAGATTTTACAAGATCATGCAGTCCCATATGCCGATCTACTAGGAAATGGAAACGACCTTATATTCCAGGATGATGGAGCACCATGCCTTAAAGCGAAAATTGTGAATGAGTGGAAGCGGGAAAACCATTTCCAGTGTTTGAATTGGCCATTTCAGTCCCCTGACCTCAACCCAAAGGGCCAATTGAAAATCTATGGCAACAAATGAAAAATAGTCTCCGAAAAACCCGCAGCCAAAACATTTGAGACCTAAAGCATAATGTGAAGGTTTGTTGGGACCAAATAACACCAGAGACATGCCAACGCCATGTTCGAAGTATCCCATGCCGTTACATGTTGTTATAAAAGCCAGAGAAGTCCATATTAAAGACTGACAATTATTGGCAAAAATGCTGTTTAGTGCTCATTTTCCAAAATATGTGTTTTTTGTTAATAAAATGCCAGAATGATTTGATTTATTTTGTATAATGCTAATGTTAGTTGTTGATTAAATAATAATAAGGCAAAAAATATCAAAAATATTAAAATTTTGTGCTGCAGTGCATTGAAAACATGAGAAAAAAAGTTTGTCAAAGGACTTTTGGAGGGCATTGTATGTCTATATCCCATGTTGCTTTTATAGATCTATGATACAGTCGAAACTTATGCTGCGCCAAGAAGATACATGCTCTGTAAGACATTATGGAAAATGAAGGATTTTCTCTTGACGAGCAATTTCTTCGTTACACACAATGTTTTCAACCGATAGAAAAACGTCCAATTTTATCCACTTGAAATTTTAGTCAGCATCATCATGTAATTAAGACAACATTAAGAACAACAACCTAATAAAGATATATCATACTTAAATCGTAATTTGCCATTATATCAATGATATTCTTTTTGTTGTACTGGGGCTTTCTGGACTCTCTGGCCTTTTCGTAGTGTACAATGGGCCTTTTTCACCCCGATTAAAACAGTTATACATTATCAAAATATCAATATCAAAATTCAACAATTTGAATTTGCATCTAGTCATTTGTAATGGCATTGAATTAATTTATTTAAAAACATCTTAAAAAGAAAAACAAGAGGCCCAGGAGGGCCTGAATCGCTCCACTGGCTCAAGTGGAAGAATTATCCCATGATTTCTTGTAAGCCTTACACAGCAAATCTTGAAATTTGTGAATAAATTTTGAAGAGAGACTCAAAGAACATTCTTGCAAAGTCTGGTTCAAATTGGCCTAATAGTTGATTTTTGAAGAATTTTCTTATGATTTCTCTACGTCTGATAAGCCCCTTTCTCCCTGCCACGGCCACAGTTTTTGACAAATGTAAAAATTTGTGAACAAATCTTAAAAAGAATGACAAAAGGCACATTCCTGCAAAGTTTGGTTCAATTGGGCACACTGGTTGATTTCTAAAGAATTTTCTTATGATTTCTTTAAGTCCGATAAGCCCCTTCCTCCCTGCCGCACCCACTTTTTTGACAAATGTAAAACTTTGTGAATAAATTTTGAAAACAGAGACTCAAAGAACATTCCTACAGAGTCTGATTCAAATTGGCCCTATGGTTGATTTTTAAAGAATTTTCTTCTGATTTCTTTAAGTCTGATAAGCCCCTTTCTCCCTGCCACGGCCACATTTTTTGACAAATGTAAAAATTTGTGAACAAATTTTGAAAAGAATGACTCAAGGTACATTCCTGCCAGGTTTGGTTCAAATTGGTCCAATGGTTGATTTTTAAAGAATTTTCTTATGATTTCTCTAAGTCTGATAAGCCCCGCCCTGCCACGCCCACATTTTTTGACGAATCAAAAATTCGCGAACAAGTTTTGAAAAGGGTCACTCAAGGAACATCCCTGCCAAGTTTGGTCAAAATTGGCCCACTGTTATAAGAGAAGATGTTTAAAGAAAAAGTTAACGGACGGACGCACGGACGCACGACGGACACAACGCCATGACAATAGCTCGCTGGCCTTCGGCCAGTGGAGCTAATAAGAAATGAAAATTGAAACAAGATGTCCGTTTTACCATATCTTCGCCATAACAAAAACGCTTACAGTATGTATTGTACTACAGGTAAACAAGCAGGTGACCTGCATTTAATACCGCTTAGAGTATAATTTCCGCCTACAGTACCTTTACGTCGGTCGCTTCGGTTTGTTCACCATCTTAATGGCATAGACTCGAGTTTGTTCAATTAGGCGCCGAAACACAAGTGGCAATAACTCTGGTTTCTCTTGTCCTATTAAGCTGTAAAATTAACTCATGCAGGATTTTATGGTCACAAACATTGTGGCCACGTTGTATCTTGTTTTGGCGATAAATGTAGATGCTACAGTGAAAACAAAGCCAAAACGGCATTTTTTTCAAGTTCAAGGGCACATAACTCCAGCCTTCCTGCTCCGATCACACGGAAAATCAATCTCATCCAAGATCTTATAGTAACCAACATTATGGCAAAGTTAAGTCTTGATTGGTCTTCATTTGTAGATGCTAGAGTGGTAACAAAGCCGAAACTAGCCATTTTTGACATTCAAGGGCACATAACTCAGAACCTCCTAGTCCGATCTGACCCAAAATCGAAGTCATCCGAGAACTTATGATAATGCATGGTTTGACTAAGTTTAGTCAATATTAGTGCGTGCTAGAGTGGTGACACCAACACGTGGACAGACGGACGAACGCCGACGGTCAAAAAAACACAAAAGCTTACCTTGAGAAATTCGTGCTCCCTGAAGGTGAGCTAAAAAGGGAAACTGAAAGAATGAATCCAAGACAAAAATGAAATTTATTGTTGCATCTAGCGATTTCAATTGATACTGTAAGCATTCACCATGGTATGATTGATTAGGTGATCGTAAGCGTCGTTTCTAAATCGTATCACACCAAAACGGCCCGGCCAAGGGCAAAACGGACCTAATTTATGTTTGAATGAATGAATTAATAGTGTTTTAACCCTTTCCAAAACAACAAAATTTTATGGTGGTCCTATTTAAAAGCCACAACAGACGACAAAATGGTTGTTGATAAAGATAGAATTAGTATACAATATAGCATGGAAAATATTGAGACAAAAGGAGAAACTGCTGGTTATCAGCAGTTTCTTCTTTTGTCTCAATGTTTTCCCAAGCCTATTTTCTCAGGGACGTCAAAACCAGGTCTTGTTTGGGAAAGGGTTAAGGCCCGTCGACTACTATGGTCATATTGGGCGCAATAGCAACACAAATCTGGATGTATACAAAAATACCGGTATGTAGATAGTTATATAAACATCCAGAAAGGTAAAGTATCGTGAATATATATCTACTTCAAGAATAGATAATGTTACCTCGAATGAAATTAATCAATACTATTATTATAATACCATAAACAAAAACAATGATGCACCATGAATAATATGATGTGAGGACGAATAGATCAGAGAATACCCATGTCCGAGTCAACTCTACCGGAAAATCCATTTATGTTTGACATGAATATAATAACTTATAGTCATTGTTACTGTATTATAATCCACAACTTCGAATCCGTCGACAACATATTAAGGACAGGGTTGCCACTGGTCAGAGCAAATAAAATTCCCTGACAAAATTGGAAAATTCCCTGACATGTTTCGTCGCAGTATTTTCGTGTTAACTCGCGGTATGGGGTCAAAAAGGCCCGAAACCAGAAAGGCCCAGTCCAAAAAGGCCCGGTCCAGAAAGGCCCACTTTTGAAACTATCCAAAAAGGCCCAGTCCAAAAAGGCCCACTGTTTAAAATGATAAAATAAGACCTATATCTAAATTTTATTTGAACTTATAGATCTTCTTATATTTAAGGGTCTAGGCCTTTTTGGTTTTGGGCCTTTCTGACCCCGATTCTTAACTCGCAATGTTTCCGGGCAATATTTGAAGATGATGTTGATTATTGATAACCATAAATTTTATGGCGCTCCATCTTATTTTTTTCAAAATTCCCCGACATTTGCCAGTATTTTCAAATTTCCCTGACAGTTCACAAAATTCCCTGACAATTCCCTGACCTTGATTTTTTTTTAATTTCCCTGACTTTTCCCTGACGCGTGGCAACCCTGAAGGTGAATATAGCCGAAATAAAATACGAAATTCTTCCTTGAACTGAACGTCCACTGATGTTATGTCCCAAAACATAAAGTTTTAATTGTTTCAATGGGCGCTTAGTCGTTTACTATATTAACGATTTCTATGTCAAGCAATTTTCGCCCGGTGAATATTTTGATCTTTCATTTCTTTGCTACGATCAAATTGTTTTTGGATGTTCAGATATACATTTTTAAAATATTGATATTAAAATTCATCAAGCCATTCAATTACATTAAAATTTGCATCTAGTCATCTTTCAATGTCATAGAAGTAATTCATCTAAAGTCATCTCAAGAACAACACTAAGAAGTGATAAAAATCAAATATGTCCGTTTAGCCATATTCTATTCTATTCTATTTCTGTAAATTCCTCCGATGACTTTGCGGAGAACCGCCTAACGGCGTTACTTATCAAACCCTACACCAGTTATTGTAAATGCACCATCCCACCACCATATTTACAGATGCAATTACAACAACTCCTATGAGAGGCTGTGACAAACTCGAAATTACATCACAGCCACCCATTCAACCACCTACGAGAAGAGAGGCAGTGAGAAACTCGAAATTACCTCACTGCTATCCATTCACAGCTGGGTAGACTGAGGCGGTGACAATTAAGTGTCTTGCCCAAAGACACACCTCACCCCGGTGGGGTTTGAACCTGCAACCTCCGGGCTCCAAGTTTAGTGCGCTATCCACTGCGCTACCGAGGCTGTCAAAGTTAGTCTTAGCAAAAACGCTTACAGCATGTATTATACAACAGGTAAACAAGCAGGTGACCTGAATTAAAGATCGCTTACAGTATGATTTACGCCTACAGTACCTTTACATTGACAGGTACGTTGGGCCGTTTTGGCAATTGTCGGTCGGTTTAGTTTGTTACAATCTTAATGACTTTGATTCTAGTTTGTTAAAAAGGTGCCGATTTGGAATAGATCAAATTGTATTGTGTAATATCTAAAGAGAGGTTTTCTTATGATTTTTTCTCGATTTACAGAAATGACTACATTTTGCCTAAATGTTGGAAAACTTGAAACCCTCAAACAATTACTAGTATTGTTTAAAACTTGTTGCGACTGTCGTTCAATACGGATTTAGTTAGACCTGTAACAAATACGAACGTCATTAACGTTTAAGAAATATTTAATGCTATGACAATTGCCTTTAATTGTTATTGATTTCATTCTTAAGCGGGTAACTAAAAGAAAGCATCCAAGGAGAGAAGGAATTTTGTTGTTGCTTCTAGCTATTTTAATTGGTACTGTAAGCGGTAATCATTGATATCCTATATAATTAGGTCATCGTAAGTGTCGTTTTTTTCATTCACGAATTGTAATCGTTTAATGATTACAATAATAAAAACCCCTTTGAGGCATTATAATTCACAAGTTAGCACATGCCATTAATATCCGAAATGGGAGTCCGAGTTTATTCCTTGAACTGAACGTAATTTCCTAAAGTTTTTATTCTTTCACCAGACGCTCACTATATAAGCGGTTTCTGTATGAAGCAACCTTCGTCCGGTGAATTTTGATCTTTCAATTTTGTTCCTTTTCTACAATCATATTGAATTTTGATATTTAGATATACATTTTCGAAATATAACTATTAAAATGCAACAAACCATTCAATAAGATAAGTTTGCATCTAGTAGACATGGTTAGATGACTCAGTTCCAGATTCAGAAATTCAAATTTACAATTATTGCATCCAGCGCAGAGATCGGAATCGGCACGGGGGCGGCGTTTGTATTTATATTCGCACAGATTTGTCTTTCAACAGTCGACATGATTTGAACCATGAAGATTTAGAAGCTACATGGGTTGACCTTTTTTAACCAAAAACTAAACCAATTTTATGTGGCTGTTTATACAGACCACCGTTACAACAGAAATTCTATAGTGTTTTAGATAATGTATGTTCTTCTACTAGTGACTTGTTAGAAAAGGAAACCATATTGCTAGGTGATTTTAATACAGATGTGACCAGTAAAAAAAGTTATTCACTTTTACATGTTTTATTGAAATGTTTCATTTGAAACAGTATGTGAGCCAACTAGAATTATTAATACAAGTTGTACAACCATTGACTTGATTCTAGCATCAGATTGTCATAAGATATCACAGTCAGGTGTATTACATACATCCTTTAGTGATCATAGTTTGATATATTGCACAAGAAAGGTTACTAAAGTCTATGTTGGTTCTCATAGTACAGTTACATTGAGATCTCTTAAAAACTACAACAGAGAGAACTTTCAAGCCAGTCTTTTAGCAGTTGATTGGAATCCTGTTTTATTGTGTGAAAATGTAAATGATGCTTGGAACAGTTTTAAACATTTGTTTTTATCTGTGATTGACAATATAGCACCTGTGAAACAAATTTGAATCAAACAAAGGACTGAACCATGGATGGACTCTGATATTTTTGAAACCATGAAGGAAAGAGACAAAGCTTTTCATAAATTTAGAAACCAGAAATCTGAGGATAACTTTAACACTTTTAAATTGTTAAGAAATAAAGTTCAGACTCTTGTTGAATGTGCTAAGAAAGAATATTCTTCAAATACAGTTGAACAGAACAAAAATGATTCTAAGTCTCTGTGGAAAACTTTAAAAAATCTTGGTTTACCTTCTAAGAAAGGGTCTTCTATGTCTAGTGGAAATGTTTGTTTAAATATTGATAGTGAAGTTTGTTTTGATTAAAAAAATAATTGCTGAAACTTTTAATAATTTCTATACAACTGTAGCATGCAAACTTGTTGAAAAGTTACCTGTAGGTCTTAACAAATATGGAAGGAATTTTGTTGATTCTTTTTACAGAAACAACCTACAGCAAGGACCGCAATTGAAATAAGAGCTTGCTCTTTATTGTGTCATCCTTGGTGAAGGGAGCATGTCATGGTTCTTTTAAGTAATTTATTATATCTTTAAACTGTATATATGATTATGACATTTGTTTTACATCATGAACCATTATATGTAACTTAAGCCGAAATAAAATTATTATTATTATAATTATTAGTAGTAGTAGTAATCCTTTGTAATCATAGAAATAATTCATCGAAAATCACATTAATAAACCAACAGTAAGAAAAGAAAAATGTATTAACATGTCTGTTTTATCACATGTAACTACTAAGCCTGAACAAAAAACGCTTACAGTATGTATTATACTACAGGTGAACAAGCAGGTGACCTGAATTAAATATTGTTTCCGCATATAATACCTTTACACTGACAATAGACTGGCTCCAGTCTGACTGATCTGATTTTTAATAAAAGATATAATGTAAGTAATGTACATCTAATTTACCACACTGCCATACCCTCTGTAAATGTTGATCGGTCAGACTGGTCAAGTTTGCATTGCCCCTAGAATTTTAGTACCGTTAACAGGTTATCTAAAGGTCATTACCGCAAGCAGCTAGCCTCTTGTAATAACAAGATTCCTATCAGCAGATGGTCTGATTAGCCATGGTTTATTCAATCTCTACAGTTATCTTTCATCAAAGCTCAATTTACACATCGGTCAAAGAAGTGGTCATTCTGGTTTGGAGATTCTTTCATTATTATAGACAAACACATTGGGAAGTTTGTTTTCAAAAAAGTTTTGTTTTTATTCATAGAGTACATTTTGATTATTTCTTTTTTTCAATCTTGAAAATGTTGTAAATTGTGAATATTGAAAGAAAATGGAATGTAATAGCACGGATTTTAAGACCCCTACTAAGGTGCAAATTAAAGTGCAATTAACACCATCTACAAAACAATTTACATGTGTCCTTTGTGGGGAAAGGAAACTTGATCGGAGAAACAGACAAAAACTTATGCAAGGATCAGACAAATCAGATGTGTATGTTTTGGTAGAAAAAATATTGCATATTAAGATAACAGAAGAAGATCATAGTGATGTCTGTTGCAAGAACTGTGCGGGGCGATTAGTTACCGTTAACAAGTCCTTAGAAAAATTTAAAGCTTCTTATGAGTCAACCAGGGTCAAATTGAAGGAATCACACGGTCAAAAAGTGTCAAAACGAATGTCAGTGGAATCGCAGGGTCAGAGTAAAAGAAAGGCCTTATTTGTGGAAGGTTTTGTGAAAACAACTGAGCTGAAAAACAGTCCACATGAGGTATGTATCTATATTTACCTCTATATTTAACCAATTCCAACAGAATGACAATTTTTGTTAACCCTTTCCCAAGCAAGACCTGGTTTTTACATCCCAATAGAAAAGGCTTGGGAAAACATTGAAACAAAAGAAGAAACTGCTGATAACCAGCAGTTTCTCCTTTTGTCTCAATGTTTTCTGTGCTATATTATACACAACTAATACCTTTTGCTACCTTTATTTAGCCGTCTGCAGCAGCCTTGAAATTGGATCACCAAAATTTTGCCGTTTGGGAAAGAGTCAACCTAAAAGACTTTAGAAAATATGGTATAGGCTAATATGGAAAAAATGTATAAAAAATATAAAGACCAAAACTCTACAATTCTACATTCTTTTGAAACTGTTATCTTTAACTTATTTAGCATTGGTTGTGTCTAAAATTTTGCTGTTTGGGAAAGGGTTTATTAACCCTTTCACATGGAAAGTTCCAATTTCAAAGCTGCCGCAGACGACAAATAGATGTCATCGAAGATAAGATTTACATACAATATAGTATAAAATATTAACAACGGGAGAAAACATTATTAAATTAACGTTATCTTCTTTTGTCTCAATGTTTACCATCCCTTTTCTATCAGGGACGTCAAATCCACGACAGGTTTGGGAAATGGTTAAGAAAAATATTTAAATATGTCGATCTATTTGGAAAAGATTAACAAACATGATTTTGACTCCCTAAAAGATAATGGAAAACATTGAGGAAAATGAAGAAATTTATTGTGACGAGCATTTTTTTCATTTTCCACAATGTTTTCTGTACCAAAATATACAAAATTTCATCTGTATCAAATTGTCGTTAGCATCATCTTTGAATTTGGACCAGCATAGAATTTTGCCGTATGGTAATGGGTTAAAAAGTGATAATTAAGGTCAGATACTCTTTCCCAAATAAGAATTGAATTGAAGTCTTTATAAGAAAATGCTTTGGAAAACATTGAAACAAACGATTTTTACCGTTATGCCACATATTTTTTGTACTATAATTATGCTCGAAGCCCACATTTACTTAATCCATTTTGTCTGTCTAAGGCAGCTTTCAATATTGGTAGAATTAACAAAATCCCAATTTAGAAATGCATTTCTTTTTGGTTTACTTTAAAAATCTGTTTTGCAACAGACCCAAAAACTATTTTTTCTTGTAAGAATTTTTACTGGTAATGAGTTTAAAAAAACATTGAGATAAGATTCTAATTGTATAAGCCCTACTTTGCTAGAACCAGGATTCGATATCATTCATACTAACAAAAAACTTTTGTTTTTAAAGGGTGGTGGCCAAATCGACATTGATGATAAAGACTTTCCTTATGATTCTCTTATTGAGACCCTGATGCATGGAGAGAGAAATAAAATAGTGCAAGAAATCATGTCAATCCAGGAGCTTTCAAAGGGTGTTGAAGAGTACATATTCCAAAAATTGAAGAATGAAATCTCATATCTATGTGCAAAATCCACTGACAGTTTGCTTCGAAAGTGTGAAATAGATGACCTTAAGTCATTTTCTTTCAAAGAAATTGCAAATGAATGGAAAGAGAAAGCACCATTGTTTTATAAATTTCTTGTGACATCATCCACTAATACATCTGCTGAACAAAGAAACAAAATAAAAAAGGGAGATTCCATTTTACAAGCACAGGTTGCAGCTGGATGCAAGCTTCTGAATGTGTACAATCAAGATATGAAATTGTTGCAAACAGTTAATGATATATTGTTTCTGAAAGGAGGAATGAAAAAAACAGGTTTCACCCGTATGCAGTCAACAAATGATTGTCATAGCTATATGACTACAATACCATTAGCTGACAAACTTGCAAAAGATTGGACAATTCCTCTTATGGAGTGGAAACAGCAAGTAGAAGAGGATAATAAACATGAGAGTCAAATGATAACACAGATTGATTACATTAAAGATACAATTGACATGTGCACTGGAGTTGGTGATGTTGAACTCCCTGATCTTATACTAGAAAAGGCAAGTTTAGAGAAAGCCTTGCATGATTTCCGTTCAATAATGCATCCTGGATTTTACTTTGTTGGTGATAATGTAGATATGGTGACAAAGGTACGACAAATGACTTCAACCAGTCAAAATAAAGACCAGCACATGTATCAAATGTGTGCCTATGAGAACAGAGTGAGTGGAAACCATCTTGACAGCATAAAACCAATACAGGACGCAAAAACAGCACCACTTGCTCAACTTATCCCAGGAGAGAAGGAAAAACAAAAAATGATAGATGACTTCAGTTTCCTTGTTGCAAAAAAATGGTGTGAATACCTAACATACTTTACTCCATTTGATGCTGCACTTCCAGAGTACATACATCATGAATATATCAGTGACACTACAAAATGTACAAAGCGGGTAAGAGAACAATCTTTCGTTTTCAAAAGTCGGTTTCCAGTATTGCTATTTCTACCCCCCCCCCCCCCCCCCCCCAAAAAAAAAAAAAAAAAATAATAATAATAATCATATTCTTTCTGTCGAAAGTACGAGTTATTAGATCTACCAGTTGAAAATGAAATAAAAATGGATGGCCATCAATCTTAATTGGAATTTATCGGCAATAGTATGATATACCCCTAAAGGTTAAAAAGTGACAATTATTTGCTCCTTACAAAGGCCGCGAAAATAATCAGAAAATGCTGAATGACAGTTTCTCTTGTTTCGTCAATACTGTCTTTTGTTTAAACATTTACAATATTCAGTTTATTATCATGATTCATTTCCCAAACAAGACCTGGTTTCGCCGTCCCTGATAGGAACAGTTCTGGAAAACATTGAGTGGAAAGAAGAAATTTGCCCATGATCAGCAATTTCTCATTTTCTATCATTCTGTGCCACAGTTTCCATAAAATGCACGTTTGGGAAAGGGTTCATTTTATTTCTTCAATGGTTTTCAGTTGAGACTTCTCTAAAATTTTGGTTGGCTGTATTCCCATTTCAGGTATTTCACAACCAATTACGATAATTTCAGAGCAGGCAAAACAAAAATATATGACTAAATATCATTTCAATGCTGTAAAATAAATGTCACAAACAACTTCAGGTGAATATGGGAGTTTTGAAGAACAAGAGGCCCAGGAGGGCCTGAATCGCTCCACTGGTTAAAGTGGAAGAATTATCCCATGATTTCTTGTAAGCCTCACACAGCGGCAGCCAAATCTTGATATTTGTGAATAAATTTTGAGACTCAAAGAACATTCTTGCAAAGTCTGGTTCAAATTGGCCTTATGGTTGATTTTTAAAGAATTTTCTTATGATTTCACTAAGTCTGATAAGCCCCTTTCTCCCTGCAACGGCCACATTTTTTTGACAAATATAAAAGTTTGTGAACAAATTTTAAAAAGAACGACTAAAGGCACATTCCTGCAAAGTTTGGTTCAATTGGGCACACTGGTTGATTTTTTAAGAATTTTCTTATGATTTCTTTAAGTCTGATAAGCCCCTTCCTCCCTGCCACGGCCACATTTTTTGACAAATGTCAAAAATTGTGAATAAATTTTGAAAAGAGAGACTCAAAGAACATTCCTGCCAGGTTTAGTTCAAATTGGCCCAATGGTTGATTTTTAAAGAATTTTCTTATGATTTCTTTAAGTCTGATAAGCCCCTTTCTCCCTGCCACGGCCACATTTTTTGACAAATGTAAAAATTTGTGAACAAATTTTGAAAAGAATGACTCAAGGCACATTCCTGCAAGGTTTGGCTCAAATTGGCCCAATGGTTGATTTTTAAAGAATTTTCTTATGATTTTTCTTTAAGTCTGATAAGCCCCTTTCTCCCCGCCACGGCCACGTTTTTTGACAAATTTAAAAATTTGTGAACAAATTTTGAAAGGAATGACTCAAGGCACATTCCTGCCAGGTTTGGTTCAAATTGGCCCAATGGCTGATTTTTAAAGAATTTTCTTATGATTTCTTTAAGTCTGATAAGCCCCTTTCTCCCTGCCACGGCCACATTCTTTAACAAATGTAAAAATTTGTGAACAAATTTTGAAAAGAATGACTCAAGGCACATTCCTGCCAGGTTTGGTTCAACATGGCCCAATGGTTGATTTTTAAAGAATTTTCTTATGATTTCTCTAAGTCTGATAAGCCCCTTTCTCCCTGCCACGCCCACATTTTGTGACAAATCAAAAATTCGCGAACAAGTTTTGAAAAGGGTCACCCAAGGAACATTCCTGCCAAGTTTGGTCAAAATTGGCCCACTGGTATAAGAGGAGAAGATGTTTAAAGAAAAAGTTAACGGACGGACGGACGGACGGACGGACGCACGACGGACACAACGCCATGACAATAGCCCGCTGGCCTTCGGCCAGTGGAGCTAAAAATGAATCCAAGAATGAAGATATGGCAGACATCTGTAAATTTCTACATCAATATGTACCAGGAAATGATGAAACATCCAATACAGTTCCTACAAAGACACTGAGTGGAGGTGATTATCTCACATTCGAAAGGCATAAACAAGCTCAGATGTCAGTCGGGGATGATGCCACGCCATCTTTACGGCTCGAGGGTTTAATACCAAAAATGGAAGAATTTCACAACCAAGCTGAATTGCTAAAGGTAGGATCAAAGCTTTTTTCCACTTACATTATTTTCTCAATCATAAGATATGAGATATGAGACACCGATAATTGCCAGCGACCTCTACTTATTCTACAGAAAATCGGATAAAATCTGGAATGTTTGATATCTTTTCAAAAGTAAATAATTTTTCATACCATGATTTAATAAAGAACAAGTCATTGAAATGGAAATTTTGGATAGCTGTTAGAAAATATCACAGCTATTTCTACATTTCATATTTGCTACTCTTCTTTTGATTATGTACAACAAGGGCGACAGAATCTGATGTTGAAAGGGCCCAAAACGTATTATTTCCTTTTATGTTCCTCCAGGTTATATGGTCTCGACTTTACTCAACGGCATCATCGAGATATATTGGAACCATGTATGCTGCAAGAAATATCACAAACTCGAGAAATGTCACAGCAGATCCAACAGGCAATTATTATGCCTCGTCTGTGATGATGGACAAATTTTCAGACGCGTATATAGTAGCTGGTGCGCTTGAGCATTTTAATATGGAATCAGTAACTGCTGAACCACGAGCAAATATTTATACAGGAGAAATTGGTGACCCAGAGCAGATGAAAAATTTTGTTCTAGGTGAAGCAAAAACATTTGTAACAGAGTACACTTCCTTGGATATGTCACCGTTACCAAATTATGGTCCACAATGTTTGCGGTTGGCATGTCGATATTGTGACAAAGTTTACAAACAGCCTATGGCACTTAGAAAACATGAACACACAGTACATGGACATATCGACCCTCATTTTTCAGATACCTTAACAACTGATAGGGCTACAAATTCAGACATACCTGAAGATAAGATGTTTAATTACTCTAAGCAATCATTGACTTTATGTCTTCTAAGAATGAATCATAACAATGCATTAGCTATGGGAGACGGTAACCGCATAATGGCAGTCAATGAGTATTTATTCTTACTTTACAAGGCTAGCAACTGCCCAAAATATGCTTACGGTTTGCTAGAAACTATATGTCAACATAACATCTTACTCTCACAGCGCATGGCCCATAGACTTAAGTGGAATAGGACTGTGAACCATAGGGGAGAAAAGAACTCAAATCATCCCAACGACCTTGACCTAGAACACTGTAATAGAGTGTTTAAAGATGAAGCACATAGTTTTAGAGGGATTTTTACAGAAAAAACTATTTCCCGTGTAAGCAGGAGTGCCCTGTGTACTGATCAGATAGCCAGAAACTATGACAAACAGACAAACACAAGAAAAGCTTCAGGTATTCACACAGAAAAGGATCTCACTGCTGATGTATTTTTGATTGTTAATCAACTACTTCAGCAACAGGTTTTCAAATCATTGCCTGGTAGAAATCATTCTGCATTTCCGGAAATATCAGCGAATCCATTTATCAAACTTAATATGGAAAATGTCAAAGACTGGATATTTAAATCCCTCCAAAAGTTTTCAGCCAAGCATTACTATTGATAATGACAGGCAATGGGATCTTATAGAATGCATGAGATATAAAGTATGTCAAAACCCTGTGTCAATATTAACTAGAAAGACCTGAAGGTCTTGAGTCGCTCCACAGGCCTGAATTTCTTTTAATATTGAATCCAAGTTTTGACTAGATTTTTTATACGCCCGAAGGGTCGTATTATGTTATGGCCCTGCTCGTCTGTCTGTCCGTCTGTCCGTCCGTCCGTTAGCAATTTCTTGTGTGCGCAACTCCTCCTACAGTTTTGATCGGAATTTGATCAAACTTGCCACAATGAATCTCCATGGTGTCTAGTTGTGCATGCCGCTTACAGAATTCAATTAACTCTTTTCGTTCTTGAATTATCTGCCCTTGAATTTGAAAAATGCCCATTTTCTTGTGTGCGCAACTCCTCCTACAGTTTTGATGAGAATTTGATCAAACATGCCACAATGAATCTCCATGGTGTCTAGTTGTGCACACTGCTTAAGGAATTTAGATTACTGATTTCATTCTTGAATTATCTGCCCTTGAATTTAAGAAAAAATGCCCATTTTCTCAAAAATGCCCATTTTCTCCTGTGCAAAACTCCTACAGTTTCAACCGGAATTTAATCACTAGCCACAATGAATCTCTATGGTGTCTTATTGTGCAAATAAAACTTTGATAACTTTTCATGTTATAATTATCTGCCCTTGAATTGAAAAAATGGCCGATTTTACTGACAAGCCCCTCTCGGGCGTATATGCGCCGCTCTGCGAAGCTCTTGTTAATAATTGTGGTTCTAACAGCAAAAACAAAGTCAAAAGCAGCAATCATGTGGTCAATGCAAAAAGAAAGTAAATGATTGACTAATATTTTAGGGATGTAATAGAGACGGGTGGACGGACGTTTTGGCCACGGACGTTTTGGACAATCTTTGAATTTGGGGTTAGAAAACATTATGGTTGGTGAAGAAATTGCTTCAATTCAATGCAATTTCTTCATTTTCTACAATGTTTTCCAAAGCATTTAGCCTTACTTCCCAATCCTTTTCTACAAGGTCCTGCTTGGGGAAGGGTTATAAAGAATAACATGTTTCCTCTGAAGGCCATGAAAATTACACTGGTCAAAACTAAAGGCCACAGCTGACACCTGCAGAAGATGGCAGTAGTTGTATTACATAACATTTTGTAAGATTTCTCCCACCCCCCCCCCCCCCAATTGCTGGTATTTGGTGTGATTCCCTTTACAACTATAACCCTTTAATCAGTTCAGTTCTTTTTTACACTTCATGACTGTGTGTCTTAAATCCCTTTCCAAACAAGATGAAGACTGTTATAGATGAATCAAATAAATTAAATACATTTTTGAAATGGTTTTGACGTCAACATTAAAACACTTTATGAAAACATTGAAAGAAAAGAAGAAAAAGTTAAGCAATTTCTCCTTTCACTTTCAACATAATTACACTCAGAATATCTTATTTTGACATAGTCATTTTGTTAACAGCTCCAACTTAATTGAATCTATAATTTTGAGGCTGATTGATTTATTATTTTTCATGCAACTTACCAATTTTGATATCTATTGAGGTTTTTGTTACTGATAACAGTTTTACTTTATACTTTTGAACAATAAAGCTCTTTCCCAAACAAGGCCAGCTTTTGATGTCCCTAAAACATTGAGACAAAAAAATGCTGATAACCAGCATTTAGAGGAATCAGCGCAAAACTATTGTACCTACACATTTTTCAGAAATTTAAAATTTTGTATTTTCTGAATCTTTAGGGAGGAATACATCATGCATTCTAATATTGGGAAAATTCAAAAAGTATTTAATCTCTTTAACTTTACCCATTATGCAACAAAAAAAGGCTTGTCCAACTTGAAAGAAGTTGCAGACGACAATTTCAATGTGATAAGATTTAAAAATTTCACTTTTTGGGTAGAAAATGTCGTGGGAAATGAAGAAATTGCTTGTCACAAGCAATTTCTTCAATTTCCACGATGTTTTCCAAAGATTTTATCTTGTTAGGAGTCAAAAGGGTCTTGTTTGGGAAAGGGCTAACTAGTGATGTGAGGTAATGGGTTAAGTTCCGTTACTTTAACCCTTTCCCAAACAAGACCTGGTTTTGACGTTCCTGATAGAGTAGGCTTAATTAAAAGAACATTGAGGCAACAGGAGAAAATTCTGATGATCAGCAGTTTTTCCTTTGACCTCAATATTTTCTAAGAGTCTTGATGATATCATAAACAAATCCAGTCTTCAAATTCGATTTGTCTTCAGGAGCAGCGTTTTGAATCTAATTTTTTGCCATTTAGGAAATGGTTGAGAAAGTTATTTATTTTTTTCCCTCTCCTATAAAATTTTAAAAAATGTAGTTACAATAGTTTTGCACTACGCTCTCGAATATCTTTTTTTGCCTAAAAATTTTCTGTGCTTTTTGATACATAAGTTTTATCTGTATCAACAAGACAGTGCAGCAGCTTCCTTATTGTGTACCACCTTAAAAAATTGTGTGGCTTAACCATTTCCCAAACAAGACCTGTTTTTGACATTCTTAAAAGATTAGGTTTTGGAAAACATTAAGGTTGTAAAAGGAGAAATTGCTGATAATCAGCACTTTTTCTTTTTGCCTCATTTTTTTTAGCTATTTTGTACACAATTCATTTTTTTAGCAACATACCTTTTATCTTTTGCAACAGCTTTCAAACTGACCTATCATAAAATTTCTCTGTTTGGGAAAGGGTTAAGTAAATTGTACGATGTAGATGAGAAAACATTGAGTTAAAGGGAGAAAATGCTGATTATCTGCAATTTCTTCTTTTGACTCAATTTTTTCAAAGTGTTTTCTAAAGGGGGCATCAAAACTAGGTCTTTGGGAAAGAGTGAAAAGTATGTCTGTGAAGAAACCACACTGTGCATGCAAAGAAGAAAAGTATAGAATCTATCAACTTACAACAACACAGCTTAATCATCCATAAAATCTTTCAATGAACAATCAAAAACTTTTCACAAAGATGTGTTCATGTCCCATGTGTGTTTTTTATTTCATCTATGGTTATTACAACTTATATCACATTTGCTTAAAATATTGACACAAATATCTTCAAACCAAACAAATATTGCCTGCACTGTGACCAACAACCTTTTGAGACACTCACTCCCTTCCAAGTACACCACTAACTAGTGACCCTCACTAACCTTTAACCTTTTCACCCATTTCACACTTTACTCATTTTTAGCATTAGCTTCATATCATTATCCATATAAATGAGCACATAACTCAGGAAGTAAAATTTGGATCAAGCTGAAATATACACACTAGCAAGATCTAACAGTCACCAACATTCTGCACAAGTTTTGTCATCATTTGTCAATAGTTGAAGTTGTTAGGGAGAAAATGTCATTTTTGACATGCAAGGGCAGATAACTCCAAACTGTCTGGTTCAATCAAAATTATTTGAAGGAATCTGAAAGAGGGTCACCTAAGGATCATTCCTGTGAAGTTTGGTTGAAATCCATCCAGTACTTTCTGAGAAGAAGATTTTTAAAGAAAAAAGTTGACGACCGGACGCACGCACGCACGCACGCACGCACGCACGCACGCACGACGGACACAGCGCCATGACAATAGCTCGCTGGCCTGAAAGGCCAGTGGAGCTAAAAACTTAAAAGACACGGTCCGAAATAAAAAATCTTGGTACGAGTTATCAACTTTATAATGTCTATATCCTTTACAACTTATAGTCTTCCAAAGATGGACCCAGGATTTTTTTCAGGGGTCCAGGGGGTGGGGGTGGTCCAAGCATAATGACGACTTAACATGTTTTATATGGCTAACATTATGAGTGATTCAATAACATATGGTAAGCAAAACTCATTGAAACGCAAAAAAAAATTCTTTAGTTTTTAATCAGTCAGTTTAATTTTGCCATATTTTTCATAGTGGGTCCGGCTAATTCCAAAGAGGGGGGGGGGGGGCTCTGGACCCACTGACCCACTCTAGATCCGCCCAAGAGTCTTATAGTTTGTAAGATATAGACCAGAAGACTTCATTTTTTTCTATGTACTTGATGCTGACGACACTATGGCTTGGCTTGTTTGAATGTGAGGATGCACATGCCCACTTACTGTGTGATCATATTTCCTAAGTGGTGATGATATTGTCCGATGGCATAATGTTCTAAAATTGATTCATTTAAAATTTCAAAAAAGAACAGTTTAAATTCAGCCATTGTGTTTTTATCATACCATTACAAGTAAAATTATGGCGCTATTCTTAGTGGAATTAACAAATAAATGGGTATGTTAATATGACAGACTTGATTCAAAAGGACTAAATGAATTTTAAGCAAATTCTATGAGATATTTTTTAAATATATTTGAAGCTTTTGTATGTTTAAAAACTGAATGTTCTTGTTAACTCAATTTCAAAGTTTCTTTCAAAATACATTTCCAATTTGATCGTTTTGTGTCATTGTTTCCAAGCAAGGGATTTGACAGAAAATGTTACAGTACCAAAAGAGTGAGCGAAAAGGAGAAATAAGAAATAATCAGCAGTTTCCACTTTTCTCTCAGCGTTTTCCGATTATTTCTACTAGATTTGAAAAAAAAACGAAGTTTAAGATAGGAAATGGTTTAGCCTTGATGAATGATGGACACTTTATAAATAAATGATACAAAATATTTTGTAATGATATCATTGTGTAGAATTTAAAGTAATAAAATAAAAGTATGTATCTACTGAAAAATTTGTCCAATATTTACCAAACAAGTTCCCATTAGAAAAGGCTTCGGAAAACATTGATACAAAAGAAGAAAATAAATGGTTACCAATATTTTCTGCCTTTGCCTTAATATTTTCTGTGCAGAAATGTACACAAATGTTCATTAACTACCCATTTTTATGGCTGTGGTAGCTCTCGAATTGAAACATTCCATATTTCTGTATTCAGTAAAGGGTTAACATATTCCAACATGATGACCCATTTTGAATTGTCGCTTGATAAAAGCATTAGAAAACACAATTGAACCAGAAAAAATTGCTTGTGACATGGAATTTCTTCATTACACACATTTTTTTTCATGCAGACAGACAAAACAATTAATTACATGAATTTTTTTATAACAATTTTGACTTTAGACCGGTCCAAAATGTTGGTTTTTGTTTATAGATTAAGACTTTTCGAAATACATGAATATACAAAATGTACGGAAGCATCGAGGGCAATATCTCCTTTTCCCTCCACGTATTTAGCCTAATTAATTAATGTTTGGTGAGTCCTCTGCAGCTAGATCTCATCTTCAGAAATGTCCATAATTTGGGGTTTTTGTATTTTGTATTTTTCCATTTCACTGTCACTTAGAAATTCTTCATTTTCAGAGAACTCTGCCTCATTTTCATCATTCAATGAAAATGATCTAATTGCCTGTAAAATGAGTGATTCGTTGTTTTGGCAAACACGTTCACATGTGCATTTAACACTGCACTTACACAAACAGTGACAGTCCACTGCACAAATATCACAGCAGGCGTGTTTTGGTTCTAAAGCCCTTGCATCACTTGAAAATGGTTTCAGAAGAAACATACGGCGACATGTTTTGGCTTTAACATAGTCCTTCATACTTTTTGAAATATATGAACTGTTAAGACAATATCTATATGTAATCATTATAGCATTGCATGCTTCTGTAGGATTTCTGCCAGCACGACCTGTCTCCTGGAGGTAGTCGTCCACATCGTTGGCTGGTCCAAAGTGCACCACTGTGTGTACAGACTTAACATCAAGGCCCATACTAAATGACGTCGAACACAACACAACCCTTACAACTCCATTTGGATCTAGAAAAGATTCGCAGACGGCATTTTTAATCTCATCATTTGTGGTCAAATGGAACATAGCAAACAATCTGTTCCAATATCCATTTGTTGTGTTATCTGGAACATCAACATACTGCTGCCCTCCCAAATTTGTCTGCAGGTACTCAAACACCTCTGCTATGTGTTTAATCTGCCTGAAGAATATTATTATTCTGGGGCAATCTATTCCCTTTGTGGCAACAAGATCTACAAGCCACCTGAAGTTGTCACAAGCATCTTGTACACCCTGCTCTACTGTGTACTTCACATTGTGTTTGTTAGGATCAACTATGATCTGTACACAATGCTCCATACACAGTTCCTTCATGATGATAGCTCTTGTTGCTGCAGTTGCTGTCGCTGTCAATGCCACTACTGGGACTTATCTTATTCACCAAGGACCTCAGCTCTCCAAGTTGACCATAGAGGGGTCTAAATGGGGCTTCTTTTCCATCTCCTCGGCCACTGGAAAGATTATATTAATTATAGTACTAGTCAAAATTGCACTAAAATCATCCATATCTAAACATAAGCTGTAACTTGACAACAGTTATTCTTTCTTTTCTATGTTGTGTAGCTTTGTATTTTCTCGAAGACAACTAGATCTATGAATATTGTACTAAGTATTTAATATCGATATAGATCTAAACATTTCCCTAAAAAAAGAACAACAAAATCTGAAGGAAAAAATGAAAAATAAGATAAAGTTGATTCTCGTTATATTGCCAATGGCTATGAAAAAATGATTAACAAAATGTTTTTACTCAAATAAAGCCATTAAAATGTAGATGGACGGACAGACAGACGGAGAAGATGACGCCAATATACGTCCGCCTCCGGCGGCGTATAAAAATTGTTGAAATATCGAGTCACTTCTTATTGAAATTACACCATTCAATTTCTCGTACATAGAAATGAAAAGAATGATCAAACCTTTCAGAAACAGCAAAATTATTACAGAAATTTAGACTCGTCTAATTTAAAAGCTGCTGTAGACAGCTGAATGTTTGTTGACAATAATAAGACAAGGGGGAAATGCTGGTAATCAGTACTATCTTCTTTTGCCTCTAATTTCCCAGTCTTTCCTATATGAGACATCAAAACAGGTCTTGTTTTGGAAAGGATTAAAATTTTCTGAGAAAGGTTAAAAATGGTTCATTTCAAAGCTATTGTATTTAAAGTGACATTTCACATTTATTTCATTTTTAGAAGTATGTCTTGATGCAAAGATTAATTATTGTAATGCGCAGAAATGCTACATGTATCAGTTTTTTGAAGTTGTTATTTATAAGCGAAATATACACCTTTAAAGTTGAGACAGAAATGACAAATTCTATATAAATTTGAACAGTTGTCCACAACAATTTGTTTAATTTTGGCACAAAAATATATATTTCTCGTAAACGGTTCAATATTGTGGCTTGAAATTTTCAGAATTTTCATAAGAAAACATGCTCTCTCAGATAAAATAAAAGTAAAATTTATGTAAAAATAATTGTGAAATGTCACTTTCACAAAATAGTTTTAAAGATCGACAAAACAAAATAAATGTGCTTATGGTCTTTTAAGCGTTTCCAAAACAGCGAGGCATTTTAGCACCCTATTAGTAAAGGCTTAAAACCATTGAGGCAAAAGAAGAAAATGTTGATAACCAGCAATTTCTCCAATTTTTCTAGATATATTCTAGGTCATGTTGTGCACAATTCTTATCTTTATCAAAATTTATTTTTGTCTCCAGTAGATTTCGAATTTAGGCCAGTGTTTCCTGGCCTTTTAGAATGGGTAAAGCAGAGAAAACATCAAGAAAAAATTTTTTTCTATCTTTTTGAACGCTTTCCATGTTATTCTTTCACAATAAAATACGTCAAAATCAAATCTGGTTTGGGAAAGAAAAAATTCAATGGAATAAGATGGATACTTACTACTTTTTGATACAGTGGGCTTCATCAATAAATACTGCTCTCAATACCTTGTTCTTGGACATCTCAATCACTGTAGAGCGGTAATGCCCAAGTAAGGACTCAGGACTTGTGAAAATTAAATCATATTGTCCAGTTGAAAAATCCTTTGCAATTTCTTTACTTTCACTGTTAAATACATTTTCCTCGCCCAAGTAAATGGCTTTGATGTTTTTCTTTGTAAGAGTCTCTACCTGATACCGCATTAATGCACGAAGAGGTGATACTACAATGACTGATGCCTGTGCAGACTGGTCACCATCAAGATATTTAAATGCAAATGGAGCAATTTCAAAAGTCAAACTTTTCCCACTCCCAGTTGGTGAACAAAATAATACATCCCTTCCTTGGAGATAATTTTCAATCACTGTTTTTTGGTTTTGTCTTAAATGTTCATAACCAATTTGATTCATAGCTTTCTTTATCACAAACTCCATATTTCAGAACTACATGTATCTCTCAATATAAAACAAGATCTAAAGGTTGGATAGGTAACAACAGATAATATTGTACTTTGATAGAATGCAAAACATCTGTGTTTAATTGAGCAGACAATGCAAATAAAGAGTAACAAAAAGGAGATTAATTTGTATATTTTCTTTCCTTCTCAATAGATTGAGATTGATGGCTCAGTGCAAAACAGTTTTAACTGCCTATATTTTTATGGGCAGTTACAACTGTTTTGCACTGAGTCATCGATATGCCTTAATCTCTGTTTGTTTTTATCATTTCTTTAGTCATCAACATACAAAGAAACAGGAAAATCTTATATATCCCACCCTTTTATCAGGCTCTTGTTTTGAAGTTATTAACCCTTTCTAAAAATGAAAAATACAAATGACATATTTTGAGGCTGCTGCGAACGACAGAGTACATGTCGGCAAACATGTATAAAGAACATGTGTATAAGATGGTAAAGAGAATGTTAAGATAAAGGGAGAAGTGCTGATACCAATAACCTTCATTTGCCTTAATGTTTCCCAAACTTTATTCCCTTGTCTTAATGTTTCCCAAACTTTATTCAATTATGGATATAAATTGGTTACCAAAATACGTATTGTAAACAAGAGGACCATGATGGTCCTAAATCGCTCACCTGAACTGCTATTGAAAATTTGAAATTTTTCATCAGTTATCTTTTAAATGGGATGCGGCCCACAAGCAGTACATTTTAATCACCTAACAAGAGCTGTCCATAAGACAGCGCGCTCGACTTTTCTAAGTTGCTTAGTATAAAGGGGCATAACTCCAAATATAGTGGAGCCAGGGTCATGGGCCCTGGTAGTAAGGTAGAGGGTGTGATGGTGAATAAGTATTCAAAGTTTGGGTTGAATCCCTTTGATAGTATGGAAGTCATTGGTGTTTGAAAAAACTTTAACCTATGTTGCAACGCCGACGCCAACGCCCAGGTGACAGTATAAGCTCTCATTTTCTTTGAAAATTCGAGCTATAAATGTCACCTGTGGGTGTGCAGGCAGACATACACCACGGACACACTGCCATGACATAGCCCATTGGTCATATGGCCAGTGGAGCTAAAAACACACTACTAAAACCACCAGATTCTCTTCAACAAACAAAGTCCATTAAGACATGTCATCCATTTGTGAAGATGTACAACATTCTTTATAATCCTCCAAACTATTAGAGCTTGGCTAGACTAGCCCTTTTCTATACAAGTACTGATTTTGACACGCCTGTACTGACAAAATACTATTTTTTGTCTAAAATTAAATCAGCTTATTTGTTAAATCCGTTCCCTATTTGGGAGGAGTTGTACTAGCGAGAAATGTGGGTTGACAGACAGGGTGATTACTATTATACCTTCCCCCTTTCTTAGTTAGGGTGGGGAGGGTATAACTTGAATTTTGAAGAACATCAGAGAGGTTATTATTGGAGTCTGAGGGTTCAAACCCCTGAACCAAACCCATAAAATGTTGATAACCATCACCAACCCTTTCCATGCAATGCTTCCAAAAGGTATTTTTCTGTTGCAATTGCATTTTTGTTATTTGCCTTTTCATTAACCTCTTCCAAAACAAGACATGATTTTGACATTCTTAATAGAAACATTTTAGGAAAACATTCACACAAAAGAAGAAAATGCTGACAATCAGCATTTTTTCTTTTTGCCTCAATACTTTCTGTGTTATATTGTACACAAGTTCTATGTATCTATGGTTATTTTGTCATCTAAAGCAGCTTTCAAATAGATACTGTCTATTTTTGCTGTTTTGGAAAGATTTAACCCATTTACAGATGGCAGATTTTTTGGACCGTTTTAAATTCAAAGATGTTGCAGACAACAATTTCAGGTAAGTGAAGTTCTACATTTTTTGGTGTTTTAACCCTTTCCCAAACGACAAAATTTTAGGGTGATCCACTTAAAAAAACTGCCACAAATGACAAAATAGATGTTAGTAAAGATAGGATTTGTGTTAAAAATGGCACAGAAAATATTGAGACAAAAGGAGAAACTGCTGTTTATCAGCAGTTTCTTCTTTTGTTTCAATGTTTTCCCAAGCCTTTTCTATTAGGGATGTCAAAACCAGGTCTTGTTTGGGAAAGGGTTAAGATAGATAAAAATGTGAAACTAAGTTATTGCTTGTGACAAGCAATATCTTCATTTTCCGAAATGTTTTGGAAACTGTTCATTTGCAAATTTATACCGATGGTTCTAAAAGCGAAGAAAAAGTTGCTTCTGCTGCTATTTTAGATGGCTTCAAATATCAGTATCGTTTGCCCGATAATTCGTCTATTTTCTCTGCCGAGCTCAAGGCTATTGACCTTGCGCTCGAGCACATCATTGAAAACGGCTATTGGCGCTACATTATTTTTACAGACTCTTTATCCTGTATGCAAGCGCTCGAGCACGAAAAAACGGACAATCCTATTATTGTAAAACTTCTTGAGAAGCTTTCTCGTTTGTATGCTTCTGATGAAGATACTGATATTATCTTTTGCTGGCTTCCAAGCCATTGCGGTCTACGTGGCAACGAAGAGGCAGACAAAGCTGCCAAGGAGGCGTTGTCACTGGATATTTTACCTTTTAAAGTTCCTTTTACTGATTTTAAACCTCTCATTCATAATTTTATTCAAAATGTATGGCAGAACTGTTGGAGCGACGAGGCCAATCATCAAAATAAATTGTTTTCAATAAAGCCCGCACTTGGTGACTGGCTGCCAGGTTTTCGATCTGAGCGCCGCGAGGAGTTAGTTTTGGCCCGACTACGAATTGGTCACACACACTTGACCCATTCGTACTTATTAAAAAACGAGGAAAAGCCTCAATGTATTCCTTGTAACGAGGCACTAACTGTTCAGCATCTACTCATAGATTGTGTAGATCTAGCCATCATAAGAAACAGGCACTTTAATGTCGACAGTTTGAAAACATTGTTTGAAACTGTAAGGCCTGAATCAATTTTTAACTTTCTGAAAGAGTGTAATCTCTTTAAAAAGATTTAGCTGTGATATTTTATCTGTGATATTTTTATGTTCTATGGATTTTCCGGTCGGGTGGACTCGGACATGGGTGTTCTCTGATCTGGGAGGAGCCCATGTCTATTCGTGCTCACGTCGGATTATTCATGGTACATTGTTTCCCTAGATTTCGCATGGTATTTTATCCTTTTCACTTCGGTTGTGCTTTATCAGTTATATGCCTTGTGGATTTTCCGGTCGGGTGGACTCGGACATGGGTGTTCTCTGATCTGGGAGAAGCCCATGTCCTTTCGTGCTCACGTCGGATTATTCATGGTCTATTATTATTTTATGCTCTATATTGTATTTTTATCTGTTTAATTTCAGTTAAGTTTGATTTATTTAGATGATCTGTGGATTTTCCGGTCGGGTGGACTCGGACATGGGTATTCTCTGATCTGGGAGGAGCCCATGTCCTTTCGTGCTCACGTCGGATTATTCATGGTGTGTTGTTATTTTGCTTAGAATTTTATCTGTTGTATAGAATATTGTATTTTTATAATATCCCCTCTAGATGTTTATGTAACTAATACATATCCTAATACATCTTGTAGTGAGGTAACGTGAGTGCGCCCAATATGACCTTAGTTGTCGACGGGCCTTAAAACTCCATTCATTCATTCATTCATTGGAAACTGTTAATTTGCCGGGCATCTAAAAGCGTCAAGGTGTGGTAATACGTTGAATAATTCAACCAATAGCCATTGTAAATATACTTTAGTATTAAAGTCTTTAAAGTGACATTTCACATTTATCTCATTTTTTTAAAGTATGTCTTGATGCAAAGATTGTTTATTCTTTGTAGAAATACTATCAGTTTCTTAAGTTGTTATTTGTAAGTGAAAAATATGCCTTTAAAGTTGAGACAGAAGTGACAAATTCGATATTAATCTGAACTGTTGTCCACAACAATTTGTTTGATCTTAGCACAAAAATATATTTCTCGTAAACGGTTGGCTTGAAATTTTCAGAAATTTCATAAGAAAACAAGCTCTTTCAAAGAGAATAAAAGCAAAACTTACGTAAAAAATAATTGTGAAATGTCACTTTAAATGAATGTAGCAGCATGGGACAACACAGGATAAAATAAAGTAACACTGTATATCTAGTTAAAACTATATTTCTGTAATATGCATTTTTTTTAGCAGCAGTACAAAAACATGTAATAAATCCCTGAAGAAGAATTTTTTTATGACATTTCTTAGAAGAAACCTTTTTAAGAACACTCAAAATTAAAGCTATTGAAAACAGTGATAGAAAATGGAAAGTACAAGACTTTCTATACAACTAGATGCACATGTAATAATTAACCCTTATTTAGGTTGTAATTTATATAATACATAGAAATTAATGAAAAAGAAAAAATGGAAATTTGACGCTGGAGTTAGCTTTTTTTACTCTTTTAAGTTTCTACCCTACTTGACAGATTTGCAATATATGCCCTAAAATTCAGATTGGTTTGAGTTTATTGGGGTTTTACGCCGTTTTCAACTACCAGGGTCATATCGCGGCGGCTGGAGCACCTAACTGTGGGTTCCTGATATTTCTCGCACAAGTACAACCACAATATCCAAATCGAGCCTCCAGCTGCTCTCTCACATAGATGATTCACACCCATTGGTGAGAGACAAATGACTTTTGTCAAATGTCAGAATGGATACTGGCCGAGCCGGGGTTCGAACTCGAGACCCCTGGATTGACAGACTCCGACGTTACCGACTGAGCTATCCGGGCTCGGCAAAAAAAATTCAGATTGAACTAGCCTTGAAACTAAAACAATGAGAAAAGTACATCAATTTAAAATGAAGTTTAAAATATCATAGAAGCATAAATAACTCAATAAACTACATAAGAGTCAATGTTTGAGAAAGCCAAAAGTAGATTAACCTATTTACCAAACAGCAAAACTTGACTTGTCCATTTTCAAAGATGTTGCAAAATGACAAAATGAATTTATTTTACATTTTTTTGTCTCTATTGGTAGAAAAGATTGTGGAAAATGAAGAAATTGATTGTCACAAGTAATTCTTTTTTTCCACATTGTTTTCCCATGCCTTTTCTTGTAGGAGAGTCAAAAACATGTGCAGTAATTAGTTAAAGGGGGAATGGCACTTAAAATCATGCAAATTTTCCGAGAACTTCGTACAAAATAAAAATGTATTATGAAAATATGGCCTTTAAATTGCATCTATGCCAAATCTTAGCTTTCTATTTTGTGTATTGGCTAGGATGTCGACGGATCTAAAACCCCATATGTTCCATTATTGTAAATATTATCCCCGGGACAACAAATCATGGGGTTTTAAATCTGTCGACATCTAAGCCAATACACAAGGTAGAAAGCTAAAATTTGGCATATATGCAATTTAAAGACCATATTTTAATGATATATATTTATTTTTTTGTACGAAGTTCTCGGAAAATTTGCAAGATGTTTAGTGTTATTCTGCCTTTAAGCATGGCGAAATCATTTGACACACAAATTACACAAAATCTTTAAATATTCTTTTAATGTGCGACTAACAAGTAAATGGTTTGAAGCAAGGCAGAAATCAGAGATTTCTAAGAAATCAGGTAGGCAATGAAAAGGTTATTGACCACAAAGTAAAATCTTACTTGGTCATCAATAGCTTTTTTATCAGCTTATTTATAAGACAAAATGTACATACAGCAAAAGTTTTTTCATCTTCTCTGCTTCAAACTGCTTCTATATTGAACTAAAATTGGTCATGTGTTAAAAGATTTATTGATGATTTTCTGAATTGTGTCATGTGATTCCTGTCATTTTATAAGCTAAAAATAGCACAAAAAGGTAGTCTACCCTTAATGAGATTCAAGGGACGTCAGAATTATTCAAGTGACATTGTAAACATCTGGCATGGACCTTTCCACCGCTGGTGTTTACAGTATCACTAAAATAAGTTCAGATATGTATCATATACTAACGATGTCATACAAAAAAAATCCGATGTCACATGAATCTCATTAGGAGTGGACGGGATTAAAGACTTGTCATTAACTTTGATGGTGATTCCTTTATTTCTTGATAGAAATAGTCATCAAATGACAAGCTTAATAAAATATATAACAAAATTTAAAACTAATAAAAGATGATACAAACACTACATGTCTCATTTGACTATGTAATGTTAACTAATAAATTCATACTATATAGCACATTCATTTGCTCTTTCTGTCCAAAAGATGATGTCACATACTTAAGAAACACAGATATTAAGCATTTTTACACCATGTTTGTCTTTACCTATTAATATGGAGTGATTAAACCGAGATGTCAGGACAGCAATGCTTGACTAGTTTATGTGGTTTATAGCAACAGCAAGTCAATGGCGACAATGGGCAAAATTCAATTTACCTAAGTTATTAAGGCATAAAGAATACTATCAGGTTCTTGGCAAAATAATTTTGAAGCCAAAGCTGCAAATTATATATGCATCCATGAACATGTAAAAACATAGTATGTATGCAAATAATTGTGAATATAAACATAATGGGAAAAGAAGAAATTGCTCATTATGGACAATAATTTCTATTGTCATAATGTAATAATCAAACACATTTATCACATGTGATTATAAAAATTCATATCTGTTTTTGACATGAAATTCCTCAAATGTTTTTGAATTTGGTGACCATTTTGAAGAAATTAAGCTGTATGGTGCTTTTGTACCTGTAGTGGTATTATAAAATGAGTTACTTGAAGCAAAAGAGAGGCACCTACAGCTTATTAGGCTGGGGAGAAGACTTATTTGGCAAACTTATGGCAACATCACATTTTTGGTCATGCTTAATAACAATCTCTGGTTGAAGCAAAAAATACTCCTCAATTTCAGAGATTGACTTGTCATTTAACCCATTACCAAACAACAAAATTCTGGGTTTGTCCAAATTTAAAGATGGTGCAGAAGTTAATTCAAATTGAGTGAATATTTACATTTGTTGGTCATTTTGTGTAGAAAACTTTGTGTCACAAGCAATTTCTTCGTTTTCCATTATGTTTTCCAAAGCCATCACCTTGTGAGGAGTCAAAAGGAGTTAATGTGTGGTAATGGGTTAAGCCTTTTTTTTCTATATATTGATTCACCACATCGGTGAAAACAATAAATTTGACCTCTTCTTTCTGGTCATTTATGATCTGCAGATGTAGGGTTTTGCTCTGGTTCTGTGACAACATTCGTTGTCTTGAACCACATGATTCACAACGACAAATTAGCTGACTACCTTCCACATTCAGTGGTTTTTTACAGTGCACACATTTGTAGGCTACAACTAGCCTACAACTGATGACTGTGCCATTCACCTCAGTGGTGGTGTCAAGGTTTGTAAGATCCTCTTTGACATTTGTCAGTTCAGGGATTGGGATGAATTCTGTATCGGTTGTGCTTTTTAATTTAATTTCACCACTAAAAGTTGTAGAAAGGATATTTTTGATAGTATATAATTGACCAGTTACTAGTTTATCAATGTTCCTTTCCCACAAAGGGAATTTCATGACTCTTGAAGAATCAGCCACTAATGCAGTTCTGAGCTTCTTCAATCCATGCTTGGTTGATATTTTAGAGGCCCATACAGCTTATTTTGCCAAGGAGACGACTGAAAATGGTCACAAAAGCATGTGAAGAATTTAGAATCTGAAGAATTTAGAATCTGCAGAAGAAGTTGCTATACAGTATGAGGTGTAAAAGTGATACAAATTATACATTTATAAAGACGCATTTAAACAAGTTTACAAAAAGACATAAACCGACCATGCTTCCAAGAAAAGTGAGGAGAATCAAATTCAAGAGCACTCTCCTTTTCAAAAATTTAAACAATGTTTGTGAAACATGAATGTCCCTGAAATAGCAAATGTTAAATTTTTGGACAGACATACAGACTAAAGAAAATCAATGTGTTCTCGATCTTTAGAGAAGGGGCATAAAAATATTACATGGTTAATTTTTTTCAAGGTTTGTAATACTGCATATATATTTACCTACATATCCAATGTCATCTTTTATATAATTGAAATTATTATTTTTTCCGCACCTTCTTGGAAGCTATGAAGTAGTTTCACAAAATGACTAGACAACAAGGGAGCAGAATCGTACTCCTCTAAACATATCATAATGAGTCAGTTGGTGACATGACAATTCTGGATTAAAAAAAAACCAACAAAGTGACAAACTTAGATATTGTTTCTTTTCAACAAAAACCTTGAAACTGCAACTTGTTTTAAGCTGCAGTTACAAGGTTTTTGTTGAAATGCATTGCCCTAATTATGATGTTGAAAACAACTTAATCCAAACTTATGGCAACATCACATTTTTGGTCATGCTTAATAACAATCTCTGGTTGAAGCAAAAATACTCCTCAATTTCAGAGATTGACTTGTCATTTAAGCCTTTTTTTTCTATATAGTGATTCACCACATCGGTGAAAACAATAAATTTGACCTCTTCTTTCTGGTCATTTATGATCTGCAGATGTAGGGTTTTGCTCTGGTTCTGTGACAACATTCGTTGTCTTGAACCACATGATTCACAACGACAAATTAGCTGACTACCTTCCACATTCAGTGGTTTTTTACAGTGCACACATTTGTAGGCTACAACTAGCCTACAACTGATGACTGTGCCATTCACCTCAGTGGTGGTGTCAAGGTTTGTAAGATCCTCTTTGACATTTGTCAGTTCAGGGATTGGGATGAATTCTGTATCGCTTGTGCTTTTTAATTTAGTTTCACCACTAAAAGTGGTAGAAAGGATATTTTTGATAGTATATGATTGACCAGTTACTAGTTTATCAATGTTCCTTTCCCACAAAGGGAATTTCATGACTCTTGAAGAATCAGCCACTAATGCAGTTCTGAGCTTCTTCAATCCATGCTTGGTTGATATTTGTTGTACATCATCAAAAAACCCTAGGGATTTCACATTTATGGTGCACTGAAACAAAGAAAAAAAAGGTTTACATTAATCCATTCTGTGAAGGAAATTCTTAAGGGTAATCAAATTTAAAAGCTGCAGCAGACAACAAAGCGAAAGTTGTCATACATAGAATTTGTGGACAATTCAGCACATAAAATTAGTACAACATAGTCAAGAAAATATTGAGGCAAAACGAACAATTGCTGATCATCAGCATTTTCTTCTTTTGCCTCAATATTCCCAAAAGCCTTTTTTTACCGAAATCAAAACCTTGTCTTATTTGGGAAAGGGTTAAGAATTCCCAAACCATTGGTGAGACAAATTTCCCTTAGATCATAAGATGGCCTAATAGAGTGAGTAAATTGCTTCATGCAAATCTTGATGTTGTTGTCAATCATTCAAGTAAATAAACAAGAGTTGTCATAGTCAGGTTATGCTATCCACATATGAAACTAGAACTGTCACAGGATCAGACCTGATACCGCCACACAAGCTTTCACTACAATTAAGAGCAATAAGTGTACCAAGTTTAAAGTTGCTAGCATGTATGGTTTAGAAGATATGGTCCAGACAAAAATGCAAGATGTGTTTGTGAAACACCAATGCCCCGAAAAGGCCCACATAAGAGTTTTAAGTTAAGTTTCGGACTGACAGAATGGACAGACTGACAACGATAAAACAATATGCCCTTCGATACAGGGGCATAAAAATCACTTGACCAGCAAAATTAAGCATTAAGACTTCTTTTCCAATCACGGAGCCTGCATGCTGCTGAAGCACCTAACCATGGATTCTTGTTGTTTCTCATAACAATACTTCTACCACAACATCCTTACCGAGTCTCCAGCTGCTTGCCCACTAATGTTAACCTTTCCTTAATGGCAAAATTTGAGGGTGTTCTAATAACTAAAGGGTGGACTCGGACATGGGTGACCTCTGATCTGGGAGGAGCCCATGTCCTTTCGTGCTCACGTCGGATTATTCATGGTGTTTTATAAATTTGCATAGAATTTTATCTGTTATAGAATATCGTATTTTTATCATTTCTCCTCTAGATGTTTATGTAACTAATACATATTCCTATACATCTTGTAGTGAGGTATAATTACAGTGAGTGCGCCCAATATGACCTTAGTAGTCGACGGGCCTTAAAACTCCATTCATTCATTCATTCATTAATAACTAAAGGTTGCTGCAGATCTGTCTATAGATAAGGCGAGAAATCTGCCTTAGAGATTCAATTCCTAAAACCTGCAAATTGATAATAATTTCAAATTGTATAGTAGATGTACATCTAAATCATATGAAAACTGACTTCATGCAATCAAAAATATTTGACGGGTACAGATAACCCTTGTACTCCCAAAATTACATTTTCTTATATCACTGGAATTCATTTAGGTTTATGAACTGAGAATGAAAACACCACTTTCTAGCCATACAAAATGTATCAAATTACACACAATTATTAATACACTTCACAAAAGTTGATTCACCATGCCGGATTTCAAGATAATGCTTCAAGAAGAAAATAATTTACAAATATCATTTTACAGTATATTCATATGCAAGGGAGGTAATTTTGAACATTTTTGTCAAATATTTCTAAAGTATGCATTAATTCAAAATTCTAAACCATACAAAATGCTTATGTTAGTATTTGGAATGGAAATGTGACATGGTTTTGGAATTACTGGCACTTTTCAAATTTCGCCTCTGGCTCTGCATTTCATTCTCAGTTTGTAAACCTTAAACCGAATCAAGTTTTACATTAAATGCAAGGACATTTGGTGTTGGATTCATATAACAGTTTTGGTTTTGTCTTTTATTCGCATGTGCATCATTGAAATCAGTGAGTTTAAAGGTGAACTTTTCCGGCCAAAAATATGGCAATTGGTATATGGGTACTATTTTTAGTATAAAGGTATTTTCAATGACCCAGGAAATCATTTTTACCAAAGAAGTGTATGGTCAAGTTACACAACATATGGCGATGGGAAGCTGGGTCAACAGGGGTAAGGTGTGCATCTGCTCAGGGAAAGAAGGTAATCATAGGTTTTTGGTGGGACCATATTATGCATTTAAAATTGTTTCAATGATGTGCATGTGCAAGCTGCCATATGATGTCAACACCATTTTGTCCTTGCATTTATAGAAAGTAATTTACAAATACAATTATGTAAAACTTAATTTTAGATCTATGGATGCTGTTAGTGTAAGAAAATGTAACTATTTAGGTGAATACAAAAATCAAGAGTTATCTGCACCTGTATTTTTTTTAAATTGCATAAAATTGGTATTCATTTGATTTCTGTATCATCTTTAACATAAAGTTTAATTGTTTCTAAATTTGAATGTTTGGAGAAAAAAAGCCTTCAACCAATCCTATTAGGGAGATTTCTCGCCTTCTTTGGTGGGATGTCAAAACCTTGTAACTCCACTTTTTTTTCAAGCTAGAAAAGGCTTGGGAAAACATTGAGGCAAAAGAAGAAACTGCTGATAACCAGCAGTTACTCCTTTTGCCTCAAAATTTTCTTGGCTATATCACACACAATTTCAATCTTTATACTATTAACATCCATTCTGTCATCTGCAGCAGCTTTTGATTTGTACCTGCTTAAAATTTTGTCGTTTGGGAAAGGGTTAATTTTGGGGACATCAAAACCTGGTCTTATTTGGGCAAAAGTATATGATTCCAAATCCAATGGTGGGAGACAATTTCATTTAGATCATAACATGACCCTCCAGAGTGTAAAGTAATTGCTTCATGGGAGTCTCAATGTCATGTTGATCATTCATGTAAATATTCAGTAAGTAATTACGAGAAATGTAAACTGACAGGCAGACAGAATGATTCCTATGTATGTCCTAAAGCTTTTTCATTTACAAACAATAATTCATTTAACTTGTATGCAACTTATCCGTATGTTGGCATTATTGATGTCTTTCAACAGCATTTCTGGTGCTGTACTTTGTGTTGGCAGGGATTTCATCTCGAATGTTAATTTTCTGCATGTCTGTATATCTGACAGTTTAGAAAAACTGACTTCAGTTTTCCCATGTTTTGGAACTATCTTAACGTTTGAAAGCTTCACTGGAGTTTTCAATGTGGCTGCTGTTTGAAAAGCTCCATGTTTTTCTGGACTGAAATATATATAATGAAAAAAAATCGTGAAAGAACCAGAGCTCTGAAAGAGATATTTTCATAACTTTGACCTTGATAGATGTTAATCAATCAGTAATTGGCCAGAGAATAAATTAAGTCTACTAGTTAACTAAAGTTAAGCTGGTTATGCATGTGATGTGGAGAAGGGTTCATGAAAATTTTGGCCTTGTAAACATGACCCCTCTTTCAGAGAGTAAGGGGCCCTTTTTTCTTCAAAGTTAAAGGGACTTAATCTAAATGAGAACTTTCAGGTAAAGGAAATTTTACAACTTTTGGTCTTTTGTGGAAGAAAATATTGTGGAAAATGAAGAAATTGCTTGTCACAAGCAATTTCTTCATTTTCCACTATGTTTTCCCAAGCTCTTTGCTTAAGGGGAGTCAAAAAGAGTCACTGTGTGGTAATGGGTTAAGAAAGGGTTAGATAGAAACCATATATCTAAATCTGATATTGAACTTACTTGATGAGTGATAAATTATTGAATGTAATTAAAAAATCATTAAGAACAGTAAATAGCAAATAGATTGCTTTTAAATATTATATTTTACTATATATCCCATAATAAGTCTAAGTTTGACGGCCAAATTGGACTGATCCAGTAAACAGAGCGAAAATAGTCATAAGAATGGCCTACCTGAAGCTGACAAATCGAAGAAATTCTTCTTCACCGGATTGTAATGTTCCATCATAATATCTGACATTACTGGTTGCCGAAACTTTGATGTCGCTGGTTTGATGTATGTAGCCTGTCAAACTGTTTTCCTCTTCAAGCTGTCGTTTCGCCATGATATTGCTGGTCTTAAATGATCTCGAGGCTCAAATTTGTATAGGCAAGCAGGACCCTTATTGGGATAAAGAACAAAGATGCTCAAAAACTAAATAATTGTAATTCAGACTCAGGAATAATGAGTTCTGCCAAAATGAGAATACAGTCATGTGAAGATACAGCTATTCAATAAATAAATATTATGATAGTATGAAGTTGTATACAAAAGCATTTTAATCAAGTCAGAACCATCAATATCTCGAAAACTTATCAAAAATATGTTATAACGATAGTTAAAACTTAACAATATTTCAATTTTTTGTCCTTCTTGGTAGAAAACATACAGAAAAATTTCTTTTCACAAGCAATTTTCCCATTTTCTACAATGTTTTCGAAAGCTTTGGAAACCATTGTGGGAAATGAAGAACTTGCTTGTGACAAGCAATTTCTTCATAAACCACAGTGTTTTCTATGTGAAAAGACCAAAAAAATAGTTTCATTCACTTGAAATTGTTGTCTGCATCATCTTTGAATTTGGACCATCCAAAAATTTGCTGCTTGGTAATGAGTTAACCCTTTCACAAACTGCAAAATTTCAGGCTGGTCAAACTGGAAACTACAAAATAGATGTAGATAAGAGAGATAAAAATTTGTATTATCTATAGCACAGAAAATATCAAGACAAAAGGAGAAATTGCTGGTTACCAGCAATTTCTTCTGTTGTCTCATTTTTTTCCAAAGCCTATGTTATTAGGGATGTCAAAACCAGGTATTGTTTGGGAAAGGGGTTATTAATAGAACATAAGTATCCATGCAAATAAGATTAACATCTTAACCCTTTCGCAAACAACAAAATTTTAGGGTGATCCACTTCAAAAACTGCCACAAATGACAAAATGGAAGTTATTAAAGATAGTATTTGTTTTAAATATGGCATTATAGAAAATATTGAGACAAAAGGAGAAACTGCTGGTTATCAGCAGTTTCTTCTTTTGTTTCAATGTTTTCCGAAACCTTTTCTATTACGGACATCAAAACCAGGTCTTATTTGGGAAAAGGTTAAGCACAATAAATGATAAATGTATGCAAAATCATCAAGTTGCCAAAAAAGAAAGGAAAAATTATTATGAAGACTCAAAATTTCCAAGTCAAAAACATTAAACAATTTCAAGTAAATAATAAAATATCTAAATTTCTTACTGTAGTTTTTCCTCACTAAATTCCAAACTTTCTTGTCCAATGTGTACTTGATGAGCAATGCACCACTTTTTATACTGCCTGGTCTGGGTCCCAGAATGTTCATGAAGATTGATTGGCTGATGAACCAAATTCAATCTCGTGCAGATTCTGGTCCTAAGCTCCGATTGGTCAGTTAGTCAAATTGACCACTCTACATAACGATTGACACTTCTCTAGACTGATTAGCCCCGCTCACCTTCCTGATGTGTCACCAACTTATTCTTAGCAGAAAATGGACCAAATTTGACAATAATTAAAAAATGACATAATTACAAATCTAATATTCAAAGTAATTACATATTTGGAAACTGCATAACATTAACATTAAAATGAACCCAAACATGGTCACTTTATTCCCAAAAATAAGAAAGTTGTATTTTGTCACACAAATAAGTCACTTAGTAATAGGTCATTGAGTGCATTTTATCCATGAGACATGTTTGTTTGTTTGTGTGTATCCCCCCCCCCCCCAACACCTTCTAATTGAGGCACAACAAGCTGAACTAGTGTACATGTATTGTTCAGCAAGATTAACTGGGGACATCTGCATATGTAATGACCCCACTTCGGCTATGTTTTGTTAGGACGCTCAACTAACGGACTTTGCGCACAAAAATTAAGTTGTCCCTGGTTAATTTGGGTGGACAATAACTAGTGCTCTATTTACACTGAATAACATTGAACATAATAACAAACTTTGTCCAACAGTAACTGCAAACATTTTTTACAAGTGGAAGAACAGAGGCAATAACTTTTACCTAATATCAAACAGGTGGGAAGACAGGCTGCTAATTAAGTGTCTTTCCCAAAGACTCATCTTCCCCGAGTAGAGCTCGAACTCATAACCACCGGGCTACAAGTTGAGTATGCTATCCACAGCACCACTAAGGCTGTCAGTAAAAAGTTACTGACTCAAGAATACAGATAAACCAGAAAAACAAGATACCAGATCTATAGTCATGCTTCTGCATTGCTATAATTATGTTGACCCAGATGCCATTTTTTCCACAATGTTTGCCAATTCTTATAGAACAGTAGACAAAGTTATATCCATTATCTACATACTGGTTATTATAGTAATAATAAAGACTTTATTACAGAGGCATCACAGATGGATTAACCCATTCCCAAACAAGACCTTGTTTTGATGTCCCTAGTTGAAAAGGCTTGTTAGTTGATAACCAGCAGTTTCTCCTTTTGTCTCAATATTTTCTGTGCCATATTTTACACAAATCCTCTCTTTAATAACATCAATTTTGTCATTTGTGGCAGTTTTTGAAGTGGATCACCCAAAGATTTTGCCGTTTGGGAAAGGGTTAACCAAGTATTCCCTGTGAGCCTCTAAAATTACATATTTACAAATGATTGCAAATGATTGTGATAAGGAATTTTACCAGTACCCTGTAAACTTCTTATGGATTAAAGTACATTGTTGACCTTTCCAAAAAACCAGAGAGTACTGACCAAGATCAGTATGAAGACATGTACATTCTCATCATGGTCCATACTATCCATGATTCCTATTTAAGTCAAGTCAACATGTGGAATTCACAAGAGCGTTCACGGGCAGCATAGACATGGATCAGACTAACACTTATGTCAAGTCTGATCCATGGCTATGTCTCTCCAATTATCATTCAACCACATTCTGATCTTTGCTATAGATTATATCTCTATACGTAAATATTCAAAGTGACTTCTGTATACTGTCAGTTTTTGAATTCTGTTACTGCAAAAATACTCCTCAGTATCATCATATAATCTGAAAAAGTCCTCTTTAAAAGACAATCTACAGAAGCGGGTAAGTTATTACCTTTTTTCTTCACCAATTAGCAATCACAATTAGGGTAAGGGTCAAATGATTATCTTAAGGACCTGTCAAACAACACCATGAGAATCTATTCGTCTGTAAACAGCTACTTATACCCTTTCCTACACAGCAAACTTTTTGGGTGGTCCAATGTGAAAGCTGCTGTAGACAGCAAAATGCATATATCTTAAGATTGATTTTGTGTACAATTTAGCACAGAAAATATTGTGGTAAATGGAGAAAATGCTGATAATCAGCATTTTCTTCTTTTGCTGCAATATTTTCCAATGCCTTTTCTAGCATGGATGTCACTACTAGGTGTTGTTTGGGATAGAGTTAATTAATAGCAAAATAGCAAACACAATAACCAATTACCAAATGGCAAATTATAGACTTTCCCAAATTCAAACTTTACAACATGTTCCAGAAAACAATTTCAAGTGGATGACATTTTAAATGTTTTAGCTTTTCTGGGTAGAAAATAGTGTGAAAAATGATGAAATGACAGTGAATTTCAATCTTGTAAAACACTGGATATACTGTTGTCTTTATACATTGTCTGTGTTGTTATAAAATCGTGTATTGTCCACCCAAATTAACCCGGTGCAACTTAATTTTCGTGTGCAAAGTCCGTTAGTTGAGTGTCTTAACAAAACATTGCCGATGTGGGGGTCATTACATATGTAGATGTCCCGGGTTAATCTTGCTGGACAATAACTACAGCTCCAACCAAGCTGTAGTTGCGACGTTTAAGATTTACACCCACAAAATATTATTGTTCGTCAAAAATTATATTACTTTTTACTTGAAAAATTTGGTCCTTATTACTTGCTACATTTTTTTTCTCATTTTCCAAAATATTTTCCAAAGACTTTCAGTGGCAGATCCAGATGGTTTTTTAAGGGGTTCAATGAACCCCCCCCCCCCCTCAGTAGCATGATTATTTCATTTTCATGCAGAAATTCAGTAAAATTGTGTGAAACTAGGAAAATGACCCCCCCCCTGTTTGCATCCCTCAGTAGCATGATTATTTCATTTTCATGCAGAAATTCAGTAAAATTGTGTGAAACTAGGAAAATGACCCCCCCCCCTGTTTGCATATTCACCCCCTCCCACACACATAAATCCTGGATCTGCCATTGCCTTTTTCATGAGGGGTGTCAAAGAGGCAAAAAATTGCCAATATGTGGGAAAGGGTTAAATTGTATGTCACTGTAGGAAAACAATAATACAGTATTTACTTGTTTGTGCAGCCAGACTTACAATGCATTTGAAACACAAATACTGTAATTCAAGCAAAATGGAACATGGTCATGAATGTTTATTAAAAGGCTAAATTAATTTAGACTGATTTTAAATAGTGCAGACAAAGAAAAATAGACTAGACTGGTCTTTGCAACTAACAAATTGATGTAATAGTACAGTAGAGATTCTATAACTTATTCTATAAATATCAAGTTTTGACAGAACAGTCTTCTCAGTCTCTAACATGCCATATAAGGAATAATTTTATTCAGTTAACCATGACATAATTACGGTAAAACAATAATATTTCATATGTGTTGTTTTAAAATCTCGAACCTTGATTCAAGCTGAAGTTACGAGATTTTATAACAACACTGATTGTTTATCAAAACATTATGATATATTCAATCTATTTTCAGCATAAAATTCATTGCCATTGCAAACCATCTTGAGAAAATGTGAATTTGAAACCTCAGCTATGTAAAATTAGTCCAAGCATTCATATTTGAAACTAAAATGGGTTAAACAGTACAAAACAAGGAAAAGGATTATGGTCAGTGTAAAGGTTGAAAGAACCTTGTCAAAGACAAGTGTAGTGAAGAAATTCTGTCATGAACATAAGCACAGCTGCAGTTATGTAATTTTCCTCTTTGTACTTGTTGACAGTCAGAGAGTGCAGTACTGCCAAGCTCTCCAACTGTTATTTAATATTACAGCATGATAGCAATTACAGATACACAAAGTTAGTGTATCTGTTATCAATGTTTTCATGCTGTAGAATGTCAAAGTGTAAAAAATTCTTTGATTTGGATTAGTCTAACCCTTTCCTAAAAGCATCTTCCTCAATGAATGAAAAACCTCTTGTACATTTTTCTTAAATTTTTTCAAAGCTGTGAAGATAAAATTTCCAGATTTCAGAAACATTTTTTTTGTCAACTCATGTAACTGTTTTGAAGCAGGACTATGATAACGTTATGTTGTTCGTGTAAAGTCAAGTTTTGAAATCTCTGTTATTAAAGGCTTGGGAAAAGATTGTATCAAAAGAAGAAAATGTTGATAACCAGAATTTTCATTGCTTATCACAACATTTTCTGTGCAAAATTAAGCAACACAAATCCCTGCTCTATTGACAATAATTTTGCCCATCACCTGCAGCAGCTATAAAATTGGACCACCATGAAATTTTGTTGTTTGCGAAAAGGTTAAAGTAATCTTATTAATATACTCTTTCCCAAACAACAAATATTTGGATTGTTCGAATTTGAAAGCTGCTGCAGACCATAAATTGGATAGATCTAGTAATGAAACATAGAATGGGTGACACTATGATAGGAAGCTGTATGACACTGTCAAATTACAAACTAACATTTTAAGTAATCACTTCTCAATTCAATATTTTTACAAATTTGCCTTTCAACCGAAATACCTTTTCGCACTACATAAGGCGTTAAACATGTGGTAATGATTTAATTATATAGTGAGAAAAAGTTTTTCTATCCTCTTGAAAAAGACAAATTGTTGCCCAAATATTGAATTGAGCGTAAAACAAGTTTTTATCATATCCCCTGAGGAATAATTTTGTGATATAATGATGTACAAACTAAGACTTAATTAGCTAAATTACATGTATACATGTGATTGATCATTCATTTGTATTCACATGTAAAATAGTACACCAGTTTATGATCAGACCAATATGTTTCTATAGCCCCAGCTACACTATCATTGTAATTTGAAAATACCAGATCTAATGTTGATCCTTGGTCAGTAGTAGGTTCATGTATCATTTGGTGGCAATGAAATGTTTCTAACATATACTGTTCAAGGCTACTACCCTTTTGAGTCATATCTATATTGAAATCACCCATGATCACTAAAGGTTTTATAGGGTCAATGTGTTGAACAAGTTCTCTATTCAATGTTGAAATTAACTTCTTATAGGATAAACCTGGAGACTTATAAATTATTACAACCTGAATTTCAAGTAATCTGTGAGATCCATTTATGAGAGTAAACTCAAATTGTGATGTACTAAAGTGATGACATTTTGTGATCATGATATCATTTCTAGCATACAATGCTAAACCATGAGGGGGTCTAACTGTTTGTGTAATTTGAATCTGATCATTTCTGATAAGATGGTAGCCAGCAATAGAATAGTCAGAACTGAGATCCCTTTCAACTAATCTTGTTTCTGCAAAACCAATAATATGTGCAGACAAAATGTTCTGCTCTACAGCTACATCCTTGAAGTGTTTGTGCAAAGACCTACAGTTATTATACACTATTTTCAAATGGTCCTCTGAGTTAATTGTATCAAGGGGACTATAGCAGAGCTGAAGCTTTGCCTCAGAACACAATCTTTCTGTTTCTTCTACTACCCTTTCATCTAATGATAGAGCCTCCTCATTCAAGTTTATAATATGAAGGTTTTCAATAGACCTTACTCTGCTTAAAGCCACATAATGAATGTGCGGATTTTTTCTAACCTTTCTCTGGGACAAATCTATGACAACCTGATTAAGTGTAGTTCCTTGAGCCCTATGAACAGTTCGACCAGCAGATGGCTGTAATGGAAATTGAATTCTTTGAACTGTATTATGTCGCACTACGAACGATCTCTCAATGTCAAATATTGGAGTCCAGTTACTGTCAATTGTATTGTGATAAAACCCTCTATTAGAGTAGTTCTTTCTTCTGTCAGTGCCAATTTGTTTATCATCAAACTGAACCCAAACTAAGCTAGGCCTGTTTGTTTCTGCCTGTTTATATTCTACATACTTTACAGTACAAGATGCCCCATTTGTAAGTCCATCTTCTGTATCTATGTTTACTGTCAAGTCATAAATCATACCAATAACAACCGTGAGAGAGTAGCACAAACCCATGAAACTAGATGCATCCTTCTGTAATTGATTTAAAATTTTCTCTTGTTTTTCCTGAGAAATGTTTGCAGCCAAGATAGAATCATGACAAATTATTTCAAACCTTTTGAGCATTGATACTGCTAATGATCTTGTCATTGAATATTTGCATGAATGAATTTTCAGCAAATATATGAGGAGCGTTTTGTGGATAGTTCTCTGAATTTGGATCTACCATACACTGTTTGATCTGCTCTTTATCATGTTCTGTCATTTCATTGTGTCTCAGTCTGTTAAGTAAGTCTGCAAATGCACTATCGTCCTTTTGTCGCATAATCTCTGTCAACTCAAACATGGTGAAATGTTCTTTCCACAAATTTACAGCGAGTGAAGCAGCATCACTTGTAAGGTCTTGAATGAATGAATGAATGGAGTTTTAAGGCCCGTCGACTACTAAGGTCATATTGGGCGCACTCACTGTAATTATACCTCACTACAAGATGTATAAATATGTATTAGTTACATAAACATCCAGAGGAGAATGATAAAAATACGATATTATATAACGGATAAAATTCTATGCAAAGTAACAAAACACCATGAATAATCCGACGTGAGCACGAAAGGACATGGGCTCCCCCCAGATCAGAGGATACCCATGTCCGAGTCCACCCGACCGGAAAATCCACAGATCATCTAGATAAATTAAACAAACTGAAATAAACCAGATAAAAATATCAGAAATAGGATAAAATAACAAAACATCATGAATAATCCGACGTGAGCACGAAAGGACATGGGCTTCTCCCAGATCAGAGAACACCCATGCCCGAGTCCACCCGACCGGAAAATCATATAAAAAATATAATGCACTTCTCCGAATAATCCGACGTGAGCACGAATGGACATGGGCTCCTCCCAGATCAGAGGTCACCCATGCCCGAGTCCACCCGACCGGAAAATTCATAGGGCATATAGCCTATTTAAATTAACTGAAGTTTAAATGATTAAAAATATCATATGAAATAGTGTATAGCAATGTACCATGAATAATCCGACGTGAGCACGAATAGACATGGGTTCCTCCCAGATCAGAGAACACCCATGCCCGAGTCCACCCGACCGGAAAATCCATAGAACATATAAAATATCACAGAATAAATATCACAGCTAGATCTTTTTAAAGAGATTGCACTCTTTTAGAAAGTTGAAAATTGATTCAGGCCTTACAGTTTCAAACAACGTTTTCAAACTGTCGACGTTAAAGTGCCTGTTTCTTATGATGGCTAAATCTACACAATCAATGAGTAGATGCTGAACAGTTAGTGCCTCGTTACAAGGAATGCATTGAGGTTTTTCCTCGTTCTTTAATAAGTACGAATGGGTCAAATGTGTGTGACCAATTCGTAGTCGGGCAAACACTAACTCCTCGCGGCGGTCAGATCGAAGACCTGGCAGCCATTCACCAAGTGCAGGTTTTATGGAAAACAATTTATTTTGGTGATTGGCCTCGTCGCTCCAACAGTTCTGCCATACATTTTGAATAAATTTATGAATGAGAGGTTTAAAATCAGTAAAAGGAACATTAAAAGGTAAAATATCCAGTGACAACGCCTCCTTGGCAGCTTTGTCTGCCTCTTCGTTGCCACGTAGACCGCAATGGCTTGGAAACCAGCAAAAGACAATATCAGTATCTTCGTCAGAAGCATATAAACGAGAGAGCTTCTCAAGAAGTGTTACAATGACAGGATTGTCCGTTTTTTCGTGCTCGAGCGCTTGCATACAGGATAAAGAGTCTGTAAAAATAATGTAGCGCCAATATCCATTTTCAATGATGTGCTCGAGAGCAAGGTCAATAGCCTTGAGCTCGGCAGAGAAAATGGATGAGTTATCAGGTAAACGATACTGATATTTGAAGCCATCTAAAATGGCAGCAGAAGCAACTTTTTCTTCGCTTTTAGAACCATCGGTGTAAATTTGTAAATGAAGCATGTGCTTTTCTTGTACTTCAAGAAATTTTTTTTTAAACACAACTTGATCAGTTTCCGACTTTTTCGTTGAAGCAAGATCATAAATAAAGGTGGGACTTTTGGACGTCCACAAAGGTACATTTGGAACTTTATGTTCGGCCACGTCATCTAGATCAAAATCTAGAGAATTTACATCTGCCTTACAACGTAAACTGAAAGGAGGTATAACTGATTCTTTTTTATTAAAATCCTCTTCATGAAGAGTGAATGAATGAATGAATAGTGTTTTAAGGCCCGTCGACTACTAAGGTCATATTGGGCGCAACAGCAACACACACCTGGATGTACACAAAATTACTGATATGTATATAGTTACATAAACATCCAGAAAGGTAAATTATAGTGACTATATCTAATTCAAGAATAGATAATGTTACCCTGTATAAAATTAATCAATACTATTATTATAACACAATATTAAAACTAAACAAAAACAACCATGAACCATGAATAATCCGATGTGAGGACGAATAGACATGGGCTCCTCCCAGATCAGAGAACACCCATGTCCGAGTCCACTCGACCGGAAAATCCACAGAACAAATAAATATAGAATATTAAACGTAACTAAAGTATCACAGATCAAATATCACAGACTATAATAAAAAGAGCTAAATCTTTTTAAAGAGATTACACTCTTTAAGAAAGTTAAAAATCGACTCAGGCCTTACGGTATCAAATAACGATTTCAAATTATCAACGTTAAAGTGCCTGTTTCTTATGATGGCAAGATCTACACAATCAATGAGTAGATGTTGGACAGTAAGTGTCTCATTACAAGGAATACACTGCGGTTCTACTTCGTTCTTTAATAGGTGCGAATGGGTCAAATGAGTATGACCGATTCGCAATCTGGCCAAAACTAACTCTTCGCGGCGGTCAGACCGAAGACCTGGCAGCCATTCACCAAGTGAAGGTTTAATCGAAAATAATTTATTTCGTTGATTTGCCTGGTCACTCCAACAGTTCTGCCATACATTGTGGATAAAAGTATTGATTAGAGGTTTAAAATCAGTAAAAGGAACTTTAAAAGGTAAAACATCTAGTGACAACGCGTCCTTGGCAGCCCTATCTGCCTCTTCGTTGCCACGTAGACCACAATGGCTTGGGAGCCAGCAAAAGACAATATCAGTATCTTCATCAGCAGCATAGATACGAGACAGCTTTTCAAGAAGTTTGACTATGATAGGGTTATCCGTTTTCTCGTGTTCCAGCGCTTGCATACTAGATAAAGAGTCAGTAAAAATAATGTAACGCCAATAACCATTTTCAATAATGTGCTCCAGCGCAAGGTCAATAGCCTTGAGCTCGGCAGAGAAAATGGATGAATTATCAGGCAGACGATACTGATATTTGTAACCATCTAAGATGGCAGCTGAAGCAACTTTTTCTTCATTTTTAGACCCGTCTGTATAAATTTGAAAGTGCATAATGTGTTTTTCCTGTATTTCAAGGAATTTAGTTTTAAATACAACTTGATCAGTTTCAGATTTTTTAGTTGAAGCTAGATCATAAATAAAGGTGGGATTTTTAGACGACCACAAAGGAACGTCTGGAACTTTATGTTCGGCCACATCATCTAGATCGAAATCTAGAGATTCTATGTCAGCTTTACAACGTAAACTAAAGGGTGGAATTTCTGATTCCTTCTTTTTGAAGTCCTCTTCGTAAAGAGGTTCAAAAACAGAATCGTGTGTAGGATTATCTGGATTTGATTTCAATTTCAAATAGTAATCCATAGACAATTTCTTTCGACGTAAGTTTAAAGATGGTTCGTTTGCTTCAGCATAGAGACTATTAATTGGCGATGTTTTAAATGCGCCCAACGCAATACGTAAACCTTGATTGTGTATTGAATCAAGTTTACGCAAGTAAGATTGACGGGCAGAGCCGTAAACAACGCATCCATAGTCTAATTTAGATCTCACGAGAGATCTATAAAGGCGTAATAAAACTTTTTTGTCTGCTCCCCAGTCCATACTGGAGACAACACGTAAAAGATTTAGAGCTTTCTTACATTTATTGCTCAGATATTCAACGTGCGGGATGAACGATAATTTAGAGTCAAATAAAAGACCTAGAAATTTAAATTCTGGGACAACTTCGATTCGGATCCCGTCCAAAGTGAGTTCTGGATCGGGATGGAGTTTTCTCGATTTACAAAAATGCATACATTTTGTCTTGGTTTTAGAAAATTTAAAACCATTTTCATTCGACCATTTACTCAGGTTATTTAAAACCTGTTGTAACTGTCGTTCGATGGTATGCATATGTTTCGAACGATAACAAATACAAAAGTCATCAACGTAAAGAAAATATTCAATACCAGGGCAAGTAGCCTTAATAATATTGTTGATTTTAACACTAAAAAGTGTAACAGAAAGAATAGAGCCCTGGGGAACGCCCATCTCCTGTTCATGGGGATCAGAGAGCGTATCTCCAACCCTGACTCTAAATTGCCGTTCATCCAAAAATGCAGAAATAAAATAAGCAAGGCGACCTCGTATACCGAAATCATGGAGGTCATTCATGATTCCATACTTCCATGTGGTATCATATGCACTCTCTAAATCAAAAAAGACGGAAACAACGTGTTCTTTCTTAATAAAAGCTTCTCGTATAAAAGTCTCGAAGCGAACTAAATGATCGAGGGTGCTTCTTTGCTTACGAAAGCCACTTTGGGCTGACGTAATAAGTTTGTTTTTCTCAAGAAACCATACAAGACGGTCATTGACCATTCTTTCCATGGTTTTACAAACACAACTTGTTAAGGCTATAGGCCGGTAATTTGAAGGATTATCTGAATCTTTACCAGGTTTGGGTACTGGAATGACAATAGCTTCCCGCCACGAGGCTGGAAGTATTCCCGTTTTCCAAACACTGTTAAAGATATCAAGTAAACACTGAAGGGATTGGTGTGGTAAATGCTTCAAGAACTGGTAGTGGATGTCATCATATCCAACTGCAGTATCATGGCATTTCTTAAGGGCAGTTTTAAGCTCCTTAAGAGTAAATTCTTTATTATAATGCTCTGTATTTTTGGATTTAAAATTCAAATTAACTTTTTCTTTTTGCTCTTGATGTTTTTGAAATTCTGGCGAATAATTAGAAGAGGAGGATTTCTTGGCGAAAGTATCTGCTAAGACATTTGCTATGTCTGGCTTAGATGAAACAACGCCATTATCAGTATTCAAATGCCCAACACTTAGTGAAGAGTTTTTGCCACTAATTTTACGCACCATATCCCAAGTCTTTTTGACAGACGATCTAGAATTTAATCTAGATACATACTGTCTCCAAGACGTACGTTTACTGCGTTTAATAGTGCGCCGTGCCCTCGCACGTGCAACTTTAAACTTTATAAGATTTTCCTTAGTCGGCCTTAGATCAAACTCTCTAAGAACTGACTTTTGCTTTGCTACTGCCTTCTTGCAATCATCATTAAACCATGGCTTATTTGGATGTTTAGGATTTTTAGACGTTCTCGGAATTGCCTTTTCTGCAGATGAATATAATAGAGAAGTAAATAATTCAGCAGGATTTTCACAATCTTCAAAAGCTTGGGGTGTAATGGACTGTTCACATACAGTTTTGAACAAGCCCCAGTTTGCTTTATGGAGTTTCCATCGCTGTGGTCGCTCCTGTACAGATGGCCCAATTTCCGAAATAAGAATCGGAAAATGGTCACTGCCATGCAGGTCGTCATCAACTTTCCAGTTAAAATCTGGAAAAACTTGAGGACTGCAAACCGTTAAATCTAATGATGAATAGGAACCAGAAGCAGGATGAAGATAAGTCGAAGATTTATCATTTAAAAGAGAAAGATCATGACGTGAAATAAAGTCTTCAACAATATGACCCTTATTGTCAGTATTTGAACACCCCCACAGAGTATGGTGGGAATTAAAATCTCCCATTAAAACAAAAGGTTTGGGCAATTGTTCAATTAGTCGGTCTAGTTTCCTGCCGTCAACAGGAGAACTAGGAGGGAGATAAATAGAACAGAGGGTTATAGTTTTATTCAGAGAAATACTAACAGCTACTGCTTGTAAGGTAGTGTCAAGCTGTACAGGGCGATGTGGAACATTGTTATTTACAATGATACCAACACCTCCTGAAGCTCTTTCACTCCCCGTAAAGTTTTTAATGTAACAAGAATGATATTTTAGGGTAAACTTGTCAGTATCTTTAAGGAAAGTTTCTTGTAAACAGACTGCTACTGGTTTTTCTTTGGAGACTAAAAGGTTGAGTTCCTCGAAATTCGATTTGATACTTCGGCAATTCCATTGAATAATAGTATTCGCCATGATAGACAATAAAATTAAAAATATACCACACAGTAATGGAAGTCTACAATTACTCATTTATTAAGTTTGATTATGTTACTACCTTGCTTATTCTTTCTGGAATGTGCAGGGTGGTCATCGGTCATCATGTCTTCTTCAAGACATTCGAACCGATTATATTGTTTGATGGGGTCCTGAGACCCTTTTGGCTGGCGATCAGAGATCACCGGTTTCGAAGGTACAGGCCTTCGGTTCTGACTGACTGATTCGCTGCTAGATTGTTTGACAGGTTCATTACTTGTTGACTTGGACTCGGATCTACTTTTAACAGCTGGAGAAGTTGATGGATTGACTGTTGAAGGTTTTATAGTGACTGTAGTTGCTTTTGGTTCAGGAGTTTTACTAGATGGTCTTGGCTTGTCAGAACTTGCAGAGGAAACTGTTGGAGGTTTGGACGGAGCGAATAACTGTGAGATCTCCTCCATCTTCTCAGGAAATAAAATGCATAATTTACCGAAAAGATTCTTGCAGTTCTCACAGTCACTGTCCGCTTTGTTTGAATTGCTCTTGGTAGCTTGGGCATATGAAGAGTTTAGGTTCATACGGCTATCAACAATTTTCCTGGCCTCAAAAAATGAGAGGCCCTCTCGACATTTTACCGTAACAATTTCTTTCTCCCGCTTCCAGTGGGAACATGCACGAGAAGTGGATTTGTGAGCTTCGCCACAATTGTGACACTGTGGTGTGTTACTACAATTGTGGTAGTCGTGTGTCTCAGGTGATTCACAACAACGATGACAGAGGTCGAATGCACCTTTACAGTTCTTCTCGTGATGCCCGAATTTAAAACAAGAATAACACTGTAGCGGATTAGGTATATATAAGTCTACATTAACTTTTAGATACCCAATCTTAAGTGATTTCGGGAGCAGAGCTGTGTTGAAAGTTAGTACAATAGTGTTAGTCGGTTTCCTAGAGCCTTCTTGAAAAATGTGGATGCGTCTAGCCGCAGTAACATGCTGTGATCCAAGCTCCTGAACGATTTCCTCTTCTGACACTCCCTTAAGATCGGGGCAACGAATAAGGCCTTTAGAAGAATTTAGTGTACTGTGTTCGAAGCATTTTACAGGAATTTCGAAAAAGTTCTTTAGTTTTAGCAGGTTGTCTGCATGCGACTTCTTGTCAACTTCGACAAGAAGGGCACCAGATTTCAATTTCTTGACAGATTTCGGTTCTCCAGCGTATGAGAGTAAACATTTGTTGATCACGAAAGGAGAGAGTGTAGAAAGGGCTTTTTCATCACAAGTAGATTCAATGATTAGAAATCTAGGAAAATGCTGATTACTTGATCGTGTGTCCGTGTCCGAGTCTAATTCCGTGCGCGTTCTCTTAAAAGTTTTAGAATCCATGGTTAAAAATAAAAGTTCATCATCTGAGTCCCCCAACCCACCGCGGAGTCCAACAAGGGGACATGGAATTGGAGCGGATATCCAGCTCCCCATGCCAGGGGTACTCAGATGGTATACTCAAGCCGACCAACTAACCAGTTCGGCACAGAGACACATGATATAGCTCTGCGAACAGAAATTCATCATGCAAATCAATCCCGAACAAGACATTTAATCAACTCAATTAGCCCATGAGCCTATATAGACTTGAGCAACATTACGATACTAAAATGACAATGCAAAGAGTGACAAATGCACAAATAACATTGCAACAAAACATGGATGAGGTATGTATAACATTGATCTATGCTCAGTCTAAAGCGACCAGCCGATTGCTTAGACCGGGCCCATCTAAGCTCCCGTTTACACCGAAGCCGAGGCCAAAGCCAGCGTGTTGGGAAGCTGGAGAGCCCTGAGCTTCCCTCAACTGACCAGGATCCCCTTTTCCGGCTTACGAGTATCCACTCACGGCCAACAAGCGGGTCCGTTACAGACACACTGTCCTTTGCTTGGGGTCTTACCATTTGCTACAGGACACGGCAGCCGGGATATTTCTAATCCCCCTCCACAGCTGGGGGTTCTCTTCATGAAGAGGTTCAAAAACAACGTCATGTGTAGGATTATCTGGATTAGATTTAAGTTTTAGATAATAATCCATTGATAATTTCTTTCTTCGTAAATTTAAAGATGGCTCATTTGCTTCCGCATAGAGACTGTTAATTGGCGATGTTTTAAATGCGCCCAGCGCAATACGTAAACCTTGATTATGAATCGAATCAAGCTTGCGCAAGTAGGATTGACGGGCGGATCCGTAAACAACACAACCATAGTCTAATTTAGATCTTACAAGAGATCTATAAAGACGTAATAAAACTTTTTTGTCTGCTCCCCAGTCCATACTGGAGACGACACGTAAAAGATTTAGAGCTTTCTTGCATTTATTGCTCAAATATTCAATGTGCGGAATGAACGATAATTTAGAGTCAAATAAAAGACCCAGGAACTTGAATTCTGGGACAACTTCGATACGGATCCCGTCCAAAGTGAGTTCTGGATCGGGATGGAGTTTTCTGGATTTACAGAAATGCATACATTTTGTCTTGGTTTTAGAAAATTTAAAACCATTTTCATTAGACCATTTACTCAGGTTGTTTAAAACCTGTTGCAACTGTCTTTCAATGGTATGCATGTGTTTTGATCGGTAGCAAATACAAAAGTCATCAACGTAAAGGAAATATTCAATACCAGGGCAAGTTGCCTTTATAATATTATTTATTTTAATACTAAAGAGTGTAACAGAAAGAATAGAGCCCTGGGGAACACCCATCTCCTGTTCATGAGGATCAGAGAGCGTATCTCCAACCCTGACTCTAAATTGCCGTTCATCCAAAAATGCAGAAATGAAATAAGCAAGGCGACCTCGAATACCGAAATCATGGAGGTCATTCATGATTCCATACTTCCATGTGGTATCATATGCACTCTCCAAATCGAAAAAGACTGAAACAACGTGTTCTTTTTTTATAAAAGCTTCTCGAATAAATGTCTCGAAACGAACTAAATGGTCGAGAGTGCTTCTTTGCTTACGAAAGCCACTTTGGACTGACGTAATAAGTTTGTTTTTCTCAAGAAACCATACAAGACGGTCATTGACCATTCTTTCCATGCTTTTACAAACACAACTTGTTAAGGCTATAGGCCGGTAATTTGAAGGATTATCTGAATCTTTACCAGGTTTGGGTACTGGAATGACAATAGCTTCCCGCCACGAGGCTGGAAGTATTCCCGTTTTCCAAACACTGTTAAAGATATCGAGTAAACACTGAAGGGATTGGTGTGGTAAATGCTTCAAGAACTGGTAGTGGATATCATCGCACCCAACTGCAGTATCGTGGCATTTCTTAAGGGCTGTTTTTAGCTCCTTAAGAGTAAATTCTTTATTATAATGCTCAGCATTTTTGGATTTAAAATTCGAGTTAACTTTTTCTTTTTGTTCTTGATGTTTTTGAAATTCAGGTGAAAAATTAGAAGAGGAGGATTTTTTGGCAAAAGTATCTGCCAAAACATTTGCTATGTCAGGCTTAGATGAAACAACGCCATTATCAGTATTCAAATGCCCAACACTGAGCGAGGAGTTCTTTCCACTAATTTTTCGCACCATATCCCAAGTCTTTTTGACAGACGATCTAGAATTTAATCTAGATACATACTGTCTCCAAGACGTACGTTTACTTCGTTTAATAGTGCGCCGTGCTCTCGCACGTGCAACTTTAAACTTTATAAGATTTTCCTTAGTCGGCCTTAGATCAAACTCTCTAAGAACCGACTTTTGCTTTGCAACAGCCTTCTTGCAATCATCATTAAACCATGGCTTATCTGGATGTTTAGGGTTTTTAGATGTTCTTGGAATTGCTTTTTCTGCAGATGAATATAACAGAGAGGTAAATAATTCTGCAGGATTCTCACAATCTTCAAAAGCTTGAGGTGTAATGGACTGTTCACATACAGTTTTTGAACAATCCCCAGTTTGCTTTATGGAGTTTCCACCTTTGTGGTCGCTCCTGTACAGATGGCCCAATTTCCGAAATAAGAATCGGAAAATGGTCACTGCCATGCAGGTCGTCATCAACTTTCCAGTTAAAATCTGGAAAAACTTGAGGACTGCAAACTGTCAAGTCTAATGATGAATAAGAACCAGTAGCAGGATGTAGATAAGTAGATGACTTGTCATTTAAAAGAGAAAGATCGTGCCTTGAAATAAAGTCTTCAACAATATGGCCCTTGTTGTCTGTGTTTGAACATCCCCACAGCGTATGGTGGGAATTAAAATCTCCCATTAAAATAAAAGGCTTGGGTAACTGTTCAACAAGACGATCTAGTTTCCTGTTGTCAATAGGAGAACTAGGAGGAAGATAAATAGAACAAAGGGTTACTGTTTTATTGAGAGAAACACTTACGGCAACTGCCTGTAAAGTAGTGTCAAGCTGAACAGGGCGATGTGGAACATTGTTATTCACAATGATACCTACACCTCCTGATGCTCTTTCACTTCCCGTAAAGTTTTTAAAGTAACAAGAATGATATTTAAAGGTAAACTTGTCTGTATCTTTAAGGAAGGTTTCTTGTAAACAAACTGCTACTGGTTTTTCTTTAGAGACTAAAAGACTAAGTTCCTCAAAATTGGATTTTATACTTCTACAATTCCATTGAATAATAGTGTTCGCCATGAGGGATATTAGGATTAAAATTAAACCACAGAGTATTGGAAGTTTGAAATTAATCATCTTTTATTAAGTTTTATAATGCTGCTACCTTGCTTATTCTTTTTGGAATCTGCGAGGTCATCGGTTATCATGTCTTCTTCAAGACTATGATACCGATTGTATTGTTTAATGGGATCCTGGGATCCCTTTGGTTGGCGGTCGGAGATCACCGGTTTAGAAGGCTTAGGCCTTCGATTTTCACTACTAGACTTGGCGTCATCATGACTGTTAGAAACGGTGCTGGCTGACTTTGAGCTTTCTGAAACTCTAGAGCTATCTGGTGCTTTTTGTAAAGGAAGTTCAGGTTCTGGAGACTTATTTGTAGTGTTTGTAGGCGGAGAGGAAGTAGATACTGCAGGAGTAGAAGATGGAAACAATTTTGAAATTTCTTCTTTCTTTTCAGGAAAAAGTATCATCAATTTCCTAAAAAGACCTTTGCAGTTTTCGCATCCAGTGTCGCTTTTGTTCGAAGTTTGATTTGGTTTAGTTGCATGGGCATAAGAGGCTAGGTTTGAACGACTTTCAACAATTTTCTTTGCTTCAAAAAAGGATAGGCCTTCCCTACATTTAACAGTAACGATATCCTTTTCCCGCTTCCAATGGGAACATGCACGAGAAGTCGACATGTGAGGACCATTGCAATTGATGCATCGCGCAGAGTTCTCACACTCGTCAACGTCATGAGTCTCAGCCAGATCGCCACAACGACGACAACGCTGAGCCTCCTGACACCTCTTCTCGTGATGCCCGAACTTAAAACACTTGTAACATTGGAGCGGGTTCGGAATATAGAGGTCTACATTAACCCGTAAGTATCCAATTTTCAAGCATTTCGGCAAAATAGCGGTGTTGAAAGTCAAAACAATGGTATTCGTTGCTTTTCTTAGTCCATTATTGTGAACGAAAATCCGTCTAGCAGCTGTCACATTTTGAGACCCAAGTTCCGAAACAATCTCTTCCTCAGACACCCCCTGAAGATCAGGGCAGCGAATTAGGCCTTTAGAAGTGTTGAGGGTTGCATGTTCGGAACATTTGGCAGGAATGTCATGAAACTTTTTGAGTTTTAATAAGTTGTCTGAATGTGACTTCTTATCAACCTCTACCAAAATGGCACCAGACTTCAACTTTTTGACTGTCTTAGGCTCACCAGCATAAGAAACGAGGCATTTATTTATCACGAAAGGCGATAGAGTAGTCAACGATTTTTCAGTTTCCGATTCAATCAACAAGTACCTAGGAAAATTCATATTGCTTGGTCGATTATCCGTATCCGAGTCTATTTCTAAGCGCGTCCTTTTAAGTGTTTTCGAATCCATGGTTAAAAATTGGTATTCATCATCTGGGCCCCCCCAACCCGCCGCGGAGTCCAACAAGGGGACATGGAATTGGAGCGGATATCCAGCTCCCCATGCCAGGGATGCCCAGATGGTATACTCAAGCCGACCAAACAACAAGTGCGGCAAAGACATACATGAGTAATGTTTAAAATAAAGATCAACCTTGCATTTCAACGCCGATCAAGGCATTCAATCAACCCAATTAGCCCATGAGCCTATATAGACGAGGACAAGACAGGACTTAATGAAATAACTAAAAGCTGATACAAGAAATTGCATGACCTGTATAATATCAAAGTAATTTTCAAGATAGAACATGTGTTCAATCAAACAGTCTTCGTCTAAAGCGACCAGCCGATTGCCTAGACCGGGCCCATCTAAGCTCCCGTTTACACCGAAGCCGAGGTCAAAGCCAGCGTGTTGGGAAGCTGGAGAATGAATGAATAGTGTTTTAAGGCCCGTCGACTACTAAGGTCATATTGGGCGCAACAGCAACACATACCTGGATGTATACAAAATGACTGATATGTACATAGTTACATAAACATCCAGAAAGGTAAATTATAGTGGCTATATATCTAATTCAAGAATAGATAATGTTAGCTGGAGAGCCCTGGGCTTCCCTCAACTGACCAGGATCCCCTTTTCCGGCTTACGAGTATCCACTCACGGCCAACAAGCGGGTCCGTTACAGACACACTGTCCTTTGCTTGGGGTCTTACCATTTGCTACAGGACATGGCAGCCGGGATATTTCTAATCCCCCTCCACAGCTGGGGGTCTGTAAGGTCTTGAAATATCCAAGATCCAGCAACTGGTTTTAACTGAAACAGATCTCCAACTCCTATAATGCTTTTACCGCCAAAGGGCAGTCTTGTGCCTGTTAATTCCTGAAGTCTTTGGTCAATAAACTTAAGCATTGTATTGCTTACCATTGATATTTCATCAATTATCACAACAGAAAGATTTCTATATTTTGACCTAAAGGTGTTAAGCTTATCACAGGTTAATGTTTGTTCTTTTTGCATAAATTTCTGACAGAATGCTGTTGAAATGGTTGAACCATTGATATTAAAAGCTGCTTTACCAGTGTATGCACACAATAAAACCCTCTTCTCATCTGCATTTTGTCCTTCACTCAGATTCAGATATCTATACAAGGTCTGATACAATGCCTTGATAACAACACTTTTACCAACACCTGCTCCACCAGTTAGAAAAGCATGGAGTGGGGCATCTTTTGTTTTGATCCAATGAATAACATGGTTATAGAAATGCCTTTGCTTTGTGTTCAAACACCTAAGAAGTTCTCTATACTGGTCATCTGGCATAATATTTTCATTTATTTCAACGGAAGCTGTAGCCACACTGCTACCTAATTCAATCCCTATGTCATACTCCCTTTGTTCAATAACTCTGTCTGGATTGAAATATACAAATGTTTCTGATTCAGCTGAACTCTCCATAGCTGTTTCTGCCTCCACTTGCTGTGTTCCTGAAGCTAGTTCATCATATGCATCATATTCATTTTCTGCAGCTTCTCTCGCCATCTCTAATTCCTCAATGTGGTGTTCATACAAATTAGTTTTGAAATCAATAAGGCGTTTTTTAGCTTCGTAATGTTCTTTGTAGGATTTGTAATTCATAATCAGATCGCAGCTTTCATTTCTCCATGGGTAAAACAGCAAGAGTTTCTCACGAAAATGATTCTCCTCCTCTGATTTACAATTAAATCTTACATAACGGATAACTTTGGCAGTTTTTCTCTTTCTTATTTTCATACCATTTTTCAAAACAACAAAGGTTTTTGAGTCATTAAAGGAATCTTCAGAATGTATATCATCTTCATCATCATCATCATCATCATCATTCAAATCTTTACTTGGATCTGATTCACCATCTTTAGGATACACAACCTCAAGCTGTGAAACATAATCAGCAAGGCACCAATTTTCAAGGCATTTTGGTCTTTTTGCATATCTTTTGATGACATTATCTGCCACAATGTCTGTGGAAGAATCAGGTAACTCATCTAGTTCATGTTTTGCTTTCAGAAGCTGAACTCTGTCATTTGGCTTTGAGGTATTGATGAAAACTACATCTCTAGTACCCTTGGACAGAGGCATCTGAAGGACGAGGTACACTGCTTCTTGAGCACTCACTTCAACACTATTTGAGAAAACGTTTCCAATATGGCGCACCTGTCGTTTGATATCAAAATTGCCGTTTCTTGCTTCTTTTGCTGCAGCATGCAACAAAGCGCTCATTCCACGCTGTGATTTACTGATGTATGATACAATGTACATGGCACAGGCATATGGATCTAGTACAAACTGTATATCAATGTTTGCCTTCCAAGCCCTCAAGACAGTTTCATTGTACAAATTGACACGTATGTCTTTCGGTGCTCTTTTCAAAAATACCTTTGATGCCTTCAAAGAGCTTCTTATACATTTTATGTACTCATCTTCATTCAGTTCCACAACATCTGTTAAGAATTGTTCATATACCATGTCATACCCTTCTTTTTCCATATTCATTTTCTTCTGCATTTTTTCATACATTTTCTTGTACTTCTCAGCATCTGATTCAAGTGGGTCAAGGATCATTGTTTTTTTCAATGGCGGTAAAGGATATCCAAAGCGACAAATTTTGTCTACTTTTTTATGACAAGTTCTGCTATGTTTGTGAATTTGCAACTGAAGGAGGTCTTGTAATTGTTCATTTTCTGAATCACATTTCAAGTATTTATCAACAAACTCAACTATTTCTTCATTGGAGCTGCTTTTGTACTTTGGGGAATCTTCTACCCAAACAAGCATATGAATGTGAGGTGAACCTCTTTGTTGGAATTCAACACGGTAAAAATAATCTGTGACTTTGCCCAGGCAATCATGAGAACTCTTCAGGACAATATTGATGAATTGTTGAACTCTATGGTCAAAATAACGAGAGCATGTTACAGGATCCTTTTGAACTAACTTGATTTTCTGTTCCCATGACAAATGTTTTATTTCATCCTCAGAATATGTGAAACCTTGATTAAGGCTTGACAACATATTTAGCAAGTCTGGCCACCTTGTATCTGCAGATGATAATGACATAAACCATGTAGGCAAGCCAAGTTGTCTAATCATAGCAAACACATCTTTCTTCTTTGTTTCCAAGTAGGCAGGAGAATTTCTCAATTGTTTGAAAATGTAATATCCTTCATCTTTACGTACTATGTTCTCCATATAGCTCATATCTTTAGCTTGACCTGCAGTCATTTTCTTTCCAAACTGACCTCTTCGAACAGCAAGATTAACTTTATCATGCAGTTGCTTCATCTGAATCTTTTTCAGTTTGAAAAATATATTTGGTACACTATTAGCTGCTCGTCTATCACAGCTTCTAAGTTCCCATTTAGCAATGTCAGAATAATTTACAGGAACTAACCTTTCTTCATTTTGAGCTCTCCTTTGTCCACAATATATTGTTGGAAAGCAGAGAAATTCTGAATCAAAATCCTGATATATACTCAGGGGTCTCTGACCTTCTCCAGGAGCAAAGGTAAAAGTGTTTGTTCTATTTTCAAGATCTCCATCATCAACAAGTGTGTCAATGTTTCCAACATTTTCTTGTATGTTTTCTTCTGTATCTGAATCATACACATTGTCATGTTCACCATCATCCTGCTTATCACATTTTTTTCTCTCAATATCTGATAAATTATTGGCAGACGAAAAGAATTCTTTTACAGTCTCTTCACAGTCTCTTGTTACACGTGAAACCCATTCTTCGTCAATTGTCACTGATGAATTTGCATACAAAGCACTGTTTTTCATTAACCAATGTAAAGCTATTAGAACACGTAAAGGTCTCACATTCTCTGTAAATGCACAAGATTTATTAGACAACCTCTTTTTGAGCTTGACTGCTACAGTTACATTTTCATCAAATGGTCTAGGAAGAGTATTCACAACGGGTTGAATATCTACAGGCACATTCACAACATTGCCTTTGACAGAATACTGACGACCTCGTGGCAATTCTCTAATTTGCATAAAAGGTATGCGTAAAGCAATCAGTCTTTCTTCAAGTGGGTATAATTGTAAGACATCTGGTTTTTCTGGCCATCTCATACCATTTGCTTCAGATAATCTTGGAACCTTTCTGCTCATCAGATTTGTTTTACAAGTGGTACATATCCATTCTAAATCATCTACTGATAAGGTATCAGTTAAATATTTTGAATCAAAAGCATTTTTCATAGTTGTGATACTGCACATACTTTGTTTGAACCAAGTTTGCTTACAACAGGAACAAATATATTGAGGTCCAACCTTAATACTCTGATGAAATAATGCTATACATTCATCTACATCACCCCCATGTCTTTTTCTTTTTGCCCTAGAGCTTTCATTTTGTCTATAATCTGTTGATTTTCTTTTTAATCCTTTTCTGTCTCTATCACTCCTTTTTTCTGATTCTCTTAAACCATCTTTTGACCGAGCAACCTGTTTGGCAATTCTTTCTTTCTCTAAATTAAAAGGATTTGACCGTGATTTCTGTTTTGATGCAGTTTGGAATTTGATTTCTTTCTGTTTAAACAAAATATCTTCTCTTGCCTTTTGTTTTGAACTTTTTTGCATTTCTTTCTCTTTCTCTTTAAAGTCCATACCACTTCTTGCTTTTTGCTTTGATTTAATTTGAATCCCTTTCTCTTTCTCTTTAAAGTCCATATTTCTTCTCACATTTCGTCTATATGTAGATTGATTTTCTCTTTCCTTCCCTTTAAAGACCATGTCACTTCTTGCTTTTTCCTTTGATTTAATTTGAAACCCTTTCTCTTTCTCTTTAAAGACAGTATCAATTCTTGCTTTTTGTTTTGATTTTATTTGAATTCCTTTCTCTTTCTCTTTAAAGACAATATCACTTCTTTCTTTTTGTTTTGATTTTATTTGAATTCCTTTCTCTTTCTCTTTAAAGACAATATCACTTCTTGCTTTTTGTTTTGATTTTATTTGAATCCCTTTCTCTTTCTCTTTAAAGACAATATCACTTCTTGCTTTTTGTTTTGATTTTATTTGAATTCCTTTCTCTTTCTCTTTAAAGACAGTATCACTTCTTGCTTTTTGCTTTGATTTAATTTGAATCCCTTTCTCTTTCTCTTTAAAGACAATATCACTTCTTGCTATTTGTTTTGATTTTATTTGAATTCCTTTCTCTTTCTCTTTAAAGTCTATATCACCTCTAGCTTTCCGCTTCGATTTATTTTGAATTTCTTTTTCTCGCTCTTTAAACAAAGGTTTGGAACGTTTAGCTTGTTTGTATTTTCTAAAATATTCCTTTCTGCCAATACCCTTATCATTTATTAAAAGACTTTCATGATCTAGTGGTTGCTTTCTTAATTTGATATCATTCTTCATTCTTTGATCTTCAAAGTATTTTAATAACAAATTTGAGTAAAGTTCATCCCTGTCCTGTGAGCAAGTAAATTGCAAAGGCAAAACTTCATATGGAGAAGACAAATCAATCCTCATGCTCTCATACATGGCATACAAAAAGGTAACCCATTTCATCTAGAGTAGAAAAAGATATCAACAGTGATTTACCATCAGTACTGGACAATCCATTGTTTCCATGTGAATGTGAATCAAAGAGCCAGTATGTGTCATCTTTAAAAAATACTGCAGAGCATATTGCACCAATCATCACTAAAACATACTGAACATTTACAAAAGCAGTTTGTAAGGATTTGTGCAAAGATGGAAATGCAGAATCTTCAAGCTGGTCTACAGCATTTCCTGATATAATATTCTTCTTTAGAACACACACTTGTCTTGATAAAACATTAACTTTCTCTGGAATTTCGTCAAGAGAAAGGAGTCTATGCTTAAATTTACCTTGTTGCTTCAAAGTTTGCAAAACCTTTTGATACAATTGATCACCTACTGTCAAAACTTCGTCAATTTTTGCTGACAGACTTGAAAAGTGTGCATATATTAAAGCACATAATGCATTCATTGTACACTGACTACCTCTTGAAAACACAGAAAATCTTCTGTTATTTTGATTGTATGAGCCTAAATGCAAAGTTGTACAATTAAATGGATTATTTGTGTTATATTTGGATACACTGGCCACATATAAATCTTGATCAAGGTAAGACTTGGAAAAGGCTGAGGCACTTATGTCAGGGTGTATAATTTGATTTTCAGAAGATTGAAACCTAGATCCATGTACAGAATCAGACACAATTTCATTCTTAGTATCAAGCTTAGTATCAAGCACAGTGTCAAGTTCAGTCTCAAGCAAACTATCAAGCTCAGTCTCAAGAAAACTATCAAGTAAACTATCAAGCACAGTATCAAGCTCATTTTCAAGCACATCAAGCACACTTTTAGTTCTCAAAGACACAGATGGACCTCTGAGAGGCAAAGGGTGGGCTAGTCCCCCATCTGATACTCCAATGACACCCTCTAATGACACAGATGGGACTCCCAAAGGAGACAAAGGGTGGGCTAGGCCCCCATCTGATATTTCAGAGACACCCATTAGGGACACAGATGGGACTCCCGTAGGAGACATAGGGTGGGCTAGACCCCCATCTGATATTTCAGAGACACCCATTAGGCATGAAGATGATTCTTCATCTTTTTCTAAAGACACCGGCCCTAAAGGCTGGGAAGGACCATCATCTGACATATCCATCACGTCCAACATATCTTCCGTCTTCCTCTTTTTCTTCATGGCTTCAGCCTTCTTCCAATTTCTTTTTCTTGGCATCTTCAGTACCTGAAAACAAGATGTGCTTGTGAAACACCAAAGCCCCCGAAATGACCGTTTTTCTAAAATGTTAAATTTTCTTGTAAAGGGTTGATAAGGGTTAACAGATGACCTTGAGGAAGGTCAAATTGCATGGAACAAATAGATATCATTGAAAGGAAGTGGCATACCAAACTTGAGCTTTGTATGTCAAATACTTTCGGAGAAAAGGCAAATATTAAGTTTTCAGACAGATGGACAGACACACGGACAACGAACAGATGGACAGACAGACACGAGTAAAACAATATGCCCCCAATCTTTCATTACCAGGGCATGAAAATAATTCTTCACTGTCATAGAAAAGGCAAGTACATGTAACTTAATCCTTTCCAAAATTACAAAATTTTAGGGTGATCCACTTCAAAAACTGCCACAAATGACAAAATGGATGTTATTAAAGATAGGATTTGTGTAAAATTTGGCACAGAAAATGGCAAAAGGAGAAACTGCTGGTTATCAGCAGTTTCTTCTTTTGTTTCAATGTTTTCCAAGCCATTTCTATTTGTGACGTCAAAACCAGGTCTTGTTTGGGAAAGGGTTAACCCTCTCCCATACTGCAAAAACAAGAGCCGTCAGAGACGGACAATGCTCCCCGATTAAGGCATTGTCACAATAAATATATGCCATGCAGAGCTAATATAAAGCTAACAAAATGTTAAGCCCCCTTTTTGCATGACATATTTTGTATACGCAAATTTCAAATAGTTTATTGTCAAGGGCATCTGATTTGCTACTCAAATATGAAATTTCATCAAATTCTGACCATTAGACTAGGAGAAATTAGAGAAAAACTGTATTTAACCTTAAGTCCCCTTTTCCCATGACGAGGCCTCAAATCCAAAACCGGGAAAAGTACATCGGAATTTTGTCATAGGGAGTTCACATGGTAAGTTTCATTTGATTTGGCCCAAGGGTTATGGAGAAATCGCTTCGGACGGACGGACGGACGGACGGACGGACGGACGGAATGACGGACGGACAGGACGGACGGACGGACGGACAGACAAAGCGGCGACTATATGCTCTCCCTTCGGGGAGCATAAAAAAATAGACAGTTCCCATTTGATAGCTGCTGAAGACAACAAAATGGATGCTAAAAGATAGATATACACCTCCCCAAAATGCCAAGCAAACATTAAACTGGTCTGATATGAAAGGTTGAATGTTATGGGTGCATAAGTAAAGAGTGACAATCTTCAGGAAGGTCTGATTTCATTGAAGAGATAGATATCATTGGAAGAATGCTGCATACCAAATTTGGGTTCTGGATATAAAAATAATACTTATGAAAGAAAGGCTATTTTTAAGTATTTGTGTTAAAGTTTTGGACAGACAGATAGATGGAAAGAACAGACACATAGACAGACAATGGTAAAACAATATGCCCCTGACAATGACAGATTAATGGAAAGACAGTAAAAAAAAATAAGAATGTTACATTGTACAATGAACATCCATGCTAAAATACAATGAAATCCAATAATAAGTTTTGGAAGAATTTTTTAAATTTTCTTTTAACCCTTTCCCAAACAGCACATTTTCAAGGTTGTCCACTTTGAAAGCTGCATCAGACGACAAAGTAAATGATCAAGGCAAAAAAGTCAATGTTATAGCCAAGAAAATATTGAGGCAAAAGGAGAAACTGCTGGTTATCAGCAGTTTCTTCTTTTGTCTCAATCTTTTCCAAGCCATTTCTATTACAGACGTCAAAACGAAGTCTTGTTTGGAAAGGGTAAAATTAAACTGTTTCCTATAGATAAAAGTAATCCCCACCCACAATGTCCGTGATTTTTCATCCTATCAAAATTTCTTCATGGAATCTTATAAAGAACGGTCTGAATAACTTTCAAGCAAAATGACAATGAAATCCAATGGGTGGTTGCAGAGAGGAAGTTTTCTTAAAATTACACTATGTTTCATATAGCGAAAACATAGCCCTTCCCACAGCAGTCATGTTTTTCATCCAATCAATTTTTTTTCAATGAATCTAATAAAGAATTCAAGAATGATTCCGGTGACGTTTGGTTGACACTGGCCCAGTTGTTTTTGAGAAGATGTTTAAAGAAAAAGTTGACATACACACAGACACACGCACAGACGGTCACACCATGGACATAATCATGTAAGTTGAGCTAATAATATCGCCCCTTTCTGATTTAGATGCAAAAATCAAAGGCATTCAAATACAATAAGAATAAATACAAGTAAGGTACTTACATCAAACTGATAAATCAACAATAAAATCCAATCCTTTTCACTTCTGTAATCCTTTCTTCAATGTTAATCCACAATATATCTTTCAACAATTAACACAGACTAACATCTTATAAGGCACACACTCTTATGTCACATTGACTAGAATCGATGTTCACAACAGTGTTAGTCTCAGTCACAAAGAAATCACAGTATCATACAATAACAGTCAAAACAAATCCCACTTTGAATATAATAATGCATACTTCATAAATGTTCCAAGTAACATCAAATCTTTCAGAAATATTGATTATCTTTCCTGAAATAAGGAAGGACAATTATTAAAATATAATTGTAAAAATATGTGAGGAAGTGAATACAAGTTTTGCAGATACAAAATTCAAATAGCTTTGCTTAGCAAGTAAAGAACCCAAAAGTATTTGTGCAAAACAAAATCGAAATTAGTTACATTGTGTTCAAAATATACCGAAATTTGCGTACAACCTTAACCCATAACCAAACATCCACAAACTGGCCCAAAATCTAAGATATTGCAGACGACAATTGTGAGTGGATTAATTTACCTCAGCTTTTTTGTATTTTTGGGTATGAAATATTGTAGGAAATGAAGAAATTGCTTGTCAAAAACAGTTTCATGTGATTTTTCACAATGTTTTCCAAAGCTTGTTTCTTTTGTGGAGTCAATAGAGCCAGTGTGTGATCATGGGTTAAAATTGTTGAAGATTGGCACCTTTATTAATAAATGTATGCGCTAATTAATTAAAATTGTAGAAAATATTTCCCACTCTCTTTGTAAGTGGTAAAATATTTTTGATAATAAGGTTGTTTGTCCAGGAAAAGGCCCTCTCATGACTGGTGACGTATAGTCCCCTTACAGCATAAAGGTGCTACACATGTGAGAATTTTTCAAGTTTTCAACAAAAACGGTTTTAAAATTCTACAGGTTATACATTTAATATTCAAGCAATTTACACTTATACAAGGTGTATCAATGAATGCACAATATCTTTCACAAATGTCAAGATATTAAGTAGTTATCTGCCCTTTTGTCAGATAGCATTTTGATGCATCCACTAAATATAAACATTTTTGGATTCTAGCAGAAATAGCAAATTCTAATTACCTGATTTTGATTTCTTTTACATTTATCAAAATCCGAAAAACTACTGATTTTAAAGGTACACAAAAATAAAAGTTAATCTGTATTTGTTGAAATCATTTATAAAATAAGTTATAGTCACTGTTCATCACCTAATATAAACTACTTAAGTTTGTATACATTTAATCAAGAAATGCTGCATTTTTCCCACAAGTAGCCAGCAATGTGTTTGTTTATCTATCTAGAGTGCTATCATTGCTATTAGGTGAAAGGAGATGGTTATCAATAGGAAAAGGTAAACTTCAGTAATGCATAAACAAATAGAACCTTGATGCATGAAAAGAATATACTTAGCACCTTAAAGCACATTTTTTTTATCTAAACGGACATAGCGCTTAAATGATCTGAATATTTTGATAAATTTAATGATAAAATACTGTTCACAATTTTTTTTTCTCCGTAATATAAGATGTTGAAGATTTGATTTTTGCAAAAAAAAAAAAAAAAAAAAAAATCAAAATTGACCAAAGGTACACATAGCACCTTATGCTGTAAGGGGTTGAATTATTATGAATATCAAAGACAACTATTTATGACTCTCTTTGAAAAACACAATCTTGCATTCCCAAAAAATCCCTACAGTTTTGTTTTAGATTGTTGCTTAGAAGCCAAAAACGCTTTTAAAATTGAGATGAAAATATGATTTCCATTAACATGTGAACTGTGGTTTACCACAATTAATTAAATGTTAAGAAAAAAATATATTCCTCTAAAATGGCGCAATACTTTGGCTTGGTAGAACAATTGACATAATAGTTAAGAAGAAGGAATTTTTTTAATAATTATCAATTCCTCCAAGTTGAATAAGCCTGCCTTGCTAGGCCAACATTTATTGATCAATCTAAAATTTTGTGAACAAATGTTGCAATGAGTCACTAAAGGAGCACTCCTGTCATGTTTGGTTCAAATTGGCCAAATGGTTGATTCTTAAAAAAATTTCTTATGATTTCTCAAAGTCTGATAAGCCCCGCCCTGCCACGCCCACATTTTTTGACATATCTAAAAATTTGTGAACAAATGTTGAAACAAATTTTGAAGAGTCACTCAAGGAACATTCCTGTAAAGTTTCGTTCAAATTGGCCCAATGGTTGATTTTTTAACAATTTTCTTAGGATTTCTTTAAGTCTGATAAGCCCTAACCTGCCACACCCACATTTTTTTGACAAATCTAAAAATTTGTGAACAAATGTTGAAAACAGTCACTCAAGGAACAAGTCTGCCAAGATTGGTTAAAATTGGCCCAATGGTTGATTTTTAAAGAATTTTCTTAGGATTTCTCAAAGTCTGATAAGCCCCAACCTGCCACGCCCACATTTTTTGACAAATCTAAAAATTTGTGAACAAATGTTGAAAACAGTCACTAAAGGAACAAGTCTGCCAAGTTTGGCTTAAAATAGCCCAATGGTTGATTTTTAATGATTTTTTTATGATTTCTCCAAGTCCAATAAGCCCCGCCCTGCCACGCCCACATTTCTAAACCGATCAAAAAATTTGTGAACAAATTTTGAGTCACTCAAGGAACATTCCTGTCAAGTTTGGTTCAAATTGGCCCAATGGTTGATTTTTAAAGAATTTTCTTAGGATTTCTTAAAGTCCGATAAGCCCCAACCTGCCACGCCCACATTTTTTGACAAATCTAAAAATTTGTGAACATATGTTGAAAACAGTCACTCAAGGAACAAGTCTGCCAAGTTTGGCTTAAAACGGCCCAATGGTTGATTTTTAAAGATTTTTTTTATGATTTCTCCAAGTCCAATAAGCCCCGCCCTGCCACGCCCACATTTTTAAACCAATCTAAAAATTTGTGAACAAATTTTGAAAAGAGTCACTCAAGGAACATTCCTGTCAAGTTTGGTTCAAATTGGCCCCATGGTTGATTTTTAAAGAATTTTCTTCGGATTTCTCTAAGTCTGATAAGCCCTGCCCTGCCACGCCCACATTTTTTGAAGAATCAAAAATCCATGAACAAGTTTTGAGAAGGGTCACCCAAGGAACATTCCTGCAAAGTTTGGTAAAAATTGGCCCAATGGTATAGGAGGAGAAGATGTTTGAAGAAATTGTGGACGGACGGACGGACGGACGGACGGACAGACGGACGACGGACAAAAAGCGACCACAATAGCTCACCTTGAGCACTTCGTGCTCAGGTGAGCTAATAAAGCGATAAAAAATGTTTTATTTAATAATAATATAATTCTAAAGTACTACAAAAACACACACACAAATGGATAGGTAGTCTGGCCCGGACCCTAGTATTAAGAGCAAAGACCCTTTTTAAATGACATCCTAGTCTGCAATGAATACCTTGGACTTGGATTATAGAGGCAAGTCTCAAACAGAATAATGCGCCCATTTACAAATAACGCAAACAGAAACGACTAGGGCTAGTCTAATGGATAGGTAGTAACATATGGTCTAGGCAATTTGATATGGACGATTAGCACTCGAGTGGAATGTGCTTATCAGTAGGTTATATCAACAGAGCAATAAACCCAGTGGTCAAGCTGTGAATCAAACAAAGGTGTCGGTGAAATTTCCCGACATCTCATGCAAGGTTTACTAGGCCGTGAGATTATAACGAGAAGGGCAGTAATTTGAGTAAATGATTTTTTCCAGCAGGAGTGAAGTACCTTTGTAAATTTATACATGGATATTGGCATATTCATTCTCACGGCCTAGGAGCCAGGCTACACTGACAAGTGAGTTGGGCCATTTTGGCAAAACGTCGGCCGTTTCGGTTGGTTTTATTATCTTTAATGGCTTCGTCTCGAGTTTGTTCAATAACATTCAATAACATACTTTCAAACTCAGTTTCAAAATTTTAACATTAAAAAAGTTCAACAAGCCTGTCGATTACTAAGTCATCTTATATAATGATAATAGTAAAGTAATAATTCGACTTAATTCAGAGAGAACAGAAACAAGATGTCCATTTACCATATGTTAGCCTTTACATTAACGCTTACAGTAAGCATAATACTACATGTAAACAAACAGGTGACCTAAATTAAAATATCGCGTACACTAAGTAGACCACGCATACAATACTAAATGCATATACTATCAGTGATAATTTTACAATTTTAATACTGTGAATCCCGGGGTCTCACTAGATTCCATATCAATGAGTCCAGCTACTATTTAGTGAGTCCTATTAATTCTAGCGGATGCCTGGATGTAAGTTGGAAGTTTGATTGCCATTATGTTGTGATAAATGCGAAAAACACATAATAAATCTAGCGTTATATCTGCGTTTTTTTCAGATACCTCCAATCAAGGTTGTCCTGTATCGCTGTATTGCGTCAAAAACAGCCTCATATGGTAAATAACAATTTTTAGACCCTTTTCATCTACTTTCCTTTCTTTTCAAGGGTATTTTTAGAGAAAATTGTGAAAATATACATATAGTTATGCTAAATAATGTGTAATAAATAAATTTTGCGTACACCTTGGTTTTCTCAGTTAAATTCTTTTTGACGAACCATCTGTTTGCATAATCTTTGTCGCATGACAGGTACACCCCTTTTTAGGCCAGCGGGCTATTGTCATGGCGATGTGTCCGTCGTGAGTCAGTGCGTGCGTCCGTAAACTTTTTCTTTAAAAATCTTCTTAGAAACTATTGGATGGATTTCTACCAAACTTCACAGGAATGATCTTAGGGTGACCCTCTCTCAGATTCCTTCAAAGAATTAGGATTGAACCAGAATAACCTGAGTTATCTGCCCTTGAATGTCAAAAATTGCTTGTTTTGACTTTATTTTTACTATAAGATCTACAAATATTAACCAATCAAGACAAAACTTGCACAGAATATATATAAGTAATTTTGAGCTTGATTGGAATTTTACATCATGAGATTCATACCCTTGATTTGGACAAAATTGCCATTTTCGACTTTGATTTTACTCTAACAAACATAATTGTAAACAAATCAAGATGATTTTTGGACAGAATCTAGTTGACAACAAGATCTTGCTTTTGTGTAATTTTCAGGATGATTGCATTGCTTCAATCTAAGTTATGTGCCCTTGAAATTGACAAAATTACAGTTTTCGGCACTTTTTTCACATTTGCGGCCACGAATATAGACTTATACTGACATAATTTGGACAGAATGATGCTGACCATAAAATCTTGCACGAGTTTAGTTTTCAGCTTGATTATAAGCTGACATACTGAATTATGTTTGGAGCATGGCAGGGTTGGGCTTGTTGATTTTTAAATGAGTTATGTCCTTTTGGGTATGGCAGGGTGGGGCTTGTTGATTTTTAAATGAGTTATGTCCTTTTGTTGAAAAATGGTATTTTTTGCAACATTTACATGTGTTGTTTGGTCTGTTGATTTCTTTGTTTGCTCTTTTTCCCAATTATAAGCTCACAGTTCAAAGGAAATGTACTTCTTAAAATGCACAAAAACAGTGCTGTTGGGGGGTATGATCACTTTCAGTGATATTCTAGTTCTGGTTGTATCATCATCATCATCTTCTTCTTCGCTGTCATCCCGGCCTTTCTTTTCGTTAAGCGGACAGAGAGCATTTTCTTCATCGTTGTTATATTCCTCGTCCTGATGATAGAAATATAGTCAATAATATTATCTATCCAGTGTGTAAATTATGTGTAACCCATCACGCTAAAAAGGGCTTTATCCGAGTTCATAAATAAAATTTAGAAAAAAAACTAGTAAGACTTAGTAGAGGTTAGCCAATCATTATATTTGGAAAATGAAAATATTGTAAGATAGGGAAAACTAGATTTAGAAAAAACATCAGAGATTTGAAAGTTTCCAGCCTAGTCAGACTGCAGACTGAGTAGGGTTAATACTTTAACATGATGGGTAATATGAAACTTAAGACAGAGCGTTGTTTTATAAAAAAAAATATCACTTAGAATTTATTTATATCTAAGCATTCAAAATAACTACATCAAGTTCCCATGTTTGCCAATTTTTGATTAACACTTACGACAATGTTCTATACCTGGTTAAATGAATTTCTTCTGAAAAATATTGAATTAAATGGAAAGAATAATTATACTAACTTCATTGCGGAAGCTTTCACCCACTTTCCGAAGGGAATCGAGAAGAATTTCCGTTAGCTTCTCGTATTCGTCAATCCCTAAAGAGATACACTTATCATTCTTAAAGTTCTTAATGTGTACATAAGTACATCCTGCATAAAAATTCACCAGGACAGATTTCCTGGATTTTCTTCCAAATTTTGATTTAGCAAGCATAAGCTTGCCATTCCCAGTCACAAATGTAAGAGCCATGATGTTTACTATACAATCTACTTAAAGAAGTATGGTCTGAGAGATAGATCCGTATTTAAAGCAGGTACGGATTATGTGCATCGGTGAATTAATAGTGATAAGTAGGTTTTATTGAGTTGTGGGTGATATTTCAAATAGTAAGATCAATCATTTCTCTCAGTTTGCAAGGATGCATTTAGGATCTATTATTACATAATCAGGGGTTGTTATTTTCGGTGATATCTTATGATGCTAATTATACAAAACTATTTTCAACCCTCAACTCGCTTTATTCCACCTTTTCCTTCTTTTACCCGAGGTTGGAAACACAATTGTTGATAAATGAAAAAACAATCATAACCCCCCCCCCCCTTTCCAATAAAGTGAATGTTTGTATTAATTACAAATGTATTAAAATAATAGCTCCGATTATATATGCAAATTAATCTGCCCGTCAACAAAATTTTCAAACCATATTGAATTCATAAATGATTAAAACAAATGTATTCATCTCTGTTCTCTCCATCGCCGTAAATAAACAAATTCACACCTTCGGATCCTTTGTCCTGCGAAAGAAAAAAAAACGAAAGAAAATAAAATTATAAGATTTTTTCTCCAAAATCATATATAAAAAATAAACTTTTTTTCGAGTGGATGCGGACTTGGGTTCTTTGATAATGTTTTTCTTGCATATATGTGTCGATTTACATGTAGGTCCTATCATTTTCTAATAATTTTCCCCTCTAATTTGACGTCACTTCCTGATTAAAAGTATAGAAAAAACAAGCGTACATACTTTTCTTTTAACTTAGGTTGAGAATGATTTGTAAACACAGTTGTTTTGTTGTAGTTGTCGTCTAACAACGAAGTAGTATTGCGTTACAAATAGCCTGATACGGTACATAGTACTGTAGAACCCATCACCTACTTTCCTTTCTTCTCAATATCTTAAGAGAGAAATATGGAAAATAGATATGCTTAATAAAGTGTTATTTCTCCGTCAGCATCAGTATTCGTGTCGCTTGACACGTACACCACCTTTTGTTTCCTTTTTGCGGTCAACGTCGACGTCTCTGCGGCCTGATCATCAGAAGATTCTGCGTTTTGGATCTGGGACAGCGCCATATCTTCGTCACGATTTCCCATGTCTATTCGTCCTCACATCGGATTATTCATGGTTCATGGTTGTTTTTGTCTAGTTTTAATATTTTGTTATAATACTAGTATTGATTAATTTTATACAAGGTAACATTATCTATCCTTGAATTAGATATATAGTCACTATAATTTACCTTTCTGGATGTTTATGTAACTATATACATATCAGTCATTTTGTATACATCCAGGTATGTGTTGCCGTTGCGCCCAATATGACCTTAGTAGTCGACGGGCCTTAAAACACTATTCATTCATTCATTCGTCACGATTTGGCAACCCGTCCTGTAAAAAAATGAGGTAAAAGTGGGTAAATAGCCGGTGGTAAAATGTTTCGTCTCCATACAAAAGAGAAAAAAAGTATGTAGATCTGGATTAGGCTACTAAATAAGCTAAATAATACTTTCTTACTTCATCATCATGTCACGGAATGATTTAAACGTGCTTATCAATGCTATAAATCGAGATTTTAACAGAATTATTGTATTTATTAATATCATAATGATAAGAATAGCAATTATTATATAAATACCACTTCCATGAATCTATCGTCAACTGTTTTTAGCGAGTCCATGAGAAGCTCCTCGTATTCGTCTATTCCTAGTGAAATACATTTGTTGCCGTTAGAGTTACGTATGTGCACATACGTACATCCAGCATAGAAATTTATGGTAACACTTTTTAAATTGTCATGCCCAGAATTTGATTTTGCCATTTTTAGTCTACCACTTTCAACAATTTTTCTCATTTTGCAAATTGAAAGTATGCCTACTTAGTAACTAACGTTGACTAGAATGAGAGAAATGAAATTGCGTTGGACGAAAAACAGTCTATATATCTAGGTGAAAATACCCGCTGGTACAATTTCTGTGTTATTAAAAAATAGTCACAAAATCGGGGTGTAATTAGCACATACTTATACTTATTTTTTAAATTTTGCACTAATAATGCCAGACATATTTCGATCGAAAATGTGTCAAAAGCAGTTTACTTTCCTAGATTAATGAAATGCAATAATGTACCGTGAATTTATTGAATACCTCTAGTAAGCCATTTGAAAAGAAATTTCTATTGAGAAATTTATGACGGAAGTGTTTGGTTCAATCAATCGTAATTGATACTGTAAGCGTTAACTCTCGAAAAGATTAGTTAGATTACTGAACCTTTCCAGTGGATCAACTTGAACTATTGCTGCTCGGAAAGGGGTTAAAAAGTCCAAATAGGAAAATGTCAGAGACGAGAGTGACCAGATAATTTCTGTACCAAATATTGTTGATTAAATGAAAAAAGTGGAAGAGCTTGGCATACAGTATGTTCTAGAATATCATTTTAACATGCGATCTTTGCCCACGATGTAGACAATTCCCCCCCCCCCCCCCCCAAAAAAAAAAATGACATCTCAAATAGAGAATATTTTGAAAAAGATTGGGGGAAAGGAAAAAGAAACATGCTTATGACCATTTCTTTCCCTTTAAGCATACCATTATTGCTGTCACTGTTTTACAAAATGGTGGTCAAATTTGAAACCTGCTACAAATGAAAAAAGACGTTACTGATGAAAAGAGATGTCTACAATATAGTACAGAATAGGCTATATTAAGATTGTTAGACTATCATTATTTTTTCTTTTGTTTCGATATTTTTCCAAACCTATTCTGGGACGTAAAAATCTTAGTCTGTTTGGCATAAGGCGAGTCGAGTAAAATGCTTAATTGTTTTCATATCAAACAAAGGAAACTGTATATTAAGAAGAAAATGTCTATAGATAATCTATTCTACAATTTTAAGTTTCATCACAAATTTATAAGCGAATGAACAATTCTTTTATTACTGTTTTTATGAAAGATAAGAAAAAATGAAAGTGTCCAGTAATCTTAGTTGTGATTGTGTAACAATAGGCATATCACAAACTTCTCAAGCTGTGCACGAGTAACTTGTCTCAGCTTTGGATAAAGACCTTAAAGGGACATTTCATTCTGATTTCATTCTTTAAAAGCTTGTCTTGATGCAAATATTGGTTATTCTTATGCGTAGAAATGCCATCAGTTATTGGAAGTTATTATTGATAAGCGAAGGAAAGACCTTTAAAGTTGAGACAGAAATGACAAATTCCATATAAATCTGAACTGTTGTCCACAACAATTTGTCTAATCTTAGCACAAAAATATATAATGCTCGTAAACGATGCAATATCTTGGCTTTAAATTTTTAGAATTTCCATGAGAAAATATGCTCTTTCAGAAAGAAATAAAAGTAAAATAAGAAAAAAAAAAAAAAATAAATGTTAAATGTCAACAAAAGCTCTGACAATTTTCAAAAGTAAGACATGGTAGTAATACTATTTCTTTTTATTGAGTATCTGTTGTTTTTCCATTGCTTTTCTGTATTTTCCCTATCGTTTTCTATTATGGTGGACAGTTTGTACTACCAAGATTGTACGACCGGATTTAGATTGCGCAATCGCCATATCTATTTTTAGTAATTTACCTGTTCAGACGATAAGTCCTATACGTCTGTTTCTTTAGGACAATAACTAAAAATAAGCCTTGATAAGATCCACCCTCCTTTGAAGCTTTATGGTCTTTGCTATTATACTTTTTAGTGATATACTCTGTAAAAGATTCAAGTATGAACAGTATTTCTTGACGGGCAACGGCGAAGTAGCATCTATCTATATGATTATCTCTGGTTACTATCCACCTCTCTTTAGAAGGCTACAGACAGGGAAGTGCACGTTGGAAAGTTAGTAATATGTGAAAGAAATAAGATATCTTAGTTGTAGTAATGAAAGAGGGTGCGTATGACTAGTAGTAGTAGTAGCAATGTAGGCTTTTCAGGACAAATTTCCCACCCGATTTTCACGGGTCAACGCTCTAGAGCATTAGGTGTCCATACGTCGCATACGCAGTTAGCACGTTATTGCGGTAACCCCGAAATTGCGCAATCGTTTACCGAGGGACGTAATTGTGAGCGGAGCTATACCCCTTTCTTACCGCGATAAACAGGGGAACAACTGCGAAAACGCCAATACGGAGAGATAACTGTGATTAGATTAAAACATTTTCATTGTTCACGCAAGAGTAAGTGTTAGCAGAAAGAAGTTATCTGTTAACAAATTCGTTTTAAATCGATATTTACTGCAATGGGTGTTATTTACGACTAAGACATGGATGAAAGCAGTCTACAGAAATTTGCTTTTTTACGTTTCTTGATCGATTAATTTCCTTTGAAGAATGGCCCATTCAAATGCACCCTAGTGATTTCAATTCATTTCGTCGCATCTAGTTCCATAAGACTGAAAACAAATTTCGTAGTGTCAAACCATGCGTTATGCAAAAAATTGTCGCGCAAAACATCAATTTCAAAGCTAGAAGCATTTTTCATGGACTGGTATAATTCGAACGAGTTCATGTAAGCATACATTCTGAGTAATTTCATAGTAGCCATGTTTTCTTAATTAAGGAGAGTGCTATAACATTCCCGCTGTTGTATTAATTCAAAACAAATCAGACATATGCCGTACGTTTCATCGTAAGTTAATTCACATAAGTCATATACCGACTTCAATTGCATAGTAGTAAGTTTCACCAAAAAATCTCGATAAGTAACACTTTTTGGTTTTGAAGAAGATGTAATCGAACATAGTAAAATGTTGATAAATTGTTTCCCATCAAAATCGCGTTGGTGTTCACAGTACAATTTCTCCGTTGATACGATCTGAAAGTATAATGTGCATGTAAATAGCTCAGTAAGCCGTAGCAGCTCCATTACACCTTCAACTAGCCTAACAGGTTACTCATACACATTAGCACCCAGAGCAAATTTGAAATTTCCCAATTAAAAAGGATTTATCTTAAACTTGAGAAAAATGCTTCCATTTTTCTGACGTAAAAAACAAAGAATTGACCGGGAACTGGTAAAAAAGTAACTTAAATATGTATTTTCACACATTTTAGCTGTGTAATATTGTGTCTATGTAAAAAATATTGTATGGAATAGAGAAATTGTCCATTATGAAAAAACTTTTCATTTTCTAACAAAATTTTAAAAAGAAACTTGTGCGCTGTAAATTAACTACGTTTTCTCCGTTGTGAAAAACTGTGCGACGTCACATCTTTGGTTTCTTCACACTTTTTCTGTAAAAGAGAAAAAAAAAAAGAAAATTACAAGATGTTGATACTTTTTACACCTCCTAGATACGACTCCATTTCACTTGTTAAACGTGTCTACTAAATTTAAATTACAAATTGATAATCTGATGTAATCTTCTATCATTAGCTACATGTATGTAAAATTACTGTCCTAACAGAAAGTATATTGTCTTAGCATTTATCGCTGTCCTAACAGAAAGTATATTGTCTTAGCATTTATCGCATAAGCACAAGTCTCTTGAGTGAAAAAAAAAGCGATTCTTGCTCACCCTTTGCCACTTTCTTTCGTTTTCTTTGTGACTACATTATCGTTATCGTCGTCGCTGCTGATGTACACCACCCGCCTCTTCTTTGTAGACGGAGCACGCCCCTCTACTGCCTGCTCGTCAATGACTGTCGGTTTGTCCTCATTTTCAGATTCTTCTTCTTCAGAGTTTCCATTTTCAGGAATTTGCGAGGCCGCAATTTCCTCATCGTTATTAAGGTCTGCATCCTGTAAATATATAGTAACGTTCATATAAGAAGAATTCTACTAGTTCAATCGATGGGCAAAATACAGGCATGAATAATTCCGACGTGGCGTGAATCTCATTAGGGGTGAACTACCTTAACCACTAAATTTGGGAATTCAAGAATTGGTGGACAAATACGTAACTGGACAATATGACAATTATTAAAAACAACACAAATTATAATTAGACTTACCTCTTCTCTGAACCTAGCGTCGACGGCCTTCAAGGAGTCCATCAGGAGCTCACTCAACTCTAAATACCTATATATTTCTAGGCTTACACTTCTATTCCCGTTGCTGTTCCTAATATGAACGTAGGTACAACCTGCGTAGTAATTATCCGAAACTATTTTCTTATTTTCTCTCCCAAATTTAACTTTGGCTACCTGTAGCCGACCATCACTCACAACTTTTTATGCCCCCGATAGGGAGGCATCATAATTTCATAAATTTGACTTGTCCGTCCGTCCGTCTGTCCGTCCGTCTGTCTGTCTGTCCGTCCGTCATTCCGTCCAAAAACTTTAACATTGGCCATAACTTCCTTATTACTTAACATATTCGCTTCATACTTTACCACAACATTCCTTGGTACATTACCTTTCTGTAGGCACATACTTTGGTGACCTTGACCCCTGGATGACCTTGACCTTGAACATAGATTGGCCATAATTTAAAATTAAAGCGGTGTCGGGGCATTGTCATCTTACAGTGACAGCTCTTGTTTCAGACTCATTTTTATTAGCGTGCTATGAAATGAATATCACGTTGAAATACAGTTGATGTTTATGCCTATATATAGCAGTCAAAGTATCCGGGGGTACAAACTCAATTAATTTATCAATAAAGAGACATATACGTCGAACCCTCCCCCCCATGCATGAAACAGCGAATGTTACGCAGTTGTATTTCTTACTAACCGTATTATTGACCTAAATCCAGAGTAATAAACAAAAGCAAAATGGCGTGGACGCAATTTCTCCTTATTTTCGCTGTTTCTTTATATTCGATGTGCACAGCCGATCTAGTTTTGAACGCACACAATTGTAAATTACGCCAACAAACACTGTTTTGTCAGTGGGAGCCGCAAGTATTCCATTACGTGGGAGATCTGGTTCATCTTCTCCTCTGGTGGGGATCGCACTACGCTCACTCGTTCTTCAGACTGGCTAGCCTCAGCTCGCAGGGTTCTTGCAGTCTCAAGATCTTGCAAGTCTTGAGGTTTAACAATTTTCCTTATTTTTGGCGATAGTCCCTCTATGAACGCTGCCACCATCCACCTTTCAGGCATATCTGTCACCACCGAATTCTCCTGGAAGCCGGTAGCGTATTCATGCACTCGCTCCCCATACCGTTGTTTGATTGGCGAGATGGAAACCGCCACCAGACCTGTCGAATATCGCCAAAAACTGTTCCACCATCTGGTCTGGGTTGCCATGGATAACATCAGGCAACGTCTGGTACCATGCAGCTGCCTGCCCCTTCAGGTGGAAAGGAAAGGTGGCCTTCACACAGTCCTCATTGAAGTTGTAGAGAGACTCACACAGGATGGTGTTTGCCCGCAACCAATGCGCACCCTTTTCGTCATGTTTTCCAAAAGTAAATGGGTCAAGTTATACCCATAGACTGTGCCATTGTGATATCCTCTGTGACTTCCTCCTAGTCCTCAACTACTGCTTGCTCAAACAGCTCTTTCTCTCTGATCTGGGAGAAGCCCATGTCCTTTCGTGCTCACATCGGATTATTCATGGTATATTGTTATTTTTTCCTCATTATACTGTTTTCATCTGTTTAATTTCACTTATGCTTAATTTATTTAGATGATCTATGGCGAAGTTGCTAGCGCATCTCTCTTTCATTCGAGAGGTCCCGGTTTCGATACCCGACCACGGCTGATACCCTTTCTGACAAAATTGTCACCCACCAATGAGTTTGAAATCGTAAATCTAAGTGGTCGAGCAGCTGGAGGCTCGGTAAGGGTGTTGTGGTAGTATTGATTTGAGAAATAACAGGAATGCATGGTTAGGAGCTCCAGCCGCCGCGATATGACCCTGGCAGTTGAAAACGGTGTAGTATCCCAATAAACTCAAACTCCTTTTTCCGGTCGGCATCGTCTTTGTGGCATGATTAGTATTATCCGTATCAGAAGCTTCGGCGTTCTGGATCTGGGATAACACCATATCCTCGTCACGATTTAGGAACTCGTCCTGTACAGGGTTGGGGTCAATTATATTGCAATGTAATTAATTACCATTACAAATTACATTGAAAACCTTCACTTACCATTACAATAACCATTACATACATTTTCAAATGTAATTAATTAAATTATAATTACTTTGCCCAAGTAATTAATTACAATTACACATTACTTTAGAACACTTTGAGACAAAGGAAGAAAGTTCTGATAATCAACATTTTCTTCTTTTCCCTCCATATTGTTTAATTTGGTGAAATACAAAACTAATCCACTTGTGACATTCACTTTGTTGTTTGTAAATTATTTGAAATGAAACCATTCTGGAACTTGGTACATGTATTTGTATAAAACAAGACTTGGCTTTGGTGACTCTTAGTCTGGTCAATATATGATTTGACCTGGACAAAATTTGAACAGAAATGAAATATGCATCATTCTACTCGGAAAGTATCTACCTTTTCACAGAAAAAAATATAAAAGAATCCCTCCGTTCGGATTTTTGTAATTTTGGGTCAAAATTTGGGTATTTTGCTGAAAAATGAGAAAAAATGGAATTTTCTACTTTTTGAACAAATAAATATTTTCATCAAGATTTTGTTTGCGAAAATGTTATCAAATATCGATTACATTGATACAACAATAAAATTTAGCTAAAAACCATAACAAATGATTTTTTCTGATTTCTTTTTCATCAAATGGGGGGGGGGGGCTAGGCAGGGGGGGGGGCTGGGGGGGGGGTTATTTATTACTATTATAGTTATAGTTATCATTTCGTTATTTGGGATTTCTATTTTAGATTATAATGAATTAATTGGAATTGGATTCAACACTCAGTTTGGCTCTTCTCTTTCAAATTGCAGTATTTGGTGCACCTGACCATGTCAGAATTACATAGTTATTAGTTTGTTGTTGTTGTTGTTGTATTTTTTCTGAAAATGTGAAATGTAATGTTTACATGAAATGAACTGCTATTAGACATCAATGAAATTACTGTAAATAAAATGTTTTTGGTTAAAAAAAGTCAAATGATATGTATTACAGTTAGAGGGTTTGACTCCTGTAGAATATGAAAAAATGTATTGATACTCGGGGCTGGTGGGGATGTTAATAAATGCTCTCTATCTTATCAAAGGCTCCCTGTAGAGCTACTAAATCATATTTTAGACGAAAATAGTCAAATTATATCTTTTTACCGCATGGTACAGAAAATCCTGTATGATATATAGCAATTGGCATGGCCAACAAATTCTTTATTCTTCATTTCTGACAATGAATATCACTATCTTAATCAGCTGAAATTCTGGACCAAAAGACTTATGTTTACGAATAATTGTCAAACATACCAAAGTCGGCGTGAATCAGTTTACAGCTAAAGAGATACAGCGAATAGACAAACAATGGAAAGATTATTACATTTTTGTCATGAGGATTGTTTTAAAAATTGTTTGACAAACAATTGAGGATGTTTCTCTACTAATGGTGTAGGCTGCAGGAAACCAGTTTCTGTCAACGCCTAGGCTCCTCTGTTAATTAATGTCACTGAGACGATACTCCTAATATCAGTCATGACATAGCCAACCAAGGTCTTTCTTTGACATCCATTGTCTCTTGCTCCAGACAATACAGAGTAAATACAAGAGGTTGCATGCCAGACATGTCCATACCATCTGAGGCACCGTCCGCTTAGTGTCGGTGAGTTTTATGGGATCCTAACCTTTGTACCTATAAACCCTGTGTCAAAATGTCGTCAGGGGGTCTGTGTCAGACCCAAAAATACCCAACAGAGCACAGCTGTGTCATTTTGACATAGCCAACCCAGGTCTTTCTTTGACATCTATTGTCTCTTGATCCAGACATTACAAAGTAAATACAAGAGGTTGCATGCCAGACATGTCCATACCATCTGAGGCACCGTCCGCTTAGTGTCGGTGAGTTTTATGGGATCCTAACCTTTGTACCTATAAACCCTGCGTCAAAATGTCGTCAGGGGGTCTGTGTCAGACCCTAAAATACATAACAGAGCACAGCTGTGTCATTTTGACTGAGACGCTTTCAATCAAGCATCACTGCATCGGTGGTGATATCAGTATTTCTTGGCGCCTGGGCAGCTTGACCCTCGCGGGCCAAGATACCCGTGAGTAGATTGCCCATGAGTACCAAAATTTCAGGGTGTATCTTTGCCCTCACCCCTAGTATCTTGATCCCCGGGGAGGCGGGCAAGATAAACAGGCTGAGGTATCATGGTGATAAGTGGCCAAACGTTCCTGTGGAATCTTGGCCCCTCATGTTATTTTTACATTCTAAGTATTTATATCGGAACTTCAGGCATTTGTAACTATAGGTAGCTCGTTTGATTATTGCTTTCCCACTTGAAATCAACTAATGAGTTTAATGACTTTTTACTTGTCTATTATTAGCGTATTCCACCTAAATTTGGTTTTTACCAAAAATTTATCATTTACTAGATTGTTTTCTATCGTTTGTGAAATTTACCTTTAGACAGCCATGATATGGGATGAGGGATCTTGGCCCCCATCCCCTATTCCAGGCCAATTAAATGAAAAATTAATTTGATCAAAACTCATTAAACTTTGGCTTTTCTTCACATTTAACTGTAATATAGGGTAAGATTTATAAACATATCTTTGCTCTTACGAGGGACGGTCGGAAAGTAGTTGGACTTTTCGTGCTACTGTCTCTCCATTTGCATCTGTATAAACACATTATATATTGGTGGAATCTGCAACCATTTGCCAATAATGTGGTCAGTTTATTTTCAAAGATAGTTGTATATATACAATATTCTGTCCACTTATGTGTGATAGGTGTTTCATATATCATAGGCCATTTGTTAGAGGAACAATGAGGGTAATTAAAACAAAAGAACATTCTAGTCATTTTAATCACAAAAGAGTTATTTTTGGAACTACATTATCACTGAGGATTAAATAAGGGTTCATGATTCCGAATTTGGGATAAAAATCAGTCAAAGCAGTCATTGAAACGAGCTGGTTCCTCACCTCTGAAAAGATTAAGCTGCTACCTTCGGTTGGTAGCCATGTTTGTTGCTTTTTGGGATTCACGAGGATTGATAGTTACTCATTTCATGTCAAATGGTAAAAACTGTCAATGCCAAGTACAATTCTGAAGTAATTCAGAAAAATCTAAGAATAAATGCTGAAGTAAACGCGTCCCAGATTAGCAAAGACAAATGTTTTCTACTCCATGATTAGGCATGCTACCATATCACCGCATCTACAGTGGAGATTACCAACTATTACACATGACAATTTTTGTTTAGTCTTCTTATAGCCCAGACCTTGCCCCACGTGACTTTTATTTGTGTCTAGAACTGACGAAGTGCTTGCTGGGAAGAAGTTTGAGACCATGGCGCCTTTGATACCGCCTTTTCACTGTACCTAATACAGCGGGTCTACGTCATGGTTAATAGTGGGAATAATAAAGCTCCTATGAATATTGCAGAAATGCATAGACATAGATGGACAATTTGTTCAAACATTGTAGAAAGAATTTTGTTAAAAAGTTGAATGGCTTTAGAGAACTAGTCAAAAGTCCAACTACTTTCCGACCGTCCCTCGTATTTTAAAGATTGCAGCCGTGATACCTCAACCAGGAACAAACCAAAATTGCACCGAGTCCTTGTTAATGAAGTTTTGTACCAAAGAGTCTATCATATGCTCAAATAACTCCATAATATGGTCTATATGCTCAGGTCCGAAGTAGTTGTTGCATGCAAAAGAATCACCTTGGTATTTGTAAAAATAATGATAAAACTCATCTTCCAATTCATTGGGGATTAGACCTATGCCATCAGTGACATTACTATCCTATGGTCATCTTACCACCTCTCTCTTAATCGGAAATGATGCTTGACAGGAATGATGTTTTTCCACTCTTCTATTCGCTAAGAGCCTTAGGGACCATGCCACAAGTAACTTAAGGAGGGGTAGCTAACAAAGGTGACGTTAGGGCGTCCGACACTCATATTCTACATTTAAAAACATAACATATTGTGCTTACCACCGCAATACTGAGCTATAGCTCTTCTTCGTCTTTCTTATAAACTTCTCGTCAACAACATCCTGTTTTGCCATGCACATTTGCTTGGCAACTTGAAGATCTGCCATCTTATAGGATAAACATGCAAATGAAAGCAAATAATTGAAAGCAAATAAACTATAGATAGACAACGACCTGTGAATGATCAAAGATCAGCGAGTCTAAATTGACGGGGGAAGATGGATTTTGAATTATAAAAATATGTGACTTGAACCCGTCTCACTGTAATAAATCGACGAAGTACTATCTGGATACAGCTACTGAACTCACACGGCATCGCGGACATCACGCAATACCTGTCATTGTTCGCTTTTATTCAGTGGAAAAGATAGGCACTTCTCCCCATTTACAAGTATTGGAATATACCGTAACCTTTCGTCACGGCTCACGACTCGATGTCCATTTATAAATCATAATGCACATCCTATTGTTTTTATGACATACAGGTACCATCATTTTATTGTTAGAAAAATCAAATCACCCCATGCCAATTGAATCAGAGAGAGTCTTGCGTAGCAAAATTTTTCTTGTTTCATAATTTATTAAATCCGAGGTTTATATATAAAATTCAAAGTAAGAACCGATATTGCCTGATCTAATGTTGCGAATTACCAGGAAAAAGGTTGTTTATAACTTTTTCTCGTTGCCCTTTTAACTGCCAGGTAAAAAAAATATAGGGCTTAATTACGATTAAGAATGTGCATTGTGGGATGGGTAAACCTACGGACAATTCTGCCTCGCTTTAGCTAAGACATTTTGAAATAACTTTCTTATTTCTCCGTCAATTTTCTAACGCTTTTTTGCACGAACCCCGCCATACTGAGCTCTTTCCTGTGATGTATGACTTACTTGAATTCTCCTTGTAATTTTTTCAAGAATTGATCCCCACCGACCAGAAAAAATCAAGTCTTTTTTTGGTCGGTTGGGATCAATATTTGCAAAAAAGTATGAGGTATTTTCAAAGGAAAGAGCTCCGTAAGGTGGGTTACATGCAACAAACCGCCTAAAAATTGACTCGAGAATAAGAAAGTTATTGTACAATTCCTTACCTGAAGCAAAGTTAATTTGACGGTAATCGTTATCATTTCGTTTTCTAGTCGGTTGGGATCAATTTCTGAACAAAGTAAAAGTATTCCACAAATAATTCATATTATCTCAGAAATGATCTCAGTAAGGCGGGGTACGTGCAATAAACCTTTTGAAAATTGACGCAGAAATAAAAGAGATACCTGTATTGCAAAATATTTGACCAGAATCGAGATTATTTTTGTCTGTAGTCGATAGCCATCCCATGACGCATAATCTCCACCGTTCTATTGTAGAACCTTAAAAATTGGGATATTATAACTTTCAATCATATGATTATGGGTTCAATGGCTGTCTTGGTCATTATAATTTTTGTCCTTTGACAAAAGTTGTTTTCTCTCGAAACAGGACGAATTATTTACTAATGACCAGCATGATGGATTGAATTTGAATTTGTGTCTGCACTGATACAAGAAATACCAGGAAAACATTATCAGATGCACCCATGACGACGCCACATGACTAATAATTTTATAAAATGAGGATTTAATCATAATTTCACCCATTTATTCAATTACGAACTTAGTCAAATAAAGGAATACGTAATGTATTTATTACTATGCTAGTATCAGTAATCCCCCATCCCAATACCCCCCCCCCCCCCACAATAGAAGAATTATAAAAAAAATCATTTTTTTATCTTTTATAGCTAATTCTTTTTGGTATCAAAGAAAATCATATTTGATAACATTTCCTAAAAAAATAACCACATAAACAATAATATTTTTCACAAAATGATAGATTCCAGTTTTTCACATTTTTTAGCAAAAATACCCAATTTTTGCCCCAAAATTACAACAAGAGGACCATGATGGTCCTATATCGCTCACCTGAACCAAAATGATATCAGCTACAATTTTGTTCAATTAAATTAATATTTACGACTGAAAACAAACTTATGGTCAATAACGTTGTGAAAATCGAACTCATCCGAGATCTTATGGTGCCCAACATTGTGTCCAAGTGTTGTCTTGATTGATTAATAATTGTAAATTTTAGAGTGTAAACAAGGTCGAAAACAGCCGAAAAAGGCAATTTTGTCAAATTTAAGGGCAAGTAACTCTCAACTTTCTGATTAGATCAGACTGAAAATCGAAATGACCAAAGATCTTATAATCTCCAACATTGTGTCTAAGTTTTGTCTTGATTGATTCATAGTTGTAGATTCTAGAGGGTAAACAAGGTCGAAAACGGCCGAAAATGGCAATTTTGTCAAATTCAAGGGCACATAACTCTTTACTTTCTAAACCGATCAGGCTGAAAATCGAACTCATGAAAGATCTTAGGGTCCCAAACATTGTGTCTAAGTTTTGTCTTGATTGATTCATAGTTGTAGATTCTAGAGGGTAAACAAGGTCGAAAACAGCCTAAAATGGCAATTTTGTTGAATTCAAGGGCACATAACTCTTGTCTTTCTGATCCGATCAAACTGAAAATCGAACTCATACAATATCTTATGGTCTCCAACATTATGCCCAAGTTTTGTCTTGATTGATCAATATTTGTAGATGCTAGAGTGTTAACAACTTAAAAAGTAGCTATTTTTGACGTTCAAGGGCACATAACTCCTGACTTCCTGGTCCGATCTGACCCAAAATCGAACTCATCCGAGAACTTATGGTCTCAAACATTATGTCCAAGTTTTGTCTTGATTGATCAATATTTGTAGATGCTAGAGTGCTAACAACTTAAAAAGTAGCTATTTTTGACGTTCAAGGGCCCATAACTCCTGACTTCCTGGTCCGATCTGACCCAAAATGGAACTCATCCGAGAACTTATGGTCATACATGTTTTGTTCAAGTTTGATTAAGATTGGTCAATATTTGTGGATGCTAGAGTGTTAACAACAAATTGTGGACAGACGGACAGACGGACGGACGGACGGACGGACGGACGGACGGACGCCGACGGACAAAAAGCGACCACAATAGCTCACCTTGAGCACTTCGTGCTCAGGTGAGCTAAAAATCCGAACGGAGGGATTCTTTTATATTTTTTTCTATGAATAGTTAGATACTTCCTGAGTGTATTGGCATAGGTTTCAATTCTGTTCAAATTTTGTCCAGGTTGCACCAATATTATTTTAGTTTGACCAGACTATCTGTGGAATATTATAGTTTATAAATCTTTCATGAAAAAGAAGAAACAGCTGATAGCAACATTTTTCCTTTCCTTCTGTGAGTTCATGCTTTAGAAAGTATTGAAGCAAAATGTTGCTTGGATAATCTAAACTACCACCTAAATTTAATCAACCCTTTCCCAAACAAGACCTGCTTTTGACGTCTCTATTAGAATTGGCTTGGGAAAACATTGAGAGAAAAGAAGAAACTGCTGATAACCAGCAGTTTCTCCTTTTGTCTCAATATTTTCTATGCCATATTTTATACAAATTCTACCTTTGATAACTTCCATTTAGTCATTTGTAGCAGTTTTCAAACTGGAAAAGTCCATTTTTTGTCGTTTGGGAAAGGGTTAACTGTTTACCATGCTTTTTGCCACCATTCAAAAAAAGACTGGTGAAAACCAAATTTTAATTACTTTTTTCTCACAGTTTTCTACCAGGATGGACATGAAATGCAAAATTTGATTTTTCTTGAAATTGTCTTCTGAAACATCTTTGAATTGGATGAGACTAAAATTTTGTCTTCTGGAAAATGCGTTAAATATTGGGCCTAGCATTGTTTCATTTTGCCTAAAATGTTCCTTATTTATTTTCAGGCGATTCAAAATTAGCAATTACAATTACTTTTTCAAAGATTTGTGAAGAGGCATTAGCCTATTCATCTTATGAAATCTTGTTGTCTGCAATAACTTTCAAATTAGAAAGTTCAATCTAAGTGCTTGCTATGTAGGGAATGTTTTTTTTCAATCTACGTGGGTCATCCAATAAATAGTGAGACTGTTACTATTGCAGAAATACCTTGACTTATATGCTTTCAAAGCCCCTATATTCCTTCAATACAAGATCTTTCCTTTATAATGACATATTTCAATCAGCGGGAAATTCTTCTAATTTCGGTTGCTAGGCAACCAGAGTTAATGTGTCACATTAGAGTGGCCACGTCTACTTCCAATGCATTTAAATCCTCAAAACGCACACATCGCGATCATTCTTTTAACTTAGAACAATGATCAAAGTCTGGAGGACTTGTGTACAGAAAATTTTGAGGTTGCACCAAAATATTCCACTTAAAGAGCGTCAAAAGTGACGTCACCCTATCTGTCTTTTGACGTCATGCAGAACCAAAGCCGTACGTTCATTCAGCTTTGGTCGTTTCTTGTAAAAGACAGATTTCATGACAGGCATTAAAATATACAATAATACTGTACATTGATTGATTTCTCAGATAGGACCAATTTTCAGATGATATGCGCTGATTTACATGGAATAGAATAGAATAGAATGAATGGAGTTTTAAGGCCCGTCGACTGCTAAGGTGATTTACATGGACAAAAATCGTCTTTTTGGATATTTTTCTTCACTTTACGCTTTTGTTTACCGACCAAAGGTGGGTTGCTTCTGCCCACAAATCCTTTCGTCATTAAACTTTGGAACCCCACAGAAAATAGCTGTACATGACAAAGCTTTGTCAAAAATGATTTTAGTTAGATTTGAAATATCTCCGTCCCAGTTTTGCCCTAAAATAACGCAATTTTTATACATGCACATTTTTGTCTTCCGCCAAGCCGCATGAGACGTGTCCACGTTACAATTGTTTGTGTCACAGGAAATGACGCCATAAACGTGACGTAATAAGATAACAACACTTGGTGCAATTTGTCTATAGCTAATATATTAGGCCATGTATGTGCCAAGTTTCATTAAATTCTGTCATACAGTTTTTAGCTCACCTTAGCACGAAGTGCTGAGGGTGAGCTATTGTGATCGCTCACCGTCCGTCGTCCGTCTGTCCGTCCGTCCGTCTGTCTGTCCACAATTACTAAAAAATCTTCTCCTCCCAAACTATTAGGTCTAGAGTCTTGAAATTTTGTATGTAGTATTGTCTCAATGCCCTCTACCAAAATACTTCAAATTATTGTGCTTAAAGAAAAATTGGCCCTATGTTGTGGGGTTTAAAGTTTCACACAGAAACACAGTTTTCTCGAAGACTATTTGGCCTAGAGTCTTGAAATTTTGCATGAATTTACATCTCATAAACCTCTAACAGAATACTAAAAATCATCACATTCCAAGGAAAGAAGCCCTATGTTGTTGGTTCTGGAATTTTCAAGTGAGGAATTGTTTTGACCAGGTAGATCTTATCACATATCTCATCCCTAAAATAACAGTATGGGGTCTATAATCAGATTATGCAGATCATAATATCAGATAAAGAATGCATGGAGCTACAGATAAAAGGAGGTAAAACATTCTATATTTGATGTTTAAAAATTAATTGCTTTGTTATGGGTACTCATTTGTGTAGTCTTGATTTAAGAATTCAAATGAATACCCTCAACATAGGGTGTTATAATATTAAAAAGATATTTTATGATTCTGAAGCCATTACCCTCTTTTACCTGTATCCCTGAGGCACTCAAGTTTGTTTACTCAATCTATGGATCATCTAAATACTTTAACCCTTTCCTGAAAAGACCTTGTTTTGAAGTCCCTATTAGAAAAAGCTTTGGAAATTAATGAGTCAAATGAAGGAAATGCTGATTCTCCTTTTACCTCAATATTTTATTTTATTCAATATTTTATATGCAAGTTTATTGTAAAACGAATCCTATTTGTACTGCTGTCAATTTTGTATTCTGAACTTCCAAATTGGAACAGTCTATTTCCTGTCTGTACCTTTCTGTATGGGAAAGCATTATGCCCTTTCTCTACCAAACACAGGTTTGCCTCACCAACAGAAAAGGCTTGTAAATGATATGGTAAAAGAAGAAAATGTTGATAACTTGATAGCCTGTGTTGTCTCATTTTGCCTCATCATTTTCTCTGCATTTTTATACATGAATGCAGTCTTTATCAACACCTGTTTTATCATCTACAGCAGCTTGTAATCATGTCTGCTCTTATGTTGTGTTGTTTGGAAAAGGTTTAACCATAACCAAATCCTTACTGTTCAATGAATATTTCCCCTATGTTGTGGGTTCCATATAAATGATAGAGGGCAATGTTTGACAATCTTATCAAATTTTTAAGGCCTGAAGATAATTTTTTTGCCTTGTTTTAGAACTATTGAAATTATTCCTATGCTGTAGGCCTTTGCATTTTGTACAGAAAAAAAGTTCATATAAGTTGTGTGTGTCATATTGTCATATAGTTCAAGATATCATTATGCTTTGAAAATAAGCTCTACCATGAGGTATTCTAGATTTGAAAAAAAGGGGACAGGTTTAGAATTGTCTTAGAATTTCCAAACCTTAAAGTGACATTTCACAATTATTTCTACATAAATTTTACTTTCATACTATCTGAAAGAGCATGTTTTTTTTATGAAAATTCTGAAAATTTCAAGCCAAAATATTGAACGGTTTACGAGAAATATATAAATTTGTGCTAAAATTAAACAAATTGTTGTGGACAACAGTTCAGAATTATATAGATTTTGTCATTTCTGTCTCAACTTTAAAGGCATATTTTTTGCTTATAACAACTTAAAAACTGATAACATTTCTACGCATTAGATTAAACAATCTTTGCATCAAGACATACTTTTAAAAAAAGAAATAAACGTGAAATGTCACTTTAAGGTATTTGACCCATCATTAAAAACTCCACTTTCTAGCAATGGGGCATGTATCAAATTACACACTCTTGTAAATACATTTCAAATAAGTTGATTCGCCATGCCGGATTTCAAGATTATGCTTCAAGAAGGAAATAATCTACAAATATCTTTTAACTCTATTTTCATATGAAAGGGAGGTAATTTATAACATTTTTGCCAAATATTTCCATAATTATGCATTAATTCAAAATTCTAAACCGTTCAAAATGCTTATGTTTGTATTTGGATTGGAAATATAACACAGTTTATGATTTAACCCTTTCCCAAACAAGACCTGGTTTTGACGTCCCTAACAGAAATGGCTTGGGAAAACATTGAAACAAAAGAAGAAACTGCTGATAACCAGCAGTTTCTCCTTTTGTCTCAATATTTTCTATGCCATATTCTACACAAATCCTTTCTTTAATAACATCTATATTGTCATTTGTGGCAGTTTTTGAAGTGGATCACCCTAAAATTTTGTCGTTTGGGTAAAGGTTAATGGCACTTTTCAAATTTAGCCTCTGGCTCTTTGGTGCTAATGATTGGTTGCATATGTTAAGTTCTATGGTTTCTAAATATTATAGCCCAATGACCTGTTTCCAAAATTAATGCTTCGATTTGTCTATGTGCAATGGAAATTCAGCAATATATTGTGGATTTTCTGATTTTAAATACAGATATAGTGAAAAATCTTTGACAATCTTTTCCCAAATTATGCTTTGAAATTAAGTGTGTACCATTGTTATATGACTCTTTTTCAAAATCCTCGGAAATTTAAAAGGTTTGCTAAAAAGTATGTCTCAGAGTGCTCTAAGGTGAGCGATATAGGACAATCTTGGTCCTCTTGTTGAGATATGACAACAGTCTCACTTATTATTGGATGACCCTCGTATGTTTAAACCCTTTCCAGGGTAGTATAGTTTTAGACTTGACAAATTTGAAAGTTGCTACACACATGAAATGGAATTTATGTACACAACAAAGAAAATATTGAAGATATGACGAAAATGCTGGTTATCTGTTTATTATTTTACATTTATATTTTTCTTTGAAAAAATACCTTATCCCAGACTTTAAATGAAATGACTAAATTAATCCAACTCCTGAATGCTATCATAATCATATTTTTTTGCAGTTAGGAAATACAAAAGTTGGTATTGATACATAACCATACTGTAAACTAGTATTCACAATCCAATTTTACAACCTTTAAACACAAAAAGTAATTGAAGTAATTGAAAATGTAATTGATAATTACATCATTTGTGCAATGTAATTAATTACATTAGCATTACATGTAATTGATTTTTGGTTCAATTACACATTAAATTAATTACAGTAATTAAGTAATTAATTACATGTACTGCTAATTACACATTACTTATTACCCCATCCCTGGTCTTGTACAATAAGTGGCAAAAGTGGGTAAATAGTAGGTGGTAGAATATTTCGTCTCCATACAAACAAGTATGTACATCTAGATTACTTTATAAGGTAAAAAATTATTTCTTACTACATCATCAAGTCACATATAATTCAACGAATATTTTCACCGCGTTTTTCAGTGCTATAAATCGTGTTTTAACAGAATTTTTGTATTGATTTGTATAATACTAGTAATTATTATGTTTTATAAATACCTCTTCCCTTAATCTTTCATCCATGGGTTTTAGCTAGTCCATAAGAAACGCGGCTAACTCCTCGTACTCATCTATGCCTAGGGAAATGCATTTGTTCCCGTTTGAATTCCTTACGTGCTTTTCATAAGAAGTTCAATTAACTCTTCGTATTCGTCTTTTCCGAGTGAAATACATTTGTTGCCGTTAGAGTTACGTATGTGCACATACGTACATCCAGCGTAGAAATTTATCGTAACGCTTTTGGAATTGTCACGCCCAAAACTTGATTTTGCCATTTTTAGTCTACCACTTTCAACAATTTTTATTATTTTGCAAATTGAAAGTATGCCTACTTAGTAACTAACGTTGACTAAAATGAGAGAAACGAGTCAGTTCAGACCTGATTCTCAACAGACACAGCTGCAGTCTGAGTCATCTAACATTAACCTGTACATGGTAGTCAGACGTACGGAATTACATTGGAGATAGAAACGAAGACATTCAGAGGCTTTATTTTGAACGCTTCTGGATTCCGCCCACCTTGGACACTCGACAAAGGCTGACTTAAAAAGGATCGAAATCGCAAACGGGGATTTAGCATGATGTAACTCGGTGAAGAGGATGTCGGATGTTGCACTCTATGTGAACGATCGACTTTGTGTGGTACGTATTTTTTTCTGACTTCATTTACGTTTTTATATGCAGCAGGTGGTAAAGGTTAATGTTATCAATACCGACCCTCCTTTCCAGCCAAACTTTCAACAGGATAATTAGGCTTTTCACTGATAATATCAGGGCCGATCTGGAGATAAATATTTAGATGCAATAGATTACAATCATCATTTAAATGTAATCAAAATGCAATTACAATACACAAACAAGAATATGCAGTAAACGTTTATCCTTATCCTTTTGAATTTTGAGTTGCATGCTAATCACCCTTGTCCGCCGCGATATGACCATAGCTGTTGAAAACGGTGTAAAGCCCCAATACAATCAAATAATCACCCTTGTTTTCATTATTTTAACCAGTATTGTTTTTTCGTTTTCCCATATTCTTAATAAAAACCTAAGTCCATGTCTATTCGTGCTCACATCGGATTATTTGCTACGAGGTGCATAATATATTTCTTTTCCATATGATTCTCCGGTCGGGTGGACTCGGGCATGGATGTTATCTGATCTGGGAGGAGCCCATGTCCTTTCGTGCTCACGTCGAATTATTCATAATGGCTTGTTATTTTGCATAGAATTTTATCTGTCATATAATATCCTATTTTTGTCATTTCTCCTCTGGATGTTTATGTAACTAATACATATTTATACATCTTGTAGTCAGGTATAATTACAGTGAGTGCGCCCAATATGACCTTAGTAGTCGACGGGCCTTAAAACTCCATTCATTCATTCATTAGATAAATACCTGGCGAAGAAAGGAATGAATGGATGGAGTTTTTAGGCCTATCGACAACAAAGATTAAAATATTTGACTATTTTCTCTTTTCTCGTGCTACGGCAGCCATGGTCTTTAATGGAATCAAATTCTACTAACAATTTTGGAAGCCCTTCACCCAATGATCATACACGTGAAGTTTCAATAATATTGGCCAACTGGTTAGGCAGAAGATTTTCAAAAGATTTTGCTATTTTCCCCTTTTCTCATGCGGCGGCACCCAAGTCTTAGATGGAATCAAATTCTTTTAACAACTTTAAAAACCCTTCACCCAAGGATAATTCATGTGAAGTTGCAAGAATATTGGCCAACTGTTTAGGCAGGAGATTTTTTAGAAGATCTGGCTATTTTCCCCTATTCTCATGCCGCGGCAGCCAGATTCTTTTGTGGAATAATTTTTTAACACATTTGAATGCCCTTCACCCAAGAATTATTCCTGCCAAGTTTTAAGAGGATTGGTCTACTAGCTTTGGAGGAGAAATCTGACGGATGGACGGACAACGACCGATCACAATATCTCACCTTGAGAAAAATTGTACGACATCACACCTTTGGTTTCTTCACACTTTTTCTGTAAATGAAAAAAATACAAAATGTTGATACTTTTTACCCCTCCTAGATACGACTCTATTTCGCATAAAGGCTTATCGTGGATTGACCGGTTTTCGATACCCTTACGGTTCTGGATAAATGATGAGGAACATAAGGGTTTACCAAATAAATTCAAACTGAATCACAAAAATCTTACCTATTTAGTCTCCAATAATCTTATTTTTGTAGATATTTATCAAAATAGAGTTGGAAAAACAATGACCTTAAAAAACAAGGTAAAACGGGTCATTTCTTGTAAAGTTGACCTATTTTCGATACCTTTTATATCTTTATTGTTGAAGAGTATTTATTTACAGGTTGGCTCAAAACGTATGCAACATGCAAAATGAAGGACAACTTGGTGTATACAAATGGAATAATTTCATAAATGCCTATGGGTACTTGCGATTTTTAACTCATTACCAAGCATCATAATTTTGGGCCAATTCATAATCAATAGAAGTTGCAGACAACAATCTTTTGCTTATGCAATTGATTTTTTTACATTATTTTTTGTAAAAAAATTGTGGATAAAGAAGAAACTGCATGCTTAAAGCTATTGTTCATTTTCAGTAATATCCCACAGAGTTTTGTTGTTATTTTTTAAAGAAAAAAACAAATGAAAAGAAGTAAAAATATTAAGAAAAGACAGAAAATTCCAGTAAGATACCACCACTTTTGAAACACCCTGTACCTACTCAAACACTGGCGTCACATGACTGTCATGTGACTTTTTGAAGCAGACGAATGAGCCAAATCATTCGTTGGTAGTTTAATGTTAATTTTTGGATCATTTTAAGTAATTTTTTCGTCATTTTTGTGGACAAAGAAAAAGTAATAGTGGAAACGGCATGTTATTTTCCGAAAATAAGAAGTTAATGATTACTTGCTTGTTTTTCAAGCATTTCTGGTGAAAATTCCGTTGAGTGAAGAAATAATGACACCGGTCCAAAAAAAGAAAACAATGACGTCATGCATCATCCGGTTTTCTGAGCATGAGCAAAAACCATAGAGTCACGATTTTAGGTACGTATCGAAAACAGGTTGAACTACGATACATTGTTAAACGTGTTTACTAAATATAACAAATTTAAAATCTGATGTAATCTAAAATTACTGTCCTAACAGAAAGTATATATTGCCTGTCCCTTTATCTCATAAGCCCAAGTCTCTTGGGTGAAAAAAATAAGACCTATACGGAATCAAAAAAGCGATTTTTGCTCACCCTTTGCTGCTTCCCTTCTTTTTCATTACGACAACATCATCATCATCGTTGTCGTCGTCACTGCTGACGTATATCACCCTCCTCCTCTTTGTAGACAGACCAGACTCCTCTACTACCTGGTCGTCAATGAAAGCCAGCTTGTCTTCTTTTTCAGATTCTTAGCTATAACGCTCGGAGTCTTTTCCAAAATCAGGAATTTGTCAGGCCAAATTTCCTCATCGTTGGTAAGGTCTGCATCCCGTAAATATAGTAACTTTCATTTATAAGAAGAATTCTACTCGTTCAATCGATGGACAAAATTTTAATTTACAAAATCATATGTTCTATCTCTCTTAAGTCCATCCCTAATGTTTACTACGTCGCACAAATAATTCCGACGTCGCGTGAATCTCATTAGGAGTGAACTACCTTAAACAATAAATTTGGGTATTCAAGAATTGGTGAACAAATTGGTGTCCAAACAATATGACAACTATTAAAAACAACAAACTATAAATAGACTTACATCTTCTCTAAATCGTGCATCGATGGCCTTTAAGGAATACATCAGAAGCTCACTCAACTCCTCATACTCGTCTATCACGAGGCTTACATATTTACTCCAATTGCTATTTCTAATGTAAACGTAGGTACAACCTGTGTAGAAATTAACTGAAACCGATTTGCTATTATATGCACAGTCGATTAATTTGAACGCACACAATTGCAAATTGAACCAACAAACAGTTTTGTCAGTGGGAGCCGCAAGTATTCTATTACGCGGAAGATGTAGACAAAGATGTGCAAAGATTAGTATTCGAAAGAGTTTGGCTACCGTCAACCCTTGATGTTAGGAAAATGTTGAGCTTAAACAGAATTGACATAAAGAATGGACACAACGAATTGTGAAGCAAAGTTCGGAGAGTGGGAAATGTCTTACTGATTGTTAACGGTCGTCGTTGTATGGTATGTTTTTTATTTGTCTCCGTTGATTTTGTGTGAAAGCGTCCCACCTATATTTATGATCTAGATTCAACTAAAAAATCTGAAACTGATCATTTTGTGTTTAAAACTAAATTCCTTGATCTTCACTTTCAAATTTATACAGACGGGTCTAAAAACGAAGAAAAAGTTGTTTCAGCTGCCATCTTGGATGGTTATAAATATCAGTATCGTCTGCCTGATAATTCATCCACTTTCTCTGCCGAGCTCAAGGCTATTGACCTTGCGCTTGAGCACAATATTGAAAATGGTTATTGGCGCTACATTATTTCTACTGACTCTTTATCTAGTATGCAAGCACTGGACCACGAGAAAACGGACAACCCTATCTTAGTTAAACTTCTTGAAAAGTTGTCTCGTATCTATGCTCCTGATGAAGATACTGATTATGTCTTTTGCTGGCTTCCAAGCCATTGCGGTCTACGTGGCAACGAAGAGTCAGATAGGGCTGCCAAGGACGCGTTGTTTTCTATATTTTCTAGGATTTAATATTTCGTCGGTGTAAATACAAAACCTCGTATGTCGGTTCTAGCGATTTTCAAAGTACAAACTTGTGTGTCCAATTTAGACAATTCTTGCCGGTTTTGAGATGTTTTTACCGATCAGTATTAATGATAGTTTATTTATGAACAATATTTCCAAATTTCAAGTAAAACATTTCAGTTTGGGAAAAGTTATTATATTTTATTCCCTCCCCTGTAATTTTTTTCCGAAAACGAGATACGAGGTTTTGCATTTACAACGACGATTTGTTAAATAATCTACATTTTAATTATAAATGTGAAATCATTTAGGGTAAACTCCAGTGTCTTTTAAACTTGTAACAGTGTCCATCAAGATAATGAATGAATTTCCTTACACCTTTTTTACTGCTTTCCCTTTTTTGTTCTGAAATTTAAGAACACAAAAAATGAATTGTGGTTTCAAACAACAGTATTACACATGTACTATCAAACGCATTTTAATTGAAAATAAGGAAAACCATGGTTTGATTTAAAAAATGTAAAGGATTCAATAACTAGAAGACCTGAAGGTCTTGAGTTGCTCCACAGGCCTGAGTTTCATGTAATATTTAATCCAAGATTAGATTAGATTGTTCAATGCTTGTGTTTCATAGAGCAAAAAGAAAGTTACAAAACTAGATTGTTCAAAATGTTTTGTTCTTGAAGCAAAGAAAGTAAAACTATATGTTTGCCATTTGAGAAAGGGTAAAAGGAAATGGTAGAACATTCCTGCTTTGGATGATACTAGCAATTAAAATTTTCCATCTTCCAAACAGATCTAAATTGACAGACCATTGATTACTCCAAAATATTTCATATTTCTAAAAATAGATTTTGAGCTAAAAATAGAATTGGGGAAATACCATATTCCAAAATTAATGCAAATGGCTGATGAAACCTGAATTTCTTGTCATATCAAGTTTTGACTAAATTTTTCAAAACTTGTTGCTCTTTAAGCAATTACAAAGTAACTGGAAAACTGAAAACACACTCGTATAAGATCAATTGGCTACCAAGCTTTGTCTTTAATAGAGTGAGTTTGGCTGTTAGAGTGAGAAAAAAGTCACAATTAGCAATTTTGTCAAATTGAAAGGCATATAACTGAGGATTTTATATTCCTATCTAGCTAAGAATCACACTAAAACAAGATCTTAACTTCACCTACATCTCGTTTAAGTTTTGACTTGATTGTTCAATATTTGTGGATGTAAAGAGTGTAAAATCAAAGTCGAAAACAGCAATTTTGTCAAATTCAAGGGCAGAAAAATCATGATTTAAGATTCCTATGAAGCTGAAAATTACAAACATGCAAGATCTTATGGCCAGTAAGATTACATGAAAGTTTGTGTTGATTGATGGATATTTATGGTTGTTTGAGTAAAAATAAGGTCAAAAATGGTAATTTTGCCAATTTCAAGGGCACATAACTCAAGACATAATATTCAGATCAAGCTGAAAATTGCACTCAGGCAAGATCTTATCAGCACCAACATTCTGACCAAGTTTTGTCTTGATTGATAAATATTTGTAGTGGCTAGAGTGAAAACAAAGTCAAAACAGCCATTTATTAATTCAAGGGCAGATAACTCCAGACTTTCTAGTTCAATCAGAATGAAATTTAGGAATCTGATAGAGGACCACCTAGGGATCATTCCTGTGAAGTTTGATTGAAATCCATCATGTGGTTTCTGAGGAGAAGATTTTTAAAGAAAAAAATGACGACCGGACGGACGGACGGACGCACGCACGACGGACACAGCGCCATGACAATAGCCCGCTGGCCTGAAGGCCAGTGGAGCTAAAAATAAGAGTACTTTTGAATTTTAGATTGGGAACTAAATCTATTCAGGCTAATAGTAAGAATTTTTTTAACTCACGTTCTCTCTTTTTTGGCTCGCTAACCCCCGCCTTCGGCCTTTCATCAGACTCCAGTACGATGGAGTTTCGTTTCTTTTTCTGGTACGAAGTCTTGATTTCGTCATTTTGTTTCATGTTTTCTGAGTTGTAGCATTGACTAATTCTTATTTGTGTATAGTAAAGATTGTTGGACTTTTTGGAAGGGTCATACAATAATTTAAATTATTTTGCTACGCTTATGATATATGAGATATACATAAGGTTTTTCCTCATTTTCTATATCAACAGCCTTTGAAAACAGTTTAAATTCTTTATCTAAAAGATCTAAAGGTTGTTTTTATTTTTGGTTGAATAGGCTCGGGGAAACTTTGAGGTAATAGAAAGAAAAGCTTATTATCATAATTTCCTGCCTTTCCCTAAATGTTTCTGTGATTTTACTTACAAGTTTCACATTCTATAACATCGCTTTTGTAGGCTAAAGCAACTTTTGAATTGAACAACCATGAAATTTCGTTGTTTGGAAAAGGGTTAACCAACATAATGCCGATTTTCAAGTCCTGTTCTTGTGACACAGACTATATTGAAATTCAGCATATTACATGCATACTTCTTTATGGCATTATATGATACAATTGTATGCTTATATCATACATTCAGTGAAATGAAATCAATCTTGACGTAATTGAAGGAAGCCAAATACGTGTGATTATCAGTACATAAATTTTCTTTTAATTTATGACTTTCAAATGGCATACTCTTACAAACTAGCTATTGGCGTAGCAGTTCAACAAAAGCAGGATACATGGAATATACTTTTTGAAAACTGACGCAGAAATGAAAAGGTTATTGCGAAATATCTGATGAATTGAGACTATTTTTTTGTTGTTGTTATTATCCCATGATTCACTATCTTTAATGTGTGAAAACACTCACTGAATGTTATATCCATATATACATGTAGTACAGGTGAAGAGTCAAAAGAAATATATACTGACATGCAGTTTTCTCCACAGCTTAACATTTTCCCAAACAAGACCTGCTTTTGACGTCCCTATAGAAAAGGCTTGGGAAAAGCTTACCAATACTTAAAATTTGCTAATACTGCTTCATATTATTCTGTGGAGATCTCTGACATGTCTTGCTAAAGTAGATTACTTTGAAAGTGTGAAGAACATAAAGGCTGGCGAAGATTGAAATAATTCTGTCTGAGATAACTTAAACCTTTCCCAGACCTAGTGTTGACGTTTCCTATAGATAGAACATACGAAAACATCGATACAACGTTTGAAATTGTTAATAATCAGAATTTTCTCATTTTGCTTCATTACTATTAAGCCATATTGTACATTAATCATGTTTCAATCAGCTTTTGTTTTGTAATGTCTTGAAGTCTGTTTGGGAAAGGTTAAATCTAAAATTACAAAAAATCTTCATTACTCAATTTTCATTTTGGTGAACTTCTTGGTTTGGTCTATTTTTCAACATACATATTTTGCCAAGCATTGATTTATCAGCCGCTTTAGATGGTCTCATTTAATATGATGGGTAACACATAGGAACATCTTGTAACGTGCAATTTAGTCTTAGTAAATATGTCAGAGACGGATTAGAGCTCAGTACAAGACTGAGACTGAGAGCAGGTGATTTATAAATCAGTTTTCAGTAATGTTCTAAGCCTTGACATGGAAGTGATTCTTGCAGTGATAAAAGAAGATGCCCAAGTGGGCCTGAATCGCTCCACTGGCTTCCGTTAAGAATCATCTCATGATTTATTGTAATCCTTGCCCTGCCAAACCTTGAAAAGGGTCACTCAAAGAACATTTCTGCCAAGTTTGGTCTGAATTTCCCCATTGGTATATTTTTAAAGAATTATTTCATGGCTTGTCCATTTTGATTAGCCCTGCTTTGCTACACCCACATTTATAGACCAATCAAAATTTCACTAACAATGTAAGTATTTTTAGGACCACCTAAGGAATATTTCTGCAAAGTTCGATCAAAATTGGCCCACTGATTTGAGATGAGAAGATTTTTAAATATAAAGTTAACAGATGCACCGACAGGCGCAAGCACGATGGACACAACGTCATGAAAATAGCTTTCTACCATTCGGCGGCCAGTGGATCTAAAGATGAGAGACAGGCTGTAGTGAATTTGACCCACACTTATGAGTTTCATTCATTTTCTGGTTCATCATTTTCTTTTTCAAAAGTAGAAACTACTTCCCCGTTTACTGGGAAAGCGATAATGAATGGACCATGTAGGAGGAGGAGATAGTCTTCCAAGGTATTTTTGTCTTCAATGAGGTGACACTTCTTTTCGATGTCACCCTGTACTTGGAAAAAGGTTGTGACGGAGACGTTGCCTTCGAAGGTAGTTGTTTATGGTGGCAACCACCGCACCTTACGGGTGTACCTGTTGACGATAGCTCTATCGACTTTTTACACACGCAGCACTTCACTACAACTTTTACACTCACTGATGAAAGATCGATTTTTATTTTTGTTTGTTTGAGTAGTGCCAAATCCTCATTGATGTTGTCAAATGGTGTGCTTTGTTTTACAACACTTTTGCTTGTTGTATAAAAGTTCAGGATATTGTCAAACATCCTGTTTTTGACATGGGAAATGTTGTAGAATGTGTTGGGGTGTAAGTTATCAGCCAACTTTTGGTCCCATACTACTAATTTTCTCGTTCCAGTTTTGTCTGATCGTTCTCAATCCAAATATGGTGTTAACTTCCTTTCGTTTCATAGCCAATGAATTTGATGTTGTTCAAGCCATGAAAGAATAATACACAGACTCGATGTTAATTGAGGTGTGAATATCAGAATGAGATGCTCTATACAGAACACCAAAATTAAGGGTGGTCAAATATAAAAGCTGCAACAGACCACAAAAATAGATTTCGATAATGTTTAGCTTGAAAAGAACATGCTAGTGAACAGCATCATCTTTTTTCTTTGTGAGTGTGTTTTCATTTTTTTCCCAATCTGAGACACCAAACTAGGTCCGTTTTGTTAAACCTTAGTTGTGCTATTAAGCCATTACCAGACGACAAATCTTGTACTATTCCAATTCGGAAGGCGTTGCAAATTACTATTTCATATTGACAAAATCTCAAAAATATGTTCATTTTTGGCTAGAAAACATTGCGTAAAAAGAAGGAAGTACTTGTGATAAGCAATTCATTCATTTTCCACAATGTTTTACCATGAGATTTTTTGTGAAGGAGTCAAAATGTGTCACAGTTTGGTAATGGGTTTAGGTGTATTTGGAGGTGCTTTGAAATTCGTTGCCTAAGTGTTTTGATTTAATTTTTTTTTTCTTACAATTTTCTGCAATTTTTAGTACCAAACTAATTAAACATATTATAATTAATTATTTATAATTAATGAACTCACATCCAACGGATAGTTTCCTGGCTTTAAAGGAGCAGTATTAAAACTTTGCATGGTGAATATATTACATATAAAAAGAAAAAAATATATTTAGAATTTACTTATTTCTTGCAGGACATACTTAATCCTTTTCCAAATGGCAAATTTTCAGAGGTATCAAATTGATGTTGCAACTGGCAAGTTGTAGTGCATTGAATTTAAAATATTTTGTGTTTATGGGTAGAAAATTTTGTGAGATACATCGAAATTGCTTGTCACAGGCAAATTCTTCATGTTTCACAAAGTTTTCCAAAGCCTTTTATTTAGCAAAGTCAAGAGTCAATGCGTTGCAGAATTTTAAAAGGAAGAACCTTTTGGAACGGATTTTAAATGACTAGACATCCATGGTGGTCTTGAGGCGCTCCACAGGCCTGAATTGTTTGTCTAGTTGAATTCAACACTTTCATGAATTGTCAATTTTGCCAAATTCAAGTGCACATAAATCAAGATGTTATATATTGAACCTCAGTAATAACGCACCACTTTTTCTTGTTTTATATTTTTTCAACAAAATTATTCATTTTGTTGACTCCGGACACTAGATATGCACACAACACACTCGTAAGCACAAAATCCATTCGAAGCACAAAATCCATTCAGCCGTGACGCTAGCAATTTTTCTGCACCTGTTGTAGTAATGACCTCGTGCAAAAACCAGCTTATCGGTTTATGGTGTACATGTAATCGGTGAAAGAAATAAAACATCCAAAAATTTCATTTTATACAAGGTAACATTATCTATTCTTGAATTAGATATATAGTCACTATAATTTACCTTTCTGGATGTTTATGTAACTATATACATATCAGTAATTTTGAATACATCCAGGTATGTGTTGCTATTGCGCCCAATATGACCTTAGTAGTCGACGGGCCTTAAAACACCATTCATTCATTCATTCCAAACATTTCATCGGTCGGAAATTTTTTATGCCTAAAACAATGCCAAGATTTTCCACTGACGAACGTAATCGTGCTACTGGGATGTTGCGGGCAGTGATGACGTTACGTGCTGTTGTACACACGATGTGATTTCATCACAAGACTATTGACTGGCTTAGAAAACATTTCCAACAAACTGGTGCACTGCTGGATAGCCCGGGAAGGGGAACACCAAAGGTACCAACTGCAGCTCAAACAGGTACACAGGTTAAAGTGCAAAGTGTTACAGGGATAGCGGAGAGTCATTCCAAATGGCAGAATCCAAAATGAGATCAGTTACATGCGTCGACGAAGCACAGACTATTGCACTGCAAAGTGGTCTCACGAAATACTGATTTTGTGACTTTCACTTTAGAGGGTAGTCACGTTTGCGCGTTCGTCACGCTTGATTACTTTAAGACATCGAAACATTTTTTTGTCTAGAAACGAATAAATGGACAGCAGTTCAGGTTGTGGTTTTACAGTTTGAAAAAGTGACATGATAAAAAAGTTAAAGTGAAAAATGTAAAGGGTTGCGTTATTTCTGAGGTTCAGTATATTTCTATCAAGCTTAGCATGACACTAAAGCAAGACCTTGTATTCATCAACATGTTATTAAAACATTGGGATGATTGATAACTATTTGTGGAAGAAAAGAGGATGAACTGTAAGGCAAAAGCAAGTTTTTTTTGTCAAATACAAGGGCATAAACTCTGGATTTAAGATTCAGGTCAAGCAGAGAATTACAAGTATGCGATATGACCTTAGTAGTTGAAAACGGCGTAAAACCCAATAAATCCAGTTTAATCTGTTTGGAAAAATTGTTCTTGACTACTGTAGTTTTATGAATGAAATTAAAGCTTTTAGAGTATGATAATGATTCTTTTGTGTTGTAAAATTTTCGTCCTGAAATCTGAAGGGCGACTTTTAAACGCTCATTAAGCCCAAGTTTTAATCTAATTGAAACTGCTCTAAGGAAGGACCACGACAAAATAAGACATGCTTTAAAATCATTTGAAATCTAACCAGCAATTGCAAAGATTTTTTTTTTGCTCACCTGAGCATGAAAGTGCTCATGGTGAGCTATTGTGATACCGCTGTGTCCGGTGCCTGTCGTGTATCGTCTATCAAACTTTGCCTTGTGTGTGCTCTAGAGGCCACATTTTTGCCCAATCATCATGAAAATGGTCAGAATAATTGTCCTGATAAAATCTCGGCCAAGTTCGAAATTAGGTCATCTAAGGTCAAAAACTATGTCACTAGGTCAAATTTTAGAAAAAAAAACCTTGTGTGCACTGTAGAGGCCACATTTTTTTGCCCAGTCAACCTGAAATTTGGTCAGAATGATATATTTGATGTACTATCGGTAATCTCGGACAAATTCGAAATTGGGTCAACTGGGGTGAAAAACTAGGTCGGGGGTCAAATCTTAGAAATACCTTGTGTGCACTTCAGAGGTCACATTTTTTGCCCAATCAACCTGAAAATTGGTCAGAATTTTTGTCTTGATGAAATATCGGACAAGCTCAAAATAAGGTCAACCGGGTTCAAAAACTAGGACACGGGGTCAAATCTTAGAAATACCTTGTGGGCACCATAGAGGCGACATTTTTGCCCAATCACTCGGACTAGGTTGAAACTGGGTCATCTTGGGTCAAAAACTAGGTCACAGGGACAAATCTTAGAAAAAACTGGTGTGCACTCTAGATGCCGTTTTTTCCCCAATCAACTTGACAGTTGGTCAGAATTATTGTCTTGCTAAAATCTTGGAAGCTTTGTAAACTGGGTCATTTAGGGTCAAAAACTAGGTCACAGGGTCAAATCTTTGAAAACCTTTTAGGCACGATAGAGGCTACATATTTTGTCCAATAAAAGTGGAAATTGGTTAGAATGATTGGATGAAATCTCGGACAAGTTCTAAATAGGGTAATCTGGGGTAAAAAACTAGGCCGGGGGTCAAATCTTAGAATAATCTTGTGTGCACTCTATAAGCCACAATTTTTGTCCAATCAACCTGAATTTGATTCAGAAAGATTGTCCTGAATTTGCTCAGAATTTTTGTTTCCTTTATTTCTATGAAAAGTTTGAATATGGGCCACTTGGTCTTGAAATGGGTATCTAGGTCCAATATTAGTATAACTATTGCATTTAGTGGTTAGCTACATCATATACAGAAAGCGATTATCTTCAGGTGAGAGCTTCAGGGCCAATGGCCCTCTTGTTTAATATTTTATAAAATATCACGGCTAATAATGCTTACTTGTAAACCAGAATATGAATTCAATCAATATTTCTTACAGGAATTTAAGAAAGGGCCAGCCAGAGAATATATTAGCTCACCTTAGCACGAAGTGCTGAGGATGAGCTATTGTGACCGCTCTTCGTCCGTCGTCCGTCCGTCTGTCTGTCCACAATTACTAAAAAGTCTTCTCCTCCCAAACTATAAGGCCTAGAGTCTTGAAATTTTGTATATAGCATCGTCTCAAGACCCTTTACCAAAAAACTTCACATTATTTTGATGCAAGGAAAATTGGCCCTATGTTGTGGGTATCAAATTTAATATAGAGACAAATAAGGAAATATTGTACAACCTTCTCCTGAACCGTTTGGCATAGAGCTTTGAAATTTTGCGTGTAGAATCATCTCAAGGCCCTCTACTTAAATACTACTTATTATTGCGATACAAGGAAAATTGACCCTATGTTGTGGGTATCGAATTTCATAAAGAAACAAAGAAGGAAATCTTGTACAATCTTCTCCTGAACCGTTTGGCATAGAGCTTTGAAATTTTGTGTGTAGAATTATCTCAAAGCCCTCTACCAAATTACTTCAAAGTATTGTGATACAAGGAAATTCATCCTATGTTGTGGGTATCGAGTTTCATATAGTGACAAAGAAGGAAATCTTGTACAATCTTTTTCTCCTAAACTGTTTGGTGTATAAGACTTTTAAATTTTGTATGTAAAATTGTCTCATAATTATACAATCTTCTCCAATTCTGTTTATCAGAGATCCTTAAGGTAAATTTTGCACTTCCCATGGTAGTATAACTCTCTAATACCAGCATGGTTTAAATTGTATCCTTTAATGAACGTTGTTCAGAAGTTGTGTATGTGATATGAGACAAAAATTATCATCTTGATGATCTCTAAGGTGAGCGATATAGGGCCATCTTGGCCCTCTTGTTTGTACTAAACCGGTCAAATCTTACCAGCGGTTCAATGGAAGATTATTTCTTCTAATTTTTTAATTTCTTTATGAAACACCAGCACTGACACAGACGTCACGCATAAAAGCCAGTTTTCATCCAATCAAAATTTCTTGAATGACTAACCAAGGAATATACCAGCCAAACCTCAGAGTTCTAAACAAAAGAAGAAAATGCTGATAATTAGCTTTTTTCCCTGTTGCTCAAATGTCTTCTGACTGTGCTACATTATTCACAAATTTTACCGTAAGTAATATCCATTTTGACATCTGCAGCAGCTTTCGATTTGGTCCACCCTAAAAGTTGGCTGCTTGGGAAACCGTGAATCTGATATTATAGTTTCTATTTGTTTTCAGCCTAACTGAAGTCAAAGAAAAGGTGGTATACCCTCCAATGCTTTAAAAATGACATAGACTGGGCAATAGCAGAATACAAAAGTAAGAATACCAATGGTAGTGGCCTAAGTGCAGATGGAGATCGTGTTTCAGAAGTTCCTCAAAGTATTAATCATGAGGAACCTGATAAAAATGATAACAATGATAGGGTACCCAGAGTTATAAGTGTTGATAATTGTGACAGAGAAAAATGTCAGAAATATGATGATAGTCTAACCAGCATTGATTGTATTGAAGAGCAGAATTATGTTCCACAAAGTGTTAATCCTGAAGAACCAGATAATAGTGATAACAATGGTGGGGTACCCAGAGTTATAAGTGTTGATAATTGTGACAGAGAAAAATGTCAGAAATATGATGATAGTCTAACCAGCATTGATTGTATTGAAGAGCAGGACTATGTTCCACAAAGTATTAATCCTGAAGAACCAGATAATAGTGATAACAGTGGTGGGGTACCCAGAGTTATAAGAGTGGATAATTATGACAGAGAAAAATGTCAGAAGTATGATGATAGTCTAACCAGCATTGAAGAGCAGGATTATGCTGCAGCACCTACTGACAGTAATGAAACTGAACAATCTATGGGAGGAAATAATAAGGGATACTATGAAAGTTATCACAGTAGTGATTGTAGTATAGACAAGCAGTGTATACCAGAAACTTTGGACCAAACTAGAACTGAAGACAATGAATGGGGTGAAAGAGAATATACAGATGAAAGTTACACCAGTGACGACAGTCGTGCAGACAAGGATTATGCGCTCTAAACCCTCAAAGTGTTGACGATGAAGATGATGATTGTGATTTTGATGATGTAAAAAGTGACGAAGAAATCATACGAGATAAATGAAAACCTGACATATACATAAAGAGAGTGATTACATCAGAAACAATCAAAACAGGTATGAAAAAGAAAAGGGGTCGAGTTTATAACAGCTACCAGTTTTGTGGGAGTTGTAAGGCAAAAGTATCAAACTTGTCTCAGTATTTGAGCAGAAATCAAGAAATCAATCATCCTCATCGTAAGGTACCAGAAATCAAAGCAATACAAGAAGAAACCAATGTGAAGGAGAGAAACAGGCTGCAGAGCCTGTTACGATATAAGTATAATCACGAATTTAACATGAGAACAAGAAGAAGAGGAATAGGGGAAATTCTTCTAGAAAGACGTCCTGCTTCTGAAATTGATTTGAATGACTATGGACCATGTCTAAACTGTTTGCCATGGGTCGCTAAAATATTGTTGCGGAAGCAACAGAAATCCTGTGTTGCCAAGAAGGAGACTACACAGAGTATAGGGGACTTGACAACACAGTCAGAGTGTTTATCAGGGCAGTTAAAAACTGAAGCAAGTAATAAACTCTTAAAAGAAGTGTTTGCTAAAATGTTGCCTGATGAAAATGCTGCTACAGTGAAAAGGGATTTGCTGATTGTTCAGTTGGCTAATCAATGGATTGAAAAGAATGTTGGGAATTCTTTGAAAAGAGGGGTTTATACCTCCGAAATTTTGAGATTAGTTGGAAGATTCCTCCTCAACCTAAGAAAAGTAACAGGATTGAAGGATGCAAGTCTGTGGGACTACCTGAAACCCAGGTATTTTCAATTGCTTGTGAAGGCAAGTATGTTAACTGCGTGCCCTTTAATGGATGATGAAGACAACTTAAAATCGCCCAGAAATGCTATAAAACTTGGTTATGATATTAGGAGGTTGATAAATTGAAAAATAGGCATCTCCATTAATGGACACAACCCTGAAAGCCAACATGACGGAGAACAAATGTTAAAGCTTTTGGATATATATTGGGGAACACGAGTTACAAAGCTGGCAAGAGTGCTTTTGGAGGAGAGGCACTACTATGCTGACAAAACACCCCCTCTACTTCTCAGTAGAGGCCTAACAGTATCAAATAATGATTTCAAACTGTCAGCGTTAAAATGACTGTTTCTAATGATGGCTAAATCTACACAATCAATGAGGAGATGCTGGACAGTCAGCTCCTCGTTACAAGGAATACACCGAGGTTTTTCCTCACCATTTAATAGGTACGAATGGGTCAGGTCGGTGTGACTAATTCGTAATCGGGCCAAAACCAACTCCTCGCGGCGGTCAGGTCGAAGACCTGGCAGCCCCTCACCGAGTGCAGGTTTTATACAAAACAATTTATTTAGGTGATTGGCCTCGTCGCTCCACCAGTTCTGCTATACATTATAAATAAAAATATTAATAAGGGGTTTAAAATCAGTAAAAGGAATTTTAAAAGGTAAAATATCTAGTGACATCGCCTCCTTGGCGGCTTCATCTGCCTCTTCGTTTCCACGTAGACCGCAATGGCTTGGAAGCCAGCAAAAGACAATATCGGTATCTTCATCAGAAGCATATAAACGAGACAGCTTCTCAAGAAGTTTTACGATTATAGGGCTGTCCGTTTTTTCGTGCTCGAGCGCTTGCATACAGGACAAAGGGTCTGTAAAATAATGTAGCGCCAGTAGCCATTTTCAATGATGTGCTCGAGCGCAAGGTCAATAGCCTTGAGTATGGCGCGCGAACAGGGTCTAAAGTCAATATAGCGCTAGACCGATAATTAAAATAGGGGTAGACCGGTAAAAATAGCGGTCTACCCTTATATTTTTACCGGTCTACCGATAAAAACATCGGTTTACCCTTAAAATAAGGGTAGACCCCTATTTCAAATAACGGTCTAGCGATAAACTACCGGTAGACCGATAGTTAATTTTGACCCTTCTGCTCGAAATCTCATTAGCCAATCAAATGGCTCGTTACATCCTCAACCTACCGGGAATTTCAACGACCGTATAATACAAGCTCTGTGATTGGCTATCGAAACAAATAGGGGTCTACCGATAAAAATAGCGGTCTACCGGTAATTTTATCGCTAGACCGTTATTTTGAATAGCGGTTTACCCTTATTTTATTGGTAGACCGATATTTTTATCGGTAGACCGGTAAAAATATAAGGGTAGACCGCTATTTTTAAGGGTCTACCCATATTTTAATTATCGGTCTAGCGCTATATTGACTTTAGACCCTATTCGCGCGCCATACTTGAGCTCGGCAGAGAAAATGGACGAGTTATCGGGCAAACGGTACTGATATTAAAAGCCATCTAAAATGGCAGCAGAAGCTACTTTTTCTTCACTTTTAGAACCATCGGTATATATTTGTAAATGAAGCATGTGTTTTTCTTGTACTTCAAGGAATTTACTTTTAAATACTAAAGGATCAGTTTCCGACTTCTTCTTGGAGGCAAGATCATAAATAAAAGTGGGACTTTTTAACGTCCACAAAGGTACGTTTGGAACTTCATGTTCAGCCACGTCATCTAGATCGAATGAATGAGTTTTAAGGCCCGTCTACTACTAAGGTCATATTGGGCGCACTCACGTTACCTCACTGCAAGATGTATAAGAATATGTATTAGTTACATTAACATCTAGAGGGGATATGATAAAAATACAATATTCTATACAACAGATAAAATTTTAAGCAAACTAGAAAGACCTGAAGGTCTTGAGTCGCTCCACAGGCCTGAATTTTTTTAATATTTAATCCAAGTTTTGACTAGATTTTTGCATACTTGAGGTTCGTACAGCAAAAACAAAGTCAAAAGCAGCAATCATGTGGTCAATGCAAAAAGAAAGTAAATGATTGACTAATATTTTAGGGATGTTAGAGCAATAATAAAAATGAAAACTGTGATTTTGCCAAATTCAAGGACACATAATTCAGTATGTATATTTAGAATCAAATCGAAATTAAACCCATGCAAGATCTTATGGTCACTATCATTCTGTTTAAATTTTGTCTATATTAGTCAATATTCGTGGCTTCAAGAGTGGAAAAAGTGTCGAAAACTGAAATTTTGTCAATTTCAAGGGCACATTATCATCATAACTCAGATTGTAACAGTGTGATCATGTTGAAACATGTTACACATAAGCAAGATCTTGCTTGTCAACAAGATTCTTTCTAAGTATCATCTTGATTGGTTAACATTTGTGGTTGTTCGAGTGAAAACAAAGTCGAAAATGGCAATTTTGTCAAATCCAAGGGCACGTAACTCATGATGTAAGATTAAGATAAAGCTGAAAATTACACTCAGGCAGCATATAATGCATGTATATATTCTGTACAAGTTTTGTCCTGATTGGTCGATATTTGTAGATTTTAGAGTAAAAATAAAGTCAAAACCAGCAAAATAGAGTCGAAAATGGCATTTTTTGTCAATTTCAAGGGCACATAACTCATGCTATAAAAGTCAGATCAAGCTGAAAAGTTTGCCAATGCAAGATCTTTTAGTCAGCATCATTCTGTCAAAGTTTTGTCTTGTTTAGTCAATATTTATAGTTGCTAGAGTGAAAACAAAGTCAAAATAGAGCCGAAAATAGCAATTTTGTCAATTTCAAGGGCACATAACTCATGATGTAAAATTCAGATCAAGCTGAAAAATTTACGAAGGCAAGATCTTGTAGTCAGAATCATTCTGTCAAAGTTTTGTCTTGTTTAGTCAATATTTATAGATTTTAGAAGAAAACTAATGTCAAACCCTGCTATTTTTGAGATTCAAGGGCAGATAACTCAGGTTATTCTGGTTCAATCCATATTCTTTGAATCTGAGAGAGGGTCACCCAAGAATCATTCCTGTGAAGTTTGGTTGAAATCCATCCAGTGGTTTTTGAGAAGTAGATTTTTAAAGAAAAAGTTTACGGACGGACGGACGCACGCACGCACGCACGACGGACACACCGCCATGACAATAGCCCGCTGGCCTGAAAGGCCAGTGGAGCTAAAAAACGACACACCATGAATAATCCGACGTGAGCACGAAAGGACATGGGGATCCAGATCAGAGAACACGCATGTCCGAGTCCACCCGACCGGAAAATCAATAGCATATAAGATATCACAGAGTAAATATTACACTTAAATCTTTTTAAAGAGATTACACTCTTTAAGAAAGTTAAAAATTGATTCAGGCCTAACAGTATCAAATAATGTCTTTAAACTGTTTGCGTTAAAATGCCTGTTTCTAATGATGGCTAAATCTACACAATCAATGAGGAGATGCTGGACAGTCAGGTCCTCGTTACAAGGAATAGGCTTGGAAAGTCTCGCGGAGCCTCGTTTTGAAAAATCCACTTCCGGGACTTTTTGATAAAAATGACAACTTACATTACAACGGACGCGGTTTCAAACATCAAAATTATTTTGGTGAGTAAACGTACTATTGGTCAAATTCCCGCGGATGAAGAGAAAATATCAAACATTGATAGATTTTTCTAGATGTGTCCATCATAATAACAAGATAAACGGGAAAATCGTTTCGATTACAGACCGAGTTTAAATGACCTAGTTTTTCGGGGAACCGCGGTAGGACGTGTGGGTACCATTTCCATCCATAACAAGTCATTTTCAATAGTAAAAATCACATATATCTTATTAATGTGTAATTTTGATTCATATTACTTTTCGAAGAGGTCATTTGAGTGAATTAAGCTTTAAAATCCATCATTTTTATACACTCAAAGTACTTCGAGTATTTGCCGATATTTTTTCGGGTCATATATTTTCATGAAAGTACTTCGAGTATTTATTCAAATAGTTTACCTATCAAGCTTTATCTGATCATGGTTCTCAGAATGTTATTTTTAATTTCAATATTTCGCACAAAAGACATCAGACCAATGGATTGTTTTGAAAAAATGTGATTTCCTGTACAGCATGTGTTTTATTTTCATTATTTAGGGTTAAAAACCACCAAGAAATATTCAGAAAATATGGGCTATTGTTTTGCGTTTGGTTGCAACCACAGCAGCAGTGGCACAGATAAAATATGTAAAATGTAAAGGTTCCCGGTTGATGACATGCAACGCAGGAAATGGATTGATCGGTGCAAGTACGTTTACAAAATGAATGTTCATTTTTTCTAGTCATAGATAATATAAGTCCGCAGCTCTTTGAAGCCCCCTACACCTTAATACAATCCAGTCAATGCCCATACACCTTCAAAAGTACCCCTTCAGATCTTGTAATTTGTCTCCAAATAGTGATTTTTATGTACTCTTTGCCAAAAAACTGTTCAATAGGGCATTTTTGTTAATTGAATTAAATAATTGTGTATGAAAACACCACGAAAAAAGAAGAAAATGTTCAAAATTAGCAATTTCTTCTTTCCCCGTTATGTTTTCATTCATAATTTTTGCATTTATGATGTTTATGGTACATAGCCACTACAGCTTCAAAGTATTCTGCGGAGAACCGTGTAAGTGACTTGTTAAAGTACCCTTTGCAATGCAAAGCAAATGGCGCGATCGAGCATTGTTGTACAAACGCTCTCATGATGTATTGTTTCCTCCATTTTCTTACTTTTGTGAATTTGTATTTGACCTTGCAATCAGTTACAATGATCCAAGTTTCCAATTTGATGCAGCCCCTTCAGAGAAAAAGTCGTCATCTATTCGCCAAGTTAATACGTCTAAAACTGACACGTCAAAAGGCACAGAGCAAATAGAAACACTACCTTGTTTGGTACATCGAGGTAAACATCCCCTAAGACTTTGCAGGGCATTTAAGCATAAACCCTTGGATGAGAGAAGACAGCTTCTCAAGTCACATGGTATATGCTTCAAATGTTGCGAAGGAAGACATCTGGCGAAAAATTGCACAGAATCAATAAATTGTGATGAATGCAAGAGTCAAAGCCATTCAACAGCTATGCATGTATATAAAACTGCTGCTCATAATGGTTTGCCAAATAATGGCGGAGAGTCTAGTTTAAATCCCGACGCGGCAAGTTTTGAAATTGAGTCTAGATGTACAGAGCTTTGTAGCAATGGAACGAGCAAATCTTGTGCGAAAATAGTGCTGGTTAACGTCCACAACAAAACTTCATTGTGCCCGCCTGTCCGCATTTACGCTCTGATAGATTACCAGTCTAACTATTCACTTGCAAAACCAGAATTGTTCGATATGTTTGATGTAGGAACAGAATGTATTCCATATTCTCTCAGGAGTTGTGGAGGTCAGGTGACACTCAATGGCCGTAGATCAATATGGTTTGTTATTGAATCTTAAGATGTTATGGAGCATTTTGAATTGCCCACTTTAACTGAATGTGAGATGATTCCTGATAATAGGAATGAGATAGCCACCCCTCAAATTGCTAGGTTACACCCCACTTATTGCCCATAGCAGACAAAATTCCCCCAATAGATCCAAATGCAAACATTCTTCTCTTGATTGGTAGAGATGCAGTTCAGGCCCACCACATTCTTGACCAAAGGCTAGGAAGTAAAAATCAGCCATTTGCCCACCAATTAAATTTAGGTTGGGTGAATATAGGTGAATGTTGTCTGGATGGTGTGCACGCCCCGAAAGACTTTGACTGTTACAAGACTACATTACAGAGTAATGGACGTCCTTCAATTATGGAACCCTGTGAGAATAAGATTTTTGTAACCACGACTGACGATAATAAACCAGGCCTCTCTTGGGAAGACAAACAATTCATATCCCTAATGAACACAGAAATGAAGTACGACATTAATGGACATTGGGAGGCACCATTACCTTTCAAGGAAAAGAGGCAAATATTACCGAATAACCTCAAATATGCAACAAAAAGAACAGAAGCCTTCCTTTCTTCTCTCAGTAGAGACCAAAACAAGAGGGATCACACGCTTCAATTTATGACAGACCTGTTTGAGAATGGACACGCAGAAAGAGCGTCAGACCCAAGGAGCAATGGTACCTGCCACTTTTCGGCGTTTATCACCCGAAAAAGCCGGATCGTATCAGAATACTATTCGACTCATCGGCAAAATATGGTGGACTCTCACTCAATTATGTAATGATGAAGGGTCCCAACTTGACAAACAATCTGCTTGGCGTGATCCTTAGATTCAGAAAGAACAAAGAAGCTGTCATTGCTGATATTAGGCAGATGTTTTACAGCTTTATGGTCCAACCTGCACACAGAGATTACTTGCGTTTTGTATGGCCGGCAGATAATGACCTAAACAGAGAGTTGGTTAGCTAGAACAGCAGCTTCAGGATCTGATGGCCCAAGGATAGATTTTCAGACAGATGCATCTTCCTTTTGATGAATATACACCACTCCCTACAAACGAGACCTGGTTTTGACGTCCCTTCAAAGGTGCTTGAAAAATTGTGACATCAGAAGGATATACTGATAATCAGCACTTTCTCCCTTTGCCACAATCATTTCTGTGATAAATATTTATAACAAACACGGTGCATATCTTGATTTACAACCACTTTGTCCAATGCAGCAGCTTTTGAATATTATACCACCTTTAAATTTCATTGTTTAGGAAAGGGTGAAGCATACTTGTAAATATATTTATCTACCTTTCAGGAGAGCAGATAGGCCATTCAAATGCAATGACAGAATATGTAGTTGCCATGTTGTTGATGGTAATAAGGAAAATGGGCCAACGATATTTGTCTACAGTAAAACCATTGATATCCCAGCAACTCCAAGGTATTATTAACATGTATATATATTCTCCTCTGAGACTGACTTCCCAGAAATGCATGTGCCAATACTTGCTATTGTACTTTTAGATTAAGACGTGCACATACAGTCAACACTTGTTATCTCGACATCGGATAAGTCGAAATTCCGCTTAAGTCGAAGTTAAAATCATGTCTCGTCCTCAACATCACCCCTACATTTTACTGACTAAAGGTACTCAATATTGATGAAATATGTACCGCTAGACACTTACATAACCAGTCCATTACCATGTGCTTATGAGTAAATGATATCTCTAGTGGACGGTCAGTCTCAGCATGAAGCTAATAAATCACCCAGCTTAAATAAACAAATCACTGCCAGATGGGCTTTCAAGCCTTTCACCAGCCATTCTATAGAAAAGATTTTGCTGTATTTAGTTCTTATTTAATTTCTATTATTATCATTTGTTTAAACAAGTGGGTTCCTTTTGAAACAACATTTTCGGACATCAATATAAAGGTAAGCATAATTCTTTATTATCCATTATTATGTCAACAATCATATTGAATTGTGATATGAACTACTTCCTAAACAAACCCTGACTTAGAGGTTGTTATTCTATAAAGTCTTTGAAACCATTTGGGGGAAAACTTGATAGGTGTGTTTCATGTGTTCTTCATTTGCATTTAACATGGACATACTTTTCAGAGAGAATAAGAATAATTGTAACCAGCACTGTCTTCTCTTCTTAAAATACTTTCTTCATATAATAATTCTGACCTTAATTCAAGTTTTCAAGTTTTCAAGTTTTATTACACAGTGTACAAAAAGGCCACCGGCCTAGAATACAAAATACACAAAACACTAATTGAACATGTTTGAGTTATCGTATGGTCATATAAATTAGACTGGATCCCAAAACTTTTACAATTTAAAGTTGAATATACCAGATCATGATGGCAGGCATGCGCAATGTGAAATCAGTGATCAGACTGCACTTTCGTGTATTCTGATCCCTGCTTTAACAAAGCGAATTTAATCTCAGACAGATAAGTCTAATAGTTAGAACATATATTGTGAAAAGCACATAATTTATTGCAGTTTAACTAATAAACATAAATTATTTAACATGAAAATTCATGACATTTTTTTTTCTGAACGAGTTAAACGTTTTATACTTTAGAGAAACTACAAACTAGATTCTTTAACTTTCATAATGGCTTTGACATATACTGCAATTTTTCTTATCATAGGTTCATCTTTAGATTGCATAAGTATGAAGAAACTGTCTAGATCACTTCTACCTTTATACCAGCTAAACAAATATCTCTGTCGTTCATTTGTATAATGAAAACACTGGAAGAAAGCATGATATTCATCTTCAATATATGACAAATTGTGTTTTTCCAGACAATAATTGCAGAATCGATTTTCCCTTTCTACTTTTTGGTGTCTACCTAATTCTATATTAAATTTATGGTTAGAGCATCGAAATCTTGCTAAATTTTTCCGAAGTTCATGTGAAATATTGACAGATAGATATTTTTCTGGATTTAACATTGTTTTAAAGTTCTTATACATCGCACAGCGCGATGAATTCAACACAGAATCCTCCCAATTTTGCTTCATACAGTCAGTGATTCTTTGTCTAAAAATTGCTATAAAATAGTCTGTATTTCCAATTTCTTGTGAGAGCCAAGCGTAACCGAAACCATAAAGATATAATATATGTTTCAGAGAAGATACCCAGTTTTTTCTTCCAATATCATCTAATCCTTTAAGCATTTTATAACAATTTTTTGGTAATCTATAATCTGGCATGATTAACAATTTTAACCAATACTTTATACATGCTATGTAATAATCTACGCATAATGGCAGTCTGCCGCACTCTCCTAAAACCATGGAATCATTTGTTGAAGGTCCTACCCCTAGAAAATCTTTACAAAATTTGATTTGTACTTTTTCTACTTCAGGTGCATATTCTAATCCCCAGATACTCCCCCCGTATAAAAGTATGGGTTTCACCATAGAATCGAATAATTTGAAATATTCATGATGAGAAAAATAACCAAATTGTCTTTGGTAAGATTTGATAGCGAAAATTGACTTTTGTGCTTGCATAACTAACTTTTCTTTGGCTTTCGCCCATGTTAATGTTGGGGTAAATATACCGTCTGTACCATGGGCCTTACCAATTTTAAGTTTATGAATGCTTCTATTTATTTCATCAATTGTTATGCCATTATTTAGAAAACTTTCGTTATTTTCAATCCCTGTGGTATAAAATGTTTCCAATGATGGCTGATTTTCTGTGTATAAGAGACCTTCAAAATAAGATTTCCAATTTTCTATACATCCTGGTATAGTTTTCGGACCCTTACTTTTACTTGTATTTTGCTTAATAACTTGCCAAAATAGCTTAGGGCTATTTCTAACAGAAATCAATTTTTGTCGATTTTCAAAATTATACACCATCTTCTTATGTGCACATAAGGATTTAAATGATTTTTTGGCTTCTGTATAAGCTATATAGTCAGCATGTTGGTCTGTAGCACGAAATTTTCGCAGTGCTGCATATTTGTTGTACTTTGCTTTGTCGCAATATTTATCCCACCAAGGCTGATTTTGATCCAAACAATCAATATTAATATTTTCATTATTCTTAACGAGCATATTTTTACCTGATGAACGATATATATCTAGAATACTTAAAACAGCTGTATTCACATTTGTTACAGTTTTATGCATCAAATTTTCAACGCAGCTACTTAATGTATTAGAAAATCTTTCAAGAAACATTTCCTTTGAAGAGTTTTTCCATCTATACTTCGGAAAACATTTTTTACTGCAATTTTGAGCTGAATTCGTATCAATGTTAACAGGGACGGCCTCTTTATGCTTAAACGTAAATTCTGCACAGACAGGTAAGTGATCAGACTCGTCTCTTTCAATAACATTAAAATATGAAATACATGGGAAAAGTAGACTAGAAGCAATATGATAATCGACTAAACTCACACCATTACTAGTAAGACATGTATAGTTACCAGCATTATCTTCATGTAGTCTACCATTAACAATATGAACATTATGTTGACAACATAATTCAACAAGAGATTTTCCAAACAAATTATACCTTTCCATGTCTTTGTTGTTTCTATGCATACAAAAATTATCACCATCATAATCAACATTTTCGTTAAAAACATAGTCTAATGTGTCATCAGGTATGAAATCCAATAAATCTTTCATACGAGCATTTAAATCGCCAGCAATATACAAATATGCATCTGGATATTGCTGTCGAATTAATGCTATATTATTATCTAAAGTAACAATCCCGTTTTTCTCATCTCTATCATTATAAATGGTGGATCCCTCTGGAGATATATACGTTATATAAATTATCATATCCTGCATTGAATGATAAACATTTGACTTAACATACAATACAATACAATCAACAAAATCTTTATGAATTCTAACAATGAAATTATCTTTGACAAATGAATTTTTCACAAAAACTGCTATTCCCCCACTATTTCGTAAACTGTTTTTAGGTCTCTTTCTAACACAATCAAACATCGTAAACCCATCTAGCGTATCTGCAAATTGTCCCGCATAGTCACCCCATGTTTCTAAAAGACCGATTATGTCAAAGTTAGAAATAAATTGTAGAAGATCGTTGTCCGTCGTATGTTTTCTAAAGCCACAAATGTTCCAAGTCCCTATGTTTATTTTTGTATATAGACCTTGACCAGCATGCTAATCCCCGCCCACTGCGCCTCGTTCTGAATCGCTGTCATGATCTGATTGGTCCGATTGGTCGAACGCGCCTTCATTGACCTGATTATTTTCCCGCGTCGTTCTCATTGGTTGCCTCCGACCTTTGTTTCGACCGATTCTCACGATTTTATTAGTTGATTCATCGAATTTGAACACGTGACTTTCTACTATAAGTTTATCGTACTTTAAGCGTGCGTAGTTACCCTTAGCTCTTTCCTCTACCATTCTTTTGCCTAACTCTTTTCTATGCTTTTGGACGCGCTCAGTAAAATCTTCCTTTACCGAGTGAGCCGATCCTCTGTTAAATGTAGAATACGATTTGCTTAGAATTGCATCCTTGTCCTTATATTTACTGAATTTAACAACTACAGGCCGATTTTCTGCAAAGTTACTACCCACTCTATGCGCCCGCTCAATTTCAACATTCTCGTGCCCCGGCATATCTAACGTGTCCTTTATAAACAAACGTACCCTTTTCTCTGTTTGGTCCCAAGTTTCATCTTCTCCTTCTTCTAGCCCGTATATTCTAAGGTTATTTCGCCTGGAATGGCTCTCAAGAGTATCTAACTTGGACACAATTTTACTCATTTCAGTCTTTATTTCTTGGTTTTCCTGTTTCAATTGGTCATTTTCGTCCCTTAGTATATTTATTGTGCTTTCTATCCCGGCCATTTTGTCGTTAAGGGATCGCATGTCGGCCTTCATTTCGCCCTTCATTTCTCTCAAAAAAGTCATTATTTCATTTTCTTGCGTTTGCCTTGTATTATCATTTCTCCGTGGTCGCGGTGCAGGGGGCGTCGACGATGGTGAAGACGCTACTTCGGCAAATGTTAGAATCTTTTGCTTTTGCTGACGTGGGGGTCCTGGGTTTGACTCGACATCTCCACCCACTATCAATAACAAGGACAGGAACAAGGTCAATCGAAGCGTCAATCTTACAGTCCCTCCTGATATTACGAGCGTGTCCAACTTACTTTTACGCTTTCCCGGCATACTAAATAGTCCAATCCTTATCCGATAAGCCTCCAAATTCACTCCCATTTTGTATTTTGATCCTATTTTCATCAAACTTTTCACAGAGGAAAATAAAGTGCAGCCATCTTGTACGAACGATAACTCCCTACCTAATATGCTAACAGGTTACTTTGACTTTGCAGCACCTTTCATTTAGATTAATCTTATTAAATGTTTTTATACCCCTGTATCAAATAAAATCAGGATATATTCGAGGGCTTGGTGCAAAACTATTGTAACTACATTTTGTAAAATTTTACAGGAGAGTGAAAAAACTAATTGACTTTCTCATAGTTAAAGAGGAAAAATGTTTTTAAAATTCTAAATATCTTTTAAAGTATACAGAATTGAAAACTAATATATGAACACACGATGCAGTCCTTCCTAAAGATTCAGAAAATGTACAAAAATGAATTTCTGAAAATTATGTAGTTACAATAGTTTTGCATTGAGCCCTGATATTGTTTTACTAGTGTATGCCTGTCCATCTGTCTGTCTGTCTGTAAACTCAACATTGGTTATTTCGGGGGCATTCTTGTTTTACAAATTAAGTGGTTGGTTTTAAATTCAATCTTTCCCAAACAATGAGATGTTCTATGTAGATAACATTCAGACAAAAAGAGTAAAATGCTGATAATGAGCATTTTCTCCATTTGCCTTAATATTCTCTGTGTTTTATTATACAAAAGCCCAACATTGATCAACATGCTTTTTGTGGTCTGCAAAAGCTTTTAGATTGGATTAGTCTTAAGTAAAGAAATGAAGTGTTGTCATCCCTGGTTTGAACCTTAACAAACAAGACCTGCTTTTGATGTCATTATATGAGACAGTTCGGAATAGCATTAGATCAAAAGAAGAACATGCCCATGATAGAATTTGTTTTGCTTTTGCAACGTTATCTGATTTTTTACCAAAACAGAGTTTCAACCTGTGCAAAATAATCCTTGATTTCTATCCACAACAAATTATCGTAAATAAAAGGATAATGTTGATTATAATATAATTATGTGACATGTTCTGAGCAATGGTGATCATCAATGGACTAAAATGTCTGTTTGCTTGTTTCTGTCTGTCCTCATAAAGTAATCAATGTGCACATTTTGTCTGAGACATTTCCTTTGGTTGAATGATTATGAAATAATTCCATTGAAAGTCATTATGTTATGATTGAACTTACCACAGGAAAGTGAAGGTAGCTTAAATCCTTTCCAAAACAATGCCCGAATTTGGCAAAACAGATAAGAATGCATGGAGCAAAAAGAACAAATTACTGATAACAAACAATAACCCCTTCACCCTTTTATGCTTTAAACCCTTTCCCGAACGACACATTTTTAGGGTGATCCACTTCAAAAACTACCACAAACGACAAAATAAAGACACTATTTGTGTAAAATATCACACAGAAAATATTGTGACAAAAGGAGAAACTGTTGGTCATCAGCAGTTTATTTCTTTAGTTTCAATATTTTCCCAAGACTGTTACAATAGGGACGTCAAAACCAGGTCTTGTTTGAAAAAGGGTTAACCTATGCATTTTTATTTATGACATTTCCGTTATTTGGTCATCAGCAAATAAGAACAGTCTAAACTTGCGCCTCTTGGGAAGCCATATATCTTTGAATTGATCGGCTATTATGGTCATATAACGGTGTCTGAAGCAGCTAACCGTATATACATGCCGCTTCTTTAACCATTGATATACAACATCCCTTCTGAGCCTACAGCTGATCGCAAAAAGTAGGTTTATTATTCATACCATTGGTGGGAGTTAATTGATAGAAAGGATGTTTGCCAGTTGTCATAGACGAAGATCGAACCCAGGATAAACAGCGCTACGGAAGTGTCCCCATATATCGTTGAATAAAAGATATAAGGAGTAGCATAATTATTTTAACATCTTTCTATCTAGAACTAATAATTTGAATTGTGCTTTGTTTGACTGTGAAGACTATTAGCATATTATGCCATTTAAAAGACCATCTCGTTCAGTGTTTATTTCAATTTTACTCTCTCTTATCTTTAGGTATGGAACGAGGAGAGTACAAGGAAGAGTATGAGGTTCTACAAACTATTCAACGTTTATAGAGAGAAGAAGAGACATACGTGTCAATAGAAAATGTTTATACTGTTTTGACAAAAGAAGGTGAAATATCTAATAAAGCTAATGTAAAAAGATCATTAAACAATTTTCAAGGGGGTCCAAGAAATGTACTTGGTAAAGATAGTGCATCAGTGCTTTCAGTCCTGAAATATTTATTTGTAAATTCTTCTCACAAATCCTGTTCTACAATTATCGAAAACATAATCAAGGAATTGACAGAAAAGGATGAATTGCCTACTATAACATCATCGTTGGAGCTTTATAAACTAATTGCCAAAGCCAGACTTCATGACAATGACTTGTTCCAAAGAGTAGGGTATGATGAAGACAATATTTCCACACTGATTTCACTGATTCCACGTGATTGTACTGCGTTAGAATGGAAAAATATATGCTGGTTCGAAAAAGGATTTTCAAAAGACTGCAAAGATGCAGACTTGGGGTATGAGGAAATTATAAGACTAAAATACGAAAAATTCCAATCAATACTTAACATTACAGATTGTAATAACAAGAGGGCCAAGATGGCCCTGTATCGCTCCACTGGCTTTTAGACTACAAACTTCTTCAAGGAATAAAATAGAGGGCTATCCAAAGAAGATTCATGCTACACCAGAATGAAATCCAATAAAAGATTAAGGAGCAGAAATGTTGTTAAAATTTTCTTAAAATTACGCTATGTTTCATATAGCGCACAGCGGCCAAGCTTTTCATCTGATCGTGAAGGAATTTGGAAGAGATTCATGCAAGGAAGATTCCTGTGAAGTTTGGTTGAAATTGGTCCTGTAGTTTTGGAGAAGAAGATTGTTTAACAATTTTTCGAAAATTCAATTTAATCAAATTCATTAAAATTTAAGTTCTACACGGAAATTTTTTTTAAAGAAATTTAGAAGAGATTCATACAAGGAAGATTCATGTGAAGTTTGGTTAAAATTGGTCCCGTAGTTTTGGAAAAGAAGATTTTTCGAAAAATTAATTAAATTTAATAAATCAAAATTTAAGTTCTACACAGAATTTATTTTTTTGAAGGAATTAAGTAGAGATTCATGCAAGGAACATTTCTGTAAAGTTTGGTTGAAATTGGTCCAGTAGTTTTGGAGGAGAAGAATTTTTAAAGATTTTTCATAAATTCAATTTAATTGAATTAATTAAAATTTAAGTTATACACAGAATTTATCTTTTTGAAGGAATTAAGAAGAGATTCATACAAGGAATATTTTTGTGAAGTTTGGTTGAAATTGGTCCAGTAGTTTAAGAGAAGAAGAATTTTTAAAGATTTTTTGAAAATTTAAATTAATTAAATTAATTAAAATTAAAGTTCTGCGCAGATTTTATTCTTTTGAAGGAATTTGGTAGAGATTTATGCAAGGAACATTTCTGTGAAGTTTGGTTGAAATTGGTCCAGTAGTTTTGGAGGAGAAGAATTTTTAAAGATTTTTCGAAAATTTAAATTAATTAAATTAATTAAAATTAAAGTTCTGCGCGGATTTTATTCTTTTGAAGGAACTTGGTAGAGATTCATGCAAGGAAGATTTCTGTGAAGTTTGGTTAAAATTGGTCCAGTAGTTTTGGAGAAGAAGAATTTTTAAAGATTTTTTCGAAAATTTAATTCAATTAAATTAATTAAAATTCAAGTTCTGCACAGATTTTATTCTTTTGAAGGAATTTGGTAGAGATTCATGCAAGGATGATTCATGTGAAGTTTGGTTGAAATTGGTCCAGTAGTTTTGGAGAAGAAGATGTTTGAAAATTGTTGACGCACGGACGGACGGACGCACGCACGACGGACACAGGGCCATGACATAAGCCCCGCTGGCCTTCGGCCAGTGGAGCTAAAAATGGTTAGATGTGTCCAAAGAACAAATTCGGCGAAAAACACTTCGCTATAAGGTAGCTGAAAAAGAGAGCCAGGTGCAGATCTCGGCAAGGCTAGTTTACATAGCACCTGTATTAGATGACTACATATTCACATTGCTAGACAGAATTTTGTCAGACAGTGTAAGACAAGTTGTTTGTTTTAATTCCACTTGTCACAATATAAAAGATGGTTGCTTATGGATAGCACTCATCCTAAACAATACTCTATCCATAGACATCAAGGACTTGTGTACCAGGATACTTTTTGGATGTAAACGAGAACACTGTGTGTATATAGAAAAGGTTTTTGTTTTAAGCCAAGCTGGTGGTGTTCGAGATTTCATAGACAAAGATGGAACTGTGTATCGCTTTCTTCTTCGAGATGCAATAGAAAGAGGGACCCACGAGATTGTATAACAGTGTGGCAAGCAGGCTCTTATATAGATGGAACCATTGATCACCATGATGCAGGAGGAAAGTGTGAGCCTTGTTTTAGTAGCATTTTATGTAAGACATTGTCAAAAGAAAATTTACAAATTGAAACTGAGTGGTACAGGGAAATACCAATCTACATGTATACGCATATTTTGTTGGAAAGGTTTATTAGTAGAAAATTTGTGAAAACACATTCAAACCCAGAAATATTTAGTAAAAATAAATTGGAAAAGCTGTTCATGCTGTATGACACTCTTTTAAACGTACTGAACAAGTTGGTCGGTGTGTTGCAAAAGTCAAATTCCCAGAAGTTGCTGATCGAGTACAAAAGTATTGGCTCTGTGTTTGGCATTACTTCTTCGGCTGGAGCAGGGTCGTATCGCGGCGGCTGAAGCACCTAACCGTGGGTTCCTGGTATTTCTCGCACCAGTGCAACCATAATATCCAAAGCCTCCAGCTGCTCTCTCACATAGATGATTCACACCCATTGGTGAGAGACAAATTACTTTTGTCAAATGTCAGAATGGATACTGGCCGAGCCGGGATTCGATCTCGAGACCCCTGGATTGACAGACTCCGACGTAACCGACTGAGCTATCCGGGCTCGGCATTCAAATATTTGAATAGGTATAGATCTCTAACGGATCTATAAACCAATGAAATTTCTTTATTCAATACTACGTTTTCTATGTTTGAATATTCAAATTGTTGTCTATAAATACTTTGAACAATCTCAAATTCGTTGCACTTTCTTTCTGAAGAACTGAAAAGTTCTTATCTTTTCCGTTTCGTAGTAAACAATCTTTCGAGAGGAGGTCATATGCTTACCACGAGAACATGATTTCGTGTGGTTGTCAAAGATGGACTTTATAGGACAAACTAAAATGAATGAATGGTGTTTTAAGGCCTGTCGACAACTAAAGTCATATTGGGCAATTTACTGTTTAAGGTTCTTTCAACTTAAAGTATGATCGACTTTTTATAACCCATTACATCAATATCATGATGCTTCAAAAACTGTTGTAGACGTCAAAAAGGATAATAAAGATAGTCTAGGAGCCAGCTTTTACAAAGGGGACATGAGAGGACAACTGACGCCGTTCTACAAGCATCCAAAACAGGCGTTAGCCGATAAAATGAATGAGGTCCAACGCGCTTTTATCAAACACTACGTTAAAAACCAGTTGCCAAGAGGACGTGGAAAAGCGGATATTAACAAACTCGTAGAGGAGGGAACCAGACAAAGAATTTGGTTCCCGGATGTTGAAGTGGACGCTAATCCTCTGAAGGATTACCTTAAACAACGCGTCAAGTACGAGCAGGAGCGCCTGCGTACTCCACGAAAAAGTATGCAAGAAATGTTCACACAGGCCATGAAACAAAGGGAAACAAAACAGTAACCATCTCTTGCATAGTTTTCTCGGTTCAACTTCAGAGGATGCCCGTCGAATGAATGAATATTGTTTTAAGGCCCGTCGACTACACATACCTGGATGTATTAAAAATTACTGATATGTATATAGTTACATAAACATCCAGAAAGGTAAATTATAGTGACTATATATCTAATTCAAGAATAGATAATGTTACCTTGTATACAATCAATCAATACTAGTATTATAACACAATATTAAAACTAGACAAAAACAACCATGAACCATGAATAATCCGATGTGAGGACGAATAGACATGGGCTCCTCCCAGATCAGAGAACACCCATGTCCGAGTCCACTCGACCGGAAAATCCACAGAACAAATAAATATAGAATATTAAACGTAACTAAAGTATCACAGATAAAATATCACAGACTATAATAAAAAGAGCTAAATCTTTCTAAAGGGATTACACTCTTTAAGAAAGTTAAAAATCGACTCAGGCCTCACAGTATCGAATAACGATTTCAAATTATCAACGTTAAAGTGCCTGTTTCTTATGATGGCAAGATCTACACAATTAATGAGTAGATGTTGGACAGTAAGTGTCTCATTACAAGGAATACACTGCGGTTCTACCTCGTTCTTTAATAGGTGCGAATGGGTCAAATGAGTATGACCGATTCGCAATCTGGCCAAAACTAACTCTTCGCGGCGGTCAGACCGAAGACCTGGCAGCCATTCACCAAGTAAAGGTTTAATCGAAAATAATTTATTTCGTTGATTGGCTTGGTCACTCCAACAGTTCTGCCATACATTGTGGATAAAAGTATTAATTAGAGGTTTAAAATCAGTAAAAGGAACTTTAAAAGGTAAAACATCTAGTGACAACGCGTCCTTGGCAGCCCTATCTGCCTTTTCGTTGCCACGTAGACCACAATGGCTTGGAAGCCAGCAAAAGACGATATCAGTATCTTCATCAGCAGCATAGATACGAGACAGCTTTTGAAGAAGTTTAACTATGATAGGGTTGTCCGTTTTCTCGTGTTCCAGCGCTTGCATACTAGATAAAGAGTCAGTGAAAATAATGTAACGCCAATAACCATTTTCAATAATGTGCTCAAGCGCAAGGTCAATAGCCTTGAGCTCGGCAGAGAAAATGGATGAATTATCAGGCAGACGATACTGATATTTGTAACCATCCAAGATGGCAGCTGAAGCAACTTTTTCTTCATTCTTAGACCCGTCTGTATAAATTTGAAAGTGCATAATGTGTTTTTCCTGTATTTCAAGGAATTTAGTTTTAAATACAACTTGATCAGTTTCAGATTTTTTTGTTGAAGCTAGATCATAAATAAAGGTGGGACTTTTAGACGACCACAGAGGAACGTCTGGAACTTTATGTTCGGCCACATCATCTAGATCGAAATCTAGAGATTCTATGTCAGCTTTACAACGTAAACTAAAGGGTGGAATTTCTGATTCCTTCTTTTTGAAGTCCTCTTCGTAAAGAGGTTCAAAAACAGAATCATGTGTAGGATTATCTGGATTTGATTTCAATTTCAAATAGTAATCCATAGACAATTTCTTTCGACGTAAGTTTAAAGATGGTTCGTTTGCTTCAGCATAGACACTATTAATTGGCGATGTTTTAAATGCGCCCAACGCAATACGTAAACCTTGATTGTGTATTGAATCAAGTTTGCGCGAGTAGGATTGACGGGCAGAGCCGTAAACAACGCATCCATAGTCTAATTTAGATCTCACAAGAGATCTATAAAGGTGTAATAAAACTTTTTTGTCTGTTCCCCAGTCCATACTGGAGACGACACGTAAAAGATTTAGAGCTTTCTTACATTTATTGCTCAGATATTCAATGTGCGGGATGAACGATAATTTAGAGTCAAATAAAAGACCCAGAAATTTAAATTCTGGGACAACTTCGATACGGATCCCGTCCAAAGTGAGTTCTGGATCGGGATGGAGTTTTCTCGATTTACAGAAATGCATACATTTTGTCTTGGTTTTAGAAAATTTAAAACCATTTTCATTCGACCATTTACTCAGGTTATTTAAAACCTGTTGTAACTGTCGTTCGATGGTATGCATATGTTTCGAACGATAACAAATACAAAAGTCATCAACATAAAGAAAATATTCAATACCAGGGCAAGTAGCCTTAATAATATTGTTGATTTTAACACTAAAAAGTGTAACAGAAAGGATGGAGCCCGGGGGAACGCCCATCTCCTGTTCATGAGGATCAGAGAGCGTATCTCCAACCCTGACTCTAAATTGCCGTTCATCCAAAAATGCAGAAACAAAATAAGCAAGGCGACCTCGTATACCGAAATCATGGAGGTCATTCATGATTCCATACTTCCATGTGGTATCATATGCACTCTCTAAATCAAAAAAAGACTGAAACAACGTGTTCTTTCTTAATAAAGGCTTCTCGTATAAAAGTCTCGAAGCGAACTAAAGGATCGAGGGTGCTTCTTTGCTTACGAAAGCCAATTTTGGCCGACGTAATAAGTTTGTTTTTCTCAAGAAACCATACAAGACGGTCATTGACCATTCTTTCCATGGTTTTACAAACACAACTTGTTAAGGCTATAGGTCGGTAATTTGAAGGATTATCTGAATCTTTGCCAGGTTTGGGTACTGGAATGACAATAGCTTCCCGCCACGCGGCTGGAAGTATTCCCGTTTTCCAAACACTGTTAAAGATATCAAGTAAACACTGAAGGGATTGGTGTGGTAAATGCTTCAAGAACTGGTAGTGGATGTCATCACATCCAACTGCAGTATCGTGGCATTTCTTAAGGGCAGTTTTAAGCTCCTTAAGAGTAAATTCTTTATAATAGTGCTCTGTATTTTTGGATCTAAAATTCAAATTAACTTTTTCTTTTTGCTCTTGATGTTTTTGAAATTCTGGCGAATAATTAGAAGAGGAGAATTTCTTAGCAAAAGTATCTGCTAAGACATTTGCTATGTCCGGCTTAGATGAAACAACGCCATTATCAGTATTCAAATGCCCAACACTTAGTGAAGAGTTTTTGCCACTAATTTTACGCACCATATCCCAAGTCTTTTTGACAGACGATCTAGAATTTAATCTAGATACATACTGTCTCCAAGACGTGCGTTTACTCCGTTTAATAGTGCGCCGTGCCCTCGCACGTGCAACTTTAAACTTTATAAGATTTTCCTTAGTCGGCCTTAGATCAAACTCTCTAAGAACTGACTTTTGCTTTGCTATAGCCTTTTTGCAATCATCATTAAACCATGGCTTATTTGGATGTTTAGGATTTTTAGACGTTCTCGGAATTGCCTTTTCTGCAGATGAATATAATAAAGAGGTAAATAACTCTGCAGGATTTTCACAATCTTCAAAAGTTTGAGGTGTAATGGACTGTTCACAAACAGTTTTGAACAAGCCCCAGTTTGCTTTATGGAGTTTCCACCGTTGTGGTCGTTCCTGTACAGATGGCCCAATTTCCGAAATAAGAATCGGAAAATGGTCACTGCCATGCAAATCGTCATCAACTTTCCAGTTAAAATTTGGAAAAACTTGAGAACTGCAAACTGTCAAGTCTAATGCTGAATATGAACCAGTAGCAGGGTGTAAATAAGTAGATGACTTGTCGTTTAAAAGCGAAAGGTCATGCCTTGAAATAAAGTCATTATTTGAGCAAGTTTTCTTAAAATATTTTTTCTGTAATGTGTATTATTTAATTGTACACTATTTTTAATGGCTTATTTTTTCAATCTTTTAAAGCAGTATTTTTGTCAAAAACGATTATTTTAAGGGGGAATGCTACAGTTTTTCGGAACACTCGGTTATTACCGTAGATAATTTAATGTTTCGTACCATATATGTTTTGCTACCATATTTTCGATAATATGAAACGTCATTACAATTTACAATTTTCGACTGTAAGAGCATATTTGTTATGCAAAACCGATTCGATTTCCTCAAGATGGAAATCGATTATTTAGAGCAAGACAGTTGTAACTGTGTATGCACTTACCACTGTTTTGTGTATTCCCCCTTAAAGGAAAATTGTTCACATTTCTTTTGTAATTCACTATATATATATGGTTGGTTGTGGTACATTGCAGGGGAAAACTGACATTGACATACTAAAGATGGTAGAAGCAGAAACCAGATATAAACAAGTGAAAGGACATAAGCAAATGCCAATCATTCATATTGTTCAGGTATATCATTCTCTTCTGTTTAAAGTTCTAGATTATTTTAAAAGTTTCTTGCTCACATTATGCTTAACCCTTTCCCAAACAGCCAAAATTTAGGGTAATCTAATGCAAAAGCTGTTGCAGACAACAAAATCAATGTCACGAAGTGTGGGAAATGTGAATATTATAGAATGGAAAATATTGAGGCAAAAGGAGAAAATGCTGATTATCAGCATTTTCTTCGTTTGCCTCAATGTTTTCCCAAGTCTATTCTTTTGGGGATGTCAAAACCAGGTCTTGTTTGGGAAAGGGTTAATACATATCCTACTTGTTGAAAAGCTTTCAATTAATATTGAGTGGCAAAATATTTCCACCTATTTTTCTTAATGTATAAGAGCAGCATATATTTACAGATAAAATTTTCTTCTTATCTGTATTTTGAAAGAAATAAAGTAGATATTATGGTTTCTGCTGTGTAGTTATCATTATTATTATTTTTTAAAGGGTTAAGGCATTAAAATTATCTGTAGCTCTATCCTTTATCAGATAAGAGTTCCATTATCAGATAAGGCAGCCCTTTGTTTATTTTGGACGGTCTAGTATTGACTTTAGACAGTCTAACTATTTACTTAAGCAATGATTGCTGATAAGCTGATACCTGGTCAAAATAAATTTGTCTGAATTCCTCACTTGAAAATTCCCCAACCCACAACATAGGGCTTCTTTGCTTGTAAAGTGATGATTTGAACAAATTTCACAATTATTGAGCAAATATTGTAATAAATTCTTACAGCAAAAACAAAATTTGACCCACTGGCCCAGTTTTTGACCTTGCACGACCCAAGTTTTCAATGACCTACAGACATCATCAAAATATATGTCCTGAGCAATTTTCAAAATAATTGAGCCAAAATTGGAACTTCCACAGCAAAAAGAAGGGATACATTACCCTTGACCTTGTGACCTAGTTTTTGACCTCACACAACTAACTTTTTAAATGGACCTAAATATCCAAGAGAAAAACATTCTGAGCCATTTAACAAGGTTTTAGCCAAAATTGGCACTTCTTGACTAATAAATGGAATTCTTAATATTTGACCTTGTGCCCTAGTTTTTGACCTTGCATGACAAACTTTTTACATGACCTTTATATCATTAAAAAAAACATTCTTAGAAATTTTCATAATAATTTGGCCAAAAATGGGCACTTCTGAGCAAAAAGAAGGATTTTATCAAACAGACCAAGTGACCTCATTTTTGACCTCACATGACCCAATTTTTAACAGAACCTAGATATCCACAAAAAATACATTCTGAGCAAGATTTCACAAGATTTGAGTCAAAGGTGGCACTTTTAGAGCAAAAAGAAGTATTTTAAATCATTTGACCTAGTGACCTACATTTTGACCTGGCTTGACCTACTTTTTAAAATGACATAGATATCATCAAGACAAAGATTCTGGTCAATTTTCACAATGATTGAGCCAATACTGTGACTCAATATTGTGACTCCTAGAGCAAAAATAAGATTTGACCTAGTGACCTACTTTTTGAGCCCATTCTGACCCCGATCCCAATTCTTTGAAGTATTTTGAAAAAGGATGACCCAAGAATCATATCTGTGAAATTTCATACAATTCTGCCCAGCACTTTAGGAGGAGAAGATTTTTTTATGATTGTGGACGGACGGACAGACAGACAGGCGCCGGACAACAAACCGATCACAATACCTCACCTTGAGCACTTCGTGCTCAGGTGAGCTAAAATGCAAAAAAAGTTTAATTGAGTTGGCAAGTTGTGCAGCGCTTAAAGGAAGCACTGAATGAACTGGATTCTTACGTTACAAGAATATACAGAGAACTGGTAATTTTTCTATTTTCTTTTATTACTTTTCAGAGGATTTTTTTTCTGTTGCAATTTTGATTTTTCATAAAGATCAAAGCATACTGTCTTACTTGGGTTCGGTTGTCTATTTGTGTTTTTCTCTATCCGTCTGTCTGTACAAAAGCTTAAAATTGTCTATTTCGAGTACATTTGTGTTTCAATAACACATTTTGATTATTTATTTGAATTCTAGTGAAACAACAACCATTTTCCTGCTTTATTAGTATTTATATGTTATTAAAATGTCCATTTTAATAAGGCCTTGTCAATGCGATGGATGTGATGAGTGGTTTTACGGTTCTTGCGTCAATGTGACAGCCTTTAATGCTCTGGATATTGATAAGTTCTGGTGCAGGACTTGTAGCCATTAGTCCTTGGATAATGACGAGGGTGGGCGATAGCATGGCGAAACTACAAAATTACTGTCTCTAGTGGCACTATTCTAATGGCATATTCTCTCTTTTTCATTTCAGATAAGATGTTCACCGCTACAGAAATAACCAAAGCCACCATTGATGGTACACTTCTGCCAGCCAGGGAGATTGTCAACACCATAATGCTGTCGGCTCTCCCACTCCAAGACCAGATTGCCATCTTGATGGGCCAAGTTGGCATTGCCAAGAAAAGACACAAGAGGGAATGGCTTACCAAGGTCGCAGCGGATGCACATCATCTGCAAAATCTCCAAAATCTCTCAAAAATTAATCTGCTGACCCCAGGGTTCATATCAGCTGTGTACGTGTAAGTATCTGCTTCCCACGAACACACTAGCGTCTTTTGACGTAATTGTTGACACGTGTGAGAATTGAGAAAACTCACCCAACGTAGCCAACAAAATTGGTAAAATCAAGCGAATTTGCCAGCGCGCCATTTTCCCTGTTTATGTAATTGTAATTAGGTCAATATGTTTCGTAAGAAACACAAATGCGTAATAATCGCTCAACCAGGTTTTTCACGGGGGGGGGGAGGGGGGGGGGGGGAGTGTGACACGTATCAAATATCTTAGATTTAATTAAACTTGTACCCCATGGTGTTTGAACTGGTATAAAAAGACAAACATTTTCGGGTTTTTTTGCAAAACGAGCTAAAAACCGAAAACGAAAATGAGTTTGAGAAAGATAGTCAGTGATGGTCGGATTAAGCTGGCGAAATTAAACTTCGGCAGAGATAACAGAAAATCTGTTTGTGTGAATCATTATGCCGGGTGCACGTACATCCACATACAAAACAGTAACGGGACGAAATGCATGAGCCTCGGGATCGATGAATACGAAGAAATGACCGAATTGTTGATGGACTCGTTTAAAGAACTGGACGAGAGATTCTTTCCTATTTAAAGATCTGCAATTTCAAACCGTTCGCAGTCATCATTAAATTTTGAACAATGAAAGATGCAGTTTTTTAGAGAAAATTACGAGTGTGATTTTGGAACTTTACTCGTTTACTACATAATCTATTTGAAAACATTTTTTTGAAATTTCATTATCATAAAAAGATGACATTTAGTAACGTCAATCTAAATAATATGATCGCAATGCAGTGCGATATGTACAACGCACTGAAAAATTCAAATGAACACTACGTCGAACAATTGAAAATGGAGAACGATAAAATGAAAATGGAGTTGGACGAAAAAAACAACAGCATTAAGAATTTAGAACAATTTTGTGCATACATACCGACGCCTAAAACGTCAGTTCATACGAAAGTATCATCTTGACGCAATTCAAAATTTAAAAAAAAAAATAGAATAAAAAAAAAAACACCGTGAGCACACATGACGCTGGAATGGAGGGGATTTCCTCCACGTCGGGAGTACCCAATGCCATCCACATCGGAAAGGGTGGAAAACAAATGCGTGTAAGTGCTGCTTTTACAGCAACTTCCAACAGTACGGATGGACAGACTGCACAAAACAAGACCCCTCCTGTCATTGGAGGACACTTTATCAACCATGAAAACCCTGCCTCTGGGGAATCACGCTGAGATTGCCCCACAAAATGCGCCGGAATCGAATTCGGAGCAGTACATAGCAACAAAAATTAAAACAGAAGACATCCCATTTGAAGCCTGTAGTGAGGCACACAATCATTTGGCTACCATCTCAACGACGTATCCTATCATCATATCTCCGGAACACGAAGACATAAGCGAAACCGAAGACAAGTAAAGAAAGAGAGTGTAAGCATTTTATTTTTCTATGTAGAATACATTCAGATCGACTCTGTCCAAGGCCAGGAAGTTGTTGTTTTAGGTACTACAAGTAATAACTTTATTGCTCAGCTTAAACTAGAAAGACCTGAAGGTCTTGAGTCGCTCCACAGGCCTGAATTTCTTGTGGTTTACTATAAAAAAATTGACAAATTTATCTAAATGCTTAAACTGATATATTTTTAAATTCTTGTGATTCTTAGAGCAGAAACAAAGTAAAGAGAAGCAATTATGTGGTCAAAGCGAAAAGAAGGTAAATGATTGACTAATATTTTGGGGATTTTTAGAGTGATGATAAAGTTGAAAACTGTCATTATGCCAAATTCAAGGGCACATAATTCAATATGTGAGTTAATAATTGTGGTAGACTAAGGGAAGTAACTTTTGATATGAGCAATTTAAAGTTCAGTAAGAGTTGTTTTTCTTTATGATAATTAGTTCAAGAAGTTGCGATTGTGCATGTATTGTAACATAGTGGTCATGAAAATAAAGAGACATTCTGATCTAAAAATATGATTTTGACTTGATAATTTATGTCTTGAACACCACAATAATCAAGCTGAATATTAAACTCAAGCAAGATCTTATGGTCTGTCCATATTTTGTCAGTATTAATCTATATATGTGGCTACAAAAGTGAAAAAAGTGTCGAAAACTGAAATTTTGTCAATTTCTAGGGCACATTACTCAGATTGTAGCAATGCAATCATCCTGAAAATTACACAAAAGTAGGATCTTGTTGTCAAGAAGATTCTGTCCAAATATCATCTTGATTAGTTAATAATTATGGTTGTTAGAGTGAAAACAAAGTCAAAAATTGAAATTTTATCAAATTCAAGGGTAAATAATTCATGATGTAAAATTCCGATCAAGCTGAAAATTGAACCCAGGTAGGATATCATGCTTATATATATTCTGTCCAAGTTTTGTCTTGATTGGTTGATATTTGTAGATTTTAGAGTAAAAATAAAGTCAAAACCAGCTTTTTTGACGTTCAAGGGCAGATAACTCAAGTTATTCTGGTTCAATCCAAACTCTTTGTAGGAATCTGAGAGAGGGTCACCCAAGGATCATTCCTGTGAAGTTTGGTTGAAATCCATCCAGTAGTTTTACGGACGCACGGACGGACGCACGGACGCACGACGGACACACCGCCATGACAATAGCCCGCTGGCCTGAAAGGCCAGTGGAGCTAAAAATTAGTTGAAAATGGATAGTTGAAATGTATGTACATGTAGTTGTACAAGTTTAAGCTGAAAATATGAACATAATATATAATAACAATCTTAGATCAATCGTTTCGATCATTACCATTCGAACAAACTTACGAGGAAGGATTTTGCTCCGACATTCTCAGATCGATGGAAGCATGGAATGACCAAAGAAGATTACTCAAATACATTTTATTTAATTTATCCCAAGATGCAGAACTTGCTTTTAACAAACCTATCGGCGATGATACTTGCGCAAGTGATCATGAGGGCAAAACGAATGATGAGTCAGAGGAGGATTACCTTCTATTGGTTGGTCGTATAAATCAAGCAAAGATGCAGTTTAGTGAAATAGATATTAATGGAATTAAATTTAAAACCGAGAATCATGAGGTTGATTTTGAAAATATTAACAAAGGAATTTTGGAATGGAACAATGGACTAAAATTAATGTGTTTACATTGGAAAGAAATCATATCGGGTGCCCAAAACTTTGGAGAGCCCTTCTTCTTAAAAAGAAAGACATCCGATCCGAGTTTTTTTAGCACAAAGATGGCTGTCAACCACGAAAAAAGGAAACACCAAAAACATGGATAAAGAGATTTCGAACAGCCATACATCGGAAGAGATCAAAATTGAAACGGTTCCTTGTCAACCAAGTACAGAGCCGATAAGTCCAGAACCAAATCAAAACAACTACACGAATAATTTTACATCAAGTTCACCCCAAGATAATTGGACAATAGTAAGGCATCACGTTAAAAGCTTGATTTCATGTTCTTGCCAGTATCTCAACTATGAATTCAGCTGAGCGATCTAGGGCCATCTTGGCCCTCTTGTTTTAGATTCACATGCAATCATCGGCCCTCGCATTGAATATTTGAAGAGAAAAAAAAAACGACGTGGAAACAAGTTTTAGTTTTTCCTTTTGCATGAAAATATAATGTACACCGTTTGAGAGGGAAACACATGATCTGCATCCATTCCACATTAAACAACTTAAACAGCTTCAAAGTAAAAGTGTATTCATTAACATATTTGCATATAGAAAAAATTTAAATCTATGTAAGACATTATTTCATTAACTTTGTGGCGGCAGTGAAGAATGTTGAAATTGAGCAATTTCCATCAATTACCAGAAAATAACCTTTCATTTCATAACGCGATAACATTCTTGTGGAAAGGAATGTTTTTGTGTTTAAAATTTCTATATAATGATTCATTGGAATGATGCGATGTATATTTGCTGCTTTTTCACGCGCTAATATTGTGTTGTTTTGCATATGAGAAAAACGGCTGTCAGAAGCAACAAACCCGCCTCTCACCATAAATTTGTATCCAATTAAATTCGTAATAACAATAGAAAATTGCTCCTCTGTGATGATAGTATAAAATAAGATCAACACAGAGAAACTAATCACAACGAGGTACAACTTAGAACATATACCGAAAACACAACCATGGTTAACGAAATCAACGATGACTTGGGCTTTCTCGTGAATGTCATAAATAGATTCACTTATGGACGAGCAGTATCGCTAACTAAATATAATCAGCAGGTGTACGTACACATCAATGACAACTCGAAGTGTTGGGAAAATGGATATTTTGACAAAGAAAAGGCAAAAAAGGTTTCATTGAGTTGGCAAGTTGTGCAGCGCTTAAAGGAAGCGCTGAATGAACTGGATCCTTACGTAACAAGAATATACAGAGAACTGGTAATTATTCTATTTTCTGTTATTACTTTTCAGAGGATTTTTTTTCTGTTGCAATTTTGATTTTTCATAAAGATCAAAGCATGGTGTCTTACTAGGGTTCGTCTGTCTATTTGTGTTTTTCTCTATCCGTCTGTCTGTACAAAAGCTTAAAACTGTCTATTTCGAGTACATTTGTGTTTCATTAACACATTTTGATTATTTATTTGAATTCTAGTGAAACAACAACCATTTTCCTGCTTTATTAACATTTATTATTATCAAAATGTCCATTTAAATAAGGCCTTGTCAATGCGATGGATGTGATGAGTGGTTTTACGGTTCTTGCGTCAATGAGACAGCCTCTGATGCTCTGGATATTGATAAGTTCTGGTGCAGGACTTGTAGCCATTAGTCCTTGGATAATGACGAGAGTGGGCGATAGCATGGCAAAACTACAAAATTACTCTCTCTAGTGGCACTATACTAATGGCATATTCTCTCTTTTTCATTTCAGATAAGATGTTCACCGCTACAGAAATAACCAAAGCCACCATTGATGGTACACTTCTGCCAGCCAGGGAGATTGTCAACACCATAATGCTGTCGGCTCTCCCACTCCAATACCAGATTGCCATCTTGATGGGCCAAGTTGGCATTGCCAAGAAAAGACACAAGAGGGAACGGCTGACCAAGGTCGAAGCGGATGCACATCATCTGCAATTCCACGAGAGAAGTTGGATCTGCAAAAATATCTCGGAGGTCCGGCAGTCAGTGCTATGCCAGCAGGTCCCTCCAGAGATATTCATCTGGAGGACAGCCCAAACCTCGGGAGGGCGGTAGCAGATGAGGCGAGTGGTAAGGAGGTCATGGAAATCGACAATCTAAAGTCAGAAATTGATGAAATGTTGGGTTTCTGTGGCATCTCACATGTTTTCAAGTGAAAAACATTTTATCTGCCAGAATCAAACAATATGGGATTAACTGTTACCTTTCTATTCAAGTATAATTTACAAAAGATGAAGACGAAATCTTTACCCCATTTTCGCAGCAGGACTTAATTTGACATTGGAGGATATTGAAGATCAGGACTTAAATGAAAGTTTTCAGAAGATGTTTAAGAATGAATGAATGAATAGTGTTTTAAGGCCCGTCGACTACTAAGGTCATATTGGGCGCAACAGCAACACATACCTGGATGTATACAAAATTACTGATATGTATAAAGTTACATAAACATCCAGAAAGGTAAATTATAGTGACTATATATCTAATTCAAGAATAGATAATGTTACCTTGTATAAAATTAATCAATACTAGTATTATAACACAATATTAAAACTAGACAAAAACAACCATGAACCAGAAGATGTTTAAGAGCTTTGAAAAATCTATTCGAGATTCATCAGGATGTACAATAAAGAGAGTATTACATTTGATTGTACATACTGTAATGTATTCTCCACTTCATGGATCTAGTTTTGTGGAACTTCCTGAGGACGTTAGACGTGTAAAAAGTATGTTGAATATACGAAACGTGGATCAGAAATGCTTTCTCTGGAGTTGCCTCGCTTCAATAAATCCCTCGAATTCTCCATTGTCAGATCACTATGAAATGTATAGGGATGAACTTAATATGAAAGGTATTACATACCCTGTCACAATTAATTGTTTATTCCAGTGGATGACATGCACAGGAGAAAAGTGGCATTAAGCCTGTGTATGAATTTTATTTTCGCTTCAAAATATGCATTGGGTCAGAAGTTATAAGCAATTCAATAATTACACTTTTAAACGCGCTAATATGATATCGGTTTTTGCATCTTATTTGTTCGTGAAAGCCCAATGACGGTCAGCTGTTGAATTCTTTACCGTTGTATATGTACGTACTTATTTCCTCAAAATTCATTATCTACAGGTGCTCTCTTTTCTGGCCTTTAAACAGCGAGTGTACGGCTACATCGTTTATCAGACAAACGATTGGGTACGAATGCGTGGTTTCGACCCAGCCAGTCGACGGCTGTGTTTAAAGAAAAGGTTTACGGAGCAGGTTGGAATATGACTTTTGAGGCAGTCAGCCTATGTTTGCTTTGTAGTATTAATTGCTATAGATTAACTGTCACAGAAAATCTTTCCTTGTGGACAGATTAGACATAGTCACAGCATATACGATTGATGGTTGAGACATCTATCGACATAAGCATCGGCTCTTCTCAGGGCCAACCAAATAACACAAGGGTCAATCACTTTTGGTCGAAAATTGTCACTTAAATGATAAAGTAAAGTCCCTGTGAAATCACCCCCTCGACCCCTCCAAGAAAACTCGGGTCCTTTTTTCTGGTCCTTTTTGTTCAACCAGGATTATTATCGGCTTAATTGGGTTGAAAAAGGGATGGTTTTCGCATTTTTTCAATACAAGGTTAACTCAAAATTACGTGGGTCCTTACCCTGTTGCGAAATATTATGGGGTAGATTCGTTGAGTAATAAAGAAACAGTGAAATTGATCAAATGACTGAAAGGGAAGAAAAGAAAGATTAGACATCTTTTAATGAGCGTGACAGGAGAGCAAAAAGAGTACGTAAATGACATAAAAGAGACAGAATTAAAGTGGGTGTGAACCATCGGTCCTTTTCACTCTGTTACGCTTGCCGGTGTTGACATGAATTTAAGGACAGATCCTCCATTTATTTCCCACGGTAAGAATTTTTTTTATTTTTTCTGTACTGATATTTAAATATATGAGAAGTAAAAAAATGACTTAAAAACTATAGGTCACCAAGCGAAATAAAAAGTTATTGGATTTCAAGGGAGACTACTCTTGTCTAAAATTGCAAAAACGAGATGTCACTTAAATACCCACAAAAAAGGTGTTCGAAATGACTAGGAGTACATAAAAAAGTCTTTATTGTGTTCAATATGTTTTATTCTGTCTAAATGAGTATCAATTTGGGAAAATTTAGTGATGATTTTGAAATTTTTAGTAAAACATTCTTTCAAAAGTAGCTGAAATTGCTTTTTTTTCGCAATGTTTCTGATAATAAAAAAAATTCCAGCGGTAAGAATTTTTTCTTTTTTGGTATAGACATAGTGCTTGGTCATACCTACAAAAACAAAAAAAGAAAAATATATCAAACCAAGCGTTTTTTAGTTATAAGTAAAATTTGGTTTACTTTTTGCATCTCTGTCCGAATTTTTTTCACTACTTTTATCCATTTTTTCCTTATTACCATCTTTAGAAAATAAAAAGTGTCATCTTATGTGTCCATCTGAAGCGGACTAGCTCATAAAGACACCGCTTTGCTTTAGTTGCTCCGTTTCCTATCGCTAACGCCACATGTTGAACGCGTAACAGAAAGCGAAATGTACCATCCGAGTACTATTACACTTTAATTGACCAAACAGAAAATTGAAATAACCGAAAAGGGTCTTGTCATTTATCAAACAAACATTAACTAAATGTAAGGAATACATTTGCTGAAAAGGGCCAATTACTGAAACAGCTTTATTTCGTTATTTAGGATATGCGCAGTAAGTTGCGCAGTAACAATTGGAGGATCTGTCCTTAATCAGAAAAAAATGGAAGAAGAATAAGGACTGCGGTCAAAAGTTAGTGAAGACTGGGTTCCGGCAAAAAAAATCAATGGAACATTATACAAAGAGAGTCCGAATGGGTTCTCGAATCGGCATTTAAGGATAAAAAGGTGGAAAGCAAAAGTCTGTCAGTACACACATAGCTACTATAACCCAATCCGGCCAAAAAGATCAGTTAAGCAAGATTTCAATTGCGTTGTTAGAGTGGGTTTCGTGTACTCAAAGCATACGTATTAAACACTCGCTGAATGAGGGGAAAACAATCCCTGGAACGCACTATAAGTTAGATGCTTTTTGCGCCGAAACAAATACTTGTTATGAATATCATTCTTGTTTTTTGGCACGGCTGCGTACTTTGTTACGACACAAACCGCTCAGAAACGTATCACCTAGATACACAGCAGTCAGTAGAAGTTGAAGAATTGTAAACTCATACTAGGACAAGAGCCGCTATAGACGGATTATGCTCCCCGAATAAGTGTTTGTCACAAAATAAAAACTATCATACATTAAGCCATCTTTTCCCATGACAGATTTTTTGTACACATATAATTTATAGAATATGGTCTAGAACATCTCATTTATCACAGAAACTAAACTAGAAAGACCTGAAGGTAAAAAGAAGCAATCATGTGGTCAAAACGAAAAGAAGTAAATGATTGACCAATATTTTGGGGATTTTTAGAAAGATGGTAAATTTGAAAACTGTCGTTATGCCAAAGTCAAAGGAACATAATTCAGTATGTGAGTTTATTATCAAGCTGAAAGTTATCAAGCCAGATCTTATGGTCAGCATCATTCTGTCCAAATTTTGTCAGTACTAGTCTATATTCATGGCCGCAAAAGTGAGAAAAGTGTCGAAAACTGAAATTTTGTCAATTTCAAGGGCATATAACTCAAATTGTAGCAATGCAATCATCCTGAAAATTACACATAAACAAGATCTTGTTGTCAACAAGATTCTGTCTAAATATCATTTTGATTGGTTAAATATTATGGTTGTTATAGTGAAAACAAAGTCGAAAATTGCAATTTTGTCAAATTAAAGGGCACATAACTCATGATGTAAAATTCGTATCAAGCTGAAAATTACACCCAGGCAGGATATTATGCTTATATATATTCTGTCCAAGTTTTGTCTTGATTGATTAATATTTGTAGATTTTAGAGTAAAAATAAAGTCAAAACCAGCTATTTTTTACATTCAATGGCAGATAACTCAGGTTATTCTAGTTCAATCAAAATTCTCTGAAGGAATCTGAGAAAGGGTCACCCAATGATCATTCCTGCGAAGTTTGGTTGAAATCCATCCAGTAGTTTCTGAGGAGAAGATTTCTAAAGAAAAAGTTTACCGACGCACGCACGCACGACGGACACATCGCCATGACTATAGCCCGCTGGCCTGTAAGGCCAGTGTAGCTAAAAATCATTTAATTCTGCCCACAAGAGGAAGAGAAATTAGAGTTTTTTTACATTAAGGCCCCCTTTTCTATGACGCAGCCTCAAATTACGAAACGGAGAAAAGGGTCCCTAGGTATTATCTCAGGGAGTGCACATGTGAAGTTTCATTGAATTTGGTCCATTTGTTGCTGAGATCTGGCTGTGGATGGACGGACACACGAACAGACGGACGGACAGACAGCGTGGTGACTATATGCTCCCCCGATTTTTTTTCGGGGAGCATAAAAAAGCTACATAGAGAATATGGGCATGAACCATATTTGCAACTGGGATCATGATTTTAATAAGCATCTTGATGAAAATTCGGGCATCAAACAATTTGTCTCATAGTTGGACATAACGGAGAGGCTGGATCCAAGGGATGGTTTATTGGGGGTCGAACAAATGCTAGTCCACTCTAAAATGAGAAAATAAAGTATGTCGATTTAACGAGCCTTTATCCGTGGGTGAATAAGTACTCCAAGAATACCTCGGGACACCCTGCAATATTAACCAATGATTTCGGGGATATGGAGGCCGCGGCACTATGGACACAGAGGATAACCCAACTTCGGGGGGAGGGGCTCTTGATGATGAATCTAAGGATCAAGACATTCCACACGCTCCACATGACATTGAATGACATTGAATCCGGGAGGATTGTAAGGAAACGCACAACGCCTTTTCCGTTGCCGTCTGGCGGCAAGAAAAGTCGGTCAGCAACACCAGTACGCCGTCTTCCTCAGCCGAAAGCAGTAAGCACAGAACCTACAGTCTCTACCAGCAGATCGGTGATGCAGTGCAAGCACTGCGGCATCACCTTTGGCGACGCAGTAATGTACTCTATCCATCAAGGGTGCCATAACAGAGACAACCCCTGGAAATGCAACGTTTGTGGGTTGATCACTGGGGACAAATACCAGTTTTATTCACATATCACCAGGGGCCATGTAGCCAATTAATATGACTTTTCAGTGTTGATTCATATTGTACTGACTATTGTTCAGTATTTTCTTCATGACAATTTTATGGTTAAGCCATTCTAGTCAAAGAGTTTGTTTTAATATCATCAGGTGTTTTCAAACGTTTTGATTATATTTTCCATGTGCCTCTTTTTGTGACATTGTCAAGGATATTGACTAATATATTTGCAACTCATTTTGTATATGAGATGTTTGTCAGTTATTTATGTTTGGTTACCACGTCTGGAGAATCGAGACGATTCATGTCTGAGGCGTGGGTAATGTAACATTTTATATGTATAAGTACTGGTGTATTTTCCAGGAAGCCTAGAATAATGGGCACATTTTAGCCGAGGAAGCTATATGGTTCCAGTGTAGTTCGTCAAAGCATTAATTTCCAGTCTAAAATCCAGAAAGAAAGGTTTTTCCCCTTGTTACTTTCTCCGCCATTACAACAGTAAACAACACGCAACAATCTTCGCCGAATATCATCCTTAAATCTGGTTTGTATCTATCCTATTTCATATAAGACCATTAGAAATTAATTTTTATAAAGTGTTTGTCCAGGTCAGACCATTGATGATGCATGACATTCAGATTTTGAATTAGCATATGTACAAAAACGTATGTGAAACGTTTTAGTAGAATAGGTAGTAATCGACAATTCCCGTGATTATTCGGCTCTCATCGGGAATCCGCTAGGTGGCGTTGGTGTAATGGATTAGTATAAATACGGGCCGCTCGCTCATTTTCAGTCAGTCCGCATTTTGGTGTTGACTCGATCACCCAGACATTAAAATAGTGAGTGTTTAATAGTGGTTAGTAGGTTAGTAGTGTATTGTTGGGATCCTGTTTAGAAAGGCTCTCATTTCTTGTACGAAGCTCGTGAAGCCTCGCTTCCTTGCATGAAAAGAGATACAGCCGTGCAGCTCAGGTCGTAGCAATAGCATACACTCTTTCGTAGCCTACCAACAGTTAACCTTTTTGGAAGCTATAGCTTCGTCTCTTGCGTAGAGACTTGTTAAAAGTTATAGCTGCGACACAAAGTCGGTGTAGCTGCAGCTCTGTCTCTTGCGTAGAGATAGTGTGTAGAGCTGTAGCTGTGTTATTTGATAGGTCCCATAACGTTGAGTCACGGCTGTAGTAGAACTAGCCAAATACCCTTTCTACCCGTTTTGCTGTAGCGGAGTCCGCCATACCACACTACCAGATTAACAAACATTTAGAAAAACGAGAAGATTCTTTTTGGTAAAAAGTAGTCGACGGACGGACAGATAGACAGACGCAGGACAACAGACCGATCACAATACCTCTCCTCCAGCACTATCGTGCTAAGGTGAGCTACAAAAAATCCGCTGCCTAAATTGTAATAAGTTCATTAAACCACGTAGCAAATGTTTCTTTACTTAAATGTGAAGCCTGCAATGCAAAACAAACGGTGTGCGCATAAAATGAGTCGACCACAATTAATTTGCAGCTCACCCACCAAGACAGTGTGATCAAGAAATTTATGTTTGAGGAACAGTTAGAGGAGTTGTGTGCCATGCAAAATTTGGAAACAAAACCAATGATGAAATGGAAAATTTCGTCCTTAAAAAAGATGAAGTGAAAATCTATTTTTGAAATAGCATTGTTTAAAAAAAATAAATAGTATGCAATTTTTTTTGTCTCAATAGTCTTTTTGATTTGATGAAATAGTATTGAATGTAAATAACAAATTGTTTTTAACTACCAATTTTTATTTTATTTTTATTCTATTCCAAATTTCTCAAACAAAGAATGTCTAAACATGGTCTTTCGGAAAGGACAACATTTGCCTAATAAGGTACATGACCATTCATTAATGCATCAAATTACACACACTAGTAAATACATTTCAAATATGTTGATTCACCATACCGGATTTCAAAATTATGGTTCAAGAGGAAAAAAAATACAAGTTTTATTTTACTCTATATTTATATGCAAGGGGGGCCATTTTGAACATTTTGTCAAATATTTCCAAAAGTATTCATCAATTCAAAACCGTTCAAGATGCTTATGTTTGTATTTGGAATGAAAATGTTACACGGGTTAGGAATTACTGGCGCTTTTCAAATTTCGCCTCTGTCTCTTTGGTGCTAAATTCCCCTAATGAAGAGCTGTATACGTTAACTACAATTTGTTCAAGATTGTATAGCACTAGTTTACATTTTGATCAAGTATAAACAGAATTGTTAGATAAAAATAACAAATTCATTATAACTATTGTTGGCGCAAGATCGTATGACACATGTTTACATTTTGTTCAATATAAACAAAACATTGTTGTATAAAATATGACTAAATTCTTTATAAATAGTGACGTATATATGCTCACTATAGCATATATGTTCAGCTGTTAAGGAAGATGACAATATTGCCCAAATGAAAAGTGTCATAAACAATTAAGCACAGAAAAAGGAAAACAACATTTTATTATGTTAGATGTTCAATCTCAACTTCAAAACTTGTTTTGCCGACAAGAATTCCAAGATAGATTGATCATAGATTTGAAAGAACTAAGAAAAATATGAACAACATTGATGATATATTTGACTCAAAAGAAATTTGAAAATGATGCTTTGAAAGACAGAGATAATTTCACTTTCACATTAAATACAGATGATGTACCAGTCTTCAAAAGCTCCAAAACATTCATGTGGCCTGCTTATTTGATAAATGAATTACAATTTAAAATGAGGAAAAGTAGGGAATACATGATCCTGGCAGGTCTGTGGTGTGGAACATCAAAACCTGATATGTATGTTTTTCCGAATCCAATTTTTTATTTATTTTAAAACTTAGAGAACGGTGTCTCCATAAACATTAATTCTTAAGTAAAAACTGTAAAAAGGTTTTTGTGTGCTATATCTTGTGACCTTCCAGCTAGGAGTTCAGTTGTTAAATTTAAACAACCACAATGGTGAATATTCATGTATAAAATGTTCACAGTCTGGTGACAATCATAGGACTGCATCTGGGGGGAAATATAAGGATTTATCCTTATAATGTTGGAAATCCTGATGCCCCCCCCCCCCTAGATCACTTGATGCTGTACTGGAATGTGCAAGAAAGGCATCAATTGCTGAAAAATCATCAGTAGTTGAGGGAATTAAAGGGTCGTGAACTTTCTGCAGGCTCATACATTGATGACCATGACCTTTCACAGAATTATGCATACATTACAAATGATCTAAATCACGGACTAAGTGATATATTCAATAATCACCAAATCCTATATTATAGTAAAATTGTAAAGTCGTGCCGTGTAGGCCTAAGGAGAATTTCATGGGTATTCACAACGTGATCTAAATAGCAGAAATATTCCTTAGAAGGTCCCCTTTAAAGCAAAAATGACTTAAAACCTCAACCCCCTTTAATCATCGTGTAGCTTAATGACTTAACTACCAAACGGAGGTTCAATACGCCTATTTCAAACAATTATCTCCCTTGCGAATTTCTTAGTTAAAATCGATAAATTGTCTCCCTTTGTTGGCGAGGGGGCATAGGTAAATTATCGCTCTTATTTGTTCGTAAAAAGCGCATTTTAAAATCCAGATTATTTACCCATTTAAACAGGATTTCCTGTACATTTTTTGCGAAATAGTCTGGGGGCCCGTCCCGCAAAATGAATTTTTATTGGACCAATCGTCCAGAAAAAATCTGTTGGTACCAGGCGATTGTTAGTTCAATGGGACGTTAGAATAGGGTGGATGCCATAATCAAAAGTGGTGCGAATTTTTTTACAAGCACTTTTCTTACCCCACCCACTTGAAATTAAGGTTAAATAGTAGTCGTCAGAAATTGTTTCTATACTACCATTTTTATCTAATTGATAAATCATTTTTATGGAAAGAAATCACATTTGGCTAGTCTTCGTGATTGTAATTTTCTTATACCAAAAATCATCTTGAATTCTAAGAAATCAACAATTGTCCTTACCCCACCCACCAATTTAAGCTATGTCTACCCCCTTCTACTTCATGATGTCGTTAAAAAGCCAAAAACTCATAGATATGCTTAAAACTGTGAAAATGCATTTCCAAGTACCAGGAAATGTTTTTAAACATCTAACATGACATGTCATTTGATAAAAACATGATTAATCCATGTCCGCAAGTTGATATATTTTTTGAAAATTTGAAGTTTTCTGTCGGAAATGGCTGATAGCTTATTTATTGGCAGATAATTCAGATAAGTCACAATAACCCAAATCATCGAGAAAGACTGATAGAAGTTATGTAGAAGGAGACAATTTAGAATATGTTAATGAATTCTACTGTCCATTTTGTCCGTCCGATCGTCTGTACGTCTTTCATCGCCCAAACTTTGTGTGCTTAAAACGTAATCAATATTTACCTGTAACTTAACGAATTTCGCGTTTTCAACTGACATTTAACGCAAATCCTTGAAAAAGAGTTTTGATTGTCAGATATTCTTAATAAATAACATGAGGACCATGATGGTCCTAAATCGCTCACCTGAACCAAGATAATATGAGTCCAAGTTTTATTCAAATTAATTAATATTTGTGACTGCAAAACTGAACACTCGTAAACAGCAGTTTTGTCAAGTTCAAGGGAAAGCAATTAAAATTGTTGGATCATGATCAGGCTGAAAACTGAACCATATCTTGTGGTCACTTACATTTTGTCCACGTTTTGTATCGACCGATCAACATGTGTGTCTTTTGCAATGAAAACAAAGTCAAAAATGGTCATTTTGTCAAAATTAAAGGCTTATAACTCAGGATGTCAGATTCACATTAACACTATAAAATATATCTCACAGTCACAGACTGAGAGTTGTCAAGCTTGGTCAATGTTTGTGGTAGCTAGGGTGACAACAGGGTCGAAAAAGTCAATTTTACAGAATTAAAGAGCAAATAACTCTAGACTTTTTATCCTGACTAAATAACTGAATGCCAAACTAATCCGAAATCTCGTAGTCGTTATCTTGGTGTCCAAGTTTTGTCTTGATTGTTCACTATGTGTGATTGTTAGAGTAAAAACAACTGCGGAAACATTCTACCCATCAAATCTATCTATCCATCTATCTGGTTATTTGACTGAAAAATAAAGTCAAAATGGAAATTTGATCAATTCAAAGGAAGATAACTTAACAACTTCTGGTCCAATTATGTCGAAATTTGTATTCATCTTATAAGAATGGTCACCAACATTATGTTTTAGTTTTTTGTCTCGACTGGCCAAAATTTCATTTTTGTGGTTGTTAGAGTAAAACCAAAGTAAAAAAACATCAGTTTTTATCAAATTCAAGGGCACAAAAACACAGCTCTCTGATCCTGCCTGACTGAAATTAAAATCATTCTATATCTTATGGTCACCAAGATTGTGTCCAAGTTTCATTTGGATTGGTCATCAAGTGTAGATGCTAGAGTGTAAACCAAGTCGAAAATAGTCTATAACAGCAATTTTGTAAAATTCAAGGGCATATTTCATGACTTCCAGTCCCCATCATTCTGAAAATTATACTCGTCCTAGATCTTATGGTCACCAACATTGTATAAAAGTTTCATTTGGATTAATTAATAATTGTAAATGCTAGAGTGTAAACCAAGTCAAAATATTCGAAAACGGCAATTTTGTAAAATTCAAGGGCATATAACTCATAACTTAATGTCCCGATCATTCTGAAAATTGTATTCAATCGAGATGCCATAGTCCCAATTCTTATGTATAAGTTTCATTTGGATTGGTCAATAATTATACATGCTAGAGTGTAAACGGTGTCGAAAATAGTCGAAAATGCCAATTTTGTAAAATTCAAGGGCATATAACTCATTACTTTATGTCCCGATCATTCTGAAAATTGTACTCAATCGAGATATTATAGTCCCAATCCTTATGTATGAGTTTCATTTGGATTGGTCAATAATTATACACTCTAGAGTGTAAACGGAGTTGAAAATAATTGAAATTGGCTATCTTGTAAAATTCAAGGGCATATAACTCATGACTTTATGTCCCTATCATTCTGAAAATTGTACTCAGTCGTGATCTCATGGTCAACAATATCATGACCAAGTTTCAAATTGATTGGAGTCTAGTTGTAGATACTAAAGTGTAAACGAAGTCGTAAATAGTCGTAAAACGGCAATTTTGTAAAATTCAAGGGCAAGTAACTCATGAATTTATGTCCCGATCATTCTGAAAATTACTCATCTGAGATCTTTTGGTTCCAATCGTTATGCATAAGTTTTATTTGGATTGATCAATACTTGAAGATTCTAGAGTGTAAATCAAGTCGAAAATAGTCGAAAATGGCAAATCTGTTAAATTCAAGGGCATATAACTCGCGATGTTCTATTCTGATCATTCTGAGAATTAAACGCCTTAGAGATCTTATAGTCAGCAACATAATGTCCAGGTTTCAATTTAATTGGTCAATATTTATAAATGCTAGAGTGTAAACAAAGTCTAAAACAGTCAAAAACGGCAATTTTGTCACATTCAAGGGCAAATAACTCAAAATTTTCTTGTCCGATCAGGCCGAAAATCACACTCATTTGAGATCTTATGGTCCTTATCATTATGTAGAAGCTTCATTTTCATTAGTCAATATTTGTGGATGCTAGACGGTAAACAAAGTCTAAAATAGCTATTTTTGATGTTCAAGGGCAGATAACTCAGGACTTTCTGGTCTGATCTGGCCAATAATCAAACTCATTGAAGAACCTATTATCATACTTGTTCTGATTTAGTTTAATGAAAATTGGTTTACTTTTGCGAGAACTAGATTGTAAACATGTTTTGTCATAAAGCCTTTCTTTGAACATGCCCTTATTGGTAGTAAGAGTTGTCTGCCCCCACAAATAAAATCACACCGACATTTGTTGCAAAAGTTATCCTGGAACGAAACCTAATTGACTTCATAATATCCCTATGGTGTCTAAACTTTTCTATCCTCAACGTTTAAAAAGATAATAAAGTTTGAAAAAACTTTTCTTAATTATTTTAGAGTGATTTTTCTATTTTGGTGAATGAACATTTATTAGGACAATTACGGTAAATGTGTTTTAAAAACCGACTATTCTATTACTAATTATTTTTTGGCACACATAATATTTCAATAAAAACATAAAGTTATTGAGGAAAAAAAGTCACAGAAAAAATTTTGACGACAATTTCGATTCATGGTCAACTAAAAAACTGTTTATTTCATTTTTGGGTGGGTAGAGTTATCTGCCCCTGGAAAAAATCTGCACCACTTTCAGTTCTGGCATCCACCATAAAATAAAGCCCCAATGGTTACCCTAAATCAATGTACCATCGGAATCTTTCTGGACTATTGGTCCAAAGAAAACCACTTTCTAGGCCTCTTTTTGGGGTTGGCCCCTAGACTAGAAATGAAACTTAAATATCTGTAGATGCCAAAACCAATCGAGTTTGCGAATTTCATGCGAAGAATTAGTAAACAAGAGGACCATGATGGTCCTATATCGCTCAACTGAACAAAGATTGTATGAGCAACAGTTTTGTCCAAATCAATTTGTGACTTTAAGACGGAAAACAAACCCATGGTCGTCAACATTGTGTCCAAGTTTGTCTTGATTGGTCACTATTTGTGAATGTAAGTATAGCGAATGTAGGTATTGCGCTATTATGTCTATAGACCCTTTTCGCACGCCATATGTTAGAGTAAAAAAAATGTCGAAAACAGCAAACTAATAAAATTCAAGGGCAGATAACTCAGTAATTTCTAATTATGCCGAATTTCAACCTCATCGAAAATCAACATTGTCTGAGTTTCGTCTTGATTGGTAAATATTTCTAGTTGTTAGAGTAAAAAAAAAAGTCGAAAACAACAGTTTTGTCAAATTCATGTGTGCATAACTCCAGACCTATCCATTCAGACTTAAATTTAAACTCATGAGAGATCTTATGGTCCCAAACATTGTGCTCAAGTTTTGTCTTGGTCAATAATTGTAGATTCTGGAGAACAAAGTCGAAAACAGTCAAAATCAGCAATTTTGGCAAGTTCATGGGCACATCACTCTCAACTTTCCTTTCTGATCAGACTGAAAATCGAACTCATTTGATATCTTATAGTCTCCAACATTATGTCCAAGTTTTGTCTTGATTGGTCAGTAATTGTAGATTCTCGAGAGTGAACAAAGTCGAAACCAATCAAAATCAGCAATTTTGGCAAGTTAAAGGGCACATATCTCTTGACTCTCCGGTCTGATCAGACTGAAAATCGGATTCATGTGAGATCTTATGGTCTCTAACATTATGTCAAAGATTTGTCTTGTTTGGTCAAAAATTGTAGATTCTAGAGTGTATACAAGGTCGAAAATGGTCGAAAACGACTATTTTATCAAATTCAAGGGCGCATAACTCTCTACTTTCTAGTCTGATCTCACTGAAAATCAAACTCATCCGAGATCTTATGGTTTTCAACATAATATCCAAGTTTTGTCTTGATTGATCTATAAATGTAGATTCTAGAGTGTAAACAAGGTCGAAAATGGTCGAAAATGGCAATTTTGTCAAATTCAAGGGCACTTAACTCTGGACTTTCTTGTCGGATCTGACTGAAAATCATACTCATCCAAGATCTTATGGTCTCCAACATAATATCCAAGTTTTGTCTTGATTGGTCAATAAATGTAGATTCTAGAGTGTAAACAAGGTCGAAAATGGTTGAAAACAGCATTTTTTTCAAAATTCAAGGGCACATAACTCTCGACTTTCTAGTCTGATCTCACCGAAAATTGAGCTCATCCGAGATCTTATGGTCTTCAACATTATGTCCTAGTTTTGTATTGATTGGTCAATAATTGTAGATGCTGGAGTGTAAACAAAGTTAAAAACAGCATTTTTTGACATTCAGGGGCATATAACTCAGCACTTTCTGGTCCGATCTGGCCCATAATCGAACTCATCCGAGAACTTATAACCATACTTGTTTTGACAAAGTTTGATCAAAATTGACAAACATTTGTGGATGCTAGAGTGTAAACACCAAATTGTGGACAGACGGACAGATGGACAGACGACGGACAAAAAGCGATCACAATAGCTCACCTTGAGCACTTTGTGCTCAGGTGAGCTAAAAAGAAACATTTCTATACAGTGGTGCACATCTTTACGGGACACAATAGCAATAAATGGAAATAAACAAATATCGCTCTTGTTTCTTTGCTAAAGACGCTTTACAAAATCGGGGTTATTTATCGATAGATGCTTGATTATTCTATTTTAATTATTTTGAAATTGATATTTCAGACGCGTAGCCTCAAAAGTAACCTGTTTCGGGTATTTTTCATGCGAATAGTTTGAGAAAAAGACGCCTGCCGGGACACAGTTTAATCATTGGACATATTAAATCGAAATGAATTATTAATATTATCTATCTGTTTCTTCTTATTTAATGAATTATCATGTTCACAGAGTTGTCACGTAGTTTGTTGATCTGTCTCCAACACACTAAGAACTTATGGCAAAGAATCAGACGATTGACGGACAGAAAAATAGGCTAATAAAGAATTTCATGTAGGAGTTAGTCACTTTTTTTCATTTTAAGTTAATATATTAAACAATGTACAAATATTTTACTAACAATTATACGATTCAAAATCAAATTAAGATAACAAATAAATCTACGAGTATTAAAATTTAGATAGTCTTCATAAGATTGTAATTTAATAGTAAAAATTCTTTGGAAGACTATCTAAATGTCTAAGCATTAAACTTTTCATTATTAGGAAAAGGAAAACTTTTCTGTCGATATGTTTTTTATCGTTCCATTGTTTTATTCATTCATGTGTTATGTATAGTAATATTCGAGTATATTAGACTTAAACTCTTCTTTTTGGAAAAGGATTAAGCGTATATCACACAATTAATCTCCCGTTTGATATAGCACAAGCAGCAATATACATAACACGTGTCTATAGATGACACTTGGTCAATCTACAACTGACACCCTTAACTTAATATACGTTATTACATGACTTTACCACTATGATTGACATAATAAAAGAAAGATGAATTATAAAATAATGCACGCGAGTCTGATCTCACCTGATACTTTTTTACTCTACATTTTTATTTAAGTGAAAATGATTTTTTTCATCGTTTTATAACATTTACAAAAAGGAGATTTATTACAAACTCAATAAATGAGATCGGCTTTCTATGACTTTCAGATAAATGTTGCATGATTGTGAATTATTTTCTTCTTGAAGCATAATCATGAAGTCCGGCACGGTGAATCAACTTATGTGAAGTGTATTTACAATTGTGTGAAATTTGATGCATTTCGTATCGCTAGAAAATGTAGATCTTTTCAGGGTCTGTAAACCTTAAGTATTTTCTATATTTGAATTAAGATAACTAGTCTATTCTGTTAGGCGTCAAGGGGTAGGTAGAACAGGCGTCAATTTGATGCTTGAGGGAAGCATTTATATAGAGGCAGATAATGGCAATCCCGGTCATGTCTCTGCAGTGTATCTTTATTTTAATCTTTATCAATTCCCAAAGATTGACAGAGTGTATTTTAGACTTGACCCTTTCCCAAACTCTTTTCATACTTGAAAACGGCTGCAGACGACAAAACAGATGGTGGTAAAGATAGGTTTTTGTACAAATTGACAATAGAAGTATTCAGATAAAATGATGATCTAATCACCATTTTCTTATTTTGTACATAACAAAAATTAAAATTTCCCTTTGCAGACGTTAAAAGCAGTCTTGTGCGTAATATGTTTAAGTCCGGTGCATAATACCGAATCACGAATACGTCAAGCTTTTGCCACTGAATCTTTAGGAAAATTGAAAAAAAAAAACAATGTGTTTTGGACAGTCTTCCCTTCTGAGTTCACATGCGTTGAAGAAATATCCGACAATATCCGTCAATTTGAAGAAATTAATTAATCAAAGCAGATTATTAACCCGTCACGGCTACTAATCCCTATCTAGGAATAAGTCGATTGCCCCCTCGTGTGTAAAGCCTCGTTTCCATACGGCTGTCGCGCATGCGCAGTGTTGCGTGAAATACCTGTATTTTGAAAAATATATTTTGTAGTTTCTTACTTTTTGAGTATTTAAAGTACATTGGAATCGGGTCGGTAGGGAATTCGGCCCTGGGACTGTCTCAGTCTAGTTTCCTCGCGCCTTTCTTAAACCCACGATTTTGGTCAGAAATCAATCAACAAAGGCCTACAAAGGTATGGTTCGATTACATATGAACATTATGGCCAAGTTTTGTCCTGATTGGTCATTTTTGGAAAGCAAATTTGCAAAATTTGCTTTTCTTTCCAGCCGTGCTTCTCTGCACTTTAACATTCTCTGCATACCACACAACATCTCCCGGTCCTCCTCACTATAAATAGTTCTATCAAAAGCAAAGATCAATGACAAGAACAACCTTTCGAATATTCAATATTGAATTCTATAGTTGTACACAAGATATTCATTTGTGTGACCGATGATAAAACATCCAATTAAACATGTGTTAAAAGAGGAGAAACGATCACGTAGTAATTTGCTTTCATTACGGTTCAATAGCCAGTCCAATATCTTTCGTTGAAAATGGGTCAGTCAAGTTTACTGAACTATGAAATATGCGACCCACTTCAAGCGCTAAAAATAGGGACTAGGACACGTCTATTTTTAGAATCTTTCTATGCCCAAATTCTTACACGTTTAAATGTCCGAAACTAAACAATGATATTCGATAAGCCATGCATTTAATCGCGTTCACAATAATTGATTGATCAACTAAGTGGTTATTTTGAGGTTAATGACATAGACATCTTGTCTAATAGGCCTTGCTAGTATTCGCGTGTAGCTATAGGCATTTCAAAGCGAAAGTAGAAATCTGGGAAACCAGAATATGTGATGGTATGCTCAAAATGCATAGAAATCAGACTAGCAATCCTTTCACCACTTGGTTTAAAAAACGGTGTTAACTTTTTAATCTATAGATATCACGGTGGATAACCCATGTGACTTTTGGGAAGCGTTAACACCGAAAAAATCGTCCGCTTCAAGGTATGTTTGGTTTAATTTCTCAGCTTATACTCTGTTGATTTTGACGAGATAAAGTGCACGGAACGCGCATTTGAGAGGGCTATTCCCGTTTGTAACTCTGCTCCGATCCCGTGATTTCTTCAAACATTCAAGCGAAAGTTTTCTTCGGTGCATGTGAATGCTTCCCACTTTCGTTTTGCACTTACAAACACTTTGGCTCGAATGTTTGAAGAAACCACTGGATTTGGAGCAGAGTGAGTTAGAGCCGGGAATAGCCCTCTCAAGGGCGCGTTCCGTGCACTTTATCTCATCAAAATCAATAGGGTATAAGCTGAGAAATCAAACAAAACATACCTTGAAGCGGACGATTTTTTCGGTGTTAACGCTTTCCTAAAGTCATGTGATTTACCCACCGTGGATTTAGATCTAGATGAATAGGCCTACATAGAATCAAATCAATTTACATTGTTGGTATGTTAACCATTTCCCAAATAGAAACATTTCAGATTGGTCAAAATAAAAAAAAAAGCCGTAGCAGACGACAAAATTGGTACATACCTAGATAAAATTAGAACTATTTGTAGATAATACCAAAGACAATATCGAGGTTAAAGTAGAAAATTCTGATTATCAGCAGTTTCTTCTTTCATCCCAATATTCCCCCGAACATTTTCTTTTCGGGCTGTCAAACCCGGTCTTATTTGGGAAAGGGATAAAGTAGTGACGGAACACATGTTTTAGCAAGTAAGACATGTAGTTTCCAGAGATCAAATGCTTTCTAATTAGGGTATAGACTCCTTTCATTTATGTTTTAGTCCGTACCCGCAGAACACTTCCGGTAATCCGAGACTTCTCTGATGAAAATTCGCTCGGTGATACTTGGATGTCGCTATTTACAACGGAACGCTGTCCCAGTCAAACACAAAAGAAAATTCCGACACAGCGACATAACTTGTGTCGGAATTTTCTTTTGTTTTTGAATTGGACAGCGCTCCGATGTAAATAGCGACATCCAAATATCGAAGAGCGAATTTTCATCAGAGAAGACTCTGATTAACTTCTGGAGGCAAACAATGGGTTTATGGGAAATTAACATTGTATACATGTGAATTGTTACTAAAAATAGTAACAAATCGGCATTTTCAAAACGAGGCTCCCACAAAATGCGGAGAAATCGATGACGACGCACGTGCATTCAATATACAGCGATTAAGCACACGTGCATTCAATATACAGTGATAAAGAAAAGTTTTAAGTGGAACAAAAACTACGAAATTGAATGAACTCGTTGATAGCCGGTAAGATGGTTATTTTGTTTGATTTACAGTCAAGAAAATTCGGCATTTTTGGCCAACATTGGAGGGGCTTAGCCCCCCCCTAGCCCCCCCCCCCCCCCCCCCTGTTCCTACGGGCCTGCACATCAAATAGATTTATGAACCGTGACCTGTCGCACTAGTCTATTATACAAGAAAACCTACTTCAGAACATGACATTGGGTATAGGAGAACATATAGAATGCTAGAATGCCTTATAGTCGTTTTCGGCTGGGAGAATTCGACATTTTAAAATCCCTATTTGTTTATGTCAAAGGGGGGTAATTCACAAAATTGACAGATTAGACCTTTATTTTAGAGCTTGCTAGAAGTGATAAGAGAGATGTTTTGTGTTTTTTTGGCAACCCGGATATGACCAATTCCGTAAAAATAATGAATCGTTTAACGCGCGTATGTGGCATTAGATGAAATTAGCTGTAAATGCATTAAGGGCCGTAACTCTGACATTAAAGGAGACAAGATAATGAAACTTCGACAAAACGATTGCCGAATGCCATGGAAATATTGTAAAAATAAAATCAGGCTTTTAGTTCGATACTTTTTCAGAAACAAGAAATCTTGCAGCGTAAAGTTTTCTCTTTTGTTCAGTATATTTTGCTGATATGGAACAGACATTATCCTTTCATAATTTGTATTTTGTAACTTTCTAAAGAATCAAATTCAATTAAAATTTTACTTTTATCCAACTCCGTGTAATTCATATTGCTAACAACTAGAAAGGCCTTTAGACATAATCAGCAAATTTGCTTTCCAACAGTACTTTCAGTACTTTGATTGTAGATGCTAATGTGATGAAAAAGTCAAAACTAGCTATTTATTAAATTCGCCATCAGCAGTGTTACCTTCCGAAAGCCATGCAGTTGATATCACAAATAATATAGCAGGACGTCACGAGGTAGCGACACAACACGTATTGCGGGGGGGGGGTTACTGTAAGCGTTATTCTTGATCTTTACATCCGTAAATAGGTCACCGGAAGCGTGTCTGGTGATGTACTAAAGGGCCCATTTACCCTATATCGTTCACATCCCAAAAACTCTCTTGTTACGAAATGCGTACAAGAATTAGAAATGTTGCAAGCTCATTAATCTTAAATTCAAAATAAGCATCACGAACTCGAAAGAACTAACATTTCAGTTAATGTTATTTTTGAGTTTTTAATGTATGACCTAATTTACAACGCTAACAGTGCTCGTATGTTATTTAGGTCAATTCTATTTTTTGTGACTATTATGGGGGGGGGGATTAACCCATTTCCAAACAAGACCTGGGGCCCGTATTAGTCTACTAACGATCGTACGTTTGATTTTTGCATAATTACTTTCGTTTACACAAAAACTTGATCGTAAGATGTTTAGTAATACGGGACCCTGGTTTTGACGTTATTATGAGTTTTTAACGGATGACCTGATTTACATGTGGTGTCCGTAGTCGAGGGGTAGAGCGTCGGCCTAGCGACTAAGAGGTTCCGAGTTCGATCCCCGGTAGTGGGAGTTGTTCGAGGCTTCTCATTGGCCCACACATTCGGCGCGAGTACTGGTCAGTGTATTTCCAGGAAGCAGAATCGAGAGGGATTAAAATAAGTTGAAAAAAACTTGCTTCCCAATCGATGTAAAATAAATACGTTCAAAGGAACGTATGAAGATGAAGAAGACAACGCTAAGAGTGCGTGTGTTATTTAGGTCAATTCTATCTTTGTCACCATTATGGGAGGGGGGGAGGTTAACGGTAAACAGTCATTTCGTACCATAACCATTTCGTACATCTACATCTACATCTACATTATACTGCTGACAATCTTTATAGATTATTATTAGCAGGCGCGTTGTCTGGGACAGTGTTAGTAAAGTTAAAATTATCATGTGAATAGTTTGATTAGTCTGAAATATTAAAAAAGTAGAGGATAAGATTTTTTACAATTTAAAAACACTCATTTGACTTTAGAACTTAGGAAAAGGGTCAAGCCTCTCAGAAAAGATGGTTATACTGGGGCTTGACTGTACATAATAGGGTAGACTGTTCCACATACGGATTGTTCTTGGAAAGAAGGAATGTGAGTGTTGTTGAGTTCGAGAGAATGGTATCAGACAGTTCAGATTTCTAGTTTGGATAATATGGTGGTGATCAACATGGACTAAATTTGTCTTGATTTTATAAAAGAAAGTTACTGCTGAAATGTTTCGTCTCTGTTCCAGGGTCTGCCAGTTTAGATGTTGCAACATGGCACTAACACTACTGTGATAATCATAATCATTCATTACGTATCGGGCAGCGGATCTTTGGACTTGTTCTATTTTATTATTTAAGTATCTTTGCCAAGGATGCCATACAGTCGAAGAGTATTCTAGTTGCGGTCTTACAAATGTTTTGTAGGCAGTTTCTTTTAGTTTCGTGTTGGATGTTTTTATGTTTCTTTTAATAAAGCGTAATGAATTATTTGCTTTGTTTGTTATGTTTTCAATGTGTGTTTTCCAGGACATATCATGAGAGATTGTGAGGCCAAGATATTTAGCAGTTTCAGCTGCTTTCAGATTTTGGTCATGTAACATGTATTGATGAGTAAGGGGCTTTTTTCTTCGTGTTATTCTCAGAACCTCACATTTGTCTGGATTAAATTCCATGGCCCAATCTTTTTCCCAGGTTTCAAGTGTTTTAAGGTCATTTTGCAGAATTTCTGAATCATTGGGGGTTTTAATACTTCTGTAGACAATTGTGTCGTCTGCAAAAAGTCGGACATTAGATTTGAGAGAGTCAGGTAGATCATTTATATATGAAAGAAATAAGCAGGGACCTAGGACAGAGCCTTGGGGGACTCCGGAAAGTACTGGGAGGATACTGGAGAAACTACCTTCAACTGCAACTTGTTGGGACCTTGACCTTAGAAAATTTTTAATCCAGTTTGTGACTTCGGTATTAATACCCATTCGCTTTAGTTTTTGGACAAGTTTGAAGTGATCTACCTTATCGAAGGCTTTTGAAAAGTCCATTACTACAACATCAACCTGTTCACCATTTTCGAGATTGTCGTAAATTTCTTGTGAAAAACTTATAAGTTGTGTTTCACAGCTTCGTTTTGAACGAAAGCCGTGCTGAAAGTTACTGAGAATGTTATGTTTGTCATAATGGGTCATAATATTTGATACTATAATGTGCTCCATTAATTTTGAGGCTATACATGTCAATGATATGGGGCGGTAGTTACTGGGTTTACTTTTGAGTCCTTTTTTGAAGACAGGAGCGATTACGGCATGCCTCCAGTCATCCGGGACAATTCCGGTTTTCAGAGATAGTTGAAATATATATGCGAGGATAGGGGAAATTTCATGGTGGAGTTCTTTGTATACTCGGGGTGACAACTTGTCTGGGCCAGAGGCTTTGTTTGGGTTTAGGCCCAAAAGTAATTTGTTAACGCCCTCAATGGTGATAGTTATTTGGGGCATGACAGGATGGGCGGAGATTGTTTTAAGGGTTTGTATACAGGCTTGGGCAAGTGTAAGAGGCTGAGGCTTTGAAAAAACTGATTCAAATTGGGAGTTCAGGATGTTAGCTTTTGCTGTAGGGTCGCAATGTATTTGTCCATCATGTTTAAGAGGAGCTACTCCACAATTTTCTGTCTTATTGCTTTTAACAAATGAATAGAACTTCTTGTTATAGCTATGCTTGTCATCAGTAAAAATAACGGTTTCTAAGTATTGCCAGTATGCATTTCTGATACTTTTTTGGACCTTGCTCTTAAGTTCCTTGAACTTTTGTATGTGAGTGCTTGAGCGGCAATTTTTTAGTTTTTTATACAAACGATCTCTTTTTCTGATATCTCTTATGATTGTTTTGTTCAGCCAGGGTAAATCCTTTCTACTTTTCAATGTTTTGTGTGGGATGTGGTTTGAAATGAGTTGATGCATTTTGTCTTTGAAAACAACCCAGGCTTCGTTTGGATCTTTAAAATTTTCAGCTAAAAAGGTCTCTGAGAAAACAAAAAGGTCACGTTTCATTTGAAGCCAGTTGGCATTTTTATAGCATGGGACATTTCTTTTAGGTTGGAAGGGTCTTCCTCTGTTTATCTTAATCTCGTGGAATACGATGTCGTGATCTGATGAACCCAGAGGTGGCAGCGTTTTGGTATTGTGAACAGTCACTGGTAAATTAGTCAAAAATAAGTCCAGAATGTTGTCTCCTCGGGTAGCGGATTTTACCATTTGTTGGAAATTAAAATTTACCATATTCTCAACAAACATGTTGTACAAATTTTTGAACTTGCAATTTTCATTGGGTGATTCATTTTCCCAGTCCATTCCGGGCATATTGAAATCACCCAAGACCCAGATGATACTGTTCTTTGGGATTTTGCTTACAGCAGCCCACAATTCCCTTAATGAGAGTTCATCGTTTTCACTAGGTTTATAGTAAGCAGAAATATATATGTCTCTGACACCCTTTAGTGAGATTTTTGCCCAAGAAGCATTACAATTTGTTTTAAGGTGTGGCTGTTCTTGGCTTGATAAGGTTTTTGCTATTGCTAATAGTGTACCCCCTCCCTGAGCTTCAAGTCTATCATCTCTGTAAATATCATAACCAAGACTGCTCGGGATTATCTCGGAAGAATGAATTTCAGGCTTTAACCAGGTTTCCGTGCAGCACACAATATCTGGCTTAACATCTGTCAAGACCTGGTGTAATTCAGGAATTTTATTTCGTATAGATCTGCAATTTATATTTAGAATGCTTATTCTCTCATGTTGCGCTAGCTTGTGTTTGGCTTTGTTTAGGTTTCTTTTTGAAATCGGTGTTGACGATGCCATTGGTTGGTCATTTAAGGTTACATTAGCATGTCCTGTTACAGATATGTTTTCTAACCAGACATTTTCATTAAGGATAGAGAATCTTGTTGTTTCGCTTAATGAATCTAATGACTCAGATATTGAAGTCTTGTAGTTGGTACTATTACATTTTGTACAATACCAGGTAAATCTAGAGTCTGACAGACAATTATAGGTAGAATTGCCTATGCCTTGGCAGTCTGCATGAAACCATGCATCACAAGTATCACACATGATACCTTTCTGGTCCCAGGTTACTTCCTGACCACATGACCCACACGGGTACATTGTAGAATTTGGACCGGGGTTTAGCTCAATATCTTGGGCTTGAGTGATAAGGAGACAATGGAGACAGACGACGGTAACATTTTTTAAGTTAATTTTGCTGCACCTGTTTGTTTTCGTGCATGGCTTTCTTGAATTTCTTGAATTTCGTACCATATTATAATTGGTCATTTCGTACCATAGTTTGGTCAACAGCCACTGGAGCGCTGTATCCCATAGATGAACTTGAGACAACCCACAATGAATCAGGTTTTACCAGACAGTTGGCAAATTTACACGATTTCCCGACCGTAATCATTGTGTATAGATCTATGAACTTGATAAATCTTGATCCTTTCAACCTTTGATCCATTTAACCCAATGTCGTTGAAGTATTGAAGACCGGATCCTTGAGTCCTTGTAATTGTTTGCATGCAAACACTTATCAATTTACCTTAACAAAAGGAATAAAAGATACAGAATAACCAACAAAACATATTTCTTATCAATTCAAAAAATCATGCCATTATAAATAATAAGTATCCCTTGAAATAGTACTGTATTTCTTCACAACAGCGTTCCATACTGATCAAATTGAAAAGCATTCCACACAATATCAATTAAAAGACTATTTCAGTACAGAGTTAAATGGAAATTCTAAGAAAATGTTTATTACCACCATTCTCTAGATGTTTATTGAATTCAATTCTGTGACTTTATTGTGAAAACTTTCCAAATCCAGGAAATGAAGTTTTCAAGAATTCTTTCAAAATGCTATCTTAAATTCCTGTGGTATATTTTGGCTTTTTGAATTAACATGGAAACATCGACTAAAAAGACTTGCCAAATTAACAACGAAATTAAATGATGAAAACAATGAAATTAACTAGAATCAAAATCAGCCTTTCGTAACCGATCATACTCTTCTAATACCCCATTTGGAGGCTGTATAATTGAGGGATTCAACCGTAGAAGAAAAAGACCAGATAAGGATTTCACTCTACTAAGTGCAACATATGCAATTCCTTTTTCAAACACAGTGCTACCTATATCAATACATATTTTCTCTACTGAAAGCCCTTGAACTTTATGAATTGTGCAAGCCCATGATAAAGTCAAAGGAAATTGTGATCGAACAATTTGCCTTCCATTTCTAATAAAAGTGTGTTCAATTCTGTTGATAGGAATAGCATTAGAATCTTTAATGTTTGACCTATACGTTCATCATCAAAAATGACATTTATTGCAGTAACAGACCCAGTTTCATCCATATCAAAGGAATACACATAACCCATGGCACCATAAACAAGACTATCATTAGTATATTAGTTGCGAAGAAGCATTACTCTTGCTTTCTCACATAATTCCAATGTACTGTACAGTCCTCCAGCATCACGATCATCATTTGATAAAATTCGACTAAATTTGATAGAAAAGTCCATTGGATGACCGTTACATAAAAAGCTGTGGCCATAGCGCAGTTGGTAGTGCATCTGCCTCTCACTAGAGAGGTCCAGGGTTTGATCCTCGGCTGCAGCAAATATACTTTCTGACAAAAAAGTCACGCACCGAAGGTTTGTTATCATTAATCTACATGTATGTGGGCGAGCTGCTGGAGACTCGATTACAGTGTTGTGGTAGTACTAGTATAAGAAACAACAAAAATCTGTGGTGAGGTGCTCCAGCCACTGCGACATGTCCATATCTGTTGAAAACCGAGTAAAACCAAAGTACACTATGTGTATGTGAACAAAGCAAACTGATGCACTAATTTGGGAAAGAATAAAAGGCTGGTAATCTGACTAATTTTTAGTTTACAATTATTATCTTCTGTACTACAGTAGCCCCTATGATAAAATCCTATCATATATTGCAAATTTCATTTACAGCCATTTTTTCTCTCAATATTTTATGGTTATAATGCACAAAAATTTTGAAAATTGTAATCTGCAACAGCTTTCATAGTGGAACAGTCTCAATTTGTGCTATTGGGAAAGGGATCAAAATGTGTTTTTTGTTATCTGCAGTAGCTTTCAAACTGGAACAGTCTCAATATTTTATGCTATTTGGAAAAGGGTCAATAAAACTTACAGTGTGCAGATGTCTGGCTGGCTTTATAAGGATTTTCTGTAGGTGTATCTTGTGCTTGAGAAGGATTTTCTGTAGGTGTAACTTCAACATCTAAATTGATGTCTTCATGTAGGTCTTCCGGAGGAAGGTTTTCATCATCTCTGTTCCTATTCTGAAATAACAGTGCATAAATGAATGTTATTAAAGTAGTCCATCCCTAATGAGATCTATGCGAAACATTCGCTATTGGAAAGTATCCATATTTTCTAACTCGTGACCGTCTGTATAGATCAAACAATTTATGACTACAAATGGTTAATGTCACAGTCAGGATACAATTCAATTTTCGTCAGTTCTGCCATATGGGATGGCGTAGGAATGTCCAACTGATACATTTCATTGGCTGCATTCGGCATTAGCATCATGAAACAGTTCTTGTCCGCATCTGAATAATGAAGTATGAAATTGCTTACATTTACAGTTATCACGTGATGCCTTCTGATCATTTTCAAGGGTTTCTATCTTTTTCATTTAATAATCATTTGATCTCGCTCTTTCTCCATTTCTGCAACTTTTTTTTTTCCAATTTCACCACTTTCTCGGTTACTTTTTCGTTAGCTTTTGTTGCCTTTTCTAATGTTTCTTCCAATTGTGCGTTCTTCAAACTTTCATAAGCGGACCCCCCCCTTACACATGTCTCACAACCTTCTACCAGTCCCCTCACCGAATCGATGATCTCTTCACTCTCATAATTATCATCGACCTCCATATTGTCGTTGTTATCTGAAAGTAAATTATTTTTATGCTCCCCGAAGGGAGAGCATATAGTCGCCGCTTTGTCTGTCCGTCCAGCCGTCCGTCATTCCGTCCGTCCGTCCGAAGTGATTTCTCCATAACCCTTGGACCAAATCAAATGAAACTGACCATGTGAACTCCCTATGACATAATGCCGATGTACTTTTCCCAGTTTTTGGATTTGAGGCCTCGTCATGGGAAAAGGGGACTTAAGGTAAAATACAGTTTTTCTCTAATTTCTCCTAGTCTAATGGTCAGAACTTGATGAAATTTCATATTGTAGTAGTAATTCAGATGCCCTTAACAATAAACCTTGTGAAATTTGGGTATAAAAATTATGTCATTCAAAAAGGAGGCTTAACATTTGTTAGCTTTATGTTAGCTCTGCATGGCATACATTTATTGTGACAATGCCTTATTCGGGGAGCATTGTCCGTCTCTGACGGCTCTTGTTTCTAATGAATTGTCTATTCGTTTTGTAGCGAACGAATAACCCATACGTAGATTCGTGCTTTTTTCGGTATTAAGACTGTTCGTCCGAAACAGTAGTGAAAATAGAGGGGGGAAAGCATGGTGAGAAGAGGAGGAGTTCCTGCTTTTTACCCCTGAAGAGCGCATCGTGCTTTTACCCCCTCTATTTTACGATTTTGACCCGCCTTTTGACCTTTAAAAGTACACCAGACTTTTCCTCCGCCAGGGCTAAAACGGACTTTTTGACCATGAATAGTGCTTCCCATACGCTTTGTAAATTCAAATCCATTCTATCTGATAAAGAAAACACCATTGTTTTATAATAAGTTTTATTCGTGAAATTAGAAGAAATGGAATTAAACTATGTATCGAGTAAATAAGACAATTAAGAATGATAATTCAAAGAAGCAATACATAAGTAAAACAGGTTATGTTTAATGTTAATAAATAGAGGATTTATTCATCAGTCTTGTTTGTCCATTTTCACAAATCCATTTTCACGAGCCCATACGAATCCATTTTCACCAGTTCATTTTGACACGTATTCATCGTATAATTTCACGTTTTCGGCGGTGGCCCAATTGTTTTGCGTATGTCCTGAAAAGTCACACGTTTCATGGGCTTTCCCAACGATTTGTAAATTTCTTCAAACGTTTTCGATTTAGAACGTTTCTCTATTTCATGGAGCTTGTACATCTTGTATTGAGGTTAGGTGAGTCCAATATGACCTTATCAGTGGACGGGCCTTAAAACTCCATTCATTCATCGTCCGTCCGTTAACTTTTTCTTTAAGATTTTTCTCTCAAACCAGTGGGCCAATTTTGACCAAACTTGGCAGGATAGTACCTTGGGTGCGCTTTCCTTAAATTGTTCAAAGAATTTTGTTTGGTCCATAAATGTGGGCGTGACAAGGCGGGGCTTATCAGACTAAGAGAAATTACAAAATAATTCTTTAAAAATCAATCATTCATTTATTCTGTCCTGTCTTATTTTTTAACCATTTTCACCTTTCTTTTAAAGGTATCACGTTTCAACTGGCTAGCGACTAATTCTCACTGCGTACCAGTTCTCGCCAATTAACCCATTTCATGCTAAAGACTGTAAAGAATCCTTCCCCACTTACATTGTAGTGAGGCCTGCGTAACCTCCGCCTATGTTTGAACCTCTGACGTATGTGATTGCGTCTCTACTGGCAGTGATCGCGTCTCTGCTGATCGTAAAGGAGTACTTATCGCGCGTGAAATAGTCGCTGGTGATCTGGGGAACGTCGATATCCCCTGCGATTCTGTTGCTTGCGATGTAATGGCCGGATCAAATAAGCTGTCCAGAGTTGCCGACTGTTGTTATGGCATCTCTGCCCTTGAAGCTGGCGTATGTGATACTCTCGCTGGTATATAAACTTGGTTGGTAGAACTCCCAGTCAATCTCGTTTTGTAGTCTTTAAACTTTTTATTTAACCTGACTATTTCCTGAATGAGTTCTTGGTTCCTTTTACCAGCCACTGTCTTATTTCTGTTTTTAAAGGTTGATTTCGTTTATCAAAAATGTAAAAAACGAGGAATTGTTCGTTTGTCAACACTGATGATAGGAACTAAACATATCCATAATTTTGTTCATCATTTCATTTGCGCCACCGAATTTATTTGAAATGAATTACGTCATACGTGCAAATCTTAGTGACTTCCCCAATTAATAATGCCACTTCTTTTTCACTTATGATGGACATGCACTTCAAATCTTTGCCTCGGCTCTCGATCGTTTCTAAGTTAAACAGCTTGGTGACGTTCACATAACCGTCGAATCTTTCCGGTAGTATTATTCTTAACAACGATGGTACATCGAAACTGTTAGTTAGTTAGCTCCCGGTCTGTAGTAGGGAACTTCACAGACTGTGCTGCTACATCTTCTATCCAGTTCTGGCTGTAGAAGCTACATTCAGAAAAAACAAAAACGAACAGTAACATAATGGCCATTGGTCATTTATCCGCCTTTCCGGAAGCTTTCTTAAATCGTTCCATAATACCTGCTCTGTCGTAAAAGAAAGACAACGACGGTGTCACACCGATTAAATTTTATCAGTTATAGGCTAAACCGGTCCAATGATTTCTCGAGCCATTGACAAATCGATCCACATTAGAGACACTTGTAATATGTTTAGAAATTGTTAATTTGACAATGTGTAAGCATTGCCAGTATAAAAGTCTGGACAATGATTAAATTTTAAGAAAAAATGGGAACAGTACCTAGTAGAATTAAAGTAAAGTAATTCAAATTTTCCTCAATTGTTTTGCTTCGTTTATTTATATTTTTTAAATCATTTTTTCACTAGTGCTGGCCGAGGCTATTTTTAATGTCTTATTGCCAAAGGTTTTTATGTCCCACCTACAGTATTTCAGTCAATTGGCAAATAGTGTTTTAGAAAAATAGGTGAAATGCTGCTACACTGTGATGGCAAGCCTTAGATACACCAGATTCGATAAACAAACAAAATACCTTGTCTTAGTCAATGTAATGACAATAAACCTGGGCTATCAAAGAATTTGTATTTCTATTCATACTTGGAGTCCTTTTATGTCTACCTTACTCTCATTGCAATTTCAGAGAAAACTTTAAACAAGTATGCTGGCAACAATTCTAATTTTCTAATGTACCAAGATATAGTACATGTTTTTACCTGATACATCGATCTCCTCAAGATTTTTTTCCTTTGAATTTTCCCATGAGATTCAAATCCTGCACGAGGAAGAGCTTGGCCATTTGGACTCGTTCAATCTGGCCAGACATATGCCTATAGTGCACTTTGTGAACGTCAAACGAGTGACCAAGGTGTCGACAAAGCCAATCAAGTTAGATACTTGTCAAGGTTCAATACCTGTAAAATAAATGTTAACAGTCAGTTGAAATCTATCTCGAATTACAAGTTGGTCTACATCTGACTTTGAACTCATGTCAGCTTTAGTGTTTATGTATATAAGTACAAATTCTCATAAAACTGTAGTAGAGGAAATATGAGTCCTCATCTTAAAATCTTTACAAACAAGAGATGTTTGTAAAACATATATGCCCCCTCAATGGCCTACATTTGATGTAGGTCAAAGTCCAAGGTCAAGTTAACAAGGTCCAAGGTCATGGTCACATATGAAAGGTCTTGGTAGGAGGTGTCTATGTGTGAAATATCAAAGCTGTATATGTAAAAGTAAAATGAAACATAGGCCAGGTTAAAGTTTTTAAAAGTAGGCCAAATGCCAAGGTCAAGGTCATGGTCAAATGTGAAAGGTCTTGGTTGGAGGTGTCCATGTGTGAAATATCAAGGCTGTAGGTGTAAAAACTAAAAGGACATGATATATATGCCTGGTTTCAGTCTTTTTAAAAGTAGGTCAAACTCCAAGGTCAAGGTTGCAATATTCAAAGTCATGGTCAAATGCCAAAGGTCTTGGTAGGAGGTGTCTATGTGTAAAATATCAAGGCTGTAGGTGTAATAGGACATAAGATAAAGGCTAGATTAAAGATTTCTAAAAGTATGTAAAAATCAAAGGTCAATGTCATACAGGCCAAGGTCATGGTCAAATGTGAAAGGTCCTGGTAGGGGGTGTTCATGTGTAAAATATTGAGATTGTATAGGTAACAGGACATGAGATATAGGCCTAGTTAAAGTTTTTTAAAAGTAGGTCAAACTCCAAGGTCAAGGTCCAAAGTCATGGTCAAACGTGAAATATCTTGGTTGGAAGTGACCTCGTGTGAAATATCAAGGCTGTATACTATAGTTTGTAAAATGACATAAAATATAGGCCAGGTTAATTTATTATTAAAGTAGGTTAAACACCAAAGTCAAGGTCACAAGGTCAAAGGTCATAGTCAAATGTGAAAGGTCTTGGTGGTAGGTGTCCATGTGTGAAATACCAAGGCTGTATGTGTAAAAGGACATGATATATCGGCTAGATTAAAGTTTTTTTTAAAGTAGGACAAAGTCCAAGGTCACAAGGTCCAAGGTCATGGTCAAATGTGAAAGGTCTTGGTAAGATGTGTCCATGTGTGAAATACCAAGGCTGTTTGTATAATAGCACATAAGATATAGGTCCAGTTTAATTTATTTAAAAGTAGGTCAAACTCCAAGGTCAAGGCCACATGGTCCAAGGTCATAGTCGTATGTGATAGGTCTTGGTCGGAGGTTTCCATGTGTCAAATATCAAGGCTGTATGTGTAAAAGGCCATGATATATCGACCAGGTTAAAGTTTTTCAAAAGTAGGTCAAACTCCAAGGTCAAAGTCACAGAGTCCAAGGCCATGGTCAATTATGAAAGGTCTTGGTAAGATGTGTCCATGTGTGAAATATCAAGGCTGTATTTGTAAAATGTCATGAGATATTTGCCGGGTTTATTTTTAGCTCACCTGAGCACGAAGTGCTAAGGTGAGGTATTGTGATCTATCAATGTCCGGCGTCCGTCTGTCCGTCACGGCGTCAACAATTTCTTTAAACGACATCTCCTCCTAAACTACTGGGTCAAAATCAACCAAACTTGGCAGAAATGTTCCTTGGGTGGTCCTTTATAAAAATTGCTAAAATAATTGAAATCCATGAAAAACTCTGGTTGCCGTGGCATCTGAAAATGGGAAATTTCACAAAAGCTCAAAAATTTCTTTAAACGACATCTCCTCCTAAACTACTGGGTCAAATTCAACCAAACTTGGCAGAAATGTTCCTTGGGTGGTCCTTTATAAAAATTGCTAAGATAATTGAAATCCATGAAAAACTCTGGTTGCCGTGGCATCTGAAAATGGGAAATTTCACAAAAGCTCAAAAATTTCTTTAAACGACATCTCCTCCTAAACTACTGGGTCAAAATCAACCAAACTTGGCAGAAATGTTCCTTGGGTGGTCCTTTATAAAAATTGCTAAAATAATTGAAATCCATGAAAAACTCTGGTTGCCATGGCATCTGAAAATGGGAAATTTCACAAAAGCTCAACAATTTCTTTAAACGACATCTCCTCCTAAACTACTGGGTCAAAATCAACCAAACTTGGCAGAAATGTTCCTTGGGTGGTCCTTTATAAAAATTGCTAAAAGAATTGAAATCCATGCAAAACTCTGGTTGCCGTGGCATCGGAAAATGGGAAATTTCACAAAAGCTCAAAAATTTCTTTAAACGACATCTCCTCCTAAACTACTGGGTCAAAATCAACCAAACTTGGCAGAAATGTTCCTTGGGTGGTCCCTTATAAGAATTGCTAAAAGAATTGAAATCAATGAAAAACTCTGGTTGCCGTGGCATCGGAAAATGGGAAATTTCACAAAAACTTAACAACTTCTTTAAACGACATCTCCTCCTTAACTTCTGGGTTAAAATGAACCAAATTTGGCAGAAATGTTCCTTGGGTGGCCCCTTATGAAAATTTCTAAAAGAAATCCATGAAAAACTCTGGTTGCTGTGGCATCAGAAAATGGGAAATGTCATAAAACTCATCAATTTTTGTAAACGACATCTCCTCCTAAATTACATGGCCAAATTCTTCTCTGGGACCAAATGCGTAACATATGCAAAGTTATTTGGCATTATTAAAACATTACTCAGGTGAGCGATTTAGGGCCCTCAGGGTCCTCTTGTTTTTAAAGTAGGTCAAACTCCAAGGTCACAAGGTCCAAGGTCATGGTTAAATCTGAACAATGTTGATAGGAGGTATCTATGTGTGAGATATCAAGGCTGTATGTGTAAAAGGACATGAGATATAGGCAAGGTTAAGAATTAAGTGTAAAAATCAACAAAGGGCAATAACTCCAAAAATTTGATTGACAGAGTTACGGTTCTTGTGCACTGTACATCTCCATAATGAAATCTATTCACCTGTATAGTTTCATGATTCTACCTTACATATTATATGAGTTGTGCTCCGGACAAGAATCAAGTTATAAACTCAACAAAGGGCAATAACTCAGAAAATTTGATCGGCAGAGTTACGATTCTTGTGCACTGCACCTCTCCATATTGAGATCTATCCACCTATTAAGTTTCATGATTCTACCTTACATACTTTTTGAGTTATGCTCCGGACAATAATCAAGTTTGAAAATCAACAAAGGGCAATAACTCAAAAAATTTGATCGGCAGAGTTACGGTTCTTGTGCACTGCACCTCTCCATAATGAGATCTATTCACCTGTAAAGTTTCATGATTCTACCTAATATAGTTTTTGAGTTATGCTCCAGACAAAAATCAAGTTTGAAAATCAACAAAGGGCAATAACTCAAAAAATTTAATCAGCAGAGTTACGGTTCTTGTGCACTGCACCTCTCCATAATGAGATCTATCCACCTGTAAAGTTTCATGATTCTACCTTACATACTTTTTGAGTTATGCTCCGGACAAGAATCAAGTTATAAAATCAACAAAGGTCAAAAACTCAAAAAAATTGATCGGAAGAGTTATGGTTCTTGTGCACTGCACCTCTCCATAATGAGATCTATCCACCTATGAAGTTTCATGATTCTACCTTTAATACTTTTCGAGTTATGCTCCGGACAAGGTTTGGTCTACGGACAGACCGACCGACATACGGACCGACCGACCGACCTTCCGACCGACCGACACTTGCAAAACAATATACCCCCATTTTCTTCGAAAGGGGGCATAATTACTATTTTCACTCCCATTATGAAATAAGACGATTGTGTTTTAATACATCAATGCTTTACGCATGCGCAATCGGTGAAATTGTCATTTTGATAAAAAGATATTTTTTCCATTTCCTTCATAAATATCATCTTTAAACATTATTAAGCAGAATTAAGATCACTCATTTATAATAATCATTTGATTTCACAAAGGGATGGTGAAGGATAAAAAACGTTCACATTGTGTTTTGGGTATAAGTACAAGTTCCCTAGCCATTTCGTATCACAAAATCAAATCTTTTCGAGCAACGTTCAATATTTGTTTCGAATACTTTAAGAGTAGTCGTTTTCTTTCACGAAATGATAAACTTTTTTTGAAAAAAACTTGCGAATAGTCAATTTATACCTCAACGTACGCCACAGTTACTACTAAAATATTCTGATTTGATATTGTTCATTGATATACATGATTTGATATTAGAATACATGCTTTTAATGGGATTTAGAAAATTTCCTTCTATACCATGATTTACTAACTTTTTCCATAGTCTCATGCGCCAGACTGAGTCAAAGTCTTCAGAAAAATCTATGAATAAGCAAAATATTTTTCTTTTTTAGTTAGCGTAATATTTCTATAAAAGAGTTTAAAGTGAAAATAAGGTCAGTTGTTGAGTAATGTTTCCTGAAGCCTGCTTGATTTTCATTTAGTAAATCATTTTCTTCTACAAAAGATTTTAAAAGCTCATTTAGAACTGAAGTGAAAAGCTTTCCGGTACAACTTAATAATGTAATAGGTCGATAGTTATTTGCTAATTTAGGGTCACCTTCTTATATAGCATATATACATAGCAAAAATACAAGGTTAGAACTACATGAAGGCAGTAAAGAAAAAAATATAAACATTGAAAAATACGACTCAGCAATAACAACAAAACATATCAGACGAAACGAAACGTTTTTGAAGATTATAAACTACAATAGTCATATTAATCATTCTTTTCACCCAAGCATCGATATTCATTTCCGTTCGCTTCCAACCCAAGGAAAAATTAACCCATTCCACAGTTCACAGAATCCACAGTTTTATCCAGTGCAGGAATAAGTTTGGGAAGGATTGAGTAGGTGATTGGTTTCCTAGAGTCTATGGTTGGGGCCAAATTTTGAGCACCTTTAAGCAACTTTTTTACAATAAAGTGTTGAGTAGGGTCGGGTTCATTATGTAGCTTATGAAAAAGCTAATTGCAGACATGTGAGATAAAATAGTTGATGGAGCTCTGTTACATTCAAAAAGATGAGATATAAAATGGCAAATTGTTAAATGTGAACAAGGAAAATGAAGTGTCAAGTTATTTGTCGTACAAAAAGCAATAAGCTGAGACCAAGTGCGCATGTATGATGACCGAGAAGACGGCGATAGTGCTGATGCGAGTAAGATCTGTCCCGTCGGATTTAGATGTAGATCAGTTCCTCGGGGATTGGAGTTTGTTGGGTGTTTAGCCAGGTAGCTTGTTTCTTGGCTTCCTGAAATTTGAAACGAGACAGATGGTCAGCCAATACATTTGTTTTTCCGGCAATATGTTTTGCACGAAAAAAAATATTGAATTGAAGAGCGCTGAGAACTAAACGGCGAATCAAGTGCATGATTGTTGTATCTTTGCTTGACTGCTTGTTAATGGCATCAACGACTGCTTTATTGTCAGATAGAAATAGAATTTTGTGGTTTTTAGCTCCACTGGCCGAAGGCCAGCGGGCTATTGTCATGGCGTTGTGTCCGTCGTGCGTGCGTCCGTCCGTCCGTTAACTTTTTCTTTAAACATCTTCTCCTCTTATACCAGTGGACCAATTTTGACCAAACTTGGCAGGAATGTTCCTTGGGTGACCCTTTTTAAAACTCGTTCGCGAATTTTTGATTCGTCAAAAAATGTGGGCGTGGCAGGGCGGGGCTTATCAGACTTAGAGAAATCATAAGAAAATTCTTTAAAAATCAACCATTGGGCCAATTTGAACCAAACCTGGCAGGAATGTGCCTTGTGTTATTCTTTTCAAAATTTGTTTACAAATTTTTACATTTGTCAAAAAATGTGGCTGTGGCAGGGAGAAAGGGGCTTATCAGACTTAAAGAAATCATAAGAAAATTCTTTAAAAATCAACCATTGGGCCAATTGAACCAAACTTTGCAGGAATGTGCCTTTAGAGTTCTATTTAAAATGAGTCATTCTCTTCCAAATTTGTTCACAAATTTTTATATTTGTCAAAAAAATGTGGCCGTTTAAAAATCAACCATAAGGCCAATTTGAACCAGACTTTGCAAGAATGTTCTTTGAGTCTCTCTTCAAAATTTATTCACAAATATCAAGATTTGGCTGCCGCTGTGTAAGGCTTACAAGAAATCATGGGATAATTCTTCCACTTTAACCAGTGGAGCGATTCAGGCCCTCCTGGGCCTCTTGTTTAACTTAGAGCCCCAGACTTCTAAGGCTAAAACGATTGGAAATAGTTCTTTAATTGCTATCTGATGGTTTTTGTGGCAGTCACGCCTTGAGCCGGCTAACCATTGAGAACCCAAGACGGCTGCGTAATCGATGGAACCAGATGCATCTGTATACAAGGAGATTTGTTTTGAGGATACCCATTTATCAGAGGCCGCGGCCATGGCGCAGTTGGTAGCGCATCTGCCTTTCATTCGAGAGGTCCCGGGTTCGATACCCGGCCGCGGCAAATACCCTTACTGACAAAAATGTCACCCATCAGTGGTTTGATATCGTGAACCTATGTGGGGGAGCAGCTGGGGGCTCGGTAAGGGTGTTGTGGTAGTACTGGTATGAGAAACGCCAGGAATCCATGGTTAGGTGCTCCAGCCGCCGCGATATGACCCTGGTAGTTAAAAACGGCGTAAAACCCCAATAAACTCAAACCCATTTATCAGAAAGAAAAATGGATTTTCCATTAAAATGTTCAATGAACATTGACTAAGCTTTGATATCAGCCCGAGCTTCGCAATTAAGGCGAAGAAAGTGATCTTTGTTAGTGAATTTGCAAGTGAGATCTATTAACCTACGAAGAAATGGTCGGCCTGGGGTAACCACATTACAAGCAAAGTTCAAATGACCAATAAGGGATTGTAGTTCTTTTAGCTTGATTTTTTGTTTATTCTTTGTACTTGAGAGAATCTGCTTAAGTTTGATCAATTTGTCGTGAGGGGGGCGGGCTTCCATACGTATATTGTCGACTTCTATTCCATAGATAGTCAATGCAGTAGTCGTCGGGTAAACTGTTTTAGCCTTCTTTATAGGAATGCCCAGTTTTTCGCACAAACATTCAAAGTTTTGAACATCCTCAAGACATTTTGTGGACTTCGGTAGACCTACGAAAAAGAAGTCATCAATCAAGTGAGACATGCCCGAGGCATTGTATTTATTGATCATAATCCATTGAAGAGCTGTGCTGAACTTTTCGAATATCTGACATGAACTACTTGCGCCTTGAGGTAAACATTTATCAAAGAACATCTTGCCAGTCCACGTAAAACCTAATAGGTGATAATCTAGAGGATGAATGGGAATATTACGAAAGCCGTCTTCTATGTCAAGCTTGACCATCAAGGCGCCATTTCCGAAACGTTTAATGAGTAATATTACTTCATCAATGGAGTCATAATGAACCGTGGAAAAAGATTTCGGAATTTGATCATTGACAGATTGACCAGCAGGGAAAGATAAATCATGAATAATACGGTATTCATTTGGAGTCTTTTTGGGTATAACCCCTAGAGGTGAGCAAATAAAGTTTGTAAACGGTCTGCACAAATAGGGATTAGAAATTCGACCTAGGGATAATTCTTTTTTAAGTTTTTGTGTTACAATATCAGTCCTTTCCCGTGCAGACGAGTGATTCTTCTCAAAAGATGAAGGGGGTCAGCAGTACACCCTAAGCTGAAACCATCTTGAAAACCAGTCACCAAGAAGTTCTTGTCTGTGTAGTTATAACATTCTAATTCATGTTCTAAAAGGTTATATTTAATTACGGTGGGAATGTGAATTGGATGTTGAGTTGTTTTGGTTTGTGTGCCGTCTGGGACATTTGACTTTAGGGTGGGGTTCCCGACATGATTGACAAATGTGTCTGTATGGGCAGGGGTTGCGTGAACATTTTGCTCCCTTGTTGTAGTTGAAGCAGAACTGAATTTTGTTTTGGACACGAAATGGCTGCTGCCTACTATTGGTTTGCTTTTGCATAAGCCAGGTCTTAACCATGAGTTCAAGTGGCCGTTGCCATGGCAATTGCAGCGACTCACGTAGGCGACGGAAGGCGTTGTCGTAGTAGCGCCACACATTGTCAGAAGATGTAGCCAAATCTCTTATGGTGTAAACTATATTTAATCAAATGAGGCGCGTCTTCTGGTTTCTTTTCAATATATATTGCCATGAAGATAGAAAAGGCTTGGGACTATTGAGTAAGTCAAAGAGCGGTTTGAGAAGATGATTGATTCGTGAGCTGGATTGAATTTTCATCCAGTTTCAAAGATATGTCAGAATCTTTATGCCCCGGTAAAAGAATTTTTAAATCCAAAAATTGATCGGACCAAATCTTTTGCTTAATTTTGAGCGATACATGAGCCCCCAGGGGAATCCCCTTAACTACCAATACCAGTATCGGCGTACTTGTTTGGTGTGCCATCGACTCACCTGCAAGCACAGATGCCATCATTCGGCCGATATCAATCAAATTGGGTTGTTGAAGTTCCTCGACTGTAATGACATCAGGTTGTGGCATCTGAAGATTGTTCGAGGCCGTATGTGTTGCGGATGTTGATGGCGTAGGAGTGGAAGACGGTGAGGTCGTGGAATTGTGTTCGTCGAATGTGGTGGTACTGGGTGCCGATGCCATTGTTTGTTTTCTGATGATTGCGTCCGCCAGCAGATCATAATTGATTGACAGTTCGTTTAAGTTCGTTGTTGTTTGCTGGCTGTCATGGGTGTCACCAGTGTTTTTGGGCTGCGTTTTACGCCTTTTAGTGGCAGGCGCCTTCTGGGAGCCAGGTTTTGGCTGTCTCTTAGGCATCTGCAAATATAAATATGAACAATTCTTTAAGTAAAACCAATAACTAGGCATTTAATGACTGAGAAAGCACAAGTACTGGTTTTTAAACTGCTTGTAAAATTGGCTATTTATGTGTATATGTATAAAGATAAACTGAAAAAACAGTTTATCAATCTGCAGCAAACCTAACCATGATTATAGAAAAGAAAATGGTTGTTGTCAAGGCAATTTCTAAGATAAAATGGTGGGAATGCATGAATGTTCAACATGTAGAACGTACATAAATAACTTAAAATAATCTAGGCTGAAATTCAGGCCCGTAGGAAGCAATTTCATATTGGGGGGCTAAAGCCCTTGTCCTGAATATTGGGGGGCTAATTTGGATTTTCCCCAAATTTTCAGTGTAAAATTAAGAAAATTCAGCATTTTTGGCCAATATTGGGGGGTGGCTTAGCCCCCCCCCCCCCTAGCACCCCCTATTCCTACGGGCCTGCTGAACAGTGACTGAGATGAGGAGAATTAATTAAATAATATGGTAGTTATCTTGCCAAACAGCATAGAAAGAAAATGATAAGAGCTAAATATCTCCGCTTGGAAAAAAGAGAAAGAAATCGTCACCATCAAATACAGAGAAGGCTTATCATTCCCCGAAGCAAAGAAAATAGTAGAAAACAGAATCAATCTTACAAGCTCTGATCCTCACGAACAGGAGATGGGTGTTCCCCAGGGCTGTATTCTTTCGGTTACACTTTTTAGTATTAAAATCAACAATATTATAAAAGCTACTTGTCCTGGTATTGAATATTTTCTTTACGTTGATGACTTCTGTATTTGTTACAGGTCAAAACATATGCATACTATTGAACGCCAGTTGCAACAGGTTTTAAACAACCTGAGTAAATGGTCCAATGAAAATGGCTTTAAATTTTCCAAAACCAAAACCAAATGTATGCATTTCTGTAAATCCAGAAAACTCCATCCCGATCCGGAACTTACTTTGGACGGGATAAGAATTGAAGTTGTCGCAGAATTTAAGTTTTTGGGTCTTTTATTTGATTCTAAATTATCGTTCATCCCTCACATTGAATATCTGAGCAATAAGTGTAAGAAAGCTCTGAATCTTTTACGTGTTGTCTCCAGCATGGATTGGGGCGCAGACAAAAAAGTTTTATTACGTCTTTATAGGTCTCTTGTTAGATCGAAATTGGATTATGGATGCGTTGTTTACGGCTCTGCCCGTCAATCTTACTTGCGCAAACTTGATTCAATACACAATCAAGGTTTACGTATTGCGTTGGGCGCATTTAAAACATCGCCAATTAATAGTCTTTATGCTGAAGCAAACGAACCATCTTTAAACTTACGTCGAAAGAAATTGTCTATGGATTACTATTTGAAATTGAAATCAAATCCAGATAATCCTACACATGATTCTGTTTTTGAACCTCTTTACGAAGAGGACTTCAAAAAGAAGGAATCAGAAATTCCACCCTTTAGTTTACGTTGTAAAGCTGACATAGAATCTCTAGATTTCGATCTAGATGATGTGGCCGAACATAAAGTTCCAGACGTTCCTTTGTGGTCGTCTAAATGTCCCACCTTTATTTATGATCTAGCCTCAACTAAAAAATCTGAAACTGATCAAGTAGTATTTAAAACTAAATTCCTTGAAATACAGGAAAAACACATTATGCACTTTCAAATTTATACAGACGGGTCTAAAAATGAAGAAAAAGTTGCTTCAGCTGCCATCTTGGATGGTTACAAATATCAGTATCGTCTGCCTGATAATTCATCCATTTTCTCTGCTGAGCTCAAGGCTATTGACCTTGCGCTTGAGCACATTATTGAAAATGGTTATTGGCGTTACATTATTTTCACTGACTCTTTATCTAGTATGCAAGCGCTGGAACACGAGAAAACGGACAACCCTATCATAGTAAAGCTTCTTGAAAAGCTGTCTCGTATCTATGCTGCTGATGAAGATACTGATATTGTCTTTTGCTGGCTTCCAAGCCATTGTGGTCTACGTGGCAACGAAGAGGCAGATAGGACTGCCAAGGACGCGTTGTCACTAGATGTTTTACCTTTTAAAGTTCCTTTTACTGATTTTAAACCCCTAATTAATACTTTTATTCACAATGTATGGCAGAACTGTTGGAGTGACCAGGCAAATCAACGAAATAAATTATTTTCGATTAAACCTTCACTTGGTGAATGGCTGCCAGGTCTTCGGTCTGATCGCCGCGAAGAATTAGTTTTGGCCAGATTGCGAATCGGTCATACTCATTTGACCCATTCGCACCTATTAAAGAACGAGGTAGAACCGCAGTGTATTCCTTGTAATGAGACACTTACTGTCCAACATCTACTCATTGATTGTGTAGATCTTGCCATCATAAGAAACAGGCACTTTAACGTTGATAATTTGAAATCGTTATTTGATACCGTGAGGCCTGAGTCGATTTTTAACTTTCTTAAAGAGTGTAATCTCTTTAGAAAGATTTAGCTCTTTTTATTATAGTCTGTGATATTTGATCTGTGATACTTTAGTTACGTTTAATATTCTATATTTATTTGTTCTGTGGATTTTCCGGTCGGGTGGACTCGGACATGGGTGTTCTCTGATCTGGGAGAAGCCCATGTCTATTCGTCCTCACATCGGATTATTCATGGTTCATGGTTGTTTTTGTCTAGTTTTAATATTATGTTATAATACTAGTATTGATCAATTTTATACAAGGTAACATTATCTATTCTTGAATTAGATATATAGTCACTATAATTTACCTTTCTGGATGTTTATGTAACAATATACATACCAGTAATTTTGTATACATCCAGGTATGTGTTGCTGTTGCGCCCAATATGACCTTAGTAGTCGACGGGCCTTAAAACACTATTCATTCATTCATTCCATGGTGATGCCAAAAGTAAATATGTTCATTTGAGGCACACAGTTCTTGTAAACGATTGTTCGATTGAACTACACGCATGTTGTAGTTTTCATCAGCTGATCTTGATCGTCGCCACAAAATTTGTCCCAAGATTACCTTCTTCACTTCTTGACTAATCAATAAAAAGTTCGCAAATGAAACTAGAACTGTCACAGGATGTGACTTGATACCCCCGCACAAGCTTTCATTACAAAAAGGGCAATAAGAGTATCTTTAGCTTGCTAGCACTTATGGCTTAGAAGATAATAAATTATTATGGTCTAGACAAAAATGAAAGGGTACAAACAACAAAGGGCAATAATTCTTAAAGTTGGCATGACCGAGTAACATTTCTTTTACATGACACTTCCTGACAATGAGATCTATAAGTGAACCAAGTTTGAAGTTGCTAACACAAATGGTTTAGAAGATATGTTCCGGACACGAATCCAAGAGTAAAAACAGCAAAGGACAACCACTCAAATGGTAGGCATGCCAGAGTAACGATTCTTGTACAAGACACTGTCCCGCAATAAGATGTGTAAGTGTACCAACTACCAAGTTTAAAATTGCTAGCAGTTATGGTTTAGAAGATATGGTCCAGACCAAAATGCAAGGGTACAAACAACAAAGGGTAATAACTCAAAAAGTGGGCATGACAAAGTAATGGTTATTGTACATGGCACATCCCCAGAATGAGATGTATAAGCGTACCAAGTTTGAAGTTGCTAGCACTTGTGGTTTAGAAGATATGGTCAAAACAAAATGTAAGGGTACAAACAACAAAGGGCAATAACTCAAAAAGTGGGCGTGGCTGAGTAACAGTTATTGTACATGACACTTCCCCACAATGAGATGTATAGAAGTACCAAGTTTGAAATTGCTAGCACTTATGGTTTAGAAGATATGGTCCGGACAAAAATACAATGGTACAAACAATAAAGGGCAACTCTAAAAGTGAGCGTGGCAGAGCAACGATCCTTACACAGGACACTTCGCCACAATGAGATCTATAAGTGTAGCAAGTTTTAAGTTGCTAGCACCTATGGTTTAGAAGATATGCTCTGGAGAAGTATTTTGTCCACAGACAGACATACATACAGACATACATACATACATACATACAGACAGACAGACAGGTTGATTCCAGCATACCCCCTAAAACATTCGTTTTGCGGGGGTATAATAAAACATTCGTTTTGCGGGGGTATAATAATAGAGTTTGCTATCCGATCTATTGATAATCCAATATCGCATAAATCAATACTGCCAGTTTCGATGTAAACAATGTCAATCTGTGTAGTAAATGTCCACAATTCACTTGAGTTTGCCAATCTAGAAATGCGTAAACCTCCTCTTCCACGAATGTTCACGAAGAAAGACGATGTGTTTAAACGTAAATTGTCACAATCCGTATGCACAAAGATAAAATCACGAAGTCTTCGAATGAATGAATGTCCGAGAAGAGCAATGTGTAGTAGCCTTCCAGTGTCTTTGTCTTCCATACCAGCCCGCAAGATGTGTAAACACAACAGAACGTAAACTAGGTCACTAGGAAATTCCTAGAATTGACCTGGCAGAGTACTCCATTCGATTAGCATGGGCTGCTCTGCCAGGTCATTTATCGTGAGGTATAATACACCATAAAAACAATACGTAAACGAAACCTTAACTTGTTCCACAGTAAATACAAGTCCAATATGACAAATTCGTAATAAAGTTATTTAAACAAACAGCGTTTAAGTATAAAATTCAAGAAAATTTGTTCCCACAAAATATTCACGATTAGGTTTCGACAAAGAAGATGCTAGAATGATTTTGATTGGCTTAATCGGGATGGTGCTATTCATTCATTGGTCAGAACCTTTACACACCCTTTATATCAACAATTCGATCACCAGCACTAAGTGTATTTGCAACACTATAAATCAACAAAACTATCCAAGAATTTGCTTGCAGATAAAAACATTTATTTTTCAATAAATTCCCTATTTGTAATAGAACCTAGCAATTTGTAATAAACCCTAGCATACATTTGTCACTTTCATTTTTGGCCAATATATTTATATTTCTGTTTGTAATGAATTGAATTAGCCTGTAAAACTGTATATATATTCATGAATTTATGTATGAATATAGGCTTACATACAGATTTGTATTGACTTTCAGAGTAGCAGCGATATTTCCGTTACAACAGTGTCAGACAATGGTGATACTGTTCGACCCAGAGGCCGTGGACGTCCAAGAAGAAGTGCTGTTGGTGGACGTGGCGGTACGGGAAGGGGTCGAGGAGGGGGAACAACCAGATCAAGTCCAGTGAATGTTCCTACATTGGAAGAAAGGAAAGTCATTAAAAGTAAGATACATACTGATTAATTTCGCCAGCCTTTAGTCAAATCTAATTTACCCAATGATGATTGAATGGTGTTTAATGCCTTTGAAACTGTAATGGTCATATCGCGGCTGCTGGAACACCTAACCATTGATTTCTGTCATTTCCATCACCAGCACACTACTAGCACAGTAACCACACTATCCATTCAGAGCCTCCAGCTGCTTACTCACATAGGCTAACAATTATCAAACCCATTGGTAAGACACAAATGTCTGAAAGAAAATTCACTGAGGCCGCAAATTCCAATGGATGTTTGAATTACAGTTTACAGTTACAAATGCATGACATCCAATATTGACCATAGCAGTTGTCCTCAATATTTATTTATTTTGTTGCATCTGTCAGAGAGAATCTTAAACCATTCTTTTCTCTTAACAAAAACAGCCCTTAAGAAATGCCATGATACTGCAGTTGGATGCGATGATATCCACTACCAGTTCTTGAAGCATTTACCACACGAATCCCTCCAATGTTTACTCGATATCTTTAACAGTGTTTGGAAAACGGGAATACTTCCAGCCTCGTGGCGGGAAGCTATTGTCATTCCAGTACCCAAACCTGGCAAAGATTCAGATAATCCTTCAAATTACCGGCCTATAGCCTTAACAAGTTGTGTTTGTAAAACCATGGAAAGAATGGTCAATGACCGTCTTGTATGGTTTCTTGGGAAAAACAAACTTATTACGTCGGCCAAAAGTGGCTTTCGTAAGCAAAGAAGCACCCTCGATCATTTAGTTCGCTTCGAGACTTTTATACGAGAAGCTTTTATCAAGAAAGAACACGTTGTTTCAGTCTTTTTTGATTTAGAGAGTGCATATGATACCACATGGAAGTATGGAATCATGAATGACCTCCATGATTTCGGTATACGAGGTCGCCTTGCTTATTTCATTTCTGCATTTTTGGATGAACGGCAATTTAGAGTCAGGGTTGGAGATACGCTCTCTGATCCTCATGAACAGGAGATGGGTGTCCCCCAGGGCTCCATTCTTTCGGTTACACTTTTCAGTGTTAAAATCAACAATATTATAAAGGCTACTTGCCCTGGTATTGAATATTTTCTTTACGTTGATGACTTTTGTATTTGTTATCGTTCGAAACACATGCATACTATCGAACGACAGTTACAACAGGTTTTAAACAACCTTAATAAATGATCGAATGAAAATGGTTTTAAATTTTCTAAAACCAAGACAAAATGTATGCATTTTTGTAAATCGAGAAAACTCCATCCCGATCCAGAACTCACTTTGGACGGGATCCGAATCGAAGTTGTCCCAGAATTTAAGTTTCTAGGTCTTTTATTTGACTCTAAATTATCGTTCATCCCGCACATTGAATATCTGAGCAATAAATGTAAGAAAGCTCTAAATCTTTTACGTGTCGTCTCCAGTATGGACTGGGGAGCAGACAAAAAAGTTTTATTACGCCTTTATAGATCTCTTGATGCGTTGTTTACGGCTCTGCCCGTCAATCCTACTTGCGCAAACTTGATTCAATACACAATCAAGGTTTACGTATTGCGTTGGGCGCATTTAAAACATCGCCAATTAATAGTCTCTATGCTGAAGCAAACGAACCATCTTTAAACTTACGTCGAAAGAAATTGTCTATGGATTACTATTTGAAATTGAAATCAAATCCAGATAATCCTACACATGATTCTGTTTTTGAACCTCTTTACGAAGAGGACTTCAAAAAGAAGGAATCAGAAATTCCACCCTTTAGTTTACGTTGTAAAGCTGACATAGAATCTCTAGATTTCGATCTAGATGATGTGGCCGAACATAAAGTTCCAGACATTCCTTTGTGGTCGTCTAAAAGTCCCACCTTTATTTATGATCTAGCTTCAACAAAAAAATCTGAAACTGATCAAGTTGTATTTAAAACTAAATTCCTTGAAATACAGGAAAAACACATTATGCACTTTCAAATTTATACAGACGGGTCTAAGAATGAAGAAAAAGTTGCTTCAGCTGCCATCTTGGATGGTTACAAATATCAGTATCGTCTGCCTGATAACTCATCCATTTTCTCTGCCGAGCTCAAGGCTATTGACCTTGCTCTTGAGCACATTATTGAAAATGGTTATTGGCGTTACATTATTTTCACTGACTCTTTATCTGGTATGCAAGCGCTGGAACACGAGAAAACGGACAACCCTATCATAGTTAAACTTCTTGAAAAGCTGTCTCGTATCTATGCTGCTGATGAAGATACTGATATCGTCTTTTGCTGGCTTCCAAGCCATTGTGGTCTACGTGGCAACGAAGAGGCAGATAGGGCTGCCAAGGACGCGTTGTCACTAGATGTTTTACCTTTTAAAGTTCCTTTTACTGATTTTAAACCTCTAATTAATACTTTTATCCACAATGTATGGCAGAACTGTTGGAGTGACCAAGCCAATCAGCGAAATAAATTATTTTCGATTAAACCTTCACTTGGTGAATGGCTGCCAGGTCTTCGGTCTGACCGCCGCGAAGAGTTAGTTTTGGCCAGATTGCGAATCGGTCATACTCATTTGACCCATTCGCACCTATTAAAGAACGAGGTAGAACCTTGTATTCCTTGTAATGAGACACTTACTGTCCAACATCTACTCATTAATTGTGTAGATCTTGCCATCATAAGAAACAGGCACTTTAACGTTGATAATTTGAAATCGTTATTCGATACTGTGAGGCCTGAGTCGATTTTTAACTTTCTTAAAGAGTGTAATCTCTTTAGAAAGATTTAGCTCTTTTTATTATAGTCTGTGATATTTTATCTGTGATACTTTAGTTACGTTTAATATTTTATATTTATTTGTTCTGTGGATTTTCCGGTCGAGTGGACTCGGACATGGGTGTTCTCTGATCTGGGAGGAGCCCATGTCTATTCGTCCTCACATCGGATTATTCATGGTTCATGGTTGTTTTTGTCTAGTTTTAATATTGTGTTATAATACTAGTATTGATTAATTTTATACAAGGTAACATTATCTATTGTTGAATTAGATATATAGTCACTATAATTTACCTTTCTGGATGTTTATGTAACTATATACATATCAGTAATTTTTAATACATCCAGGTATGTGTTGCTATTGCGCCCAATATGACCTTAGTAGTCGACGGGCCTTAAAACACTATTCATTCATTCATTCTCTTAACAAAACAACATCTCTGACAGCTATTGACTTTTCTCATTAACTCGTTAAAACATTTGACTCCATTCAAGAAAAGAACATTTTTGGGGAAATTATCGTCTGCAACCTCTTTGAATCAGTTAGTTGCCGTCTGGTAATGAGTTAAAAAGTTTTTACGACACAATAACTTTTATTCTTCTACTTTTTAAATCAATGTTATGTAATTCCATTTACATTTTTTTTAAAAAAAATCTCGTTTCAGATGTCCTCAATTTGGAAACCGGACGCCCTAAAAAAACGGTCTCCGACCTAGAGGCCTTAATAAAGCAAAAGCTGAGAGACACCAAAGATGAATTACAAAAGCTGCTATAATTTTGCTGTGCTTAACCCTTTCCCGAACGAGACCTTCTTTTGACGTTCCTACTTGACAAAAATAAAACATAACAAGGAACTGCTGCTAATCAACAGTTTTTCCCTTTGTCTCAATATTTTCCGTTCTGTAATATACATAAAAGTGGAGTCTAAAACAGCTTTTGAGTTAGATTACTCTAAATTATGCCGTTTGGGAAAGGATTAATGTGATTTCTTTGGAAATTCAGCTCATGTAATCAATGATTACATAAATGTGTTACGGGTAAAAAGGATTTATTTACTTTTTGTTATACAAGGATAACGATTATACTAATGGGTAAGTCACGATCTTTTCTTTAGTCCCTCAACTATATAGGTGCAATATACAGGTGCAAGTGTGGACACAACAAGTCTAACGGAAATCCGGTAAACCCAACATATGTATGCCCAGCAAGTACTTACAATGGTAAAAAAGCAAAGTTAAACACGAAAATAACTGTTGAAGCCACACTGGAGGAAACCTCAAAAAGAATCTCAATTCCAGAAGAAGTTATTACTACATTTCGCGGAATACTCCAAAAGTTTTTAACCCATTACCATACATTGACTCTTTTTGACTCCCGACAAAATAATGGCGATGGAAAACATTGTGGAAAATGAAGAAATTGCTTGTGACAAGCTTAAAAAGTTCGTGATATTTTTTTTCTTTAAATTTAAGGGGAGTAATCCTGATTTGTAACCACTATTAGTTTTACATTGTTTAAACAAGAGTGTTGTGGAAGGGATCGTTGTGTGTTACCAGACGCTTTTGGTGACCTATTTAGTGAAGTAAATTTTAAGAAGAACGGTTACAGTACTAGCCCCAAGAATATCGGGCGTGTGGTGTATGTACACCGCGTCAGGCTAGTATTGTCTAGCAAGATTAACCCAGGACATCTGCATATATGTAATAACCCCACGTCGGCAATGTTTTGTTAAGACGTAAAATTCAGGTCAGCAGATTAATAACTTATAGTATAGTGACAGAGCATTCCATTCGATTAGCATGGGCTGCTCTGTCAGGTCATTTATCGTGAGGTATAATATAAGTGCTGCAAGCGTTAATTTAAAGATCAACATATAGCTGCCAGTAATAATCGTTAGGGGAGTCAGGCAGTATATTATATATACTAAGCACAACAATATAGGGATAATGAAACTTAATGATAAATAGAAATTTAAATCTTAAGGTTATATTTGAAGCTGTTATACCTTTTTTGATAAAACTATTACTACTTTTGCTTTTAGTGAAAATATTGTGCAGTCACAGGTCGTTGATTTCATAACATAGACATATAAGTACTCTAAAGAGGGGCCAGCATTCAGAAATCACTAATGGGCCCGTTTTGTGCATACACATGCGATTTCCGCATTTCTTGATGAAAAGTGAACAGTACATATTCGCAAACAAATCCTTAGCTGTGAAAAGATGGTTCAACGTTGTCGTCTAACCGACCGCCAACACTGGGAGATGTAGGAAAGCTCGAGCTTGCTGTTCACCAAACTAATGGTATATTGAAGATTGCTGTGTCACAAAGCGTATAATTGTGGGGTTGCATTGACTAAGCAACCGATCGGCGCGTTATTCCGTTCTTTCGCAATCTTAAAGGTTTTAAGTTCTTTGATTGAAAATGACCGGCATCAACAGACTGGGATCTTTCATGACCACTTTAAACATGCATGCATCCAAATATCGGTATAGGGATAATCTCAAGAAACACAGATTTGGACCCTACAAGTCGTATACGCAGTATTGACACTATTATGCGATTTTAGAAACAGACGGTTCTGCTACATATGCCTGAGGATTAACCAGTCTATAACAGTTTGACAGAAAACCTTTTGATTTTTTGTTCTTTAAGATGTTAAGGAACAAGTTTATTGAAGAAATTTCGAGGTAAAACATTAAACCAATTCCGATATCCCTATATTGTTGTGCTAATTATATATCAACACCGATATTATGACCATATAGGTAAATATAGTGACGAATTTATGGTTCACAGTGAAATCGGCCTGTCGAACTCGACATGGTGAACTCGGCCTTATTATAAGATATGTAGTAATATAAATAGTGGAAAAAAGAAAATTATTGTGATGCCTTCGATTTTTTAGAGTATGTTACTAAAAATAACACATTCTAAACGTTTGAGCGGCGTTTTAAGACTCCAAGGACGACTTTCGGAGGCTGTTGTGTGCGGGGGGGGGGGGGTCTTAGATGAAATAACCCTATTACTTATTCTGTGGTTTGTTATCAGCAACCGCGTTTTATTTATTATTTTTTAGTATCATTAAAGGTCCGGTTTTTAATAACAGCAATAATACTGGACATTTTGATAATTTGTAATTATATAAATAATGAAAAAGATGCAACGAATTGGATAGAATCGATCTATGTTTAATATGTATAATGCATATCTAATTCTTAAGAAAACACTGAAAAAATTGTGACAAGCAATTTGTTCATTTTCCACAATGTTTTCTGCCAGAAAATATCCAAAAATTCAAATTTCATTTACCTTAATTGTCGTCTGCAACATCGTTGAATTTGGCAGTCTAAAATTTTGCGGTTTGGTAATGAACAATTGAAATGATACACGCATTTCCTCTGTCTGAATTAGACGAAAGTAACATTATGTACTCATGAAGTGTAGACCTAACACTTTCAACAATAATATTCAACTAAAAAGAGCATAATGCAAAAGTTTTACGAGGCATGAACTGTTTAACGCTTCCACAAACAAGACCTGGTTTTGACGTCCCTAATAATAAAGGCTTAGGAAAACATTGAGACAAAGGAAGAAAATGCTGATGATCAGCATTTTCTCCTTTTGCCTCAATATTTCATCAGCATTTTCTTCTGTTGTCTTAATGTTTTCCATGCTATTTTCACACATAACTAATCGTTATAACCTAAGATTTTGCTGTTTGGGAAATGGTTAAGATGTAATGTATAATAGTCATTGATCACTGAATACTTAAACTTCTACATTGTACTTAAGTATCTATGCCATGTACAGTAAAGCATTGTCGTAAACCTAGGTCTCCATGGACATATATTCGGAAAAGGTTTTGCCCCCTTTCCGAACTCCACAAAAGATCAAGGTTACGTGGTTCGTATAAGGGGATCAAGTGCAATAGCGATATATAGATTCAACGTCAGGATGACACCACCGACTTTTCAAGGCGCAAATTTATATAGGCAAGCCGGAGCCTACGGTTGGGTTAAAGAATGAATACAGATTCTCTAAAACTAAATAAATGTAACCTAGACTAAAACATAATGAGCATCAACATCAAATGCTATAGTTCTTAGGAAGTTCTAAGTTAAGCATTTATATCAAGTCAGATAACCATCAGCAATACAACAAAATGCTTAATCAAATAAATTCAACTAAGATGCTCTTCGAGTGGCTCTGCAAGGAATGATTGGGCACTGTTCATAAAAGTAATAAGAATAAACAACCAATGCAATTATTACAAGATTGATACAAAATGTGCTCAGGCTTAATAAAACATTAATAATCCAGGCAATTAAGATCAATGTCAACATTGTGTCTAAAAAATCAGACATCACAATAGTTAATGCTAAAATATTGCCAAAAACTAAGTTGCTCAAAATTATGAAAGTAATGATTTAGTACAAAGATTTCCTAAGTCTGAAAATATAAATACACAATAATTAATTAATTAGATTAATTTCTTACTACAGATTTCCTTTCTAAGTATCCAAATCACAGAGTTACAGAGTGAAGATTTTACCTATAAACTAATAAGCAAAAACATGAACATTTACTATACAAAAATAGTCGTTGTTGTCGTTTATCGTTGATTGGAATGTAGGACATCAGGAATGTAGGACATCAGGTTGGTAGGAATGAAGGAAATCATGTTCACAGGAATGTAGAACTTAACAAAGTTTATTGGAATGTAAAAGAGTTCATTATTCTGGATTTACGCGTGAAATTGAAGAAATCATTACTCAGAAATGTTCTTGGTCCGCGAAGCAGTTGGGCAATGGTGGGTGGCCTAATTGAACACTAAAAGTTATTCGTATTGGCAGCATTCATGGAAATATTCTAATTCTTCGTGTTGGATGTTATACGATAAATCGAAAGTCTCTTCCACAAATTTTTAGCTCACCTGAGCACGAAGTGCTCGGTGAGCTATTGTGGTCACTCACCGTCCGTCGTCCGTCTGTCCGTCTGTCCGTTCACAATTTCTTCAAACATCTTCTTCTCCGAAACCAACCGGCCAATTTTGACCAAACTTTGCAGGAATGTTCCTTGAGTGACCCTTCTCAAAACTTGTTCGCGGATTTTTGATTCGTCAAAAAATGTGGGCGTGGCAGGGCGGGGCTTATCGGACTTAAGAAATCCTAAGAAAATTCTTTAAAAATCAACCATTAGGCCAATTTGATCCAAACTTGGCAGAATTGTTCCTTGAGTGACCCTTCTTAAAACTTGTTCGCAGATTTTTGATTCGTCAAAAAACGTGGCCGTGGCAGGGAGAAAGGGGCTTATCAGACTTGGAGAAATCATAAGAAAATTCTTTACAAATCAACCATTGGGCCAATTTGAACCAAACTTGGCAGAATTGTTCCTTGAGTGACCCTTCTCAAAACTTGTTCGCAGATTTTTGATTCGTCAAAAAACTTGGCCGTGGCAGGGAGAAAGGGGCTTATCAGACTTGGAGAAATCATAAGAAAATTTTTTAAAAATCAACCATTGGGCCAATTTGAGCCAAACTTGGCAGAATTTTTCCTTGAGTGACCCTTCTCAAAACTTGTTTGCAGATTTTTGATTCGTCAAAAAATGTGGCCGTGGCAGGGAGAAAGGGGCTTATCAGACTTCGATAAATCATAAGAAAATTCTTTAAAAATCAACCATTGGGCCAATTTGAACCAAACTTGGCAGAATTGTTCCTTGAGTGACCCTTCTCAAAACTAGTTTGCAGATTTTTGATTCGTCAAAAAACGTGGCCGTGGCAGGGAGAAAGGGGCTTATCAGACTTCGATAAATCATAAGAAAATTCTTTAAAAATCAACCATTGGGCCAATTTGAACCAGACTTTGTAGGGATGTGCCTTAAGCCTTTCTTTTTAAAATTTGTTCACAAATATTTTCATTTGTAAAAAGTTGTGGCCGTGGCAGGGAGAAAGGGGCTTATCAGACTTAAAGAAATCATAGGAAAATTCTTTAAAAATTAATCATTGGGCCAATTTGAAGCAGACTTTGCAGGAATGTTCTTTGAGTCTCTCTTTTCAAAATTGATTCACAAATTTTTACATTTGTCAAAAAATGAGGGCGTGGCAGGGAGGAAGGGGCTTTTCGGCCATAAAGAAATCCTAAGAAAATTCTTTAAAAATCAACCAATGGGCCAATTTGAACCAAACTTTGCAGAAGTGTTTCTTGAGTGACACTTTTCAACATTTGTTCATAAATTAATAGTTTCCTAAAAAATGTGGATGTGGCAGGGCGGGGCTTATCTAACCAAGAGAAATTGTTAAAAAATTCTTCATAAATCTTCTTCTCCTTAACCATTGGGCCAATTAGAACCAAATTTGGCAGGAATGTTCCTTAGGTGACCCTTCTTAAGATTTGTTCGCGGATTTTTTATTCATCCAAAATTGTGGGCATGGCAGGTCAGCACTTATCAGACTTGAAGAAATCATAAGAAAATTCTTTAAAAATCAATCATGGGCCCAATTTGAACCAAACTTGGCAGAAATGTTCCTGTGGTGACTCTTTAAAAAAAATGTGAATTTTTGTTTCGTCTGAAAAAGTGGGTGTGGCAGGGCGTGACTTATTGGACTTAGAAAAATTCTAGGAAAATTCTTTAAAAATCAACCATTGGCCCAATTTGAACTACACTTGGCAGAAATGTTCCTTGGGTGACTCTTTGTCTTAAACTTCTTTCAGGTGAGCGATATAGGGCCATTCTGGCCCTCTTGTCGTTTGTTAGTATGTCGGATCATCAGCCGGAATACAGAAAGGCGGTTCGAGAGTCCAAGATTTAAGGTTACACAATCACTTCTGGCTATATGGCGTTCAGTTTCATTTTGATTTGGAAATACATGTTTACAGTCCACACATGAAAAAGGGTTATAGCGATTGTTAAGATGGCACCTAGTCACATGTCTCCATGTCGCGCGAAAGCTGTGGCTGTATCCGCACATTTACAGAAATACTGGCCCACCATTGCCACTGCAAAAAAGGAAAATTCACTCATTAATTAATTTACATATATGCAAGAGGAGTGAAGAGTTCCGGAAATATTTCAATGATTTGTCGCAACTTCTTATCCATAATTTTTTCGTAGACTTGGATCAGAAAGCACATAACGTTGGTACGGCACCATAGATCATCCACCATCATGTAATTGCCAGAATCCCAGCACATCCTCGCTCTTCTAACCGTATATCCAAGTTTTCTCTGTAGGAATTTCATTTGCACGTCGTACTCTATGGCCACTCGAAAAAGGGCCATGGCTGCGGGTAGGTTGGTCAAGTCGAGGTAGTCGGTGTTGTAGCGTTCTATTTATGTTGGTAAAAAAGTAAAAATTATGCTGTTGTCATTGTATTGGAACAAATACTGGTAAAATGTGTACTTATTTTAGGCTTTTCATCACCCTCTTGCCTAGCGCGGAACTGTCTCCATCTCTCAGGGCCTCAGTCGGTCGTGGTGAGCCACAACGGTTTTGCTCTTACCCTGCAAAAGGAAGACAAAACCTTGATTACTATGCACGGTCCATCCCAGTATTTGCCCAACTTCTTCAAGTGCGCCAAAGGAACCCATATCCATTCGTGCTCACGTCGGATTATTCGACAAGGTGCATTGTATTTTTTGATATGATTTTCCTGTCGGGTGGACTCTGACATGGGTTTTCTCTGATCTGGGAGAAGCCCATGTCCTTTCGTGCTCACGTCGGATTATTCATGATGTATGGTTATTTTATCCTCTATATGATATTTATATTTGGTTAATTTCAGTTTGTTTAATTTATTTAGATGATCTGTGGATATTCCGGTCGGGTGGACTCGGACATCGGTATCCTCTGATCTGGGGGGAGCCCATGTCCTTTCGTGCTCACGTCGGATTATTCATGGGGTGTTGTTATTTTGCTTAGATTTTTATCTGTTGTAAAGAATATCGCATTTTTATCACATCCCCTCTAGATGTTTATGTAACTAATACATATCCTAATACATCTTGTAGTGAAGTAACGTGAGTGCGCCCAATATGACCTTAGTTGTCGACGGGCCTTAAGACTCCATTCATTCAGGTGCGCCAACTTCCTGTAAACGAGATCGCCTATCTTATACCTATTTTCGATAATACTGGTATCGTAGTCCCTCTTCTGCCTACAGCTAGCTGCTTTTAGTTGGTGTCTGGCCTGTTGGTAGCAATCTGATGGCGCAGGTTGTCTGCATAGTTAGGGCTGTATCCGGTCGACGGCTGAGGAGTGCTCCGATAAGCTGCCAACAAGAAGCCGAGGAAATCATACCAATTATTTGAATTTCTGTTGACAAACTTCCGTAGCATCTTCTCAAGTGTCACATTGAATCTCTCAATCAATCCGTTGGAGGAGGGGCGATATGGGGTCTTTCGTGTCATCTTTTCTCTTTGGCATCCATGTTTTATCTCTTACATCATCATCAAAATCTTCGTCTTCCGAGCTCTTGTGGGGGGGGGGGTTGATCATCCAATCTTAACACATTTACTTCTTGGTCTCTGTGCACTTTTTGAAATGCGAGTTTCAGAATCATTTTTCAACGCGAAGCCATGATTTCAGTTACATGTGTATGTCAGGAAAGTTTGCTAAATATTCGAGTGCTGAATACAAATAGCTTTAAGAAGTGTCGTCGGTGTCATAAGGTCCAGGAAAAAACCAACCGCAGTCATAACTCCATCCATGGTTAGGTGCTCCAGCCGCCGCGATATGACTTAGTAGTACAGATTTTAGAAATTCTGTAACCCTATCAAATTACAGAATTTAAAGAAAATCTATTCTTTGAGCAATTTTGAGCCCTAGTTGCAACCCACCCTTCATGAAAAAATATTGTGAAATGTCACTTTAATCAACATGTTGATTCTTGTTTGCATCTTTTCTCGTGGGATCGAAGGCTCTGTGTGTAAGAGAAAAGTTTAATGCAGCTGTGACATTTCTGCTTTTTCTTTTCCATGTTTACTTCTTTGGTCACTTGAACAACTGTAACTGTTCTCACAGTCTCCACTACTTGAAAGGTTTCGTATTCTCATGACACTAAATTATGTCTCTGAAGACTTTGTTTTGTTGCAAAACTTTTCCCACATTTGGTACAGAGATGTCGAACATCATCGGGTTCTTCAAGAGGCTCAATAGTAGTTTCAGGTTCCATTTGTTCAGTTTATGACTGTGAATAAAAAAGCAATTTCTACTCTATTATTCGAATTAACTCGAGTAAATTCAACTCACTTATGGGTTACTTAAACACTTCCCAAACAAGACCTTTTCCCATGTGCCTACCATATAAAATATATTGAAAAAAAACTTTGTGACAAAAGAACAAAAAAGCTGAACTAGAAAGACCTTAAGGTCTTGAGTCGCTCCACAGGCCTGAATTTCTTGTGGTTTACTAAAAAAAAATGACAAATTTATCTAAATCTTCTCATCTTCACCCGCTTTGTTATAAAGACGGCTTGCATTGGTTCGACCCCCTAAAAACTATCCCTTGGATCCAGCCTCTCCGTTATGTCCAACTCTGAGATCCGGATTTTCATCAAGTTGCTTTTTAAAATCATGATCCCAAATACAAATATAGTTGATAGTCAGCCTTTCTCGAAGGCAAGTACCCATCTTCGCAAACGCTTTTTTCATCTTGAGAACACTCAAAATCAAAAAAGATTAATTTTGGTATGTGTTCTTCTTTACCGGGTAAAGGGGCGGAGGTGGTGCAGTGGTAACGCGCTGGACTTGTAACACAGGGGTCACTGGTTCGATACCCCGCTTTTCTAGTTTTTCGGAGAGAACCAATTACAGGGTGATAGGTCTCAAATAACATTGATGATCATCAAATACAAATTGATTACAAGATTCACGTCCCTTTTTTGTAACAGGTGGTTTCTTTTGCTCGATTTAACAATCCGCTGATCTCCACGTCATATTGCAGTCGCTGCAACGCACAGATTCTTTCATTGAGTCCCTTTTGCACACAATACATTATATTTCGCACGAGTGTTTTTTTTTTTCTCATTGTAATGTTTAAGACATTTTTGACAAATGTATATAGAGCTGAAAACCCGAGTTATACTGCTTATAGCATGGAAGTACTCGTCACCAACAAGATATATGTAAATGCACGGTCTTTCTTCAGAAGCATCGCTTGTGACGAATTTGTTCCCTAGACGGCACCCCCAGCTGTGGAGGGGGATTAGAAATATCCCGGCTGCCGTGTCCTGTAGCAAATGGTAAGACCCCAAGCAAAGGACAGTGTGTCTGTAACGGACCCGCTTGTTGGCCGTGAGTGGATACTCGTAAGCCGGAAAAGGGGATCCTGGTCAGTTGAGGGAAGCTCAGGGCTCTCCAGCTTCCCAACACGCTGGCTTTGGCCTCGGCTTCGGTGTAAACGGGAGCTTAGATGGACCCGGTCTAGGCAATCGGCTGGTCGCTTTAGACGAAAACTTTTTATTTGAACCTATGTGCTATCTCGCTCTTTGTCTCGAAACTGTTCACGTCATACAATTTCTTGTGTCACTTGTGATGTTATGATACACTGCCTTGGTTTGTTTTCGTCTATATAAGCTCATGGGTTAATTGAGTTGATTGAATGCCTTGATCGGCGCTGAAATGCATGACTGGCCTTTGTTTTGAAGTCTTCTCATGTATGTCTTTGCCGCGCTTGTTTGTTTGGTCGGCTTGAGTATACCATCTGGGTATCCCTGGCATGGGGAGCCGGAGATCCGCTCCATTTCCATGTCCCCTTGTTGGACTCCGTGGTGGGTTGGGGAACCCAGATGATGAATGCCAAATTTCAACTATGGATTCTAAAACTTTAAAAAGGACGCGTTTTGATATCGACAATGAAACGGATAATCGACCATGCAACATGAATTTTCCAAGGTTCCTTCTCATCGAATCAGTGAATGAAAGCAGATCTATAGCAACACTTTCGCCTTTTGTTATCCATAAGTGCATTGTGTCCTACGCGGGTGAGCCTAAAACTGTAAAGAAGCTCAAGTCTGGTGCCATTCTGGTGGAAGTTGACAAAAAGTCACATTCTGACAACTTATTGAGACTCAAGAAATTTTATGATATTCCAGCTAAATGTACTGAGCACGCAACTTTGAATACGTCTAAAGGCCTCATTCGCTGCCCTGATCTTCAGGGGGTGTCTGAGGAAGAGATTGTTGCGGAGCTGGAGTCCCAGAATGTGACTGCAGCCAGGAGGATAATGATTTATAAAAACGGACAAAGAAAACCCACTAATACAATTGTATTAACCTTTAACACAGCAATTCTCCCAAAATCATTGAGAATCGGTTATTTGAAGGTGAATGTAGACCTTTACATTCCTAACCCGCTCCAATGTTACCGATGTTTTAAATTTGGTCATCATGAGAGGAGATGTAGTGAAGAGCAGCTCTGTCGTTGTTGTGGGGCTTCAGCCGAGTCCCATGACGTCGACGAGTGCCAAAACCCTACAAAGTGTGTCAACTGTGGCGGTTCCCACATGTCAACCTCTCGTGCTTGTTCGCATTGGAAGCGGGAAAAGGAGATCGTTACCGTAAAGTGTAAGGAAGGTCTTTCCTTTTTCGAAGCCAAAAAGATCGTAGAAAGTCGATCCCAACTTGCTTCGTACGCTCAGGCATCAAAACCTCATTCACCTACAAATAAAGGCGAAAGTGGCTGCGAGAATTGCAAAGGGCTTCTTAGGAAATTACTGATTTTATTTCCTGAGAAGAAAGACGAGATCTCGAAGCTATTTTCCACACCAAGTCCTGTAGTACCGTCTTCTCTTCCAAATACAGATTTACCGAAGTCTCAGGAACCTGAAAAACAAACTATCAAAGTACCAGCCACATCACCTGTTGCAGAGGGTTCAAACTCCGAATCCAGATCAGTCCGTAAACCCACTCAAAGTCAAGATAACACTAATGTTAGCACTGAAAACCGAAAGGTTAAACCTTCAAAACCGGTGGTCTCTGACCGCCAACCAAAGGGATCCCAGGATCCCATCCAACAATACAATCGGTATCATAGTCTTGAAGAAGACATGATTACCGAAGACCTCGCAGATTCCAAAAAGAATAAGCAAGGTAGCAGCATAATAAAACTAAACAAAAGATGAGTAATTTCAAACTTCCAATAATCTGTGGTATAATTTTAATCCTAATATCTCTCATGGCGAATACTATTATTCAATGGAATTGTCGAAGTATTAAATCAAATTTTGAAGAACTTAGTCTTTTAGTCTCTAAAGAAAAACCAGTAGCAGTTTGTTTACAAGAAACCTTCCTTAAAGATACAGACAAGTTTACCTTTAAATATCATTCTTGTTATTTTAAAAACTTTACGGGAAGTGAAAGAGCATCAGGAGGTGTAGGTATCATTGTGAATAACAATGTTCCACATCGCCCTGTGCAACTTGACACTACTTTACAGGCAGTTGCCGTAAGTCTTTCTCTCAACAAAACAGTAACCCTTTGTTCTATTTATCTTCCTCCTAGTTCTCCTGTTGACAGCAGGAAACTAGATCGTCTTGTTGAGCAGTTACCCAAACCTTTTATTTTAATGGGCGATTTTAACTCACATCATACGATGTGGGGATGTTCAAACATAGACAACAAGGGGCATATTGTTGAAGACTTTATTTCAAGGCACGATCTTTCTCTTTTAAATGATAAGTCATCTACTTATCTACATCCTGCTACTGGTTCATATTCATCATTAGACTTGACAGTTTGCAGTCCTCAAATTTTTCCAGATTTTAACTGGAAAGTTGATGACGACCTGCATGGCAGTGACCATTTTCCGATTCTTATTTCGGAAATTGGGCCATCTGTACAGGAGCGACCACAACGGTGGAAACTCCATAAAGCAAACTGGGGCATGTTCAAAACTGTATGTGAACAGTCCATTACACTTCAAGCTTTTGAAGATTGTGAGAATCCTGCAGAATTATTTACTTCTTTATTATATGCATCTGCAGAAAAGGCAATTCCAAGAACATCAAAAAATCCTAAAAATCCAAATAAGCCGTGGTTTAATGATGATTGCAAGAAGGCTGTTGCAAAGCAAAAGTCGGTTCTTAGAGAGTTTGATCTAAGGCCGACTAAGGAAAATCTTATAAAGTTTAAAGTTGCACGTGCGAGAGCACGGCGCACTATTAAACGCAGTAAACGTACGTCTTGGAGACAGTATGTATCTAGATTAAATTCTAGATCGTCTGTCAAAAAGACTTGGGATATGGTGCGGAAAATTAGTGGCAAGAACTCCTCGCTCAGTGTTGGGCACTTGAATACTGATAATGGCGTTGTTTCATCTAAGCCTGACATAGCAAATGTTTTGGCTGATACTTTTGCCAAAAAATCCTCCTCTTCTAATTATTCACCTGAATTTCAAAAACATCAACAACAAAAAGAAAAAGTTAACTTGAATTTTAAATCCAAAAATGCAGAGCATTATAATAAAGAATTTACTCTTAAGGAGCTTAAAACAGCCCTTAAGAAATGCCACGATACTGCAGTTGGATGCGATGATATCCACTACCAGTTCTTGAAGCATTTGCCGCACGAATCCCTCCAATGTTTACTCGATATCTTTAACAGTGTTTGGAAAACGGGAATACTTCCAGCCTCGTGGCGGGAAGCTATTGTCATTCCAGTACCCAAACCTGGTAAAGATTCAGATAATCCTTCGAATTACCGGCCTATAGCCTTAACAAGTTGTGTTTGTAAAACCATGGAAAGAATGGTCAATGACCGTCTTGTATGGTTTCTTGAGAAAAACAAACTTATTACACCAGCCCAAAGTGGCTTCCGTAAGCAAAGAAGCACTCTCGACCATTTAGTTCGTTTCGAGACATTTATTCGAGAAGCTTTTATCAAAAAAGAACACGTTGTTTCAGTCTTTTTCGATTTGGAGAGTGCATATGATACCACATGGAAGTATGGAATCATGAATGACCTCCATGATTTCGGAGCCCCCAGCTGTGGAGGGGGATTAGAAATATCCCGGCTGCCCTGTCCTGTAGCAAATGGTAAGACCCCAAGCAAAGGACAGTCTGTCTGTTATAAGTGCGGACCCGCTTGTTGGCCGTGAGTGGATACTCGTAAGCCGGAAAAGGGGATCCTGGTCAGTTGAGGGAAGCCCAGGGCTCTCCAGCTTCCCAACACACTGACTTTGGCCTCGGCTTCGGTGTAAACGGGAGCTTAGATGGACCCGGTCTAGGCAATCGGCTGGTCGCTTTAGACCTGGACTTTGGCTTTATACATATGTTATTTTCATACATGTGCAACACTGAATTGTTATATTTCTATTGTAACAACCAATATCGCTGTATGCACATTTATATTATGATTTGTCCATGTCTATATAGGCTCATGGGTTAATTAAGTTTTACGGATTTTGTGGTTTTGCTATGTTTTACATGGAGGAACTTCATTTTGGGGAACTGCCCATGTATTACTTGGTCAGATCGGGACATTCGTTTGGCTTGAGTATACCATCTGGGTACCCCTGGCATGGGGAGCAGGATATCCGCTCCATTTCCATGTCCCCTTGTTGGGCTCCGTGGTGGGTGGGGGACCGCAGATGATGAACATTAAATTCTCAAATATGGATTCGAAAACTTTTAAAAGGACGCGATCGGAATACGACTTGGACTCGGATAATAGACAATGCATTATGAACTTCCCTAGGTTTCTTTTACTTGAATCGACTGAAAATGAAAAAGCCCTTACGACCCTTTCGCCGTTTGTTATCAACAAATGCCTTTTGTCATATGCTGGAGAACCGAAATCAGTGAAAAAGTTGAGATCTGGTGCTCTTCTTATTGAGGTTGATAAGAAGTCACATTCCGACAACCTCTTGAAGATCAAGAAATTTTTTGAGATTCCTGTAAAGTGCACAGCGCATGGTAGTTTAAACACCTCGAAATGCCTTATTCGCTGCCCTGATTTACAGGGAGTGTCTGAGGAAGAAATTGTGCACGAACTGGAATCTCAGAATGTCATAGCTGCCAGGAGAATCAGTATTAACAAGAGTGGAACCAAAAAACCAACCAACACGATTGTCTTGACTTTTAAATCATCCATCCTTCCAAAATCTTTGAAGGTTGGATATCTGAAGGTTAACGTTGAACTCTACATTCCAAACCCGCTTCAGTGCTATTCTTGCTTTAAGTACGGACACCACGAGAAGAACTGTAAAGAGGAATTTGCTCGTTGTCATCGTTGTTGCGAATCGCCCGAAACGCACGACTTCCTCAACTGCAGCAACACGCCAAAGTGCCACAACTGCGGCGAAGCACATCAGTCCACTTCTCGTGCCTGTTCCCACTGGAAGCGGGAAAAGGAAATCGTGACTATTAAATGTCGAGAAGGCCTCTCATTTTTTGAAGCCAGAAAAATTGTAGATAGTCGAGTTAACCTAGGATCTTCTTATGCTCAAGCGACTAAAGTGACCTCATCCAAAACTGACAGTGATTGTGAAAATTGCAAAGGTCTTTTCAGGAAATTATGTATACTTTTTCCTGAGAAGAAAGATGAAATTTCACAACTGTTTTTGTCATCAAAAACCTCACCAACTTCTACTTCTGAAAAGGCCCACTCACCTACCAAAACTCCTGAACCCAAAACCACAACTGTTGCTCCACCAACTCCTACTCCAGCTACAAAAAATGTGCCCAAACCAGATTCTAAATCCGAGTCCAAATCTACTAGTAATGAAACAGTCAACCAATCTAGCTGTGAATCTGTTAATCAGAACCGAAGGCCTGGACCTTCAAAACCGGTGATCTCTGATCGCCAGCCAAAAGGATCCCAAGATCCGATTAAACAATATAATCGGTTTGAGTGTCTTGAAGAAGACATGATGACCGATGATCTTGCAGATTCCAGAAAGAATAAGCAAGGTAATAACATAATCAAACTTAATAAAAGATGAATATGTTCAGACTTCCGTTACTATGTGGTATAGTTTTAATTTTATTATCTATCATGGCGAATACAGTTATTCAATGGAATTTTCGAAGTATTAAATCTAATTTCGAAGAACTCAATCTTCTAGTCGCGAAAGAAAAACCAGTAGCAGTTTGTCTACAAGAGACTTTTCTAAAAGATACTGACAAGTTTACTCTAAAGTATCATTCTTGTTACTTTAAGAACTTTACGGGGAGTGAAAGAGCTTCAGGAGGTGTTGGTATCATTGTGAATAACAATGTTCCACATCGTCCTGTACAGCTTGACACTACTTTACAGGCAGTAGCTGTTAGTATTTCTATGAACAAAACTATTACCCTTTGTTCTATTTATCTTCCTCCTAGTTCTCCTGTCGACGGCAGGAAGCTAGACCGACTCATTGAACAATTGCCCAAACCTTTTATGCTAATGGGAGATTTCAAATCCCACCATACATTGTGGGGTTGTCTAAATTCTGACAACAAAGGTCATATTGTTGAAGACTTTATTTCAAGGCACGATCTTTCCCTTTTAAATGATAAGTCATCGACTTATCTACATCCTGCTACTGGTTCCTATTCATCATTAGATTTGACAGTTTGCAGCCCTCAAATTTTTCCAGATTTTAACTGGAAAGTTGATGACGACCTGCATGGTAGTGACCATTTTCCGATCCTTATTTCGGAAATTGGTCCATCAGTACAGGAGCGACCACAACGTTGGAAACTCCATAAAGCAAACTGGGACTTGTTCAAAACTGTTTGCGAACAGTCCATTACCTCGCAATCATTTGAAGATTGTGAGAATCCTGCAGAATTATTTACATCACTTTTATATGCATCTGCAGAAAAAGCAATTCCAAGAACGTCTAAAAATCCTAAACATCCAAATAAGCCGTGGTTCGATGATAACTGCAAAAAAGCTATAGCAAAGCAAAAATCGGTTCTTAGGGAGTTTGATCTAAGGCCTACTAAGGAAAATCTTATAAGGTTTAAGATTGCGCGTGCAAGAGCTCGACGTACTATTAAACACAGTAAACGAACGTCTTGGAGGCAGTATGTATCTAGATTAAATTCTAGATCGTCTGTCAAAAAGACTTGGGATATGGTACGGAAAATAAGTGGCAAGAACTCTTCGCTCAGTGTTGGGCATTTGAATACTGACAATGGTGTTGCTTCATCTAAGCCTGAAATCGCAAACGTTTTAGCGGATACCTTTGCCAAGAAATCCTCCTCTTCTAACTATTCCTCAGAATTCCAAAAACACCAAGAGCAAAAAGAAAAAGCCAAGTTGAATTTTAAATCTAAAAATACAGAGCAATATAATAAAGAATTCACCATGAAAGAGCTTAAAACAGCTCTTAAGAAATGCCATGACACTGCAGTTGGATCCGATGACATCCACTACCAGTTCTTAAAACATTTACCGTACCAATCCCTTCAGTGTTTACTTGATATCTTTAACAGTGTTTGGAAAACGGGAATTCTTCCAGCCTCTTGGCGGGAAGCTATTGTCATTCCAGTACCCAAACCTGGTAAAGATTCTGATGATCCTTCAAATTATCGTCCTATAGCCTTAACAAGCTGTGTTTGTAAGACCATGGAAAGAATGGTCAATGACCGTCTTGTATGGTTTCTTGAAAAAAAAACAAACTTATTACGTCAGCCCAAAGTGGCTTTCGTAAACAAAGAAGCACTCTTGATCATTTAGTTCGCTTCGAGACTTTTTTCCGAGAAGCATTTATCAAGAAAGAACATGTTGTTTCAGTCTTCTTTGATTTGGAGAGTGCATATGATACCACATGGAAGTATGGAATCATGAATGACCTCTATGATTTCGGTATTCGAGGTCGCCTTGCTTATTTCATCACTGCGTTTTTGGATGAACGGCAATTTAGAGTCAGGGTTGGAGATACGCTCTCTGATCCTCACGAGCAGGAGATGGGTGTACCCCAGGGCTGTATTCTTTCGGTTACACTTTTCAGTGTTAAAATCAACAATATTATAAAAGCCACTTGCCCTGGTATTGAATATTTTCTTTACGTTGATGACTTTTGTATTTGTTATCGTTCGAAACATATGCATACCATCGAACGACAGTTACAACAGGTTTTAAACAACCTAAGTAAATGGTCGAATGAAAATGGTTTTAAATTTTCTAAAACCAAGACAAAATGTATGCATTTCTGTAAATCGAGAAAACTTCATCCCGATCCAGAGCTCACTTTGGATGGGATCCGAATCGAAGTTGTCCCAGAATTTAAGTTTCTGGGTCTTTTATTTGACTCTAAATTATCGTTCATCCCTCATGTTGAATATTTGAGCAATAAATGTAAGAAAGCTCTAAATCTTTTACGTGTCGTCTCCAGTATGGACTGGGGAGCAGACAAAAAAGTTTTATTACGCCTTTATAGATCTCTTGTGAGATCTAAATTAGACTATGGCTGTGTTGTTTACGGATCCGCCCGTCAATCATACTTGCGCAAGCTTGATTCTATTCATAATCAAGGTTTACGTATTGCGCTGGGCGCATTTAAAACATCGCCAATAAACAGTCTCTATACGGAAGCAAATGAGCCATCTTTGAATTTACGTAGAAAGAAATTATCCATGGATTATTACTTAAAACTTAAATCAAATCCAGATAACCCTACATATGACGTTGTTTTTGAACCTCTTTATGAAGAGGAATTTAATAAGAAGGAATCAGTAATTCCACCATTCAGTTTACGTTGTAAAGCAGATATAGATTCTCTAGATTTCGATCTAGATGACGTGGCCGAACTTAAAGTTCCAGACGTCCCTTTATGGTCGTCAAAAGCCCCCACCTTTATTTATGATCTTGCTTCAACGAAAAAGTCGGAAACTAATCCTACTGTATTTAAAAATAAATTCCTTGAAGTACAGGAAAAGCACATGTTGCATTTCCAAATTTATACTGATGGTTCCAAGAGTGAAGAGAAAGTTGCTTCAGCTGCCATCTTAGATGGCTACAAATATCAGTATCGTTTGCCCGATAACTCGTCCATTTTCTCTGCCGAGCTCAAGGCTATTGACCTTGCACTCGAGCATATCATTGAAAATGGCTATTGGCGCTACATTATTTTTACAGACTCTTTGTCTTGCATGCAAGCGCTTGAGAACGAAAAAACGGACAATCCTATTATTGTTAAACTCCTTGAGAAGCTATCTCGTATATATGCTTCTGATGAAGATACTGATATTGTCTTTTGCTGGCTTCCAAGCCATTGTGGTCTACGTGGCAACGAAGAGGCAGACAAAGCTGCCAAAGAGGCGTTGGCACTGGATATTTTACCTTTTAAAGTTCCTTTTACTGATTTTAAACCCCTTATTAATATTTTTATTCATAATGTATGGCAGAACTGTTGGAGCGACGAGGCCAATCACCAAAATAAATTGTTTTGTATAAAACCTGCACTTGGTGAATGGCTACCGGGTCTTCGACCTGACCGCCGCCGCGAGGAGTTAGTTTTGGCCCGACTACGAATAGGTCACACCCACCTGACCCATTCGTACCTATTAAAGGGTGAGGAGAAACCTCAGTGTATTACTTGTAACGAGGAGTTGACTGTCCAGCACCTCCTCATTGATTGTATAGACTTAGCCATCATTAGAAACAGGCACTTCAATGCTGACAGTTTGAAATCATTATTTGATACTGTGAGGCCTGAGTCAATTTTTAACTTTCTTAAGGAGTGTGGTCTCTTTAAAAAGATTTAGCTCTTTTTATTATAGTCTGTGATATCTGATCTGTGATATTTTAGTTATGTTTAATTTTCTATATAGTTATATGTTCTGTGGATTTTCCGGTCGAGTGGACTCGGACATGGGTGTTCTCTGATCTGGGAGGAGCCCATGTCCATTCGTCCTCACATCAGATTATTCATGGTGCATGGTTGTTTTATTTCGTGTTCATTATTTATAGTATTTATTTGATATTTACAAGGTAATATTATCTACTTTGAATTAGATATATTTTTCATTATATTTTACCTTTCTGGATGTTTATGTAACTATCTACATATCAGCAAACTTGTATACATCCAGATCTGTGGTGCGCCCAATATGACCTTGGTAGTCGACGGGCCTTAAAACACCATTCATTCATTCATTCCATGATTTCGGTATTCGAGGTCGCCTTGCTTATTTCATTTCTGCATTTTTGGATGAACGGCAATTTAGAGTCAGGGTTGGAGATACGCTCTCTGATCCTCATGAACAGGAGATGGGTGTTCCCCAGGGCTCTATTCTTTCTGTTACACTCTTTAGTATTAAAATCAATAATATTATAAAGGCAACATGCCCTGGTATTGAATATTTCCTTTACGTTGATGACTTCTGTATTTGCTACCGATCAAAACACATGCATACCATTGAAAGACAGTTGCAACATGTTTTAAACAACCTGAGTAAATGGTCGAATGAAAATGGTTTTAAATTTTCTAAAACCAAGACAAAATGTATGCATTTCTGTAAATCGAGAAAACTCCATCCCGATCCAGAACTCACTTTGGACGGGATCCGAATCGAAGTTGTCCCAGAATTCAAGTTCCTGGGTCTTTTATTTGACTCTAAATTATCGTTCATCCCGCACATTGAATATTTGAGCAATAAATGCAAGAAAGCTCTAAATCTTTTACGTGTCGTCTCCAGTATGGACTGGGGAGCAGACAAAAAAGTTTTATTACGTCTTTATAGATCTCTTGTGAGATCTAAATTAGACTATGGTTGTGTTGTTTACGGATCCGCCCGTCAATCCTACTTGCGCAAGCTTGATTCTATTCATAATCAAGGTTTACGTATTGCGCTGGGCGCATTTAAAACATCGCCAATTAACAGTCTCTATGCGGAAGCAAATGAGCCATCTTTGAATTTACGAAGAAAAAAATTATCAATGGATTATTATCTAAAACTTAAATCTAATCCAGATAATCCTACACATGACATTGTTTTTGAACCTCTTCATGAAGAGGATTTTAATAAAAAAGAATCAGTTATACCTCCTTTCAGTTTACGTTGTAAGGCAGACGTAAATTCTCTAGATTTTGATCTAGATGACGTGGCCGAACATAAAGTTCCAAACGTACCTTTGTGGACGTCCCTGATCTGGGAGGAGCCCATGTCCTTTCGTGCTCACGTCGGATTATTCATGGTGTGTTGTTATTTTGCTTAGAATTTTATCTGTTGTATAGAATATTGTATTTTTATAATATCCCCTCTAGATGTTTATGTAACTAATACATATCCTAATACATCTTGTAGTGAGGTAACGTGAGTGCGCCCAATATGACCTTAGTTGTCGACGGGCCTTAAAACTCCATTCATTCATTCATTTGTGGACGTCCAAAAGTCCAACCTTTATTTATGATCTTGCTTCAACGAAAAAGTCGGAAACTGATCAAGTTGTGTTTAAAAATAAATTTCTTGAAGTACAAGAAAAGCACATGCTTCATTTACAAATTTACACCGATGGTTCTAAAAGCGAAGAAAAAGTTGCTTCTGCTGCCATTTTAGATGGCTTCAAATATCAGTTTCGTTTGCCCGATAACTCGTCCATTTTCTCTGCCGAGCTCAAGGCTATTGACCTTGCGCTCGAGCACATCATTGAAAATGGCTACTGGCGCTACATTATTTTTACGGACTCTCTGTCCTGTATGCAAGCGCTCGAGCACGAAAAAACGGACAACCCGATTATTGTAAAACTTCTTGAGAAGCTTTCTCGGTTATATGCTATTGATGAAGATACTGATATTGTCTTTTGCTGGCTTCCAAGCCATTGCGGTCTACGTGGCAACGAAGAGGCAGACAAAGCTGCCAAGGAGGCGTTGTCACTAGATATTTTACCTTTTAAAGTCCCTTTTACCGATTTTAAACCCCTGTTAAAAAGTTTTATTCAAAATGTATGGCAAAATTGTTGGAGCGACGAGGCTAATCACCAAAATAAATTGTTTAGTATTAAACCTGCACTTGGTGAATGGTTGCCAGGTCTTCGATCTGACCGCCGCGAGGAGTTAGTTTTGGCACGACTGCGAATCGGGCACACACATTTGACCCATTCGCACCTATTAAAGAACGAGGAAAAACCTCTATGTATTCCTTGTAACGAGGAGCTTACTGTTCAGCATCTCCTCATTGATTGTACAGATTTAGCCATCATTAGAAGCAGGCATTTTAACGCTAACAGTTTAAAAACATTATTTGATACTGTTAGGCCTGAATCAATTTTTAACTTTCTTAAAGAGTGTAACCTCTTTAAAAAGATATAGCTGTGATATTTAATCTGTGATATCTTATATGTTCTGTGGATTTTCCGGTCGGGTGGACTCGGACATGGGTGTTCTCTGATCTGGGAGGAGCCCATGTCTATTCGTGCTCACGTCGGATTATTCATGGTACATTGTTATACAATATTTCGTACGATATTTTTAATCATTTATACTTCAGTTATTTTTAATAGGTTATATGCCCTATGAATTTTCCGGTCGGGTGGACTCGGACATGGGTGACCTCTGATCTGGGAGGAGCCCATGTCCATTCGTGCTCACGTCGGATTATTCGGCGAGGTGCATTGTATTTTTTTATATGATTTTCCGGTCGGGTGGACTCGGACATGGGTGACCTCTGATCTGGGAGGAGCCCATGTCCTTTCGTGCTCACGTCGGATTATTCATGGTGTTTTATAAATTTGCATAGAATTTTATGTTATAGAATATCGTATTTTTATCATTTCTCCTCTAGATGTTTATGTAACTAATACATATTCCTATACATCTTATAGTGAGGTATAATTACAGTGAGTGCGCCCAATATGACCTTAGTAGTCGACGGGCCTTAAAACTCCATTCATTCATTGTTCCCTAGACGAGCACTTACTACCATGACACGGACACCAAGGAGTTTTTCAAATGCCTCGACATCATTTAGACTGAGAGGTTGGTGGGTGTTCACCCCAGCTTTCGGACATAGCGCTAATGCTAGTTTAGCCTGAGTCTGTCTTTTCTTATCTATCAGTTTACTGAAATAGGATCGAGGTACCTTTTTGTGCTCTAGAATGAATTCTAGATTGCCTTTTCCCTGTCTGTTCCTAGTTATTGCATTCCACACCAATTGACTGCATCTGTTTAACTTGGACCAACTTAATCCTATTGCTCTAGCCATGCATAAATTATCTTTGTTTTCAATGGTTACAAGATAATTGTTAGATGTAACGAATGTTATCGTTTTTTACCGATTCCTGGATGCCCATTACTGCCGCATAATTCATTAACTCTTCGGCAGTATCGAAAGAATTTACACTGAATTCTACCATAGTATCGCCTCTTGTAGAATGTCACGACCTTCATAATGATCTTGCGGAGCCGGCTCGTACACGTTTGGATCATTCATTCGCTGAAGCTCTGACAAAAGGTTTCTGACCACATCAGAATATCGAATATTCATTAAGTCTGCGTACTCGAGCAATTCTGCTATATTGGTGCAATAGCTTATCGACCAATCTCTAGTCTCTGCTAGAATGTCTCGTTTTTCTGCCACGTTGACCAATCATGCGTGTAGAAAACGACAGAAAAAAATCGTGTTATGTTGTGTTACCTCTTTTTCAATTACAAATACAAATGTTTGTAGTACAGCGACGGCGAAAGCGAAGGATGTGGTAAGGTAGAAAATAGTGAAACAACACAACGTCCGTTATCAGCTACATTTTTATTTACACATCTACAATCCGACCAAGTAACCTGTCTAACGCTTGCTCTTACTCTCTCTCTGCGACGGTTAACAATCTCTTTTTTTTACCCAGCCGTTGGTTATACAACACTCTCCAGTCACGCCTCTTGAAACGTGCTCAAGTCACGCCTCTCAACACGTGGTATTGCCCGAGAGTACTGTACAACTACAGTGGTGGCACTCATCATGTTTCATCCGCCCTTTTCTTTTCAAAATTTGTAAACCGTGTTTACAAATTTAATACAAATTTAATAATCAATAATAAGTCATGATACAAAGCATCAATAAAGAAATTATAAAAAAGCTTTATGGCATTCCTGTTAAAATCCACATCACTTACTAAATTACAATAAAACTAGAATCTTGACTATACTATATCAACAGAGGAGTGATGTCCATACATGAACTAACAATAGTTTAAATAATTAACATTAATCATATAACATTCTTTGTAATCAAAACTTGGAAGCCTAACACCTTTCATGATAACAATTAAATAATTAACATTTATTAAATTGCAATGTAAAAATTAATTGAAACCTAACTTAATGAAAAAGAGAACCTTAACAATTGCAATTGAACACTTTTTTTAACCTAACCGTCAACCTTAAGATAACAAAGTAACCCTTAAAAACTTACATTTTTTAACTCTACCTTAATATAATAATGTCCTCATTATGCACTTGATCGATATCACACTACACATTGTCTTACTATAACTATTCTTGCATGACTATATTTGCAATGTTCGCAATGTTCATCGTCCGTACAATAATCGTCAATAATCAATCAAATCTTTTATTTCACCCAGGTATACAATATACAACATGGGGTTATGATTTACATAACATGAACATGATTAGATGGTGTTAGTAAAGAATGAGTGAAATGAAAAGAACTTGTTCGATTCATGGAATGAAATATTTTACACGGCGAATTTATCCCTTTTAATATAGCCGCGATTTGAGTTTCTTCAAAACGGCTCTGGCGATTTTCCTGAAATCGCAAAGAATCGTTAGCCGCAACCCCCATCTAGGTCTCCAGATAGGTGTTATATCTGGGAAAAATCCATTTCTAAAGATATTTAACTCACAAAGTGCAGAATGCATCTGCACCTATACCGGACATTCAGAGTTACCGGACAAATTAATGAGACGGTGAAAAGGGGGTTGCAAGCGTTGTTCGGTCAAAGAATGGCAGTGAAATTTGTTTTATACATACATTTTGTCAAAAGAAATAATTGCATTTCTTTTCTGAAAGCAGGAATTGGAAATTAATTGCTAAAAGCGAACACGAACGATCGCTATGTTTGCGGGTGTCGCTTTATGTCACCCGTTTGCGTCACGCAAAAAGCTGTTGGGCCGTACTTGATTGGACATACGCCGTTTTCATTTCGAAATGTGCAGTCAAAGCAAGTGTGTTTGGGCGAGAAACAAGATAATTATCGCAGAATGTCAAATCACAAAATGACCAAACATGTGAAACACGTTTGTTTAGCTCCCTCAGAAAAATTTGGCGTATTTTCCTTTGTAGCCTAATTATTCCGAGTCGATTTGGTTGCACAATCAAGTCCTCCCCAAAGATGACAGTCCGGACTTTTTTCCTTTTTAGTTGGAAAATGATGTTTTTACTAGGGATGGTAACGAGTACCAATTTTACTAATCGAGTACTCGGTCACCCTTCCGATACTTTTGTTTAATTTCGCCAGATACGGATAGATTGTTATTGTCGCAAATCATGAAATCGCTACAATCTTCTCCTAGCTCCTTCACAAGGGAGTTAACAGTATTTGCCTTTAGATTGTATTTATACTCATCTTTCCGATTTGTCGGTAATAACACTATGACTTTGGATTCCGGTTTCTTTTGTTTTGTTTGTTTCACTAATTTTTCAAGTTTTATTACACATTCTGATGATTTAGTACTCTTCAGTTCATTCGTTAGTATGTGAAAGGCGATTACGTCTGGGTTGTAAGTGTCATCTAGTTCGCTTACCACTTTTTCTGCTTCGTTTATATAGTTAGCTGGTTTTTTTGTTGTTTCGTATTGCGAGCTCAATCACTCTGGTTGGATTTTTTCAGTATTTGAGGTACCGATTAGCAGCACTTGGGGTTTCTTTTTCTTTTCCTTCGGCTCGACTACTGTTATGACTAATACATTGTCGACTATCCCATTAAAAAATAATTATAAAATCGCTAGTTTCCCACAGCCTTACCATCTATTGTTTATACAACGCATATTTGTGAGCAGCAAATTTGATTTTCACATCATTCTCTGGGTGCTTTTAGAGCGACAATATTACTGTGTATTGCTGAATATCGCTGGAAAAGCCAAAATAGTTGGTATGTTGATTTTAATCATTATTTGTTCTAAATGCTTTTGTTGACTGTAAAAGTACTTTAAATTAATGCCTATATATTTGTTTGTACATGTTTAACATATTTTGTCATTGTTGAGAGCAATACTAATCTAACAAATTCTGCTTCCTTGAATATTAATTTGTAAAGTACAATAGTCGGCACTTGTATGCATTCTGATCTAAGCCCATATTCATGTAAATACATTTATCAATGTATTTTAATTGGATTTTGCTTTTATATTGAGTTTAATATGTTTGTTTTATCTTAATGTTGTATTGTTGTTTTGTGTATTTAGATAAGTATCGTAATAAAATGGTTGTATTATATTTTCAGTAAATCGTATCCAGTTATCCAAATTTACCAGGAAGTGTTGACTTGATTCATTTATTTGCATAATCCTACGATAAATCACGAGAGAATTATTAGAGAAAATTCAATTTCGTGAACTATGCTCGGACCAATATAAGGCCACACAGACAATCTTTGAATTGCATAAAAAGGGAAGATATTCCCGGGACAAGGGTTTCTCTTGGGGCTAAATGCAAAAGCAACAAGAGGACCATGATGGTCCTATATCGCTCACCTGAACCGAAATGATATGAGCAACACTTATGTTCAATTCACTTTAAGACTGAATATGAACTTATGGTCAATGACGTTGTGAAAATCAAACCCATCCGAGCTCTTATGGTGCCAAGAATTTTTTTTAAATAATAGTAGATTCTAGAGTGTAAACAAGGTCGAAAACACCCAAAAATGGCAACTGAGATTTTATGGTCTCCAACATTGTGTCCAGGATTTGTCTTCATTGAGTAATAATTGTAAATTCTAGAGTGTAAACAAGGTCGAAAACGGTCAAAAACAGCAAATTTTATCAAATTCAAGGGCACTTAACTCTTGACTTTCTGATCACATCAGACTGAAAATCATAATCATCCAAGACCTTATGGTCCCCAACATTGTGCCCAAGTTTTGTCTAGATTGATTAATGATTGTAGATTCTAGAGAGTAAACAAGGTCGAAAACGGCATTTTTTTCAAATTCAAGGGCATTTAACTCTGGACCTTCTTATCAGATCAGACTGAAAATCAAACTCATCCAAGATCTTATGCTCCTCAACATTGTGTCCAAGTTTTGTCTTGATTGGTCAATAATTGTAGATTCTAGAGTGTAAACAAGGTAGAAAACAGCCAAAAACGGCAATGCAAGGGCGCATAACTCTCATTTTTCTGGTCAGATCAAGCATTTTATGACATTCAGGGGCAGATAACTCCGCACTTTCTAGTCCGATCAGGCCCATTATCGAACTTGACCGAGAACTTTTGATCCTACTTGTTTTGGCCAAGTTTGATCAAGATTGCCTAACTTTTGTGGATGCTAGAGTGTAAACACCCCAAATGTTGACGGACAGACGCCGGACAAAAAGTGACCACAATAACTCACCTAGAGCACTTCGTGCTCAGGTGAGCTAAAAAGGGGCTACGGATTAATTTGGGGGATAAAGAAAACATAATTTATTTTGGAAAAGAAAATTTGATGTTTGCAATATTCATTTATAAATGTAGTTTTTCCCCCAAAAAAAACAAAAATAGATTTTGTGATGGAAAATGCCACAAGAAAAGCCGTTTATACCAATAGCACTGCGTGAATCATTATTTAACCAATCACAGTGGCTGTAGTACTGTTAATTGTCCATATGCACGGGATAATTGAGATAAGTGACATGACAAAATGATAGTATTGAATTTCAAATTCAATTTATGACACGACCCCCAGCTGTGGAGGGGGATTAGAAATATCCCGGCTGCCGTGTCCTGTAGCAAATGGTAAGACCCCAAGCAAAGGACAGTGTGTCTGTAACGGACCCGCTTGTTGGCCGTGAGTGGATACTCGTAAGCCGGAAAAGGGGATCCTGGTCAGTTGAGGGAAGCTCAGGGCTCTCCAGCTTCCCAACACGCTGGCTTTGGCCTCGGCTTCGGTGTAAACGGGAGCTTAGATGGACCCGGTCTAGGCAATCGGCTGGTCGCTTTAGACTTGGACTTTTTTGTACATTTATGTCATTTCATACATGTATAACACTACATTTTATACTGTAATCGTAATAGCAATTGTTGCTGTACTCATTTTCATACTTGATATGATTTGTTCTTGTCTATATAGGCTTATGGGTTAATTGAGTTGATTGAATGACTTGATCGGCGTTGAAATACATGATGAGTCTTTATTTCAGAGATTGGCCATGTATGTCTTTGCCGCTTTTGTTTGTTTGATTGGCTTGAGTATACCATCTGGGTATCCCTGGCATGGGGAGCTGGATATCCGCTCCATTTTCCATGTCCCCTTGTTGGACTCTGTGGCGGGTGGGGGCCTGGATGATGAACTTTTAAACCTCAAACATGGATACACAAAAGCTAAAAAGAACGCGCAGTGAAATTGACTCGGACTCGGAAAACACTCAATGCAACACGAATTTCCCTAGGTTTTTGATCATTGAATCGCAAGATGATGGTAAATCGTTGGCAACATTGTCGCCCTTTGTGATTAATAAATGCATTTTGTCTTATGCTGGTGAACCCAGATCGATTAAGAAATTAAGATCTGGTGCTCTCCTAGTTGAAGTAGACAGGAAATCACACGCAGATAATTTACTCAAGGTCAGAAAGTTCTTTGAAACCCCGGTAAAGTGTTCTGCACATCCTACTCTGAACAGTTCAAAAGGCCTCATTCGTTGCCCTGATCTTCAGGGCGTGTCTGAGGAGGAAATTGTATCAGAGCTGGCATTGCAGAACGTTACTGCTGCAAAAAGAATTTCTATTTTCAAAAAAGGAGTTAAAACACCAACGAATACCATCATCTTGACATTCAGTACGGCTATACTTCCTAAAAGTTTAAAGGTTGGATATTTGAGGGTGAAGGTTGATGATTACATACCTAACCCTCTCCACCCCCAGCTGTGGAGGGGGATTAGAAATATCCCGGCTGCCGTGTCCTGTAGCAAATGGTAAGACCCCAAGCAAAGGACAGTGTGTCTGTAACGGACCCGCTTGTTGGCCGTGAGTGGATACTCGTAAGCAGGAAAAGAGGATCCTGGTTAGTTGAGGGAAGCCCAGGGCTCTCCAGCTTCCCAACACGCTGCTTTGGCCTCGGCTTCGGTGTAAACGGGAGCTTAGATGGACCCGGTCTAGGCAATCGGCTGGTCGCTTTAGACGAACACATTTTTGTTTGTACCAATGCGCTATCTCGCCAAATGTCTCGAAATTGTACATGTTATACTCTTTCTTGTCACTACTTATGTTATGATACAATGTTTTGGTTTGTTTTCGTCTATATAGGCTCATGGGTTAATTGAGTTGATTGAATGCCTTGATCGGCGTCGAAATACATGATTGGCCTTTGTTTTGGAGATTACTCATGTATGTCTTTGCCGCGCTTGTTTGTTTGGTCGGCTTGAGTATACCATCTGGGTATCCCTGGCATGGGGAGCTGGAGATCCGCTCCATTTTCCATGTCCCCTTGTTGGACTCCACGGTGGGTTGGGGAACCCAGATGATGAATACCTATCTACAACCATGGATTCTAAAACTTTAAAAAGGACGCGTTTTGATACTGACTTGGACACGGAAAATCGATCACGTAACATGAATTTCGCTAGGTTCTTGCTGATTGAATCAGAAAATGAAAGTAGACCGTTGACAACTCTATCGCCATTTGTCATAAATAAATGTATTCTTTCGTATGCTGGCGAGCCTAAAACGGTCAAAAAGTTGAAATCTGGTGCCATTTTGGTAGAAGTAGACAAAAAATCCCATTCTGATAATTTATTACGAATTAAGAAGTTCCACGATATACCTGCCAAATGCTCCGAACATGCAACTCTTAATACCTCCAAAGGCCTCATTCGCTGCCCTGATCTTCAGGGAGTGTCTGAGGAGGAAATTGTTTCGGAGCTTGGAACTCAGAATGTAACTGCAGCCCGACGGATTTTCTTTTACAAACATGGACAAAAGAAGGCCACTAATACGATTGTTTTGACATTCAATACAGCGATATTGCCAAAAAGCTTAAAAATAGGTTACTTGAAGGTGAATGTAGACCTTTATATCCCTAACCCGCTGCAATGCTATAAATGTTTTAAGTTCGGCCATCACGAGAAGAGATGTCAGGAGGCTCAGCGTTGTCGTCGTTGTGGCGATCTGGCTGAGACTCATGACGTCGACGATTGTGAGAACTCTGAGCTGTGCGTAAATTGCGATGGTGCTCACATGTCGACTTCTCGTGCATGTCCGCATTGGAGGCGGGAAAAGGAGATTGTAACTGTCAAGTGCAGGGAAGGTCTCTCTTTCTTCGAAGCAAAAAAGATTGTAGAAAGTCGCTCCCAGCTTGCTTCATACGCCCAGGCTACGAAAGTACCTTCAGCAACCAGTAAAACTGACAGTGGCTGTGAGAATTGTAAGGGTCTTTTCAGGAAATTAATGATCTTATTTCCTGAGAAGAAAGAAGAAATTTCTAAGTTGTTCCCTGCCTCTAACCCAGTAGAAGCTTCATCTTCTGTTAGACCGGAAACCAGCAAGTCTTCAGACTCTGAAAAATCCTCAGGCGCTTCACCAAACATTTCTACAGCTAAAGAACGTTCTAATTCTGAATCAAGAGCAGCCAGCAAAGTTTCTGTTAGTAATGACGAAACAAAGTCTAGTAATGAAAATCGAAGGCCAAAGCCTTCAAAACCGGTGATCTCTGATCGCCAACCAAAGGGATCCCAGGATCCTATTCAACAATACAATCGGTATCATAGTCTTGAAGAAGACATGATAACCGATGACCTCGCAGATTCCAAAAAGAATAAGCAAGGTAGCAGCATTATAAAACTTAACAAAAGATGAGTAATTTCAGACTTCCAATACTCTGTGGTATAATTTTAATCCTAATATCTCTCATGGCGAATACTATTATTCAATGGAATTGTAGAAGTGTTAAATCCAATTTTGAAGAGCTTAGTCTTTTAGTCTCGAAAGAAAAACCAGTAGCAGTTTGTTTACAAGAAACCTTCCTTAAAGATACTGACAACATTTCCTTTAAATATCATTCTTGTTACTTTAAAAACTTTACGGGAAGTGAAAGAGCATCAGGAGGTGTTGGCATCATTGTGAACAACAATGTTCCACATCGCCCTGTACAGCTTGACACAACTTTACAGGCAGTTGCCGTAAGTGTTTCTCTCAACAAAACAGTAACCCTTTGTTCTATTTATCTTCCTCCTAGTTCTCCTGTTGACAGCAGGAAACTAGATCGTCTTGTTGAGCAGTTACCCAAACCTTTCATTTTAATGGGAGATTTTAACTCCCATCATACGCTGTGGGGATGTTCAAACACAGACAACAAGGGCCATATTGTTGAAGACTTTATTTCAAGGCACGACCTTTCTCTTTTAAATGATAAGTCATCTACTTATCTACATCCTGCTACTGGTTCATATTCATCATTAGACTTGACAGTTTGCAGTCCTCAAATTTTTCCAGATTTTAACTGGAAAGTTGATGACGACCTGCATGGCAGTGACCATTTTCCGATTCTTATATCGGAAATTGGGCCATCTGTACAGGAGCGACCACAACGGTGGAAACTCCATAAAGCAAACTGGGACTTGTTCAAAACTGTTTGTGAACAGTCCATTACACCTCAAGCTTTTGAAGATTGTGAGAATCCAGCAGAATTATTTACCTCTCTGTTATATTCATCTGCAGAAAAAGCAATTCCAAGAACGTCTAAAAACCCTAAACATCCAAATAAGCCATGGTTCAATGATGATTGCAAAAAGGCTATAGCAAAGCAAAAGTCGGTTCTTAGAGAGTTTGATCTAAGGCCGACCAAGGAAAATCTTATAAAGTTTAAAGTTGCACGTGCGAGAGCACGGCGCACTATTAAACGCAGTAAACGTATGTCTTGGAGGCAGTATGTATCTAGATTAAATTCTAGATCATCTGTCAAAAAGACTTGGGATATGGTGCGTAAAATTAGTGGCAAAAACTCTTCACTAAGTGTTGGGCATTTGAATACTGATAATGGCGTTGTTTCATCTAAACCAGACATAGCAAATGTCTTAGCAGATACCTTTGCAAAGAAATCATCCTCTTCTAATTATTCGGCAGAATTTCAAAAACATCAAGAGAAAAAAGAAAAAGTTAATTTGAATTTTAAATCCAAAAATACAGAGCATTATAATAAAGAATTTACTCTTAAGGAGCTTAAAACAGCCCTTAAGAAATGCCACGATACTGCAGTTGGATGCGATGATATCCACTATCAATTCTTGAAGCATTTACCGCACCAATCCCTCCAATGTTTACTCGATATCTTTAACAGTGTTTGGAAAACGGGAATACTTCCAGCCTCGTGGCGGGAAGCTATTATCATTCCAGTACCCAAACCTGGTAAAGATTCAGATAATCCTTCAAATTACCGGCCTATAGCCTTAACAAGTTGTGTTTGTAAAACCATGGAAAGAATGGTCAATGACCGTCTTGTATGGTTTCTTGAGAAAAACAAACTTATTACACCAGCCCAAAGTGGCTTTCGTAAGCAAAGAAGCACTCTCGACCATTTAGTTCGTTTCGAGACATTTATTCGAGAAGCTTTTATCAAAAAAGAACACGTTGTTTCAGTCTTTTTTGATTTGGAGAGTGCATATGATACCACATGGAAGTATGGAATCATGAATGACCTCCATGATTTCGGTATTCGAGGTCGCCTTGCTTATTTCATTTCTGCATTTTTGGATGAACGGCAATTTAGAGTTAGGGTTGGAGATACGCTCTCTGATCCTCATGAACAGGAGATGGGTGTTCCCCAGGGCTCTATTCTTTCTGTTACACTCTTTAGTATTAAAATCAATAATATTATAAAGGCAACTTGCCCTGGTATTGAATATTTCCTTTACGTTGATGACTTCTGTATTTGCTACCGATCAAAACACATGCATACCATTGAAAGACAGTTGCAACAGGTTTTAAACAACCTGAGTAAATGGTCTAATGAAAATGGTTTTAAATTTTCTAAAACCAAGACAAAATGTATGCATTTCTGTAAATCCAGAAAACTCCATCCCGATCCAGAACTCACTTTGGACGGGATCCGAATCGAAGCTGTCCCAGAATTCAAGTTCCTGGGTCTTTTATTTGACTCTAAATTATCGTTCATTCCGCACATTGAATATTTGAGCAATAAATGCAAGAAAGCTCTAAATCTTTTACGTGTCGTCTCCAGTATGGACTGGGGAGCAGACAAAAAAGTTTTATTACGTCTTTATAGATCTCTTGTGAGATCTAAATTAGACTATGGTTGTGTTGTTTACGGATCCGCCCGTCAATCCTACTTGCGCAAACTTGATTCGATTCACAATCAAGGTTTAAGAATTGCGCTGGGCGCATTTAAAACATCGCCAATTAACAGTCTCTATGCGGAAGCAAATGAGCCATCTTTGAATTTACGAAGAAAGAAATTATCAATGGATTATTATCTAAAACTTAAATCTAATCAAGATAATCCTACACATGACGTTGTATTTGAACCTCTTTATGAAGAGGAATTTAATAAGAAGGAATCAGTTATACCTCCTTTCAGTTTACGTTGTAAGGCAGATGTAAACTCTCTAGATTTTGATCTAGATGACGTGGCGGAACATAAAGTTCCAAACGTACCTTTATGGACGTCCAAAAGTCCCACCTTTATTTATGATCTTGCTTCAACGAAAAAGTCGGAAACTGATCCTTTAGTATTTAAAAATAAATTCCTTGAAGTACAAGAAAAGCACATGCTTCATTTACAAATTTATACCGATGGTTCTAAAAGCGACGAAAAAGTTGCTTCTGCTGCCATTTTAGATGGCTTCAAATATCAGTATCGTTTGCCCGATAACTCGTCCATTTTCTCTGCCGAGCTCAAGGCTATTGACCTTGCGCTCGAGCACATCATTGAAAATGGCTACTGGCGCTACATTATTTTTACGGACTCTCTGTCCTGTATGCAAGCGCTCGAGCACGAAAAAACGGACAACCCGATTATTGTAAAACTTCTTGAGAAGCTTTCTCGTTTATATGCTATTGATGAAGATACTGATATTGTCTTTTGCTGGCTTCCAAGCCATTGCGGTCTACGTGGCAACGAACAGGCAGACAAAGCTGCCAAGGAGGCGTTGTCACTAGATATTTTACCTTTTAAAGTCCCTTTTACCGATTTTAAACCCCTGATAAATAGTTTTATTCAAAATGTATGGCAAAATTGTTGGAGCGACGAGGCTAATCACCAAAATAAATTGTTTAGTATTAAACCTGCACTTGGTGAATGGCTGCCAGGTCTTCGATCTGACCGCCGCGAGGAGTTAGTTTTGGCACGACTGCGAATCGGGCACACACATTTGACCCATTCGCACCTATTAAAGAATGAGGAAAAACCTCTATGTATTCCTTATAACGAGGAGCTGACTGTTCAGCATCTCCTCATTGATTGTGTGGATTTAGCCATCATTAGAAGCAGGCATTTTAACGCTAACAGTTTAAAAACATTATTTGATACTGTTAGGCCTGAATCAATTTTTAATTTTCTTAAAGAGTGTAATCTCCTTAAAAAGATTTAGCTGTGATATTTAATCTGTGATATATTATATGTTCTGTGGATTTTCCGGTCGGGTGGACTCGGACATGGGTGTTCTCTGATCTGGGAGGGGCCCATGTCTATTCGTGCTCACGTCGGATTATTCATGGTGCATTGTTATACAATATTTCGTATGATATTTTTAATCATTTATACTTCAGTTTATTTTTTAATAGGTTATATGCCCTATGAATTTTCCGGTCGGGTGGACTCGGACATGGGTGACCTCTGATCTGGGAGGAGCCCATGTCCATTCGTGCTCACGTCGGATTATTCGGCGAGGTGCATTGTATTTTTTTATATGATTTTCCGGTCGGGTGGACTCGGACATGGGTGACCTCTGATCTGGGAGGAGCCCATGTCCTTTCGTGCTCACGTCGGATTATTCATGGTGTTTTATAAATTTGCATAGAATTTTATCTGTTATAGAATATCGTATTTTTATCATTTCTCCTCTGGATGTTTATGTAACTAATACATATTCCTATACATCTTGTAGTGAGGTACAATTACAGTGAGTGCGCCCAATATGACCTTAGTAGTCGACGGGCCTTAAAACTCCATTCATTCATTCATTCCTAACCCTCTCCAGTGTTACAACTGCTATAAATACGGACATCACGAGAAGAATTGTCAAAAGGAAATTGTATGTGGTCGTTGTTGTGAGTCAACTGAGACTCACGACTTCGGCATGTGCAGTAATACACCAAAGTGTCACAACTGCGGTGAGGCACATCCTTCAAACTCTCGTGAATGTTCACACTGGAAGAGGGAAAAGGATATTGTAACTGTTAAATACAGGGAAGGCCTCTCTTTCTATGAGGCACGTAAAATAGTTGACAGTCGCACTAATATCCCTTCGTACGCTAACACAGCTAAAGGAAATTCAAACGTTAATAAGGATGAAAATGGGTGCCAAAATTGTAAAGACCTGTTTGGAAAACTAATTTTGTTGTTTCCCGAAAAGAAGGAGGAAATAGCAAAATTGTTTTCCCCTAAAACACCTTTACCTCCTGCATCTGTACCTTCTGCACCTCCGAAAGCTGATAACGTTAAACCTCAAAACCCCGACCCGAAGACTTCCGTACGTAAAACGACTAATTCTTCGCCAGTTATAGAATCTCGACAGAAACAAAATTTGACTTCCGAGTCCAAATCCGAAACAAGTAGTGCATCAAATGATAATGTAAGTCAAGCTCGAAGGTCTAAACCTTCAAAAACGGTGGTCTCTGACCGCCAGCCTAAAGGATCCGAGGATCCGATAAGACAATTTAATCGGTACCATTGTCTTGACGAAGATATGGTAACCGATGATTTTGATAACGCAGATTCCAGTAAAAATAAGCAAGGAAACACAATCATCAAATTAAATAAGATATGAATAATTCCATCCTTCCAATACTTGTTGGTATATTATTAACAACTTTTTTCATTATGGCGAATACTATTATACAATGGAATTGCTGCAGTGTTAAATCAAACTTTGAGGAACTTAACCTCTTAGTTTCCAAAGAAAAACCAGTAGCAGTTTGTTTGCAGGAAACTTTCCTTAAAGATACTGACAAGTTTACGCTAAAGTATCACTCCTGCTATCTTAAAAACTTTACGTAAAGTGAAAGAGCTTCAGGAGGTGTTGGAATCATTGAAATAACAATGTTCCTCACCGTCCTGTTCTTCTGGACACAAATCTTCAAGCAGTTGCCGTTAGCATTCCTCTCAACAAAACCATTACCCTTTGTTCCATTTATCTACCCCCTAGTTATCCTGTTGACAGCAGGAAACTAGATCGTCTTATTGAACAATTACCCAAACCCTTTGTTTTAATGGGAGATTTTAATTCTCACCATTCTTTATGGGGATGTTCAAAGACAGACAACAAAGGCTCTATTGTTGAAGACTTTATTTCGAGGCACGATCTTTCTCTTTTAAACGATAAGTCATCTACTTATCTACATCCTGCTACTGGTTCGTACTCATCATTAGATTTGACAGTTTGCAGTCCTCAAATTTTTCCAGATTTTAACTGGAAAGTTGATGACGACCTGCATGGTAGTGACCATTTTCCGGTTCTTGTATCGGAAATTGGGCCATCAGTACAGGAGCGACCACAACGGTGGAAACTCCATAAAGCAAACTGGAACTTATTCAAAACTGTTTGTGAACAGTCCATTACGCCGCAATCTTTTGAAGATTGCGAGAATCCTGCAGAATTGTTTACATCATTGTTATATGCATCTGCAGAAAAGGCAATTCCAAGAACGTCTAAAAATCCAAAACATCCAAATAAGCCGTGGTTCAACGATGATTGTAAGAAGGCTATAGCACAACAAAAGTCGGTTCTTAGAGAGTTTGATCTAAGACCGACTAACGAAAATCTCATAAAGTTTAAAGTTGCACGTGCAAGAGCACGACGCACTATTAAACGCAGTAAACGTACGTCTTGGAGACAGTATGTATCTAGATTAAATTCTAGATCATCTGTCAAAAAGACTTGGGATATGGTAAGAAAAATTAGTGGCAAGAACTCTTCGCTCAGTGTTGGGCATTTGAACACTGACAATGGCGTAGTTTCATCTAAACCCGACATCGCAAATGTTTTAGCAGATACCTTTGCAAAGAAATCCTCTTCTACGAATTATTCCTAAGAATTTCAAAAATATCAAGAACAAAAAGAAAAAGTTAAATTGAATTTTAAATCTAAAAACACAGAACACTATAATAAAGACTTTACCATCAAAGAGCTTAAAACAGCTCTAAAGAAGTGCCATGACACTGCAGTCGGATCTGATGATATCCACTATCAGTTTCTTAAACATTTACCTTACCAGTCCCTTCAGTGTTTACTTGATATCTTTAACAGTGTTTGGAAAACGGGAATACTTCCAGCCTCGTGGCGGGAAGCTATTGTCATTCCAATACCCAAACCTGGCAAGGATTCAGATAATCCTTCAAATTACCGGCCTATAGCCTTAACAAGTTGTGTTTGTAAAACCATGGAAAGAATGGTCAATGACCGTCTTGTATGGTTTCTTGAGAAAAACAAACTTATTACGTCGGCCCAAAGTGGCTTTCGTAAGCAAAGAAGCACCCTCGATCATTTAGTTCGCTTCGAGACTGTTATACGAGAAGCTTTTATTAAGAAAGAACACGTTGTTTCAGTCTTTTTTGATTTAGAGAGTGCATATGATACCACATGGAAGTATGGAATCATGAATGACCTCCATGATTTCGGTATACGAGGTCGCCTTGCTTATTTTATTTCTGCATTTTTGGATGAACGGCAATTTAGAGTCAGGGTTGGAGATACGCTCTCTGATCCTCATGAACAGGAGATGGGCGTTCCCCAGGGCTCCATTCTTTCTGTTACACTTTTTAGTGTTAAAATAAACAATATTATTAAGACTACTTGCCCTGGTATTGAATATTTTCTTTACGTTGATGACTTTTGTATTTGTTATCGTTCGAAACATATGCATACCATCGAACGACAGTTACAACAGGTTTTAAATAACCTGAGTAAATGGTCGAATGAAAATGGTTTTAAATATTCTAAAACCAAGACAAAATGTATGCATTTCTGTAAATCGAGAAAACTCCATCCCGATCCAGAACTCACTTTGGACCGGATCCGAATCGAAGTTGTCCCAGAATTTAAATTTCTGGGTCTTTTATTTGACTCTAAATTATCGTTCATCCCGCACATTGAATATCTGAACAATGAATGTAAGAAAGCTCTAAATCTTTTGTGAGATCTAAATTAGACTATGGATGCGTTGTTTACGGCTCTGCCCGTCAATCTTACTTGCGCAAACTTGATTCAATACACAATCAAGGTCTACGTATTGCGTTTGGTGCATTTAAAACATCGCCAATTAATAGTCTCTATGCTGAAGCAAACGAACCATCTTTAAACTTACGTCGAAAGAAATTGTCTATGGATTACTATTTGAAATTGAAATCAAATCCAGATAATCCTACACATGATTCTGTTTTTGAACCTCTTTACGAAGAGGACTTCAAAAAGAAGGAATCAGAAATTCCACCCTTTAGTTTACGTTGTAGAGCTGACATAGAATCTCTAGATTTCGATCTAGATGAGACCCCCAGCTGTGGAGGGGGATTAGAAATATCCCGGCTGCCCTGTCCTGTAGCAAATGGTAAGACCCCATGCAAAGGACAGTCTGTCTGTGTAAGTTCTGACCCGCTTGTTGGCCGTGAGTGGACACTCGTAAGCCGGAAAAGAGGATCCTGGTTAGTTGAGGGAGGCTCAGGGCTCTCCAGCTTCCCAACACGCTGCTTTGGCCTCGGCTTCGGTGTAAACGGGAGCTTAGATGGACCCGGTCTAGGCAATCGGCTGGTCGCTTTAGACGAAGACGTTCTGTTTTGTATCCGTATGCAATCTTATTCATTGCTTCCAACTTTTACAAGTTATACAATTTCTAGTTGAAATTCTTTTGTTCTTACAATTATATAATGTCCTCGTCTATATAGGCTCATGGGTTAATTGAGTTGATTAAATGGCTTTATCGGCGTTGAAATGCATGATTGGTCTTTAATTATTTTAGAAATTAGTCATGTATGTCTGTGCCGCTGCTGTTTATTTGGTTGGCTTGAGTATACCATCTGGGTATCCCTGGCATGGGGAGCTGGATATCCGCTCCAATTTCCATGTCCCCTTGTTGGACTCGGTGGTGGGTGGGGGCCCAGATGATGAACATTAAAAACTCAAACATGGCTACCCAAAAGTTAAAACGGACGCGTACTGATATCGACTCGGACACGGAAACCACTTCATGCAATTCGAATTTCCCTAGGTTCTTGGTCATTGAAGCAAAAGATGAAAATGAATCTGTATCAAAATTGTCGCCCTTTGTTATCAATAAATGCATCTTGTCATATGCAGGGGAACCCAGATCTATAAAGAAGTTAAGATCTGGTGCCCTTTTAATCGAGGTAGACAAAAAGTCACACGCAGAGAATTTATTAAAAATCAAGAAGTTCTTTGACATATCTGTGAAGTGTACAGAACACCCTACTCTGAACAGTTCAAAAGGCCTCATTCGCTGCCCCGATCTTCAGGGAGTGTCTGAGGAGGAAATTGTTTCAGAGCTTTCATCACAGAATGTGACTGCTGCAAGACGGATTTCAATTTTCAAAGGTGGAATTAAGAAACCAACCAATACAATTGTTCTGACCTTTAGTACGGCAATACTCCCAAGAAGTTTAAAAGTTGGATATTTGAGGGTGAATGTTGATATTTACATTCCTAACCCTCTCCAGTGTTACAACTGTTATAAATATGGGCATCATGAGAAAAGTTGTAAAGTGGAAACTGTATGTGGTCGTTGCTGTGAGTCAACTGAGACTCATGACTTCGGCATGTGCAGTAATACACCAAAGTGTCACAACTGCGGTGAGGCACACCCTTCAACCTCTCGTGAATGCTCACAGTGGAGAAGGGAAAGGATATTGTGACTGTAAAATACAGGGAAGGCCTTTCTTTCTATGAGGCACGTAAAATAGTAGACAGTCGTAACAACATTCCTTCATACGCAAATACAGCTAAAGGAAATTCTAATATTAATAAAGGTGAAAATGGATGTCAGAATTGTAAAGACCTGTTTGAAAAACTTATTTTGCTTTTTCCCGAGAAGAAGGAAGAAATAGCAAAGTTATTTCCTCTCAAAACTCCTTTACAATCTACGCCTTTACCTCCTGCACCTCCGAAAGCTGATTTGAACGTCAAACCTCAAAATCCTGAATCGAAAGTGGTTGCACGTAAACCAACTAATACACCGCCAGTTATTGAACCTCGCCAGAAACAGAATTCGACTCCCGAGTCAAAGACTGAAACAAATGCAACGAGTGAAAATGCTAGTCAAGCTCGAAGGTCTTCTAAACCTTCAAAAACGGTGGTCTCTGACCGCCAGCCTAAAGGGTCCGATGATCCTATAAAACAATTTAATCGGTACCATTGTCTTGACGAAGACATGGTAACCGATGATTTTGATAATGCAGATTCCTGTAAGAATAAGCAAGGAAACACAATCATCAAATTAAATAAGAGATGAACAATTCCATACCTCCAATGCTTGTTGGTATATTATTAACAACATTTTTCATAATGGTGAATACAATTATTCAATGGAATTGCCGCAGTGTTAAATCAAACTTTGAGGAACTTAACCTCTTAGTTTCCAAAGAAAAACCAGTAGCAGTTTGTTTGCAGGAAACTTTCCTTAAAGATACTGACAAGTTTACGCTAAAGTATCACTCCTGCTATCTTAAAAACTTTACGGAAAGTGAAAGAGCTTCAGGAGGTGTTGGAATCGTTGTAAATAACAATGTTCCTCACCGTCCTGTTCATCTGGACACAACTCTTCAAGCAGTTGCCGTTAGCATTTCTCTCAACAAAACCATTACCCTTTGTTCCATTTATCTACCCCCTAGTTATCCTGTTGACAGCAGGAAACTAGATCGTCTTATTGAACAATTACCCAAACCCTTTGTTTTAATGGGAGATTTTAATTCTCACCATTCTTTATGGGGATGTTCAAAGACAGACAACAAAGGCTATATTGTTGAAGACTTTATTTCGAGGCACGATCTTTCTCTTTTAAACGATAAGTCATCTACTTATCTACATCCTGCTACTGGTTCGTACTCATCATTAGATTTGACAGTTTGCAGTCCTCAAATTTTTCCAGATTTTAACTGGAAAGTTGATGACGACCTGCATGGTAGTGACCATTTTCCAATTCTTGTATCGGAAATTGGGCCATCAGTACAGGAGCGACCACAACGGTGGAAACTCCATAAAGCAAACTGGAACTTATTCAAAACTGTTTGTGAACAGTCCATTACGCCGCAATCTTTTGAAGATTGCGAGAATCCTGCAGAATTGTTTACATCATTGTTATATGTATCTGCAGAAAAGGCAATTCCAAGAACGTCTAAAAATCCAAAACATCCAAATAAGCCGTGGTTCAACGATGATTGTAAAAAGGCTATAGCACAACAAAAGTCGGTTCTTAGAGAGTTTGATCTAAGACCGACTAACGAAAATCTCATAAAGTTTAAAGTTGCACGTGCAAGAGCACGACGCACTATTAAACGCAGTAAACGTACGTCTTGGAGACAGTATGTATCTAGATTAAATTCTAGATCATCTGTCAAAAAGACTTGGGATATGGTAAGAAAAATTAGTGGCAAGAACTCTTCGCTCAGTGTTGGGCATTTAAACACTGACAATGGCGTAGTTTCATCTAAACCCGACATCGCTAATGTTTTAGCAGATACTTTTGCAAAGAAATCCTCTTCTACGAATTATTCCTCAGAATTTCAAAAATATCAAGAACAAAAAGAAAAAGTTAAATTGAATTTTAAATCTAAAAACACAGAACACTATAATAAAGACTTTACCATCAAAGAGCTTAAAACAGCTCTAAAGAAGTGCCATGACACTGCAATCGGATCTGATGATATCCACTATCAGTTTCTTAAACATTTACCTTACCAGTCCCTTCAGTGTTTACTTGATATCTTTAACAGTGTTTGGAAAACGGGAATACTTCCAGCCTCGTGGCGGGAAGCTATTGTCATTCCAATACCCAAACCTGGCAAGGATTCAGATAATCCTTCAAATTACCGGCCTATAGCCTTAACAAGTTGTGTTTGTAAAACCATGGAAAGAATGGTCAATGACCGTCTTGTATGGTTTCTTGAGAAAAACAAACTTATTACGTCGGCCCAAAGTGGCTTTCGTAAGCAAAGAAGCACCCTCGATCATTTAGTTCGCTTCGAGACTTTTATACGAGAAGCTTTTATTAAGAAAGAACACGTTGTTTCAGTCTTTTTTGATTTAGAGAGTGCATATGATACCACATGGAAGTATGGAATCATGAATGACCTCCATGATTTCGGTATACGAGGTCGCCTTGCTTATTTTATCTCTGCATTTTTGGATGAACGGCAATTTAGAGTCAGGGTTGGAGATACGCTCTCTGATCCTCATGAACAGGAGATGGGCGTTCCCCAGGGCTCCATTCTTTCTGTTACACTTTTTAGTGTTAAAATCAACAATATTATTAAGGCTACTTGCCCTGGTATTGAATATTTTCTTTACGTTGATGACTTTTGTATTTGTTATCGTTCGAAACATATGCATACCATCGAACGACAGTTACAACAGGTTTTAAATAACCTGAGTAAATGGTCGAATGAAAATGGTTTTAAATTTTCTAAAACCAAGACAAAATGTATGCATTTCTGTAAATCATCACATGTACAAAAAGCATACTTTGAAATATTTTACACCATTTATATAAATAGCATAATAATTATTGTCCTATTTTTTCCAGCGTATTCCTCCTTTAGCGTCACCAACTTTAAACGAACCAAAGGCGGTCCCATCCTCTGCTGCTACGCACAGTTCCCCGGTTGATTTAGTAAGTCATGTTGAAAGTCTGCTGTCTCACATATTACCTACGTATTGACTAAAGTCCACTTGAATTCATAATGTAATGCACTTTTTTCCTTAATTCACAAATCCCATGTTCATTTAGTAAGTTGTTTTTATGTAGAAGTATCCGCTATAACGTATTAGCTACGTATCGACTAAAGTCATTGTAATGTATTTTTTGTTGAAATTTATACTGTTGTAGATCCAGTTATGCTTGTTTATTTTCAGACCCTATCTGATGACAAATCGACCAAAACTCCATCTTTTATGTCACATGCCACACCATCGACGAGTTATCGTGGAAAAGGAAAACATTCGGCCCAAAAACGGCAGTCCAAGCGCAAACAGCCTGATAAACAACCACCAAAGTCTGTCCGGAAGTCGACAAAACCGAGATACGAACGAACGCTAGCTTGCCCATCCAATTGGAGACCTGTGAATAAAAAATAACTTGCATGTTGATCGAACTTTTGCAGACAGTGACGATAATTTTATATAGATCCAGAATCAAATAAACTTCTCTATTTCCCCAAAATTATATTTGAATGTTAAAATATTGATTGAAAATAAAACAAAATGCACATAAATCAACAATTTGTTATTTTCTGTCAATATTTTCGTGATAATTGGATAAATGGACATCAAAGCCATGAATTCATAATTATTTCGGGGATTAATTTTTGGTGTAATTTCAGACACAGGTGCCAAACACAGACCGGGAAGTGTAGTACGAGCTAAAATTAATGAAAAATGAGTTGACCTAATTTATATACAATCATTACAAATAATTGAATTTTGCTAATTTTTACTCATACTTCACTAACCCAGCCTATGTTGGCCACCTGTGATTTCTTACCGTGATAGAATTCTTTGTAGGCAATGTTTGCATTTCTTGATGCGTTTTCAACTTTAAATGGATTTAAACAAAACATAAAGAAAAGCAGTAAATACCACATCTACATGTAATATGTACACATTGCAGCTTTTCTTAAATCTGTTAAATTTACACTACCTGTTTGATTTATTTAGTAAATACAGTGATGACAGTTTTTGGTGTTAGGTGAATTTAATGTTATTTGTGAAAAAGCTGCTTCACATGACAAATAGATTAGAATGCTAATAAATATATAATATAAAGATATATATTTTTTTCAATATTTCACCGAAATTATGCAGGGAAAAGAAGCACATGTTGATTTTCATCATTTAGTTGTTTTCACAGCCGTTTTCTATTTATGCTGTCCAAATCAGGCATTGTAAATTAAACGGTTTCAAAACACATGAAATTCATCAATAGATACATACTTACAAACGCATTAGCATTTTGTGCTGTTTTTCATTATTATGAAGCTCGATCTTGTACTTTCAGCTGGTTTCTGTCCGATTTCCGCCAATGTGTCATGCCTGATCCTTTGTTTAGGAAAAACCGAATTACTGCTTTTCTTTACACACCCGCCCAAAAAGTAGTCCGTCACAAAACAACATTTCATGTTGATATGCCAATTTAAATCAAGCGTCTCTTGACCTTGATCAGAGTTAAAAACTAATAATTCACATGTGAATTATCGTCGGATTGTGCCCATTTATTTCCACGGGATAAGGGGCGCATTTACACACTTTGGGATTTCTCTGGTTCTCTGGGCAGCAATCGCACAACTGCATTCCACGGATCTTCATATTCGCTTTTTCAGCTATGCTGATTTGAGTTTTTAGCACATTAATTTCTTCCTTTGACTTTGTTAGTTTTTGTGTTATTTCGTCGTTTTGCTGTTACAAACGGTTGTTTTCGTCAAAGATACATGAATTAACAACCGTAAGTAGGTCACCGGAAGCGTCTGGAAACGCACATCATATTAACAAAAACACCCTAGAATATAATGAAAAGCATTTGTGACTACAAATTCAGGATTATTTCAAGCTCCCCAAAAATCTATAAAATAACAACAGGAACTCGATCACAAGAAAGACTGTTCGATTGGATTTATTAGATGAGCGATCTGTCTTAATTCCACTGGCACCAGAACTGCAAAAAATTGTTTGTTTCTATCTCTTAAGTCTATTATTGAGACATGGTGAATAACCCCCCTTCTACACCACTCTTTTATCGCTTGATATTTTCGTGTAAATCGAACTCAGACGCGAAAGTTACTCAGCAATCGGGAAGAAAACACATTTAACTCTGCAATGACGGTAAGTTTGGGGCCTTAAACGTACCTTTATCGAAATATCATGATATTTCTCGAAGAGAACAGCAAAGATTTTCTACGGAGCATTCTGTCCAGAGCAGTTTCCGGTTTGAGCGACCTTCACCTTTACTTGCCGAAGCCTCTCTGAAACGGAAGTTTTCATTGGTCGAAGACCAATTTTATTCTATTCTATTCATTGGTCGGAAAAAAGGGCTGCGTGTATCTCCCGCGGTATGTCAAAATGTCAAAAATGCAAGAAGTAGCGATCAAGAAGGTGTTGGAAGGCCACAGCCATCAAATAACTGGCGAGGCCGGGACCGGCAAGACATTTGTCTTGCAGCAAATGTACAGAGCGCTTAGAACTAGACAACGGCCAAAGACCCAAAATTCTATGTACAACAGGCATTGCTTGCCTGTAGTATGAGTCTGCACACACAGTACACAGGTATGATTTTGATTCGGAGAACCTTGCCATTTTTACTATTTAGAATAGAGTCACCTGATATACTTGGCATCAATTAAACTATCCCGAAAAGTGAATTCAGTTCGTAACCATGTCATTCAATATTCTATACCCAATTTTGGGCCATTTTTATTTAATTCTATTCTTTTTAATGAAATATCACATTCGAGGCATGTATATTTTTCATATCTATCTAAGGTTTAATTCGGGGGAAAGGCTGTGCATTGGAGCTGACACTTAGTCACAAGACTCTTGAAGTCGTTATGAGCCAATGTACTCCACCCACCTTTACCCCTTACTTCTGTCTTCCCAATATCTTTCAATAGGCCTGGGTAGTGGGACGGGGTGAACAAGAAAATGCAAAAATACAGGGGGAACCTATGCCCAATTTATTTTAGCTCACCTGAGCACGAAGTGCTCAAGGTGAGCTATTGTGGTCGCTTTTTGTCCGTCCGTCGATCTGTCCGTCCGTCCGTCCGTTCACAATTTCTTTCAACATCTTCTCCTCCTAAACCATTGAACCAATTTTGACCAAACTTGTTCCTTGTGTGACACTTTCCAAAACTTGTTTGTGAATTTTTGATTTGTCAAAAAATGTGGGCGTGGCAGGGAGAAAGGGGCTTATCAGACAAGAAATCATAAGAAAATTCTTTAAAAATCAACCATTGGGCCCAATTAAACCAAACTCGCCAGGAATATTCCTTGAGTCACTCTTTTCAAAATTTGTTCAAATTTTTTTTCATTTGTCAAAAAATGTGGATGTGGCAGGGGGAAAGGGGCTTATAGGACTTAGAGAAATCATAATAAAATTCTTAAAAAATCAACCATTGGGCCCAATTGAACCAGACTTTAGGGGAATGTTCCTTTAATCACTCTTCAAAATTTGTCCACAAATTTTTACATTTGTCAAAAAATGTGGGCGTGGCAGGGAGAAAGGGGCTTATCGGACTTAGAGAAATCATAAGAAAATTCTTTAAAAATCAACCATTGGGCCCAATTAAAACAGACTTTGCAGGAATATTCCTTGATTCACTCTTTTCAATATTTGCTCACAAGTTTTAACATTTGTTAAAAATGTGGGCTTGGCAGGGAGGAAGGGGCTTTTCAGACTTAGAGAAATCTTAAGAAAATTCTTTAAAAATGAACCGTCTGGCCAATTTAAATCAAACGTAGCAGGAAAGTTCCTTGAGTGACTCATTTCAAAATGTATCTTGAATTTTTGATTTTATAAAATGTATATGGGTGTGGCAGGGTTGGGAAAATTTTGTGCATTGAAAATTATACTTTACTGCGGGTTGTCACAGAGATACTTAGTTTTATTCTAAACTGTCTGGCCTAGAACCTTGAAACTTTGTGTAAGACCTCATTTCATGAATGGCTTTCAGAATACAAGAAATCATCACTATACATGGAAACTAAGCCCTATATTGTTGGTTCTACATTTACAAGCCAATTTTGAACCATTTACTTTGGGAATCATACAAGCTGCAGATAAGAGGAGATGATAGCTTTTCAAAAATCAACATTTTGTTTCAATATTCATCAAATCCTATGTAATTGGTGATCATTTCAATTATCTGCTTGAAAAGATTTATACATTCTACATAGTGTTTGGATATGAATAATAAATTTAGAGTGCTATTTCTATTTCTCTTATCTATTTCTCTTATCTGTTGCTCTTGCTGTCTCTATGTTTATTTTATGTAAACAAATAAGAAGGGATTAGCTTAGCTTATCAGATGTTGATCGTTCACTATATGTTTTCAAATAACAGACCAAATCTTGTAAATTGTGCTTATAATTTGTTATAATGATATATCATAAATGATCAATCTCTAACAGATTAGTATGCTTTGAAAATTAACCCTATGTTGTATATTGCGAAATCAAAAAATAACATCAACCATTGCTAATTCATACCCAACTTTACAGGATCGATTCGAACAAAATTATTCCCTAATTGTTTTCAAACAGAAAGCCCTTAGTTTGATGTCTTTGAATTTGACCTAATTGCCATTTTCACTCTTGTCATTTTGATTCAGGTGAGCGATTAAGGACCATCATGGTCCTCTTGTTAGGTCTGTACTTGCTTTTTTTCGGGGGGGGGGGGGGGGGTCGGAGGGGGTTTGGTGTAAGGGGTGGAAGGGGGAAAGCCTGCATGTCGGCAAGGTTCAAAGCATATTTTGACAGTACAAGATAACTCTGTCAGGCATTATTAGTATTTTAAGGGGATTGAAATCACTGAAAATCATTTTCGGTGGACACAAGCCCTGCTGGGTCCTGATTTGGATTGTAGCCCTGTTATCACCTGAGGTAATTGCAAGCTGATTCACGAAGCAAATTATAGCATAGCCTAAAGAAAATAGCGTTATTATCTAATCAAAGAGTCTATTTAATGAAATTATATTTCCGGGCTACATAGTCCTATGCAATTTCAAGTCGCCAGTTTTCGTGAGATAATTGCTTTGTTGCACTGTACAATGCTTTTTGCTCATATGTGCATGAAGTGCTAATCAATGGGGAGAATCACGTGATTGATAATGGTATTGAACACGAAAAAATGGCGACGAAATGACCGCTTCGGCGTGAAAACTCAAACTTTAGAAAGGTATGTATTCAATCTAAGTAATTTCTCAAGACAAACCACCTATCCTAAAGTACCCGCTATTTTCTAAGGTTTTCACAGATGCCAAATATTCCCCTATCCGGTGGCTGTATTTAGAGAACACTCTAAGAATATTTTCGAAATTGCGAAAATTTTTGATGTGTGTTAAGCACATTTCATCATATTTATAGCTTTACTTCTTACCCAAAGAATTTTCTGTTCACACTGGATATTTTAAGAACCTTTTTTATCGAGGCGATTTCATTCTAGTCCATTTACATGGCCCATGTTGTCTTTGCTAAGCGTATTTACGAAAAAGATGTTAAACACACTTACAGTGCTGTAGTGTTTGGCACGCCGAGTTCTTGTTTGCGTGATGTTAAACACGCAAGTGTACCATACTTATGTAGGATGTGTTGACTGATTTGTGTTTACGTAGATATATTCTGTGGATTGAAATCTTTTGAACATTTAAGAGACTACATCTGAACAATGCACAGTTAAAGTCTGGCACATGCAAATGCACATTTGAGAGTGACAAAATACTGTTTCAGTAATGTTTGATGTACTTTACACTGTCGGTTTAGAAATGAATCAATTGCAGATGCAATACAATGCTATGATAGAATAGGGTTAAATTCTATCCAATAAAGCGTGAAGTTAGCTTTGTCAATTTCTGTAAGAGAATCAAGACTGTCACTTAAAGGGTTTTTTATGCCCCCGATAGGGAGGCATCATAAATTTGACTTGTCCGTCCGTCTGTCTGTCTGTCCGTCTGTCCGTCTGTCTGTCCGTCCGTCTGTCCGTCCGTCATTCCGTCCAAAAACTTTAACATTGGCCATAACTTCCTTATTACTTAACATATTCGCTTCATACTTTACCACAACATTCCTTGGTACATTACCTTTCTGTAGGCACATACTTTGGTGACCTTGACCCCTGGATGACCTTGACCTTGAACATAGATCGGCCATAATTTAAAATCAAAGCGGTGTCGGGGGCATTGTCATCTTACAGTGACAGCTCTTGTTTTGGAATAGGTGGTTTGTCTGAGAAACTACGTAAATTACGTCTCTATCCGTCGTCCGGTGGTCTTTTCGTCCATCCATCATCAACAATTTTAAGCTTTTAAAACAATTTTTGCATACATGCAGACAGTGTGAACCTTGATCAGACTGCTACAAGCCTGGTTTCACTCTGCTTCCAGTAACATGAAAAATATCAGCAGACAACACATGTTGTGATTGGCAGGATAATGTCACATAAAATGCCATGATTTCTATCATTCCGGATCCAGATAAGAAAAAAGATGTACTTTGTATCTAATTTGTATCCAAACTGTTGACATATACACAGGCGGTAATCACGTGACATTGTTATAATATGTTTTCCTAACTTTTGTAAACAAAAACACTCAGAAAGTACACATTTTTTCTCAAATTTTAAATCAAATACTTAAAACTCATTATTGAGATACGTACTCTCCGATCTATTTTGATACCGAGATCTTCCCTCAAATTCCTGTCAAAGCCGAGAACCTTCGTGCAAAGTATTTTTGAATGCCGTGATATATTTTCTTAAGAAATGATTGCACTTTGCACGAATGTTCTCAGCTTTGACAGGAATTTGAGATAATATTTTTTTTGTTAACAAAAGTTAGGAAAGCATATCAAAACAAAGTCACGTGATTGTCGCCTGTGATATAGGTCTTCGATAATTATTGGAAAGCTAAGGATTAAAAAGTAGCACAAATTAACAACATATTTTTGTTGCAGCTGGGCAGGACTAATGGATGGACGGTACGATGATTTGACTCTGGCCAGACTGGTAAAGGACGATGATGCGATGGACCATGTTAGACAGAATGTCTTGGATACAGGTGTGTTGCTAATCGACGAAGTTTCTATGCTGTCTAAGAAAGACTTTGAACAACTTGAACTCGTCTGTAGGACACTATTAAACAAGCATAAGAACTTTGGTGGGCTGCAAGTTGTGGTGAGTGGAGATTTCTATCAACTGCCATCTGTTGGCAATACGTTTTATGGGGATTCCGGAAAATTCTGTTTTGAGAGTCCGATTTGGAAGACAGTGTTCGTGCACAAGATCGATTTAAAAAAATGTTCTGAGACAAAATGAACCACAACTAATGAGAGCTGTGAGTGAAACAGCTCGTGGTGCTGTTTCTAATGAGACAGATAAATTTCTCAAAGGACTACAAAGGAATCTAGAAACATGTTTCAATCCAGTTCACTTATTTCCGAATAATTTCGATACACAAGTGTTTAATCACGAACAGTTGAACACACTGAATTCAGAAGGGCGTGTATATGTGTCAACACAGAGAGGAGCGAATAAACACTTGAAGGAAATACTTGCCCCAAACTATTTACATTTGAAAGTTGATGTCCTGTAATTCTTTTAAGAAATTTAGGGGGAAAATTGCTGAATGGTCTTAGAGGAGTTGTAACAAAGTTATCAGAGGATACTGTAACTGTGCTATTTGAAACGAAACAGACTCACAAGATTAGCAGGTACAACTTCACTGTGTTCGATATAATTACACAAGACAGCATTGCAGAGAGGAGACAGTTTCCTTTATGTTTGGCGTATGGTCTAACCATCCATAAAAGTCAGGGACTGACCCTGAGCAGTGTGTGCATACACTGTAAATGTATCTTCGAAACTGGACAGTTTTCTGTTGCACTTGGCCGAGGTACACATTCTGCAGGAATTCAGCTGATTGGCTACAAGAAAAGCTTATGTTTTCAGCCAAAAGCTGCAGTTACCGAGTTTTACAGAATCCCACATGCAGAATTTCAAGAAAACCTAAGATGCTGTAAACTATCTGCAAATGTTTGTATTCCAGATCCAAGCTTGGACTGTTATGACAGTGATGATTCAGATTTTGACGAAGGTGATATTGATGTCATACAGAGCCTATTTGATTCACATGAAGATAGCAGTGTTTCACATGAACACAGTGTTGAAGACATTATATTTCCAGATTACATTTCACTGGAAAACATTAAAGAATCTGTAACTGTACTAAATCCAATCATAGAAAAGCAGAAGCAAATAAAGGAGATCTGCTCATCTATATCTGACATGAGAATGAAAAAGTTTCTTTATGAAAACTACAAACACTTCAAGAATTTCTTTTCTTCCTCAGATACACCTACCACTCCAAAAATATGGACAGACATTTTATCTAAATATCATAACTACATATCAAATGCTCCATTCAAAGAGACACTGTACCAGCTCTATGGAGAGAGTACATTGACTGATGAACTGGTCTATGTTGGATCGAATTTCTCGTATAGACTACTGAATGTAATGGTGCATGCTTTGGCCAGCGAAATTTCAAGGACCCCTGAAACATCAAAACAACATTTATCTGAAGCTGGAAAGGCCAAATTGCGTTACGTTGCAGGGATGTGTGTTTCTAAGGCCAAAGAGCACTTCTGTGGAATAATTACAAATCAGCTTGGCAACGAAAAGAGAGGTAGTTCAGAAAAAATTAAAACAAACATGGAAAAGGTGACTCTGTTGCGCTCATTGCAAGCGGAGGAAGATGAAATTGACAGATCTGACAAGACATTTGCTGAAGTTGAACAGCGCCAAAATGTGAGAAGGGGGTTAACATATATAAATGACCAGTGTTTTCATTCTTTCTTGAATGTTGACGGCAAAATTCGTGGAATTTTAACTGCCGAATCATTAAAATATGAGAGAGAAGATCTGTTTGAAACTGCTAAAGCTAGTCTTTTAAATGATGAATGGTTACAAATTCTTTGGGATGATCTTAGTATGGGTATTACTAGTGATGTAAGCAGTTCCATCTATCAAAACCTTCTGTCTCGCTTCCTCATGGTTACACAAAAACAGTTCTTGAAGGACATGAAAGATAAGCTTTCTTTGAGGAAGAAAAAAGCACACAGGGAAGAAATTAAGGAAACCAGTGAAAAAAAGGAAAATTGAAGTCGCCCTTTCTTATCAAGACATCATAAGAGACAAGTCTGAAAAAAGGATTTCATCACATCTTAAATTAAAGTGTAACTGTATTGCTGATGAAAAGTTTCTTGATCTTGCATTTACAAAGACACAACTTTTAACACTATGTGAGGCATATCAGCTCCGGTGTAGTAAAACATTTAAAAAGACAGAAATTTCAAAGTTGCTTCTACAAGGAATATTAAATTCAAATGAAATGATATGATGATATGTTCGACTTAAGGACCACAGAACCAGTGGCTAGCTCTTCCGAAAGACCATGCAAAACAAAGACGACAGTTCCTGGCAAGGGGAAAGGTAAAGGCAAAGGCTGTAGTAGAAAAACAAAGAAAACGTTATGTGGAGGATGCAACAAGGAGTATAACGACGACGAGGACTGGGTGGAATGAATGAATGAATAGTGTTTTAAGGCCCTTCGACTACTAAGGTCATATTGGGCGCAACAGCAACACATACCTGGATGTATACAAAATGACTGATATGTACATAATTACATAAACACACAGAAAGGTAAATTATAGTGGCTATATATCTAATTCAAGAATAGATAATGTTACCTTGTATGAAATTAATCAATACTACTATTATAACACAATATTAAAGCTAGACAAAAACAACCATGAATCATGAATAATCCGATGTGAGGACGAATAGACATGGGCTCCTCCCAGATCAGAGAACACCCATGTACGAGTCCACTCGACCGGAAAATCCACAGAACAAATAAATATAGAATATTAAACGTAACTAAAGTATCACAGATCAAATATCACAGACTATAATAAAAAGAGCTAAATCTTTCTAAAGAGATTACACTCTTTAAGAAAATTAAAAATCGACTCAGGCCTCACGGTATCAAATAACGATTTCAGATTATCAACGTTAAAATGCCTGTTTCTTATGATGGCAAGATCTACACAATCAATGAGTAGATGTTGGACAGTAAGTGTCTCATTACAAGGAATACACTGTGGTTCTACCTCGTTCTTTAATAGGTGCGAATGGGTCAAATGAGTATGACCGATTCGCAATCTGGCCAAAATTAACTCTTCGCGGCGGTCAGTCCGAAGACCTGGCAGCCATTCACCAAGTGAAGGTTTAATCGAAAATAATTTATTTCGTTGATTTGCCTGGTCACTCCAACAGTTCTGCCATACATTGTGGATAAAATTATTAATTAGGGGTTTAAAATCAGTAAAGGGAACTTTAAAGGGTAAAACATCTAGTGACAACGCGTCCTTGGCAGCCCTATCTGCCTACCACAATGGCTTGGAAGCCAGCAAAAGACAATATCAGTATCTTCATCAGTAGCATAGATACGAGACAGCTTTTCAAGAAGTTTAACTATGATAGGGTTGTCCGTTTTCTCGTGTTCCAACGCTTGCATACTAGATAAAGAGTCAGTAAAAATAATGTAACGCCAATAACCATTTTCAATAATGTGCTCAAGCGCAAGGTCAATAGCCTTGAGCTCGGCAGAGAAAATGGATGAATTATCAGGCAGACGATACTGATATTTGTAACCATCCAAGATGGCAGCTGAAGCAGCTTTTTCTTCGTTTTTAGACCCGTCTGTATAAACTTGAAAGTGAAGAATGTGTTTTTCCTGTATTTCAAGGAATTTAGTTTTAAATACAACTTGATCAGTTTCAGATTTTTTAGTTGAAGCTAGATCATAAATAAAGGTGGGACTTTTAGACGTCCACAAAGGAACACCTGGAACTTTATGTTCGGCCACGTCATCTAGATCGAAATCTAGAGATTCTATGTCAGCTCTACAACGTAAACTAAAGGGTGGAATTTCTGATTCCTTCTTTTTGAAGTCCTCTTCGTAAAGAGGTTCAAAAACAGAATCATGTGTCGGATTATCTGGATTTGGTTTCAATTTCAGATAGTAATCCATGGACAATTTTTTTCGACGTAAGTTTAAAGATGGTTCGTTTGCTTCAGCATAGAGACTATTAATTGGCGATGTTTTAAATGCGCCCAACGCAATACGTAAACCTTGATTGTGTATTGAATCAAGTTTGCGCAAGTAAGATTGACGGGCAGAGCCGTAAACAACGCATCCATAATCCAATTTCACAAGAGACCTATAAAGACGTAATAAAACCGTTTTGTCTGCGCCCCAGTCCATGCTGGAGACAACGCGTAAAAGATTCAGAGCTTTCTTACATTTATTGCTCAAATATTCAATGTGAGGAATGAATGACAATTTAGAGTCAAATAAAAGTCCCAAGAACTTGAACTCTGGGACAACTTCAATACGGATCCCGTCCAAAGTAAGTTCTGGATCGGGATGAAGTTTTCTCGATTTACAAAAATACATGCATTATGTCTTGGTTTTAGAAAATTTAAAACCATTTTCATTCGACCATTTACTAAGGTTGTTTAAAACCTGTTGTAACTGTCGTTCGATGGTATGCATATGTTTTGAACGATAACAAATACAAAAGTCATCAACGTAAAGGAAATATTCAATACCAGGGCAAGTAGCCTTAATTATATCGTTGATTTTAACACTGAAAAGTGTAAACAGAAAGAATAGAGCCCTGGGGAACACCCATCTCCTGTTCATGAGGATCAGAGAGCGTATCTCCAACCCTGACTCTAAATTGTCGTTCATCCAAAAATGCAGAAATGAAATAAGCAAGGCGACCTCGTATACCGAAATCATGGAGGTCATTCATGATTCCATACTTCCATGTGGTATCATATGCACTCTCTAAATCAAAAAAGACTGAAACAACATGTTCCTTCTTGATAAAAGCTTCTCTGATAAAGGTTTCGAAGCGAACTAAATGATCGAGAGTGCTTCTTTGTTTACGAAAGCCACTTTGAGCTGATGTTATAAGTTTATTTTTCTCAAGAAACCATACGAGACGGTCGTTGACCATTCTCTCCATGGTCTTGCAAATACAACTTGTTAAAGCTATAGGTCGATAATTTGAAGGATTATCTGAATCTTTACCAGGCTTGGGCACTGGAATGACAATAGCTTCCCGCCAGGAGGCTGGAAGTATTCCCGTTTTCCAAACACTGTTAAAGATATCGAGTAAACACTGAAGGGATTGGTGCGGTAAATGCTTCAAGAACTGGTAGTGGATGTCATCACATCCAACTGCAGTATCATGGCATTTCGTAAGGGCAGTTTTAAGCTCCTTAAGAGTAAATTCTTTATTATAATGCTCTGTATTTTTGGATTTAAAATTCAAATTAACTTTTTCTTTTTGCTCTTGATGTTTTTGAAATTCTGGCGAATAATTAGAAGAGGAGGATTTCTTGGCAAAAGTATCTGCTAAGACATTTGCTATGTCTGGCTTAGATGAAACAACGCCATTATCAGTATTCAAATGCCCAACACTTAGTGAAGAGTTTTTGCCATTAATTTTACGCACCATATCCCAAGTCTTTTTGACAGACGATCTAGAATTTAATCTAGATACATACTGTCTCCAAGACGTACGTTTACTGCGTTTAATAGTGCGCCGTGCCCTCGCACGTGCAACTTTAAACTTTATAAGATTTTCCTTAGTCGGCCTTAGATCAAACTCTCTAAGAACTGACTTTTGCTTTGCTATAGCCTTCTTGCAATCATCATTAAACCATGGCTTATTTGGATGTTTAGGATTTTTAGACGTTCTCGGAATTGCCTTTTCTGCAGATGAGTATAATAGAGAAGTAAATAATTCTGCAGGATGTTCACAATCTTCAAAAGCTTGGGGTGTAATGGACTGTTCACATACAGTTTTGAACAAGCCCCAGTTTGCTTTATGGAGTTTCCACCGCTGTGGTCGCTCCTGTACAGATGGCCCAATTTCCGAAATAAGAATCGGAAAATGGTCACTGCCATGCAGGTCGTCATCAACTTTCCAGTTAAAATCTGGAAAAACTTGAGGACTGCAAACCGTTAAATCTAATGATGAATAGGAACCAGAAGCAGGATGAAGATAAGTCGAAGATATATCATTTAAAAGAGAAAGATCATGACGTGAAATAAAGTCTTCAACAATATGACCCTTATTGTCAGTATTTGAACACCCCCACAGAGTATGGTGGGAATTAAAATCTCCCATTAAAACAAAAGGTTTAGGCAATTGTTCAATTAGTCGGTCTAGTTTCCTGCCGTCAACAGGAGAACTAGGAGGGAGATAAATAGAACAGAGGGTTATAGTTTTATTCAGTAAAATACTAACAGCTACTGCTTGTAAGGTAGTGTCAAGCTGTACAGGGCGATGTGGAACATTGTTATTTACAATGATACCAACACCTCCTGAAGCTCTTTCACTCCCCGTAAAGTTTCTAATGTAACAAGAATGATATTTTAGGGTAAACTTGTCAGTATCTTTAAGGAAAGTTTCTTGTAAACAGACTGCTACTGGTTTTTCTTTTGAGACTATAAGGTTGAGTTCCTCGAAATTCGATTTGATACTTCGGCAATTCCATTGAATAATAGTATTCGCCATGATAGACAATAAAATTAAAAATATACCACACAGTAATGGAAGTCTACAATTACTCATTTATTAAGTCTGATTATGTTCTACCTTGCTTATTCTTTCTAGAATGTGCAGGGTGGTCATCGGTCATCATGTCTTCTTCAAGACATTCGAACCGATTATATTGTTTGATGGGGTCCTGAGACCCTTTTGGCTGGCGATCAGAGATCACCGGTTTCGAAGGTACAGGCCTTCGGTTCTGACTGACTGATTCGCTGCTTGATTGTTTGACAGGTTCATTACTTGTTGACTTGGACTCGGATCTAGAGTCTGGTTTTGATATACTTTTAACAGCTGGAGAAGTTGATGGATTGACTGATGTAGTTTTTAGAGTGACTGTAGTTGCTTTTGGTTCAGGAGTTTTACTAGATGGTTTGGGCTTGTCAGAACTTGCAGAGGAAACTGTTGGAGTTTTGGACGGAGCGAATAACTTTGAGATCTCTTCCTTCTTCTCAGGAAATAAAATGCATAATTTACTGAAAAGATTTTTGCAGTTCTCACAGTCACTGTCCGCTTTGTTTGAATTACCCTTGGTAGCTTGCGCATATGAAGAGTTAAGGTTAATACGGCTATCAACAATTTTCCTAGCCTCAAAAAAAGAGAGGCCCTCTCGACATTTTACCGTAACAATTTCTTTCTCCCGCTTCCAGTGGGAACATGCACGAGAAGTGGATTTGTGAGCTTCGCCACAATTGTGACACTGTGGCGTGTTACTACAATTGTGGTAGTCGTGTGTCTCAGGTGATTCACAACAACGATGGCAGAGGTCGAATGCACCTTTACAGTTCTTCTCGTGATGCCCGAATTTAAAACAAGAATAACACTGTAGCGGATTAGGTATATATAAGTCGACATTAACTTTTAGATACCCAATCTTAAGTGATTTCGGGAGCAGAGCTGTGTTAAAAGTGAGTACAATGGTGTTAGTCTGTTTCCTAGAGCCTTTTTGAAAAATGTGGATGCGTCTAGCCGCAGTAACATGCTGTGATCCAAGCTCCTGAACGATTTCCTCTTCTGATACACCCTTAAGATCGGGGCAACGAATAAGTACTTTAGAAGAATTTAGTGTGCTGTGTTCGAAGCATTTGACGGGAATTTCGAAAAAGTTCTTTAGTTTCAGCAGGTTGTCTGCATGCGACTTCTTGTCAACTTCGACAAGAAGGGCACCAGATTTCAGTTTCTTGACAGATTTCGGTTCTCCAGCGTATGAAAGTAAACATTTGTTGATCACGAAAGGAGAGAGTGTAGAAAGGGCTTTTTCATCACAAGTAGATTCAATGATTAGAAATCTAGGAAAATGCTGATTACTTGATCGTGTGTCCGTGTCCGAGTCTAATTCCGTGTGCGTTCTTTTAAAAGTTTTAGAATCCATGGTTGAAAAATAAAAGTTCATCATCTGAGTCCCCCAACCCACCACGGAGTCCAACAAGGGGACATGGAAATGGAGCGGATATCCAGCTCCCCATGCCAGGAGTACTCAGATGGTATACTCAAGCCGACCAACTAACCGGTTCGGCACAGAGACACATGATACAGCTCTGCGAACAGAAATTCATCATGCAAATCAATTCCGAACAAGACATTTAATCAACTCAATTAGCCCATGAGCCTATATAGACTTGAGCAGCATTGCGATACTAAAATGACAATGCAAAGAGTGACAAGTGCACAAATAACATTGCAACAAAACATGGATGAGGTATGTATAACATTGATCTATGCTCAGTCTAAAGCGACCAGCCGCTTGCTTAGACCGGGCCCATCTAAGCTCCCGTTTACATCGAAGCCGAGGCCAAAGCCAGCGTGTTGGGAAGCTGGAGAGCCCTGGGCTTCCCTCAACCGACCAGGATCCCCTTTTCCGGCTTACGAGTGTCCACTCACGGCCAACAAGCGGGTCCGCACTTAAAACGGACACACTGTTCTTTGCATGGGGTCTTACATTTGCTACAGGACAGGGCAGCCGGGATATTTCTAAACCCCCTCCACAGCTGGGGGCGTCTGCATTTTGATTCATGATGCCCGAACTTGTAACATTTATAACACTGTAGGGGATTTGGAATATATAAGTCAACGTTTACTTTCAGGTATCCAACTCGAATTGTTTTGGGTATAATAGGTGTTTCAAATGTCAAGATAATTGAATTTGTTGGCTGTTTTACTCCATTTCTATAAACATGTATGCGTTTAGCTTCCGATACAGTTTGATCGGTAAGCTCCTTTGCAATTTCCGCTTCTGTAACTCCTTCTAAGTCTGGGCATCTGATGATTCCTTTTGAACTATTTAATTTTTCGTGGGCGTAAACGTCGACAGGGATGTTGTGGAATTTTCTCATTTTGTATAAATTGTCCGCGTGTGATTTCTTTTCAACTTCAACTAATAAAGAACCCGAGGCAAGCTTTTTCACAGAAACTGGTTGTCCAGCACAAGAAACAATAACTTTCTGTATAACAAAGGGTGACAATTTGGAGAGCGAGTGTATTTCAGGGTCTTCCGGTTCAATAACTAAGAATCTAGGAAAAAGAGCAGTCGGTGTAGCGTGTCCAGAATCAAAATCCATTTCATTACATTTTCTTTTAAAAGTTTGGTTAGCCATGTTTAGTTTTTTATACTTCGTTACCCGAGCCCCCACCCACCTTGGGGTCCAACAAGGGGACATGGATTATGGAGCGGATATCCAGCTCCCCATGCCAGGGTTACCCAGGTAATATACTCGAGCCAACAAATAACAAGTTCGACAAAAATGAACATGAAAAAACTCTAAAGATAGAGCAGTGCCATGCAAATTGGCGCCGACCAAGCCACCTTATTAACCCAATTAACCCATAAGCCTACATAGACTAGAGCTAAAACTTGTAAAGATGACAATGAAAGTGTGCCAAAGGCTCAAAAACATTGTAAACAGAAATGTATACACCGCAATAGGTCGATGAAAACTGTACAAATACAACAATGACATACTCCAGTCTAAAGCGACCAGCCGTTTGCTTAGACCGGGCCCATCTAAGCTCCCGTTTACACCGAAGCCAAGGCCAAAGCCAGCGTGTTGGGAAGCTGGAGAGCCCTGAGCTTCCCTCAACTGACCAGGATCCCCTTTTCCGGCTTACGAGTTTCCACTCACGGCCAACAAGCGGGTCCGCACTTATAACGGACAGTCTGTCCTTTGCATGGGGTCTTACCATTTGCTACAGGACAGGGCAGCCGGGATATTTCTAATCCCCCTCCACAGCTGGGGGCGAGGACTGGGTGGAATGTAGTTTCTGTAGGGAATGGTTTGATCGGGGTGTGCAGGGCTTAATGAGGACAGTGATTGGAGCAGAATATTAGATGAAGATGTGGATTGGGAGTGTCAAATGAAAAAGTTTATAAAGTCACCCCTCTTGTGTGTAAAGACTATATTAATAAGTTTTCATGTCTGAGAAAACATCCTGAATATGTAGCAGATTTACTGGACTCTGTTGTGTTATTTTTATTTCAAGTTCACATGGATTGATAATAAACTCTGGATATTCCAGTCTGACCAGCAGATGGGTGGGGTACTGTAAACATTCGACATATAGGTGAAGATTTCAGTCAGTATGGGTTTTTCCACGCTATACTGAGTCTTTGCCTATTTCACCGTTGACTGCAGATTAAGAAAGAAAAACCCAATCGCTAGAGATGAGACACTTCCAGGGAATCTTTAACATTTCATTCGGCGGGCAGTCGAACAAGGGAAGGTGATTGTCATGGAGTGACAGCTATCCACCCCTACGACCAATGAGATAACGGGAAAAGTTATAGGTGAGTGATCACAAAAAGAGGGCTGAAATTCCTTTAATCCTTATCCTGCCAAGAAATCTGCATCTGAAAATGTTTTGATTTTGATCGTCTGCTGCACCTTCTTAAAAGTGATTTCCACATGCCTGCAAACAGTGCGAACCCTGATAAGACAGCTCTTACAAGAAGCAGTCTGGTCTGGATTCACTCCGTTTGCTGTATTATTTTAAAGATCATCAGTAGATGAAACAGCAGACGACATTTATTGCGATCGGCAGGATGAGGGTTAACAATAATTCTACCAAGAATATCTGCATTTGAAAAAATAATAATGTCATCTGATTATGTCACCTGCTGCAGGAACATCTTGCCTCTGTTAATATGAAGAGGCACAAGTTCTGATTGAATGTATGTATTTAGTTATTGATTCATTAAATGATGTAAATATCTTAGTCTGTCATCTTATTTTCAAAATTTCACAGCTGGTTTCTAGTTAACCCTTTCCCAAACGACAAAATTTTAGGGCAATCTACTTAAAAAAAACTGCCACAAATGACAGATTAGATGTTATGAATGCTATGATTTGTGTAAAATATGGCACAGAAAATATTGAGACAAAAGAAGAAACTGCTGGTTATCAACAGTTTCTGCTTTTGTTTCAATGTTTTCCCATGCATTTTCTGTTAGGGACATCGAAACCATGTCTTGTTTGGGAAAGGTTTAACTGGTTAATTTGATCCTTCCCAAATGATGCAATTTTAAATTGCCCAAATTTGATAAGAGGCTGCAGAGGACAAACCTACTGTCAAAAGAAGAATATATATGTTATATCATAGAAGATTGTTGGAGGAAAGGAGAAATAGCCAATTATCAGCATTTTTATGTTCCCCCCAAAAACAATTCGGGGGACCATATATCGCCATGCTGTCCGTCCGTGTGTCTGTCCGTGTGTCCGTCCGTCCACAGCCAGATCTCAGCAACCCTTGGACCAAATTCAATGAAACTTCACATGTGAACTACCCCCAGCTGTGGAGGGGGATTAGAAATATCCCGGCTGCCATGTCCTGTAGCAAATGGTAAGACCCCAAGCAAAGGACAGTGTGTCTGTAACGGACCCGCTTGTTGGCCGTGAGTGGAAACTCGTAAGCCGGAAAAGGGGATCCTGGTCAGTTGAGGGAAGCCCAGGGCTCTCCAGCTTCCCAACACGCTGGCTTTGGCCTCGGCTTCGGTGTAAACGGGAGCTTAGATGGGCCCGGTCTAAGCAAACGGCTGGTCGCTTTAGACGTGGACTTTTTTATATTTTGCATGTACCCATGTGCAATCTCGCCCCTCGTTTGTTAATTGTACAAGTTATACTATTTCTTGTATCAGTTAATGTTATTACAGTTGTGTCTTGTCCTCGTCTATATAGGCTCATGGGCTAATTGAGTTGATTAAATGTCATGATCGACGTTGAAGTGCATGGCTTGTCTTATTTAAGAGATTAGCCACGTATGTCATTGTCGCGCCTGTTTATTTGATTGGCTTGAGTATACCATCTGGGTATCCCTGGCATGGGGAGCTGGAGATCCGCTCCATTATCCATGTCCCCTTGTTGGACTCCGTGGCGGGTTGGGGGACCCAGATGATGAATACCAAATTTTCAAATATGGAGAACCAAAAGTTTAAAAGGACGCGCTCAGATTATGATGATTCGGACTCGGACAATCGACCACGCAATTTGAATTTCCCAAGGTTTTTATTGATTGAATCTACGGATGAACAGAAATCGTTAACATCACTGTCACCTTTTGTTATAAACAAATGTATACTTGCATACGCTGGTGAGCCAAAGTCAATCAAAAAGTTAAAGTCAGGTGCATTATTAGTAGATGTTGAAAAGAAATCCCACTCAGACAATTTACTTAGACTTAAAAGCTTTTTTGACATTCCTGTTCACTGTTTTGAACACTCGACACTTAATTCGTCCAGGGGACTCATTCGCTGCCCTGATCTTCAGGGGGTGTCTGAGGAAGAGATAGTAACAGAATTAGCTTCACAGCATGTCACGGCAGCCAGGCGAATCAATATCTTTAAAGGTGGACATAAAAAACCTACAAATACAATTGTCTTGACCTTCAATACAGCTTTGCTCCCTAAATCGTTGAAAGTGGGATATCTAAAAGTAAATGTTGATATCTACATTCCTAACCCACTTCAATGTTACAAATGCTTCAAGTTTGGACATCACGAAAAAAAATGTCAAGAGGAAGCGCTCTGTCGTCGTTGTGGAACTTCAGCTGAGTTTCATTCTTTCGACACGTGCGAGAACCCTGAAGAGTGTGTTAATTGCGGCGGTGCACACAGTTCAACCTCTCGTGTTTGTCCAAACTGGAAGCGGGAGAAGGAAATTGTAACAGTCAAGTGTAGGGAAGGCTTGTCCTTCTTTGAAGCACGTAAGATTGTTGAAAATCGCTCCAACATAACATCCTATGCCCAAGCTTCTAAAGTTAAAGCAACAAGTAAAGATGACAGTGATTGTGAGAACTGTAAAGGTCTATTCAAAAAGCTCTGCATTTTGTTTCCTGAGAAGAGAGAGGAAATTTCTAAGCTATTTCCTTCCTGTAATCTGGGACCACCTTCTCCTGAAACAGAGACCACTACTAAATCTGTAGAACCGAATAAGCCTTTATGTCCAAAACCAAATGTTGACAATTCAGTCACGAAAGCCTCCAAGTCTGATAACAAAGCATCTACAAGTCACGTTGATAATACTTCGTCTAATCAAAATCGAAGGCAAAAACCTTCAAAACCGGTGATCACTGATCGCCAACCAAAAGGATCTCAAGATCCGATCCAACAGTATAACCGTTATCGGTCTCTCGATGAGGACATGATAACGGATGAATATGCAGATTCCAGAAATAAGCCAGGTAGTAATATTATCAAACTTAATAAAAAATGAATAAATCCAGACTTCCATTACTGTGTGTTATATTTTTAATTTTACTGTCCATCATGGCGAATACTATTATTCAATGGAATTGTCGCAGTATCAAATCTAATTTTGAAGAACTTAATTTATTAGTCTCCAAAGAAAAACCAGTAGCAGTTTGTTTACAAGAAACCTTTCTCAAAGATACGGATAAATTTACCTTTAAATATCATTCTTGTTATTTGAAGAATTTTACGGGAAGTGACAGAGCATCAGGTGGTGTAGGCATCATTGTGAATAACAATGTTCCTCACCGTCCTGTCCAGCTTGATACAACTTTACAAGCAGTAGCTGTAAGTGTTTCACTGAACAAAACTGTTACCATTTGTTCGATTTATCTTCCACCTAGTTCCCCTGTTGACAACAGGAAACTAGATCGTCTTGTTGAACAGTTACCCAAGCCTTTTATTTTGATGGGAGATTTTAATTCTCACCATACTATGTGGGGATGTTCAAATACAGACAACAAGGGTCATATAGTCGAAGACTTCATTTCAAGACATGATCTTTCTCTTCTAAATGATAAGTCATCGACTTATCTCCATCCTGCTACGGGTTCTTATTCATCTTTAGACTTGTCAGTTTGCAGTCCTCAAATTTTTCCAGATTTTAACTGGAAAGTTGATGACGACCTGCATGGCAGTGACCATTTTCCGATTCTTACTTCGGAAATTGGGCCATCAGTTCAGGAGCGACCACAACGTTGGAAACTCCATAAAGCAAACTGGGACTTGTTCAAAACTGTTTGTGAACAGTCCATTACACCTCAAGCTTTTGAAGACTGTGAGAATCCTGCAGAATTATTTACTTCCTTGTTATATGCATCTGCAGAAAAGGCAATTCCAAGAACATCTAAAAACCCTAAACATCCAAATAAGCCATGGTTTAATGATGATTGCAAGAAGGCTGTAGCAAAGCAAAAGTCGGTTCTTAGAGAGTTTGATCTAAGGCCGACTAAGGAAAATCTTATAAATTTTAAAGTTGCACGTGCGAGAGCACGGCGCACTATCAAACGCAGTAAACGTACGTCTTGGAGACAGTATGTATCTAGATTAAACTCTAGATCGTCTGTCAAAAAGACTTGGGATATGGTACGAAAAATTAGTGGCAAGAACTCTTCGCTCAGTGTTGGGCATCTGAATTCTGATAATGGCGTTGTGACATCTAAGCCTGACATCGCAAATGTTTTAGCAGATACCTTTGCCAAAAAATCCTCTTCTTCTAATTATTCGCCTGAATTTCAAAAACATCAAGAAAAAAAAGAAAAAGTTAATTTGAATTTTAAATCCAAAAATACAGAGCATTATAATAAAGAATTTACTCTTAAGGAGCTTAAAACAGCCCTTAAGAAATGCCATGACACTGCAGTTGGATGTGATGACATCCACTACCAGTTCTTGAAGCATTTACCGCACCAATCCCTTCAGTGTTTACTCGATATCTTTAACAGTGTTTGGAAAACGGGAATACTTCCAGCCTCTTGGCGGGAAGCTATTGTTATTCCAGTACCCAAACCTGGTAAGGATTCAGATAATCCTTCAAATTATCGGCCTATAGCATTAACTAGTTGTGTCTGTAAAACCATGGAAAGAATGGTCAATGACCGTCTTGTATGGTTTCTTGAGAAAAACAAACTTATTACGTCAGCCCAAAGTGGCTTTCGTAAACAAAGAAGCACTCTCGACCACTTAGTTCGTTTTGAGACTTTTATACGGGAAGCTTTTATCAAGAAAGAACACGTTGTTTCAGTCTTTTTTGATCTCGAGAGCGCATATGACACCACATGGAAGTATGGAATCATGAATGACCTCTATGATTTCGGTATACGAGGTCGCCTTGCTTATTTCATTTCTGCGTTTTTGGATGAACGACAGTTTAGAGTCAGGGTTGGAGATACGCTCTCTGATCCTCATGAACAGGAGATGGGTGTACCCCAGGGCTCTATTCTTTCTGTTACACTCTTCAGTATTAAAATCAACAATATTATTAAAGCTACTTGTCCTGGTATTGAATATTTCCTTTACGTTGATGACTTTTGTATTTGCTATCGTTCGAAACATATGCATACCATCGAACGACAGTTACAACAGGTTTTAAACAATCTAAGTAAATGGTCAAATGAAAATGGTTTTAAATTTTCTAAAACCAAGACAAAATGTATGCATTTCTGTAAATCCAGAAACTCCCATCCCGATCCAGAACTCACTTTGGACGGGATTCGAATCGAAGTTGTCCCAGAATTCAAGTTCCTTGGTCTTTTATTTGACTCTAAATTATCGTTCATCCCGCACATTGAATATTTGAGCAATAAATGCAAGAAAGCTCTAAATCTTTTACGTGTCGTCTCCAGTATGGACTGGGGAGCAGACAAAAAAGTTTTATTACGTCTTTATAGATCTCTTGTGAGATCTAAATTAGACTACGGTTGTGTTGTTTACGGATCCGCCCGTCAATCCTACTTGCGCAAGCTTGATTCTATTCATAATCAAGGGTTACGTATTGCGCTGGGCGCATTTAAAACATCGCCAATTCACAGTCTTTATGCGGAGGCAAATGAGCCATCCTTGAATTTACGTAGAAAGAAATTATCAATGTATTATTATCTAAAACTTAAATCTAATCCAGATAATCCTACACATGACGTTGTATTTGAACCTCTTTATGAAGAGGAATTTAATAAGAAGGAATCAGTTATACCTCCTTTCAGTTTACGTTGTAAGGCAGATGTAAACTCTCTAGATTCCGATCTAGATGACGTGGCGGAACATAAAGTTCCAAACGTACCTTTGTGGACGTGTAAAAGTCCCACCTTTATTTATGACCTTGCTTCAACGAAAAAGTCGGAAACTGATCCTTTAGTATTTAAAAATAAATTTCTTGAAGTACAAGAAAAACACATGCTTTATTTGCAAATTTATACCGATGGTTCTAAAAGCGAAGAAAAAGTTGCTTCTGCTGCCATTTTAGATGGCTTCAAATATCAGTATCGTTTGCCCGATAACTCGTCCATTTTCTCTGCCGAGCTCAAGGCTATTGACCTTGCGCTCGAGCACATCATTGAAAACGGCTATTGGCGCTACATTATTTTTACAGACTCTTTGTCCTGTATGCAAGCGCTCGAGCACGAAAAAACGGACAATCCTATTATTGTGAAACTTCTTGAGAAGCTGTCTCGTCTCTTTGCTTCTGATGAAGATACTGATATTGTTTTTTGCTGGCTTCCAAGCCATTGCGGTCTGCGTGGCAACGAACAGGCAGACAAAGCTGCCAAGGAGGCGTTGTCACTAGATATTTTACCTTTTAAAGTCCCTTTTACCGATTTTAAACCCCTGATAAACATTTTTATTCAAAATGTATGGCAAAATTGTTGGAGCGACGAGGCTAATCACCAAAATAAATTGTTTAGTATTAAACCTGCACTTGGTGAATGGCTGCCAGGTCTTCGATCTGACCGCCGCGAGGAGTTAGTTTTGGCACGACTGCGAATCGGGCACACACATTTGACCCATTCGCACCTATTAAAGAACGAGGAAAAACCTCTATGTATTCCTTGTAACGAGGAGCTGACTGTCCAGCATCTCCTCATTGATTGTGTAGATTTAGCCATCATTAGAAGCAGGCATTTTAACGCTAACAGTTTAAAAACATTATTTGATACTGTTAGGCCTGAATCAATTTTTAACTTCCTTAAAGAGTGTAATCTCTTTAAAAAGATTTAGCTGTGATATTTAATCTGTGATATCTTATATGTTCTATGGATTTTCCGGTCGGGTGGACTCGGACATGGGTGTTCTCTGATCTGGGAGGAGCCCATGTCTATTCGTGCTCACGTCGGATTATTCATGGTACATTGTTATACAATATTTTGTATGATATTTTTAATCATTTATACTCCCTCAGTTATTTTTAATAGGTTATATGCCCTATGAATTTTCCGATCGGGTGGACTCGGACATGGGTGACCTCTGATCTGGGAGGAGCCCATGTCCATTCGTGCTCACGTCGGATTATTCGGCTAGGTGCATTGTATTTTTTGGTATGATTTTCCGGTCGGGTGGACTCGGACATGGGTGACCTCTGATCTGGGAGGAGCCCATGTCCTTTCGTGCTCACGTCGGATTATTCATGGTGTATTATAAATTTGCATAGAATTTTATCTGTTATAGAATATCGTATTTTTATCATTTCTCCTCTAGATGTTTATGTAACTAATACATATTCCTATACATCTTGTAGTGAGGTATAATTACTGTGAGTGCGCCCAATATGACCTTAGTAGTCGACGGGCCTTAAAACTCCATTCATTCATTCATTCACATGTGAACTCCCTGGGATAATCCCTAGTAACATTTTTCCGTTTCTTGATTTGAGGCTACGTCATGGAAAAAGGGGCCTTAATGTGAAAATTAGTTTTTCTCTAATTTCTCTTCATCTAATGGGCAGAATTTAATGAAATGTTGTACCTATGTTACAAATGAGATGTTCTAGACAATATTCTATAAATAATGTGTGTACAAAAAAACTGTCATTGGAAAAGGGGGCTTAATGTATGATAGTTTTTATTTTGTGACAAACACTTATTCGGGGAGCATAATCCGTCTGTGACGGCTCTTGTTTTTTTAGCTCACCTGAGCACAAAGTGCTCGAGGTGAGGTATTGTGATCGGTCTGTTGTCCGTCGTCTGTCTATCTGTCCATCTGTCCATCCGTCAACTTTTCACAAAAAAATCTTCTCCTCCTAAAGTACTGGGCAGAATTCAATCATATTTCACAAATATGATCTATGGGCCATGCTTTCTCAAAATTCTTCAAAGAATTTTAATCGGGACCATAATGGGGTCAAAAAGTAGGTCACTAGGTCAAATCTTCTTTCTGCTCTAGGGGCCATATTTATTGCTCAATTGTTGTGAAAATTGATCAGAATATTTGTCTTGATGATAGTTAGGTCATGATAGAAAATAGGTCAAGCCAGGTCAAAAACTAGGTCACTAGGTCAAATATTGTAAACTCCATCTTTTTACACTGGAAGTACCAATTTTGGTCAAAACTTTGTAGAAATTGTCATGAATATTTATTTTGATGATATCAAGGTCAGGTCAAGAAGTGGGTCATGCTACGTCATTAATTAGGTCACGAGGTCAAATCTTAGAAAATCCTTTCTTTTGCTCTGGAAGTTCCAATTCTTGCCCAAACTTTGTCAAAATTGACCTCAATGTTTATCTTGATTATATCTATGACATGATCAAAAGTGGGTCATACAAGGTCAAAAACTAGGTCACAAGTCAAATCTTTCAAAATCCTTCATTTTGTTCTGGACATGCCAGTTCTGGCCCAAACTTTTTCAAAATTGTCCTGAATGTTTATCTTGGTGATATTTAGATCATGCCAGGTCATAAACTAGGTCATGAGGCCAAATCTTGTAAAATCCTCCTGTTTGCTCTGGAAGTGCCAATTTTGGTCCAAACTTTGTCAGAATTGTCCTAAATCTTTATGTTGATGATATCTTGGCCATGATCAAAGGTGGGTCATGCAAGGTCGAAAACAAGGTCACAAGGTCAAATATTACATAATCCTTCCTTTTACTCTAGAGATGCCAATTTAGTCCCAAAACTTTGTCAAAACTATCCTAAATATTTATCTTGATATCTAGCTTATGTACAAAGTGGGAGTCGTGTAAGGTCAAAAACTAGGTCATTGGGTCAAATCTTGGTTTGCTTTCAGAACTGAAACATATATTTAAACATTGTGAAAATCGTTCAGAATGTTTATCTTGATGAAATCTGGGTCATTTTAAAAGTGGGTCATGTGAGGTCAGAAACTAGGTCAATAGGTCAAATCTTGTTTTTCCTCTAAGAACCAAAATATTTACTCAATCATTGTGAAAGTTCAGAATGTTTATCTGTCTATTCGTGCTCACGTCGGATTATTCATAGCTCGTTGTTATTCTATCTTCTGTATGGCATTTTTATCTGTTTTACTTCAGTTTTGTTTAACATATTTATATGATCTGTGGATTTTCCGGTCGGGTGGACTCGGGCATGGGTATTCTCTGATCTGGGAGGAGCCCATGTCCTTTCGTGCTCACGTCGGATTATTCATGGTGTGTTGTTTTTTTTGCTTACAATTTTATCTGTTGTATAGAATATCGTATTTTTATCATACCCCCTCTAGATATTTATGTAACTAATACATATCCTAATACATCTTGTAGTGAGGCAAGGTGAGTGCGCCCAATATGACCTTAGCAGTCGACGGGCCTTAAAACTCCATTCATTCATTCAGAATGTTTATCATGATGATTTCTTGGTGAAATGAAAAACAGGTCATTCGAGGTTAAAAACTAGGTCACGAGGTCAAATTTTGTTTTTGCCTTAAAAACCAAAATATTTACTTTATCATTGCGAAAATTGATCTGAATGTTTATCTTGATGATATTTTGGTGATGCGGAAAGTGGGTCATGCAAGGTCTAAAACTACGTCGCTAGGTCAAATCTTGTTTTTGCTCTAGGAACCAAACTATTTACTTTATCGTTGTGAAAATTGTTCAGAATGTTTATCTTGATGATATTTGGGTCATTTTAAAAGTGGGTCATGTGAGATCAGAAACTAGGTCAATAGGTCAAATCTTGTTTTTTTTCCAGCCCCAGCTGTGGAGGGGGATTAGAAATATCCCGGCTGCCGTGTCCTGTAGCAAATGGTAAGACCCCAAGCAAAGGACAGTGTGTCTGTAACGGACCCGCTTGTTGGCCGTGAGTGGATACTCGTAAGCCGGAAAAGGGGATCCTGGTCAGTTGAGGGAAGCCCAGGGCTCTCCAGCTTCTCAACACGTTGACTTTGGCCTCGGCTTCGGTGTAAACGGGAGCTTAGATGGGCCCGGTCTAAGCAAACGGCTGGTCGCTTTAGTCTGGAGCATGTCATTGTAGTATTTGTACAGTTGTCATCGAGCTATTGCGGTGTATACATATCTGTTTACAATGTTTTTTGAGCTTTAGGCACACTTTCATTGTCATCTTTACAAGTTTAAGCTCTAGTCTATATAGGCTTATGGGTTAATTGGGTTGATTAAGTGGCTTGGTCGGCGCCAATTTGCATGGCGGAACTCTGTCGTTAGAGTTTTATCATGTTCATTCTTGTCGAACTCGTTATTTGTTGGCTCGAGTATACTACTTGGGTAACCCTGGCATGGGGAGCTGGATATCCGCTCCGCAATCCATGTCCCCTTGTTGGACCCCAAGGTGGGTGGGGGCTCAGGTAATGAACAATACAAAACTAACCATGGCTACACAAAATTCAAAAAGAAAATGTTACGAAATGGACTTGGACTAAGGAAATGCCTCACCGACTTCTTCTTTTCCCAGATTCTTAATTATCGAACCTATTGATCCAGAAAAACATTCACTCAGCAAACTGTCACCATTCGTTATCCAGAAAGTTCTTGTGTCTTGTGCTGGACAACCGGCATCAGTTAAAAAGCTTAGCTCGGGTTCTTTATTGGTTGAAGTAGAAAGAAAATCTCACGCGGACAACTTATACAAGATGCAGAAATTCCACAACATCCCCGTGGACGTTTATGCTCATGAAAAATTGAACTCGTCTAAAGGAATTATCAGATGCCCAGACTTGCAAGGGATTTCGGAATCAGAAATTGCCAAGGAGCTTACCGACCAAACTGTATCGGAAGCCAAACGTATCCATGTGTACAGAAAAGGTGTGAAGACGCCAACCAATACAATTATTTTAACGTTTGAAACGCCAATCCTGCCAAAAAGTGTAAAAGTTGGATACCTTAAAGTAAAAGTTGACATGTATATTCCGAATCCACTTCAATGCTATAAGTGCTATAAGTTTGGGCATCATGAGTCCAAATGCAGACAATCTGAGGGACCTTATTGCAGACGTTGTGGCAAGCTGGAGACAGATCACGAGAACAAAGATGAATGCACAAATGAAATTAAATGTTTAAACTGTGGCGAAGAACATATTGCAACATCTAAATCTTGTCAAGTATGGAAAAAAGAAAAGGAAATTGTTACAATCAAATATAAGGAGGGACTTTCATTTCCTGAAGCACGCAAAATTGTAGAGAACAGAATTAATATTACAAATTCGTATGCTAACATCACTAGAGCAAACACGAACAAAACAGAAAGCGAGTGTCAGAATTGCAAAGACTTATTTGGTAAACTATGCCTTCTCTTTCCTGAAAAGAAGGAAGAAATCTCTAAGTTGTTCCAATCATCAAAACCCACATCTCCATCTAAACCAGAAACTCCAAAGACAAGTACCGCTAATGCTCCTAGCACATCTAAGAAAACACCAGCAACACCAGTCATTGAAAATAACAAAAGCAAAGAGCCTCCGACTGAGTCCAAGTCTACCAAAAAAAATTCAAGTAATGAAGAATCGTCAGATTCACAAAAAAAAACTAAGCCAAAAATAGTGATCTCAGATCGACAACCAAAAGGGTCTGACGATCCTATCAAAAATTTTAACCGTTACCAATGTCTTGAAGAAGACATGGTAACAGATGATTTTTTTGAATCAGATTCTATCAGAAATAAGCAAGGCAGTAGTAACATAATAAAACTTAATAATCGGAAATGAATAATTCCAAACTTCCATTGCTCTGTGGTGTACTTATATCTATAGTTTTAACAATGGCGAATAATATTGTTCAATGGAATTGCCGAAGTGTCAAAGCCAATTTTGAAGAATTAAATCTTATTATTTCTAAAGAAAAACCAGTAGCAGTTTGTTTACAAGAAACTTTTCTAAAAGACACAGATAAATTTAGTATAAAGTACCATTCATGCTATCTTAAGAACTGTATGGATAATGAGAAAGCTTCGGGGGGTGTAGGTATCATTGTTAATAACAATGTACCGCATCGTCCTGTTCAGCTGGACACCACTTTACAGGCAGTAGCCGTTAGCGTTTCTCTTAACAAAACCATTACACTTTGTTCTATTTATCTTCCTCCTAGTTTTCCTGTTGACAGCAGGAAACTAGAGCGGCTTATTGAACAGTTACCTAAACCTTTTGTCTTGATGGGAGATTTTAATTCTCATCATACTTTGTGGGGATGTTTAAACACGGACAACAAGGGTCATATTGTAGAAGATTTCATCTCCCAAAATGATCTTTCTCTCTTAAATGATAAGTCATCTACTTATCTACATCCTGCTACTGGTTCCTATTCTTCATTAGACTTAACAGTTTGTAGTCCTCAAATTTTTCCAGATTTTCACTGGAAAGTTGACGACGATCTGCATGGTAGTGACCATTTTCCGATTCTAGTATCGGAAGTTGGGCCATCAGTACAGGAGCGACCACAACGGTGGAAACTCCATAAAGCAAACTGGGGATTGTTCAAAACTGTATGTGAACAGTCCATTACACCTGAAGCTTTTGAAGATTGTGAAAATCCTGCAGAATTATTTACTTCTTTATTATATGCATCTGCAGAAAAGGCAATTCCGAGAACGTCTAAAAATCCTAAACATCCAAATAAGCCTTGGTTTAATGAGGATTGCAAAAAGGCTATATCAAAGCAAAAGTCGGTTCTTAGAGAGTTTGATCTAAGGCCAACTAAGGAAAATCTAATTAAGTTTAAAGTTGCACGTGCGAGAGCACGGCGCACTATTAAACGCAGTAAACGTACGTCTTGGAGACAGTATGTATCTAGATTAAATTCTAGATCGTCTGTCAAAAAGACTTGGGATATGGTGCGAAAAATTAGTGGCAAGAACTCCTCTCTCAGTGTTGGGCATTTGAATACAGACAATGGCGTTGTTTCATCTAAACCTGACATAGCAAATGTTTTAGCAGATACATTTGCCAAGAAATCCTCCTCTTCTAATTATTCGCCAGAATTTCAAAAACATCAAAAACAAAAAGAAAAAAATAAATTAAATTTCAAATCCAAAAATACAGAGCATTATAATAAAGAATTTACTCTGAAGGAGCTAAAAACAGCCCTTAAGAAATGCCATGATACTGCTGTTGGATGTGATGATATCCATTATCAGTTCTTGAAGCATTTACCGCACCAATCCCTTCAGTGTTAACTTGATATCTTTAACAGTGTTTGGAAAGCGGGAATACTTCCAGCCTCTTGGCGGGAAGCTATTGTTATTCCAGTGCCCAAACCTGGTAAAGATTCAGATAATCCTTCAAATTATCGGCCTATAGCATTAACTAGTTGTGTCTGTAAAACCATGGAAAGAATGGTCAATGACCGTCTTGTATGGTTTCTTGAGAAAAACAAACTTATTACGTCAGCCCAAAGTGGCTTTCGTAAACAAAGAAGCACTCTCGACCACTTAGTTCGTTTCGAGACATTTATACGGGAAGCTTTTATCAAGAAAGAACACGCTGTTTCAGTCTTTTTTGATCTCGAGAGCGCATATGACACCACATGGAAGTATGGAATCATGAATGACCTCTATGATTTCGGTATACGAGGTCGCCTTGCTTATTTCATTTCTGCGTTTTTGGATGAACGGCAGTTTATAGGTCAGGGTTGGAGATACGCTCTCCGATCCACATGAACAGGAGATGGGTGTACCCCAGGGCTCTATTCTTTCTGTTACACTTTTCAGTATTAAAATCAACAATATTATTAAAGCTACTTGCCCTGGTATTGAATATTTCCTTTACGTTGATGACTTTTGTATTTGCTATCGTTCGAAACATATGCATACCATCGAACGACAGTTACAACAGGTTTTAAACAATCTAAGTAAATGGTCGAATGAAAATGGTTTTAAATTTTCTAAAACCAAGACAAAATGTATGCATTTCTGTAAATCCAGAAAATCCCATCCCGATCCAGAACTCACTTTGGACGGGATCCGAATCGAAGTTGTCCCAGAATTCAAGTTCCTTGGTCTTTTATTTGACTCTAAATTGTCGTTCATTCCGCACATTGAATATTTGAGCAATAAATGCAAGAAAGCTCTAAATCTTTTACGTGTGGTCTCCAGTATGGACTGGGGAGCAGACAAAAAAGTTTTATTACGTCTTTATAGATCTCTTGTGAGATCTAAATTAGACTATGGTTGTGTTGTTTACGGATCCGCCCGTCAATCCTACTTGCGCAAGCTTGATTCTATTCATAATCAAGGGTTACGTATTGCGCTGGGCGCATTTAAAACATCGCCAATTAACAGTCTTTATGCGGAAGCAAATGAACCATCCTTGAATTTACGTAGAAAAAAGTTGTCAATGGATTATTATCTAAAACTTAAATCTAATCCAGATAATCCTACACATGACGTTGTATTTGAACCTCTTTATGAAGAGGAATTTAATAAGAAGGAATCAGTTATACCTCCTTTCAGTTTACGTTGTAAGGCAGATGTAAATTCTCTAGATTTTGATCTAGATGATGTGGCGGAACATAAAGTTCCAAACGTACCTATGTGGACGTGTAAAAGTCCCACCTTTATTTATGATCTTGCTTCAACGAAAAAGTCGGAAACTGATCCTTTAGTATTTAAAAATAAATTCCTTGAAGTACAAGAAAAACACATGCTTCATTTACAAATTTATACCGATGGTTCTAAAAGCGAAGAAAAAGTTGCTTCTGCTGCCATTTTAGATGGCTTCAAGTATCAGTATCGTTTGCCCGATAACTCGTCCATTTTCTCTGCCGAGCTCAAGGCTATTGACCTTGCGCTCGAGCACATCATTGAAAATGGCTATTGGCGCTATATTATTTTTACAGACTCTCTGTCCTGTATGCAAGCGCTCGAGCACGAAAAAACGGACAACCCTATTATTGTGAAACTTCTTGAGAAGCTGTCTCGTCTCTATGCTTCTGATGAAGATACTGATATTGTTTTTTGCTGGCTTCCAAGCCATTGCGGTCTACGTGGCAACGAAGAGGCAGACAAAGCTGCCAAGGAGGCGTTGTCACTAGATATTTTACCTTTTAAAGTCCCTTTTACTGATTTTAAACCCCTGATAAATAGTTTTATTCAAAATGTATGGCAAAATTGTTGGAGTGACGAGGCTAATCACCAAAATAAATTGTTTAGTATTAAACCTGCACTTGGTGAATGGCTGCCAGGTCTTCGATCTGACCGCCGCGAAGAGTTAGTTTTGGCACGACTGCGAATTGGGCACACACATTTGACCCATTCGTACCTATTAAAGAACGAGGAAAAACCTCAATGTATTCCTTGTAACGAGGAGCTGACTGTCCAGCATTTCCTCATTGATTGTGTGGATTTAGCCATCATTAGAAACAGGCATTTCATTGCTAACAGTTTAAAGACATTATTTGATACTGTTAGGCCTGAATCAATTTTTAACTTTCTAAAAGAGTGCAATCTCTTTAAAAAGATCTAAGTATAATATTTACTCTGTGATATATTTTATGCACTATGAATTTTCCGGTCGGGTGGACTCGGACATGGGTGACCTCTGATCTGGGAGGAGCCCATGTCCATTCGTGCTCACGTCGGATTATTCGGCGATGTGCATTGTAGTTTTTATATGATTTTCCGGTCGGGTGGACTCGGACATGGGTGTTCTCTGATCTGGGAGAAGCCCATGTCCTTTCGTGCTCACGTCGGATTATTCTTGACCTATTGTTGTTTTATCCTCTATATGATATTTTTATCTTGTTAATTTCAGTTTGTTTAATTTATTTCGATGATCTGTGGATTTTCCGGTCGGGTGGACTCGGACATGGATGTTCTCTGATCTGGGAGGAGCCCATGTCCTTTCGTGCTCACGTCGGATTATTCATGGTATATTGTAAATTTGCATAGATTTTTATTTGTTATAGAATATCATATTTTTATCATTTCTCCTCTAGATGTTTATGTAACTAATACATATTCCTATACATCTTGTAGTGAGGTATAATTACAGTGTGTGCGCCCAATATGACCTTAGTAGTCGACGGGCCTTAAAACTCCATTCATTCATTCATTCTTGTTTTTTTCCTCTAAGAACCAAAATATTTACTCCATCATTGTGAATGTTCAGAATGTTTATCTTGATGATATCTTGGTGATATGAATAGCAGGTCATTCGAGGTTCAAAACTAGGTCACTAGGTCAAATTTTGTTTTTGCCCTAAAAACGAAAATTTTTACTATATCATTGCAAAAAATGTTCAGAATGTTTATCTTGGTGGTATTTTGGTGATGTGAAAAGTGGGTCATGCGAGGTCTAAAACTAGGTCACTAGGTCAAATCTTGTTTTTGCTCTGAGAAACAAAATATTTACTTTGTCGTTGTGAAAATTGTTCAGAATATTTATCTTACATAATGATATCTGAATCATTGTGAAATTTGTTCAGAATTTTTATTTTGACAATACCTTGGGCATGTATAAAGTAGGTCATGGGAGGTCAAAACCTAGGTCAAATTTTGGTTTTGCTCTAAAATATCAAAATATTTATTCATCATTGTGAAAATAGTTCAGAATTGCTTATCTTGATGATAAACGGGTCATGTAGAAAGTGGCTAATGTTAGGTCAAAAACTAGGTCAAAAGGTCAAATCTTGTTTTTGCTATTAGAATCTAAATATTTACTCATCATTGTGAAAATTGTTCAGAATGCTTATCTTGATGATATCTAGGTCATGTAAAAAGTGGGTCATGCGAGTTTGAAGTTTGCAAGATGTTTGTCTCAAAGTCCTCTCAGGTGAGCGATGCAGGGCCATCTTGGCCCTCTTGTTTTCTTTTCTCTTCATGTGTCACAGCCCTTTCTCTACTAGGAATGCGAAACAATGTCTTGCGGAGATGGTGAATAGGTCAGCATAGCGTGGCCAATGTGAAGTTATCCAAAGGTGAATAAATATGTGTTATTTATTGCAAGATTTACATGGAAATCATAGACAAAAAAAGAAATGCCTTTATTCAGGGTTTCTCTTTTTTATCAGTTATTTCCGCTGTTTTATTTTACATTGGATATCGTACTAAATACTATTGATCTGCCGGTTGTCGATTCTACCCCGGCTTGGTAAATATGACTTAGGTAGTCATATATCTGCCGAAGGGATTGATTCTTTCTTCATCAACATCTTCAGGTTACTCTCATTATGTTGAAATCGGATGAGTCGAATTTATGCTTAAGCCGAACTGAAAGTCTGGTCCCTTCATCATCAATTCTTATCAAAAACTATTTTGAAGTAAATATGTACATGTAGCCATTACCTATGGTGACCCGCTTGTTGGCCGTGAGTGGATACTCGTAAGCCGGAAAAGGGGATCCTGGTCAGTTGAGGGAAGCCCAGGGCTCTCCAGCTTCCCAACACGCTGGCTTTGGCCTCGGCTTCGGTGTAAACGGGAGCTTAGATGGGCCCGGTCTGAGCAATCGGCTGGTCGCTTTAGACGATGACTTGTATATACCAATGCGCCATTTCGCCCAGTGACTCGAAATTGCATATGTTATACAATTCATTGTGTCACTTTTTATGTTATGATTAACTGTCTTGGTTTGCTTTCGTTTATATAGGCTCATGGGTTAATTGAGTTGATTGAATGCCTTGATCGGCGTTGAAATGCATGATTGGTGTTTTGAAGTCTTGTCATGTATGTCTTTGCCGCACTTGTCTGTTTGGTCGGCTTGAGTATATCATCTGGGTATCCCTGGCATGGGGAGCTGGATATCCGCTTCGTTTCCATGTCCCCTTGTAGGAGTCTGTGGTGGGTTGGGGAACCCAGATGATGAATGCCAATCTTCAAACATGGATTCTAAAACTTTTAAACGGACACGCTCGGAAATTGACTCGGATTCTGAAAACTCATCATGCAAAAGCTCATTCCCAAGATACCTATTAATTGAATCTACTGATGACGGTACAGCTTTATCGACCTTGTCACCTTTTGTGATAAATAAATGCATGTTGTCATATGCTGGCGAGGCAAAATCAATTAAGAAGTTGAAATATGGTGCTCTTCTTGTTGAAGTCGACAAGAAGTCGCACGCGGACAATCTTCGGGGGATGAAATTGTCAAGGAACTGGCCTCACAACATGTTATAGCAGCTCGAAGGATTCACATTTTCAAAGAAGGAAAGCGAAAGACGACAAACACTATTGTCCTTACGTTTAAAACGGCATTGCTCCCAAAATCTTTGAAAGTAGGATACTTAACGGTAAACGTTGAACTGTACATTCCAAACCCGCTTCAGTGCTACTCTTGTTTTAAGTTCGGGCATCACGAGAAGAATTGCAGAAGTGCATTCGATCTCTGCCACCGTTGCTGTGAGTCACCTGAGACGCATGACTACCACAATTGTAGCAGCTCATAAGACAACTTCTCGTGTATGTTCCCACTGGAAGCGGAAAAAGGAAATTGTTACAGTGAAATGTCGTGAAGGCCTGTCATTTTTTGAAGCTAGAAAAATTGTTGATAGCCGTATGAACCTTACTGCTTCATATGCGCAAGCTACCAAGAGCAACTCGAACAAAACGGAGAGTGATTGTGAAAACTGCAAGACCCTTTTTAGTAAATTATGTATTCTCTTTCCTGAGAAGAAGGAAGAGATTTCACAATTATTCTCTCCGTCCAAATCTTCAACGGCTTCCTCTTCTAGTCCTGACACGCCTCACCCATCAAGAAATCTCCTGAGCAAAAAGTAACTACAGTCAGTCTACAAACTCCTGCTCCAGCTGTCAAAAATGTACCAAAAACCGAATTCTAAATCCGATTCTAAATCTTCAAGTAATGAAATAGCTAACGGTTAACCAATCTAGCCGTGATTCAGTAAATCAGACTAGAAGGCCTGAACCTTCGAAGCCGGTGATCTCTGATCGCCAGCCAAAAGGGTAACAGGACCCTATCAAACAATATAATCGGTTCGAATGTCTTGAGGAAGACATGATGACCGATGACCATGCAAATTCCAGAAAGAATAAGCAAGGTAGTACCATTATCAAACTAAATAAATGAGTAATTGTAGACTTCCATTACTGTGTGGTATATTTTTAATTTTATTATCTATCATGGCGAATACTATTATTCAATGGAATTGCCGAAGTATCAAATCGAATTTCGAGGAACTCAACCTTTTAGTCTCAAAAGAAAAACCAGTAGCAGTCTGTTTACAAGAAACTGAGAGGTTTACCCTAAAATATCATTCTTGTTACTTTAAAAACTTTACGGGGAGTGAAAGAGCTTCAGGAGGTGTTGGTATCATTGTAAATAACATTGTTCCACATCGCCCTGTACCGCTTGACACTACCTTGCAAGCAGTAGCTGTTAGTATTTCTCTGAACAAAACTATAACCATCTGCTCTATTTATCTCCCTCCTAGTTCCCCTGTTGGTACTCTCCAACGCCGAGGCCTATTGATTATAACCATCAAATATGACCTCTGCCGTTTTTGGTACACCAACAGCCTATTTGGTCGTCATAATCTAATTATAGCACATCATTTGAATTATCGAATCAAAATCAATCAGTTTTATCTTGCATGATCATTACGTATACATTACGTCGCTTCTATTTTTAGCTGAAGCCGGTAACATTTGAATTATCGAATCAAACTCATTCAGTTTTATCTTGTTTGATTACGTATACATTACGTCGCTTCTATTTTTGGCTGAAGCCGGTAATTTGAAGCGTCAGCCAATCATTTCTTGTATCAGAAATTTCGATTGTTTATGAGTATATTGGCGACGATTGGATACCGAAATCCCGCCATGGCCCCGAGATTAGACGTGAAACGACCCCGCGAGAACAGAGCTCATTCTATCGAAATGGAATGTAGGGAGAAAGCGCTCTGTTCGTAAGAGAGTACCCTGTTGGCGGCAGGAAACTAGACCGACTAATTGAACAGTTGCCTAAACCTTTTGTTTTAATGGGAGATTAAAATTCCCACCATACTGTGTGGGGATGTTCAAATACTGACAATAAGGGTCATATTGTTGAAGACTTTATTTCACGTCATGATCTCTTTTAAATGATAAATCTTCGACTTATCTACATCCTGCTTCTGGTTCCTATTCATCATTAGATTTAACAGTTTGCAGTCCTCAAGTTTTTCCAGATTTTAACTGGAAAGTTGATGACGACCTGCATGGCAGTGACCCTTTTCCGATTCTTATTTCGGAAATTGGGCCATCTGTACAGGAGCGACCACAACGGTGGAAACTCCATAAAGCAAACTGGGGCTTGTTCAAAACTGTATGTGAACAGTCCATTACACCTCAAGCTTTTGAAGATTGTGAGAATCCTGCAGAATTGTTTACTTCTCTTTTATATTCCTCTGCAGAAAAGGCAATTCCAAGAACGTCTAAAAATCCTAAACATCCAAATAAGCCATGGTTTAATGATAACTGCAAGAAAGCTATATATAAAAAAGAAAAAGTCGATTCTTAGAGAGTTTGAACTAAGAACAACGAAGGAAAATCTTATAAAGTTTAATGTTTCACGTGCGAGAGCACGGCGTACTATTAAACACAGTAAACGAACATCCTGGAGACAGTATGTATCTAGATTAAACTCTAAAAAGACTTGGGGTATGGTGCGTAAAATTAGTGGCAAGAACTCTTCACTCAGTGTTGGGCTTTTGAATACAGACAAGGGCGTTGCTTCATCTAAGCCCGAGATTGCAAATGTTTTGGCAGATACCTTTGCAAAGAAATCTTCCTCTTCTAATTATTCTGCTGAATTTCAAAAACACCAAGAACAAAAAGAAAAAAATAAATTGAATTTTAAATCTAAAAATACAGAGCATTATAACAAAGAGTTTACTAAAAAGCTAAAAACAGCCCTTAAGAAATGCCACGATACTGCAGTTGGATGTGATGAAATTCACTATCAGTTCTTGAAACATTTCCCATTCCCTTCAGTGTTTACTTGATATCTTTAACAGTGATTGGAAAACGGGAATACTTCCAGCCTCATGGCAGGAAGCAATTGTAATTCCAGTACCCAAACCTGGTAAAGATTCAGATAATCCTTTAAATTATCGTCCTATAGCCTTAACAAGCTGTGTTTGTAAAACCATTGAAAGAATGGTCAACGACCGTCTGGTATGGTTTCTTGAGAAAAACAAACTGATTGCGTCAGCCCAAAGTGGCTTTCGTAAGCAAAGAAACACTCTTGATCATTTAGTTCGCTTCCAGACTTTTATTAGAGAAGCTTTTATCAAGAAAGAACATGTTGTTTCCGTCTTTTTTGATTCAGAGAGTGCATATGATACCACATGGAAGTATGGAATCATGAATGACCTCTATGATTTCGGTATACGAGGTCGCCTTGCTTATTTCATTTCTGATCTTGCACTCGAGCATAACATTGAAAATGGTTATTGGCGCTACATTATTTTTACAGACTCTTTGTCTTGTATGTAAGCGCTCGAGAATGAAACTAGACAGTCCTGGCGGCCTGGAAGCGCTCCACAGGCCTGATTGTTTGTCTAGTTGAATGCAATTTCAAAGGTTCAGGCTGCGCAAACCAGCAAAGGCATGACCAAGCTGAAAATTACAAGCAAGTAAGATCGTATGGTCAGTAAGATTTCTGTGAAAGTTCTGTATTGATTAGTTATTATTAATGGTTTGTATTGATTAGTTATTATTAATGGTTATTAAAGTGAATATAAAGCCGAAAATGGCAATTTTGTCATTAACAAGGGAACATAACTCATGACATAAAATTCAGATCAAGAAATTATACAAAGGCAAGATCTTATGGATCAACAACATTCTGTACAAGTTTTGTCTTGATTGGTCAATATTTGTAGTTGCTAGAGTGAAAAAAGGTCAAAATAGAGTCGAAAATGGCAATTTTGTCAATTTCAAGGGCACATAACTCATGCTGCAAAATTCAGATCAAGCTGAAAATTACACCGATGCAAGATCTTATACTCACCAACATTCTGTCTCAGTTCTGTCTTGATTGGTCAAAATTTGTAGTTGCTAGAGTGAAAGCACTGTTAAAATAGAGCCGAAAATGTGATTTTGTCAATATCAAGGGCACATAACTCATGATGTTAAGTTGAGATGAAGCTGAAAATAATACCAAAGGAAGATCTTATGGTCACCAACATTCTGTACAAGAAGTATTATCTAGATTAGTCAATATTTGTGTCAATATTTGTATTTGCTGGAGTGAAAACAGTCAAAATAGAGCCGAAAATAGCAATTTTGTCAATTTCAAGGGCACATAACTCATGATGCAAAATTCAGATCAAGCTGAAAATTATACCAAGACAAGATCTTATAGTCACCAACATTCTGTCTCAGTTTTGTCTTGATTGGTTAATATTTGTAAAATTAAAGTTAAAATCAGCTATTTTTGACATTCAAGGGCAGATAACTTTGAAGGAATCTGAGAGAGGGTCACCTAAGGATCTTGTGAAGTTTGATTGAAATCCATCTAGTAGTTTCTGAGAGGAAGATTACGGACTGACGGACTGACGCACGACGGACACACCGCTATGACAATAGCCCGCTGGCCTGTCGGCCAGTGGAGCTAACAAGAGCTGTCCGAAGACAGCGCGCTCGACTTTCTAAGTTGCTTAGTATAAAGGGGGCATAACTCCAAATATAGTGGAGCCAGGGTCAAGGGCTCTGATAGTAAGGTAGAGGGTGTGATGGTGAATAGGTATTCCAAGTTTGGGTTGAATCCCTTTGATAGTATGGAAGTTATTGATGATTGAAAAAACTTTAAAGGCTACCAAGCTCGACAGTTGATTTCGCCGTATATCAGAAGAAACTCATTAAATCAACGTGTTTTATAAAAATTCCGTCAAACTCGATTGTTTTAAAAGTTTTATTTGCTTTTTTTACGTCGATACCTAGAATGAAATAAAGATCGGCAATTTCCGTGAATCTCCACTGAATGACGTCATACCGTCACTTGACTCCGCCCCCAATTTAGAGCATGGGGTTTCTGACACAGAAAATGTGTTCGACTTTTCTGTCATAAAGCGAAGTTTCAGTTTTTATCCATTTCTCGATCGTTAGAGTAATACAGACAAACTTAAACCGTTCTTTGGCACACTCCTTTTCTCACTAACGACATATTCTTTGACTGTTTTTAACATTTTTCTAACATTTTCCAAGGATAAATTCCGTGTTTTGAGTATCGATTGGGGAAGTCGCTTTATGACAGAAAAGTCAGACACTTTACTTTGTCAGAAATCTCAGGCTTGCCGGGAAATGAACCATGACTTCCCGTTTTTCCCGCCATGACGTCATAAAGTGGCAGATATGACGTCATAACTTCAAATGGGAAGTTTAGCGTTTTTAGTTCGGTAAAGATCGGAAAAGACCAAAATATCCAATTTAAAAGACGAAATAAAACACTTCTAATGTTTAAGAATTGAAGAAACTTTGCTATTTGATTCTAAGAAAGGTGTTTTTTCGACACAAAAATTTGATTTTGCCAATCAACGGACACTTTAACCTTGATTGCAACGCCGACGCCCGGGTGACAGTATAAGCTCTTATTTTCTTCGAAAATTCGAGCTAAAAACGGACAACCCTATTATCGTTAAACTCCTCGAGAAGCTGTCTCGTATATATGCTTCTGATGAAGATACTGATATTGTCTTTTGCTTGCTTCCAAGCCATTGTGGTCTACTTGGCAACGAAGAAGCAGACAAAGCTGCCAAAGAGGCGTTGTCACTGGATATTTTACCTTTGAAAGTTCCTATTACTGATTTTAAACCCCTTATTAATATTTTTATTCTTTATGTATGGCAGAACTGTTGGAGCGACGAGGCCAATCACCAAAATATTTTTTTTGTATAAAACCTGCACTTGGTGAATGGCTGCCGGGTCTTCGACCTGACCGCCGCGAGGAGTTAGTTTTGGCCCGACTACGAATTGGTCACACCAACCTGACCCATTGTACGTACCTATTCAACCTCCTATTTGATTGTATAGACTTTGCCATCATTAGAAACAGGCACTTCAACGCTGACAGGTTGAAATCACTTTTTGATACTGTGAGGCCTGAATCAATTTTTAACTTTCTTAATGAGTGTAATCTCTTTAAAAAGATTTAGCTCTTTTTTATTATAGTCTGTGATATTTTAGCTATGTTTATTTCTCTATTTAGTTATATGTTCTGTGGATTTTCCGGTCGAGTGGACTCGGACATGGATGTTCTCTGATCTGGGAGGAGCCCATGTCTATTCGTCCTCACATCGGATTATTCATGGTGCATGGCTGTTTTGTTTCGCGTTTATTATTATAGTATTAATTTGATATTTACAAGGTAATGTTATCTACTTTGAATTAGATATATTTTCATTATATTTAACCTTTCTGGATGTTTATGTAACTATCTACATACCAGTAAATTTGTATACATACTTGTTACAAGTATTTTCAATCATTTCCACAACTGTTTCTGAACTCATATAAGAATATGTAGTAAAATATGCAGTTTCGGACTTTGAACTAGTCTAGAGCTTTGATACATAGGAATGGGTTAACAAGCCGGTTCACGTCATTAGAATTTGTGAGAAAGCTTGACTGTGTAAGCTCATGAAAACCCTCGCAATAACATTATAAGCCTCCCGTTTTTGGATTGTTTGAGATAGGGTTTAAAGTCAGCGAGTACTTTTACAGCATGAATGATAAATGGGTATGTCTAGGGTATCAAGTGTTTTTATCAATGAGCATGTGATGATTATGTGGTATGACGAGGTGATATCGGGTCATTTCATCAGTGAAAAAATGATACCCGAATCATATCTAACTCTTTCCTGTTTTAACCTTTATTTGTTAGACATACTGAACAACTTTTCTATGGGACTTTAAAGATCAATTAAACGGTTACGATCGAACATGAACGTTTCAGACGGATAAATTATAAGGCATTCTAATAACAAAGGCCCTTGTTGTCATTCTCCCGAACACACGGTGTCTTCTTTAAACACTTTCCTGTTCTATCCAACCACTTGTTAGTAGCTACAGCCTGCTAGTTATTATTGCAACAACATTATACAATTTCCATCCCATTTTATCGAATCGCAGTTCTAAGCTTTTGATTTAACCGTTTTCAAAACAGCCAATTTTAGGGTGGTTTAATTCGAAAGTTGATGCAGACAAAAAAATGGGTGCTAATAAAGATGGGATTTATGTATGAAATAGCATAGAAAATATTGAGACAAAATATGAAAATATTAAGACAAAAGGAGAAAATGTCAAGTATGAACATTGTCTTGTTTTACCTCAATGTTTTCCCAACCCAATTACCTAAGGGTCATTAAAACCAGGTATTGTCTGGGAAAGGGTAAGTAAGTCACGAGGAAGTATTGCAAAATTTTAGATAATTTTGGAAATGACGAGTAAGTCACACAAGCTCGTGTCAACCAACGCCCGTAATGGTACTCTATATAAAGCTGCTGTGCTTCTGCGACACGTTATAACACGATTTAGATCAAGTTAGAACTTGTCTTTGAATTACGTTGTAATATTGGATTGGAAGTACAATGGCAGATAGGTATATGAACCAATTCCTTGACATGTCATCCGACATTTGGCAGTCTTTTAGAGATACTAACGGTATTCTTAGACGTGAATATGTTGACCAATCGAAAATTTGGACAGTGTGAAAACTGAGTTACAGGCTAAAACTGTCGAAATTGACCGTTTACAAACTGAAAATAATAATGCAATTTGGGAAAAAGATCGGCTTAGTGCGGAGAAGGACGCCTTAAACGCTGAAATAATCACTAATAGGGGGCGTATCAGAGAACTAGAGTTTCAAAACGGAATGCACATTCGGGATAATAAGGCGTTGCGGGAGTAGAATAGCAATTTAGAGAAGGAGGTTGACAATCTTAAGTTGGGAAACGATTCCTTTTGCCAGGAAATTAACGATGCGAAGCAAGAACTTGAGAAACGTGGATTGGCTATGAAACAAACAGTCAAACAGACATGTGGACAAGGCAAAAACTATTTGCCCGTAATCTATGTATTCATACGTAAGTGTGATTAAGTTTTTAGTTATGAACCTCCATTATTTCAAAAATATTTCCTTCACATTAAATTTCAATATGCCATCTAGCAAAAAAGAAAATAAGCTTTCATTATTAGACATATTTATTTTGGGACAAACTTGTGCACAAGCTTACACAATAGCTGCGTACTTTTAGGTATGGAAACGTTTCAAATGCCCTAAAAATGTTTGAAAGTTTTTTGTGTAAATGCTTGATAAGGGTTACTAGATGACCTTGAGGAATGTACATTTTTTCATTGCAGAATCGAGAAAATGAAGAAAGTAACGAAGAAGAAAATGTTGCTCTTGGAAATCAGGAGCACATGGTAATATTTTCTATTTTATAATGAATTTGTCTATAAGGAAAATGTGATATTAGAGAGTTCAAATGTGTAAAACTTATTTCTGATGGAAGAAAGCAGAAAAAAAAATTAAAAAAAATGACTTATATATGACAGGGTTTGATAACTTCATTAAACAAGTTAATCATTGATCAATTTTATCTATAAAGGAGTTTTATAATGATAATAACAAGAAATGTACATTTTTTCATTGCAGAATCAAGGAAATGGAGAAAGCGAAGAAGAAAGTCAAGAAATAAATGGAGAGAATGAAGAAGAAATTGGAGAAAATGATGAAGAGAATGAAGAAAATTTAGAAGATGTGGAGTGAAGAAAATTTAGAAGATGTGGAATGTTAAATTTTTTTTTGTTGTTGTTGTTGTTTTTCATGTATAAACATATATTCACCAACCTTATATTTTATCAATATCAATCTCTATCTTATTGTTTGTTCTTTTGTTTAATATCTCTAATGAATTACCCTGACTAGAATGACCCAGACTAGAGTGATTTCATTATCTATACCTTAACAAGATGAGAAAATATAATACATACTATCATTTGTATAAAATATTACTTTAATATGAGCATTCACATCATTCTTCCATGTCTAATGATAATTATCTTAGCGCACAGCCTAGACAAACAACTTCTTTTGATTCTTTCGACGGAAACTCTGGCTCATTTGATTTGAATACATATGAGTCAGTTTCCCTTCAGGGACCAACAAATCTTAATGCTTTTCTGTGATGTAAACATTTTTCAAACACAATTTTTAGGATGACTCAATTCAAACCTTTCCGAAACAGTAAAGATTTAGTGTGATCTATTTCAAAAGCTACCACAAAATGGGTGTTGACAAAGATTGTGCATGTGTGTGATATAGGCTAGAAAAGTTTGAAGTAAAAGGAGAAAATGCTGTTCATCAGCAGTTTCTCTCTTTCAGATTCGCCATGTTTTAACTAAACAAGCAGGGTGTTCTTTCTCACAATGTTTCATTATAAAATAGACAATCACAGAAACTAAATGAGAAATTTCCTGATTGGATCCGTCTAAAGAATTTCAAAATATTACAGTAAAGACTGTGATCATCCATTCCTCATTTTTGATATTTCTCTTTTTTACAGCAATATCACTGGCTGTTATCATGGGAGGATGCCTGGTTCTGGTGGGGAGTTTTTAGTCCTACACTACTACGGTGTTGTAACTTAAACGCATCAGATTGTTTAATTTGTCTGTGGAAATGGGAAGTAGCAGAGTATGGCTAAAAAATCCCCTTCAGAGCCGAATCTGTCCACAACAATGAGAATAACTTCGCTGACATCTACACCTCTACACAGTTCATTGCCTGACTTTGCATCTCCACCCACTATTCCAACACCACCTGACAACCCTACCTCATCTGACAATCCTACATCATCTGACAACCCTACATCATCTGACAACCCTACATCATCTGACAACCCCACAACACCGCTTCCACCTCACAGATATCCCACCAGATTGCAAAAGAGAGTAATGTTTTAACCTTTTCCATATGATCGTTCTATAAACTATATGAGAAAATGAGTGAAAAAAGACAATGCTGATTGCCAGCAATGTTTTCTTTTCTCTCATTATTTTCAAAAAGTTCTTACTAATGACATCAAACCAGGTCTTTTTTGGAAAAGGTTAATGCATTACATCTATGCAATATATCATATTGCTCTTTTGATACCTCTTTAAGCCCTGTTCCAAACAAGATCTAGTTTGACATTCATGATAGAAAAACATTGGGAATCTGAAAGAAACTGCTGGTGAACAGCATTTTCTCCTTTTATCTAAATGTTTTCTGTTATACATTAAACACAAATCTAATCTTTATCAAAAACAATATTTGCCGGTGGCATCAGCTTGTTAATTTGAAACCCTAGAATTCTGCTGTTTGGAAAAGGGCTAGACAGTATTTTGTTTTAATCAATTTACTAATACACGCAACGTCTTTTAATTTGTAATAGTTAGAAGTTTTTTTTATTGGGGTTTTACGCCGTTTTCAACTACCAGGGTCATATCGGGGCGGCTGGAGCACCTAACCGTACGTTCCTGGTATTTCTCGCACCAGTACAACCACAATATCCAAACCGAGCCTCCAGCTGCTCTCTCACATAGATGATTCACACCTATTGGTGAGAGACAAATGACTTTTGTCAAATGTCAGAATGGATACTGGCCGAGAAGGGGTTCGAACTCGAGACCCCTGGATTGACAGACTCCGACGTAACCGACTGAGCTATCCGGGCTCGGCAATAGTTAAAAGTCTTTTCATTTGATAATGGGTTGAAGGATAAGCTGTATGTATCTGTGTTTAACAAATCAACTATAGTTTTCATGCCAGTGTAAGAATTTTCTGGAACTAGGGTATTCACTAGAAAACTTGATTAATACGTATACTATAAAACTGTTCAGCCATGTTCTCAAGGGAATATCCTTCTCTACTTTGTCATAATGAAGAGCTTTTAGATTGATTAGGTGTTTTTCATCTATAATATTAAGGTACGACATATACATTACACTAATTCTTTAATCCGTTATCAAATGTTTAAATTCGAACTAGTTCGATTTGAAATTTCTTGTTCACGGATGTCGGGAAGTACTGGATTGATCTTGTTGTCAAGAATTTCTGAGTCTCTAGTAGGGGGAGTTCTTTCATGTCCTTTGTATATTATGAAATCAGTTGGCCCTTAACGAGATGCTATCTATCTCAGAAAGAAATACCCTGGATACGTGATAGTGTAAATGTAATGTTGACCTAACCTGAAAAATCAAACTCATCAAAGCTCTTATGGTGCCAAGAATTGGTTTTTTTTACATAATTGTAGATTCTAGAGTGTAAACAAGGTCGAAAACACCCAAAAATGGCAATTTTATCAAATTCAAGGGCACATAACTATCGTCTATCTGGTCAGATCAGACTGAAAATCAAACTCATCTGAGATCTCATGGTCTCCAACATTGTGTCCAAGATTTGTCTTCATTGAGTAATAATTGTAGATTTTAGAGTTAAATAAGGTCGAAAACAGTCAAAAACGGCAATTTTATCAAATTCAAGGGCACTTAACTCTTGACTTTCTGATTACATCAGACTGAAAATCATACTCATCCAAGATCTTATGCTCCCCAACATTGTGTCCAAGTTTTGTCTTGATTGATTTATGATTATAGATTCTAGAGAGTAAACAAGGTCGAAAACGGCCGAAAACGGCAATTTTTTTCAAATTCAAGGACACATAACTCTAGACTTTCTGATCAGACTGAAAATCGAACTCATCCAAGATCTTATGGTCTCCAACATTATGTCCAAGTTTTATCTTGATTGATCAATAATTGTAGATGCTAGAGTGTAAATACTCTCTTATGAACAGAGCACATTATCTCTACATTCCATTTCGATAGAATGAGCTCTGTTCTCGCGGGGTCATTTCACGTCTAATCTCGGGGCGTTGGCGGGATTTCAGTATCAATAATTGTAGATTCTAGAATGTAAACAAGGTCTAAAGCAGCCGAAAACGGCAATTTGATCAAATTCAAGGGCACATAACTCTCATCTTTCTGGTCAGATCAGACTGAAAATCAAACTCATTTGAGATCTTATGGTCTCCAACCTTGTGTCCAAGATTTGTCTTGATTGGTCAAAAATTGTAGATTCTAGAGTGTAAATAAGGTAGAAAACAGTCAAAGACGGCAATTCAAAGGCTCATAACTCTCAACTTTCTGATCAGATAAGACTGAAAATCAAACTCATCCGAAATCTTATGATCCCCAATAATGTGTCCAAGTTTTGGATTGATTGATCAATAATTGAAGATTCTAGAGTGTAAACATCGTCGAAAACAGTCAAAAATGACAATTTTGTCAAATTCAAGGGCAAGTAACTCTCGACTTTCTGATCAGATCAGACTGAAAATCATACTCATCCCAGATCTCATGATCCCAAACATTGTGTCAAAGTTTTGTCTTGATTGATGAATACTTGTAGATTCTAGAGTGTAAACAAGGTCAAAATCAGTCGAAAATGGCAATTTTGTCAAATTCAAGGGCACATAACTCTCGTCTTTCTGGTCAGATCAGACTGAAAATCGAACTCATCCGAGATCTTATGGTCTGCAATGTTATGTCCAAGATTTTTCTTGATTGATCAATAATTGTAGATGCTAGAGTGTAAACAATGTCAAAACTAAGTATTTTTCGCATTCAAGGGCAGATAACTCCTGACTTTCTAGTTCGATCTGACCCATAATCGAACTCATCCGAGATCTTATGGCCATACATGTTTTGACCAAGTTTGGTCAAGATTGGCTTATATTTGTAGATGCTAGAGTGTAAACACGAAATTGTGGACGTACGGACGGCCGGACAGACGGACGACGGACAAAAAGTGACCACAATAGCTCACCTTGAGCACTTCATAGCTCACCTTGAGCACTTCGTGCTCAGGTGAGCTAAAAAGTAGAATAGTTTGAATAAAGAATCGAACAAATTATATTAGACTCTGCAATCGAGGCAGCAAAAATTTAGAAGGAAGGAATGTATGTGAAAGTGACACAAGAATAGTACGGATAAAAGAGGACAAAAGAATAGTTAGGATTAATAACAATAAATAAGGTAAGTTGCTTAGTATCAAACTAATTCTTGCCTATTTGTTATTTTGAGTCAGAAAATAACGATAATTATTTTTAGCCAAACTTAACAATTGTTAATGCGCAAATATTAACAATTGCAAAATGAGCTAAAAATAGCAATAGCTAAAAATAACATTACTAAAATAGCAAAAAATAGCAATTGCTAATTCTGGCACACCAAAATATAATTCCTAGTTTAGTAAGTTGAATGTTAAAGAGGAATAAATTTTCGGATTGTTTTAGACTCCCTCCCGAGAGCATTGAACAATGTACATGTCTGTTACGTTAAAAAATTAAATTGATACTTTAAAAGGTACCATTTGACTTTCCGGTAAAACAAATAGAATAGACAAGAGGACCATGATGGTCCTATATCGCTCACCTGAACCAAAATGATATAAGCAACACTTTTCTTCATTTCAAAAAATATTTATGACTTTAAGACTGAAAACAAACTTATGGTCAATAACATTGTGAAAATCGAACTCATCCAAGATTTCATCGTGCCCAACATTGTGTCCAAGATTTGTCTTGTTTGATAAATAATTGTAGATTCTGGAGTATAAACAAGGTCGAAAACAGCCGAAAACAGCAATTTTGTCAAATTCAAGGGCACATAACTCTCGACTTTCTAGTCAGATCAGGCTGAAAATCAAACTCATCCGAGATCTTATGATATCCAACATTGTGTCCAAGATTTGTCTTAATTGATAAATAATAGTAGATTATAGAGTGTAAACAATGTCAAAAACAGCCGAAATCGGCAATTTTATCAAATTCAAGGGCACATAACTCTCACCTTTCTGGTCAGATTAGACTGAAAATCACACTCATATGAGATCTTATGGTCTCCAACCTTGTGTCCAAAATTTGTCTTGATTGGTCAAAAAACCCCAGCTGTGGAGGGGGATTAGAAATATCCCGGCTGCCATGTCCTGTAGCAAATGGTAAGACCCCAAGCAAAGGACAGTGTGTCTGTAACGGACCCGCTTGTTGGCCGTGAGTGGATACTCGTAAGCCGGAAAAGAGGATCCTGGTTAGTTGAGGGAAGCCCAGGGCTCTCCAGCTTCCCAACACGCTGCTTTGGCCTCGGCTTCGGTGTAAACGGGAGCTTAGATGGACCCGGTCTAGGCAATCGGCTGGTCGCTTTAGATGAGGCATTATATATCTTTCTTTGTCTTTGATACTGTTTTCGATGACAGCATTTACTATTTTGGAATATTTTGAAGAACCATCTGCTCTTTTTACTCTTTTTGTTCTAAATCAAATATTTCACAATTGCAATGTTCTCTTAATTGGCATTATACAATGCTATTCCTGTCGTATTTCGAATTGTCACGTACATGTTATATTGTTTTATTCCTCATCTATATAGGCTCATGGGTTAATTGGGTAGAAGGCGCTTTTTGATTTGGTACTGACATGCATGGCGGGGCCCTGATCTGGGGGCACTGTCCATGTATCTCTTTATCACACCATCTGGTTATTTTTGCCTGAGTATACCATCTGGGTAGCCCTGGCATGAGGAGCTGGAAACCCGCTCCTTTTTTTCATGTCCCCTTGTTGGACCCCAAGGCGGGTGGGGGTCCGGATGATGAATAGCAAATAACTAAACATGGAGCCTTCAACTAAAAGAAAATATATGCAAGTAAACACGGAATCGGACAACGGAAATGTAAACGGATCGTTCCCCAGATTTTTGCTAATTGAGTCAAAAGACGAACTTAAGCCTTTGTCAAAATTATCTCCGTTTGTAATACACAAATGTATTATGTCGTACGCAGGCGAGCCAAAATCGGTAAAGAAATTAAGTTCTGGTGCTCTTCTGATTGAAGTAGACAAACCCAAATATGCCGAAAACCTTCTCAAACTCAGCAAATTCTTTGATATCCCAGCAGAATGTACCCCACATGCAACTTTGAACTCTTCAAAAGGATTAATTCGATGTCCCGATTTACAAGGGGTCTCTGAGGATGAAATCGTTCGGGAATTAGAAAGTCAAAATGTTACTGCGGCAAAGCGAATCCACTTTTTCAGAGAAGGTGTGAGAAGAGCTACAAATACTATAATTTTGACTTTCAAATCAGCCATTCTACCCAAATCTTTAAAAATCGGTTATCTCAAAGTTCCAGTAGACATCTATATACCCAACCCATTACAGTGTTACTGTTGCTACAAATTTGGACACCACGAGAAGAAATGTCATGAGGAAGAACGTTGCCGCCGCTGTGGTGGTCTAGCAGAATCACATGACGTGGATGATTGTCATGCTGATCCTAAATGCATAAACTGCGGTGGGGATCACGTGGCAACCTCCCACACATGCTCGCACTGGAAAAGGGAGAAAGAAATAGTCACGGTGAAGTACAAAGAAGGTCTTTCTTTCTTTGAAGCCAAAAAAATTGTAGAGAACCGAATAAATCTAAATTCATATGCTCAAGCCACAAAGGGAAACATCACTAAAAACGATAATGGTTGCCAAAATTGCAAGGAACTCCTTGGGAAACTGTGCTTACTTTTCCCGGAGAAGAAAACCGAAATTGAAACTTTGTTTAACTCCACAAAATCTAGTTCATCATCTACCTCTCAGAATGCAGACAAAACACCCACTAACAACACAAATGAACAAAAATCTTCTTCAAACAATGTAGCTGCGTCGCCTCAAGTTAAACCCGTTTCCGATTCTAAACCTACAAGTAAAAGTCAAAGCAATAATGTAAACGAAGTTAAAAGTCCTAATCGAAGGCCTGGACCTTCGAGGCAGGTGATCTCTGATCGCCAGCCAAAAGGATCTCAGGATCCTATAAAACAATATAACCGTTATCATTCTCTCGATGAGGACATGATAACGGATGACTATGTAGATGCCAGAAAGAATAAGCAAGGCAACACTATTATAAAACTCAATAAAAAATGATTCATTCCAGACTCCTATTACATTGTGGTATAATTTTTATTTTAATGTTCATCATGGCGAACACTATAATTCAATGGAATTGCCGAAGTATCAAATCCAATTTCGAAGAACTCAATCTTTTGGTCTCGAAAGAAAAACCAGTAGCAGTCTGCTTACAAGAAACTTTTCTTAAAGATACTGACAATTTTACTTTTAAATATCATTCTTGTTACCTTAATAACTTTAGTGGGAGTGAAAGAGCTTCGGGTGGTGTTGGAATTATTGTGAATAACAATGTTCCACATCGTCAAATACAGCTCGATACTACTTTACAGGCTGTTGCCGTTAGTGTTTCTCTGAACAAAACTGTTACCATTTGTTCTATTTATCTTCCTCCTAGTTCTCCTGTTGACAGCAGGAAACTAGATCGTCTTGTTGAACAATTGCCCAAACCATACATATTGATGGGAGATTTTAATTCCCATCACATGTTATGGGGTTGTTCTAACACGGACAACAAAGGTCATATTGTTGACGATTTCATTTCAAGGCACGATCTCTCTCTTTTAAATGACAAATCATCTACTTATCTACATCCTGCTACTGGTTCATACTCATCGATAGACTTGACAGTTTGCAGTCCTCAAATTTTTCCAGATTTTAACTGGAAAGTTGATGACGACCTTCATGGCAGTGACCATTTTCCGATTCTTATATCGGAAATTGGGCCATCTGTACAGGAGCGACCACAACGGTGGAAACTCCATAAAGCAAACTGGGACTTGTTCAAAACTGTTTGTGACCTCAAGCTTTTGAAGATTGTGAGAATCCTGCAGAATTATTTACCTCTCTGTTATATTCATCTGCAGAAAAAGCAATTCCAAGAACGTCTAAAAACCCTAAACATCCAAATAAGCCATGGTTCAATGATGATTGCAAAAAGGCTATAGCAAAGCAAAAGTCGGTTCTTAGAGAGTTTGATCTAAGGCCGACCAAGGAAAATCTTATAAAGTTTAAAGTTGCACGTGCGAGAGCACGCCGCACTATTAAACGCAGTAAACGTACGTCTTGGAGGCAGTATGTATCTAGATTAAATTCTAGATCATCTGTCAAAAAGACTTGGGATATGGTGCGTAAAATTAGTGGCAAAAACTCTTCACTAAGTGTTGGGCATTTGAATACTGATAATGGCGTTGTTTCATCTAAACCAGACATAGCAAATGTCTTAGCAGATACCTTTGCAAAGAAATCCTCCTCTGCTAATTATTCGCCAGAATTTCAAAAACATCAAGAACAAAAAGAAAAAGTTAATTTGAATTTTAAATCCAAAAATACAGAGCATTATAATAAAGTATTTACTCTTAAGGAGCTTAAAACAGCCCTTAAGAAATGCCATGATACTGCAGTTGGATGTGATGACATCCACTACCAGTTCTTGAAGCATTTACCACACCAATCCCTTCAGTGTTTACTTGATATCTTTAACAGTGTTTGGAAAACGGGAATACTTCCAGCCTCGTGGCGGGAAGCTATTGTCATTCCAGTACCCAAACCTGGTAAAGATTCAGATAATCCTTCAAATTACCGGCCTATAGCCTTAACAAGTTGTGTTTGTAAAACTATGGAAAGAATGGTCAATGACCGTCTTGTATGGTTTCTTGAGAAAAACAAACTTATTACGTCCGCCCAAAGTGGCTTTCGTAAGCAAAGAAGCACTCTCGATCATTTAGTTCGCTTCGAGACTTTTATACGAGAAGCTTTTATCAAGAAAGAACACGTTGTTTCAGTCTTTTTTGATTTAGAGAGTGCATATGATACCACATGGAAGTATGGAATCATGAATGACCTCCATGATTTCGGTATACGAGGTCGCCTTGCTTATTTCATTTCTGCATTTTTGGATGAACGGCAATTTAGAGTCAGGGTTGGAGATACACTCTCTGATCCTCATGAACAGGAGATGGGTGTCCCCAGGGCTCCATTCTTTCTGTTACACTTTTTAGTGTTAAAATAAACAATATTATTAAGGCTACTTGTCCTGGTATTGAATATTTTCTTTACGTTGACGACTTCTGCATTTGTTACAGGTCTAAACACATGCATACCATTGAACGACAGTTACAGCAGGTTTTAAACAACCTGAGTAAATGGTCAAATGAAAATGGTTTTAAATTTTCTAAAACCAAGACAAAATGTATGCATTTCTGTAAATCGAGAAAACTCCATCCCGATCCAGAACTCACTTTGGACGGGATCCGTATCGAAGTTGTCCCAGAATTCAAGTTTCTTGGTCTTTTATTTGACTCTAAATTATCATTCATTCCGCACATTGAATATTTGAGCAATAAATGTAAGAAAGCTCTAAATCTTTTACGTGTCGTCTCCAGTATGGACTGGGGAGCAGACAAAAAAGTTTTATTACGTCTTTATAGATCTCTTGTGAGATCTAAATTAGACTATGGTTGTGTTGTTTACGGATCCGCCCGTCAATCCTACTTGCGCAAGCTTGATTCTATCCATAATCAAGGGTTACGTATTGCGCTGGGTGCATTTAAAACATCGCCAATTAACAGTCTCTATGCGGAAGCAAATGAGCCATCTCTGAATTTACGTAGAAAGAAATTATCAATGGATTACTATTTAAAACTTAAATCTAATCCCGATAATCCTACACATGACGTTGTCTTTGAACCTCTTTATGAAGAGGAATTTAATAAGAAGGAATCAATTATACCTCCTTTCAGTTTACGTTGTAAGGCAGATGTGAATTCTCTAGATTTCGATCTAGATGACGTGGCCGAACATAAAGTTCCAAACGTACCTTTGTGGACGTCCAAAAGTCCCACCTTTATTTATGATCTTGCTTCAACGAAAAAGTCGGAAACTGATCCTTTAGTGTTTAAAAACAAATTTCTTGAAGTACAAGAAAAACACATGCTTCATTTGCAAATTTACACCGATGGTTCTAAAAGCGAAGAAAAAGTTGCTTCTGCTGCCATTTTAGATGGCTTCAAATATCAGTATCGTTTGCCCGATAACTCGTCCATTTTCTCTGCCGAGCTCAAGGCTATTGACCTTGCGCTCGAGCACATCATTGAAAATGGCTATTGGCGCTACATTATTTTTACAGACTCTCTGTCCTGTATGCAAGCGCTCGAGCACGAAAAAACGGACAACCCTATTATTGTGAAACTTCTTGAGAAGCTTTCTCGTTTGTATGCTTCTGATGAAGATACTGATATTGTCTTTTGCTGGCTTCCAAGCCATTGCGGTCTACGTGGCAACGAAGAGGCAGACAAAGCTGCCAAGGAGGCGTTGTCACTAGATATTTTACCTTTTAAAGTTCCTTTTACTGATTTTAAACCTCTCATATATAATTTTATTCAAAATGTATGGCAGAACTGTTGGAGCGACGAGGCCAATCATCAAAATAAATTGTTTTCAATAAAGCCTGCACTTGGTGACTGGCTGCCAGGTTTTCGATCTGAGCGCCGCGAGGAGTTAGTTTTGGCCCGACTACGAATTGGTCACACACATTTGACCAATTCGTACTTACCCAGCAAGCATTTTATATCGGGCCGATATCGGGCCGATATCGCCTTCTATATCGGGCCGATATCGGCGCCGACATCGGGCCGATATCGATTTGCAACCACTTTCGATGGCGGGCCGATATCGGCTAGTACATCGGGCCGATATCGGCTAGTACATCGGGCCGACATTGGCTGTCGATATCGGGCCGATATCGCCTTCTATATCGGTCCGATATCGGCACCGACATCGGGCCGATATCGATTTGCAACCACTTTCGATGACGGGCCGATATCGGCTAGTACATCGGGCCGACATCGGCTGTGATATCGGGCCGACATCGGCTGTCGATATCGGGCCGATATCGCCTTCTATATCGGCCCGATATCAGCACCGACATCGGGCCTATATCCATTTGCAACCACTTTCGATCATGGGCCGATATCGGCTAGTACATCGGGCCGACATCGGCTGTCGATATCGGGCCAATATCGGCTGACATCATCAGCCCAACATCAGCAATCTAGAGAAATCAAACGTAGGTTTTGATCATATATTTGTAATGATAATGCCATCGACTCAAAGGTCTGGTGTTTTATACAACTTATCCCGTCATAATATGAAAATTCCCAAAACACAGGGCCAGTGTTTTGGTAATTTTCATATTATGACTTGCGTGATTTTATTATTTATATAATTCTATCTTCGAGGGAAAGCACAACCACAAAGACACAAAGGCATATTAACAATATGTAATTATTTATTAAGAAAAAAAATATATTCATACATTGAAAACCTGCAAGAATGTCAACTTTTGCATTCAAACAACAAATAGAAATAGAAATTTCAAGGGACTGAAATAGATATTCTAGGTACATTTGTATTTATTAGAACATTTCACAGACAGTCAGGATATGCAAAGTTGAGTGGTGCACAGCATATCTCTGGTCAAAAAGAAAGAAATCTTAGCACTGTTACAAACTTTTTACTTTCTATAAGGACCAGTTTCAAATAAATTATACTAAAGGGATACATTAAATCATATCAGAGATTTTAAAGTATAACCCATTTTTAAAATTACAGTGTATCATAGTATACACCATTGATTTGTACAGCAAAAAGAACCCCAAATCTAAGCAATGAATCTTATTGATAAACAACTATTTTTACATGCACCTCATAGTGACTTGATAATCTTTAAACATTGGTAGTGGAAATATTTGACTAGAATCAGCCATCACCTCAACTGTTTATTTTAAAAGAAATGATCTGTAAGGTTGTCCTTAACCCTTTCCCAAACGACAAAATTTTAGGGTGATCCACTTCAAATACTGCCACAAATGACTAAATGGCTGTTATTAACCCTTTACCAAACGGCAAATGTTTGACTTGTCCTATTTGAAAGGAGTTGCAGACAACAAAATTCATGCTTATAAAGATATAATTTGTGTATAATGAAGCCCAAGAAAATATTGAGGCAAAGGGAGAAAGTGCTGATTATCAGCACTTTCTTCTTTTGCCTCAATGTTTTCCCAATCCCCATCTAATAAAGACGTCAAAACAAGGTCTTGTTTGGGAAAGGGTTAAAATTAAGGATACGATTTGTGTAAAATATGTAACAGAAAATATTGAGACAAAAGGAGAAACTGCTGGTTATCAGCAGTTTCTTTTTTCGTTTCAATGATTTCCCAAGCCATTTCTATTAGGGATGTCAAAAGCAGGTCTTGTTTGTGAAAAGAGTTAAAGAATATTTTCACCCATATTTACAAACCCTTTCCCAAACAAGATCTGGTTTCTGATGTCCCTTACAGAATTGAAATGGAAAAACATTGAGACAAAAGAAAAAATGATGATTATCAGCATTTTCTCCTTTTGTCTCAATATTTTCTGAAACTGTGCATTATTATACATAAATCTTATCTTTATGAACATACATTTTGTCCTCTGCAGCAGCTTTCAAACTGGAACACCTTTATATTTTGTTGTTTGGGAAAGGTTTAAAATTGCACTTTCGTAGCATTACCTAAATTTAACATTTTAATGTTAAGTACAAATGACAATTTTTTAAGCTGTTTTCAGATTATTTTCAATGCCATTTCAATTGTATCACAGCAACAGCCTGTTATCCATGAGGTCAATTCCATAGTTTAAATTTTTAACCCATTACCACACAATCCCTACTTTCAATACCCCCGAGAAAGGAGACTTTAGAAAATATTATGGGAAAATGAGAGAATGCTGGTAACCAGTATTTTCTTCTTTTCCCATTATGTATTCCACCCTTCACCAAATAAAATTCATATTTTCAGTCACCTTTATTTTGTCGCCTGCAAAAAATATGCTTTCAATTTGGACCAGTCTCGACATTATTGTTTTGTAACAAATGGGCTAAGCAAAGAGACAAAATGCAAAAGATTAAAGAATAGATATTATCACTAGTTTAAACTTCACATATAATTTAAAGCACATAAAGTAGTGACTAGATGGGCCTCATTTTCCTTTCCCAAACAACACAATTTTAGGGTGATAAAATTTAAAGGCTGCTGCAGATAATTGAAAATTTTTGATAAAGTTCAGATTTTTGTATAAAACCTAGAAAATATTGGGACAAAAGGAGAGAATGCTGATAATCAGCATTTTCGGTTTTTGACTCAATCTTTTCTCAAGAATTTACAAATAATAACCAGGTCTCAGCCTTGCTAACAAATGCCTCCAACAAGATAGATAGTCTGGTGACAACTTGCTGTCGGAAGACACTTGGGTGTGATAACAGCCAGTTATCACAAGACTAATTGGTGCCATCTTAAGTTCAAACAACCGAATATCACCTAACTAGTATCTACAATGTTGTCATTTCGAGGGGTTAGTGCAAAACTATTGTAACCTACATTTTGTAAAATTTTACAAGAGAAGGAAAAAACACAATAACTTTCTCAAATATAAAGAGATAAAATATTTTCTTAATTCTATATAGCTTTTTAATTATACAGAATTGAAACCCAATATTAAAGTACATGATGTATTCCTTCCTAAAGATTAAAAAAATGCAAAAAGTGAATTTCTGAAAAATATGTAGTTACAATAGTTTTGCACTGAGGCCTCCATTTGAAGTATTCATCCGGTGTACAAGGCAATAATTTGAGCATTAGTTTTTGACCTGAATATGACTTTAACCCTTTCCCAAACAAGACCGGATTTTGATGTCCCTGAGAAAATTGGCTTAAGAAAACATTTAGGCAAAAGAAGAAAATGCTGATAACCAGCATTTGCTCCTTTTGCTAATAATCAACATTTTCTCCTTTTGCCATAATATTTTCTTTGCTATGATATTCACATTTCCCGCACTTAATAACATTGATTTTGTCGTCTGCAGCAGCATTCACATTGGACCGCCCTACAATTTTGCTGTTTGGTAATGGGTTTAATTGACAGACGGTGTCTCCAGTTTAAATTTGCCGAATTTTGCACAACGTGTTCATTTATGATAGTACAGGCACTGCCAGTATCGATCTCCATCGTGACATTATGGTTGTCCAACCCGAGCTGCACCGTATACTTCACACTCAAGGAAAATAACCGCAAGTTCACGATCTCCTCTCCATCAGATTCCGTAATGATGATTTGTATATTTTGGTTTACACCACCTTGAAATGTGACCAATTTTGCAGCATAAAAAAACATTTACTGTTTTTAAACTGCCTGGCTTGCTTTGCATTTGTTGTCGGCATAATGTTCGCCACCGCAACGGAAACATTCAACTTTGTTTTGCGACTGTTTATTTTTAGATTTGGGTTAACTCGCACCTGCACCCTTCTGGTCTTTTACGGCATGTTCAGTTTCCATAGTGACCGCTATTTTGAATGCGTCAAAAGTCAAATCAGCCTCGGCCAGTACTTTTCACAGATTTGCTCAGAGCATAAGCCGCACACCAGTTGGTCCCTTAACGCATGTGGTAAAATTGCACGGTATATAGTAACAATTGACAGAAAGTTCCTTAAATTCCACCAAACGGAACCGATTCATTCTCTCTTTGTTCCCTTTTTATGAAACTTAAAACGCTCAGAAATTATCAAAGGCTTTGGGTTGTAATGAATCTTAAGGATGTCCTTAATCTAATTGAACGTTTTGTCCTTTGGTAACGCTGGATGCGCCAAATTTCTCAATTATTCATAGGAAAACAGCAACCTTCTTGTCGTTGTCAATTTAGTTAGCCACGAAAATACAGCTCCACTCACTTTGTTCTGCCCTGTGCAGTCAGGATACCAACTTTAAAACCAAGACGTAGGTACCAGGATATCAACTTTAATACCAAGACGTAGGTTAAAGATGTAGGTAAAAGACTGAAAGTAAACAAAATGATCAGTTCATTACAACGAATAGCAATTGGACAGCTTTAGAAAGTGTAAAATAACTAGAAAATTGTGAACTATGACTAGATTGCATGAGAAAGTAAAAGCTTATGCTTCTATTTATCGATATAAAGCTTTTGAGAACAATGGCACGACTTTAAGAATAACAAGGCGAGTGCGAAGAATGTTGAGTACGAATCTACAGCAGTTCTAATTTAACCTTACGGACCACCATACATTGAAATAGTTATTCAACAATATTTTAAGGTGTTAAAGAAGTGTTATACCCATCAAACTTACACTATGTGGGCCATAGAAACGGTCAAGGGACTTGACTAAATTCATTTTCTTTTGCGTGGACCAAGCTGTTCATCGTTTCCGGCTAAAAGGGACGTAACTCCTGTAATACCCCAAAGGAATAAGTATCGGAAAGGAAAATACTGGACGACGATTTTAACTGAAATAACTTCGTAATCCAGCATACACTCTACTTCGTTGTCAACGGACTCTTTCCCCTCCAGGAACTCCCCAATCTTGCCAATACTCATCTTCGTCAGCAGAAAATGTAATATCTGGAGGGATTAAACAAAAACTCAAGGCTAAACTTGGAGAAACAAATTTTTGAGCCATTTTTCAAACAAGGCATTAGACTAACTAAGTCATGAAAAAAACCAATGCATAATCAAAGTACTCGCAGTCCGTATTAATCAAAGTTTCAAACTAAAACTATTCCAATAATAAACGAGAAACTTTAATTAAAACTCACCATTTACCTTCTTATGATACAAAAGTGTGTATCAACAAAAAGAATAAAAATAATGTCCGCTCTAAGGCAGATACGTAGATATTGACTTGAGCGTACTTACAGCTGATGTCGGGCCGATGTCGGGCCGATATTGACAATTCAATAATACTGATATCAATTGAATACTAGGTTTCTTATCTAATTTTGTTGTTTTTTTTTTCAACGCAATAGTGTTTTATTTCAGAAAAACACACATTTGAACGATAAGAAACATAAACGGGTTGTCAAGCCAAGTCAACGTCGGGCCGATGTCGGGCCGACATACGGCCGATATCTAATGTCTAGAATGGATTTTTGTTCCCAATGTATTATTGAATTGAAGTTTAACGAAGATTTGTCATTAGAAATATAAAATGAAATACTTATATGCCACAATGAAATAATTTTAAAATCGTCAAATGTTATCGGCCCGATATCGGCCCGTCATCGGCAAAATTTACCGATATTCCGATACGCAGCCGATATCGGCCCGATATAGGTCTGCTTGCTGGGTATTAAAAAACGAGGAAAAGCCTCAATGTATTCCTTGTAACGAGGCACTAACTGTTCAGCATCTACTCATAGATTGTGTAGATCTAGCCATCATTAGAAACAGGCACTTTAATGTCGACAGTTTGAAAACATTGTTTGAAACTGTAAGGCCTGAATCAATTTTTAACTTTCTGAAAGAGTGTAATCTCTTTAAAAAGATTTAGCTGTGATATTTAATCTGTGATATTTTTTATGTTCTATGGATTTTCCGATCGAGTGGACTCGGACATAGGTGTTCTCTGATCTGGGAGGAGCCCATGTCTATTCGTGCTCACGTCGGATTATTCATGGTACATTGTCATACAATATGTCGTATGATAGTTTTAATCATTTATACTTCAGTTATTTTAATAGGTTTTATGCACTATGAATTTTCCGGTCGGGTGGACTCGAACATGGGTGACCTCTGATCTGGGAGGAGCCCATGTCCATTCGTGCTCACGTCGGATTATTCGGCGATGTGCATTGTAGTTTTTTATATGATTCTCCGGTCGGGTGGACTCGGACATGGGTGTTCTCTGATCTGGGAGAAGCCCATGTCCTTTCGTGCTCACGTCGGATTATTCATGACCTATTGTTGTTTTATCCTCTATATGATATTTTTATCTTGTTAATTTCAGTTTGTTTAATTTATTTCGATGATCTGTGGATTTTCCGGTCGGGTGGACTCGGACATGGGTATTCTCTGATCTGGGAGGAGTCCATGTCCTTTCGTGCTCACGTCGGATTATTCATGGTGTATTATAAATTTGCATAGAATTTTATCTGTTATAGAATATCGTATTTTTATCATTTCTCCTCTAGATGTTTATGTAACTAATACATATTCCTATACATCTTGAAGTGAGGTATAATTACAGTGAGTGCGCCCAATATGACCTTAGTAGTCGACGGGCCTTAAAACTCCATTCATTCATTCATTGATTGGTCAAAAATTGTAGATTCTAGAGTGTAAATAAGGTCAAAAACAGTTACAAACGGCAATTTTGTCAAATTCAATGGCTCATAACTCTCATCTTTCTGTTCAGATAAGACTGAAAATCACACTCATCCCAGATCTAATGATCCCCAATATTGTGTCCAAGTTTTGGATTGATTGATCAATAATTGTAGATTCTAGAGTGTAAACATCGTCGAAAACAGCCAAAAATGACAATTTTGTCAAATTCAAGGGCAAGTAACTCTCGACTTTCTGATCAGATCAGACTGAAAATCAAACTCATATGAGATCTTATGGTCTCCAACCTTGTGTCCAAAATTTGTCTTGATTGGTCAAAAATTGTAGATTCTAGAGTGTAAATAAGGTCAAAAACAGTTACAAACGGCAATTTTGTCAAATTCAATGGCTCATAACTCTCATCTTTCTGTTCAGATAAGACTGAAAATCAAACTCATCCGAGATCTTATGGTCTGCAATGTTATGTCCAAGATTTTTCTTGATTGATCAATAATTGTAGATGCTAGAGTGTAAACAATGTCAAAACTAAGTATTTTTCGCATTCAAGGGCAGATAACTCCTTACTTTCTAGTTCGATCTGACCCATAATCGAACTCATTTGAGGTCTTATGGCCATATATGTTTTGACCAAGTTTGGTCAAGATTGGCTTATATTTGTAGATGCTAGAGTGTAAACACGAAATTGTGGACGGACGGACGGACGGACAGACAGACAGACGGACGACGGACAAAAAGTGACCACAATAGCTCACCTTGAGCACTTCGTGCTCAGGTGAACTTAAAAACAAGAGTAACACTTAGGTTTCAATTGAAGTCTCCTATCTAGCGTTAGAATTATTGACCAATCAGGGATCGACAATTATTCACTGTGTCAAAGAGAAAACAATTGAGTCCAAACATTTCTTCTTTTTTATGACTTTCTGTGTGAGATTCGTGTTTTGTGTAAAGTTCCCACTTAAGGAAGCATGTGTTGCTGCTTAGTTTTCTTCGGTTTATATTAGGTGTCAATTTATAGATGTTGGCATCTACTTCAGCGATCTTGTCAATGATAATGTGAAAAGGGTCACCTTTGATCGACTCACCAGATCAAACCTTATGATTGACAATTTGACGACTTTCGAACAGCTAGATGTGCTTGACACAAGATTTGAATACCGGAATCCGTGTGACATGGTGGTCTCCATGGAACACCGCACACTGAAAAAGAAAAAAACTCGATATGTCAAAACCAGTAGCAATCGTGAAACCGATGTTTAAATGCAGTCTGTGTAAAAAAGGTTGAGTTTTCACGGCGAAAGATACTTGCGACGAGTGTCTAACGTTTATTTGAAACAGAGGTGACTAAAAGAATTAATACTCTAGTTTTTAGTACTTTAGTTTGTGGCTTTCTAAACGTTTTTACTAATCTTATTTTTCAAAATTATGTCTGACCTTAGAAATTTAATAGAACAAAAATCAACAAAAAATCAATAGAAAAGTAGAATAGTTTGAATAAAGAATCGAACAAATTATATTAGACTCTGCAATCGAGGCAGCAAAAATTTAGAAGAAGGAATGTATGTTAAAGTGACACAAGAATAGTACGGATAAAAGAGGACAAAAGAATAGTTAGGATTAATAACAATAAATAAGGTAAGTTGCTTAGTATCAAACTAAATCTTAACTAATCGTTATTTTGAGTCAGAAAATAACGATCGTTAATTTTAGCCAAAATTAACAAATGTTAATGCGCAAAAATTAACAATTGCAAACTGAGCTAAAAATAGCAATAGCTAAAAAATAACAAAGCTAAAAATAGCAAAAAATAGCAATTGCTAATTCTGGCCCACCAAAATATAATTCCTAGTTTAGTAAGTTGAATGTTAAAGAGGAATGAATTTTCGGATAGTTTTAGGCTCCCTCCCGAGAGTATGAACAATGTACATGTCTGTTACGTTAAAAAATTTAAATTGATACTTTAAAAGGTACCATTTGACTTTCCGGTAAAACGAATAGAATAGAAAAACAAGAGTAACACTTAGGTTTCAATCGAAGTCGCCTATCTAGCGTTAGAATTATTGACCAATCACGGATCGACAATTATTCACTGTATCAAAGAGAAAACAATGGACTCCAAACATTTCTTCTTTTTTATGACTTTCTGTGTGGGATCCGTGTTTGTGTAAAGTTCCCACTTAGGGAAGAATGTGTAGCTGCTGAGTTTTCTTCGGTTTATATTAGTTCTCAATTTATAGATGTTGGCATCTACTTCAGCGATCTTGTCAATGATAATGTGAAAAGGGTCACCTTTGATCGACTCACCAGATCAAACCTTATGATTGACAATTTAACGACTTTCGAACAGCTAGATGTGCTTGACACAAGATTTGAATACCGGAATCCGTGTGACATGGTGGTCTCCATGGAACACCGCACACTGAAAAAGAAAAAAACTCGATATGTCAAAACCAGTAGCAATCGTGAAACCGATGTTTAAATGCAGTCTGTGTAAAAAAGGTTGAGTTTTCACGGCGAAAGATACTTGCGACGAGTGTCTAACGTTTATTTGAAACAGAGGTGACTAAAAGAATTAATACTCTAGTTTTTAGTACTTTAGTTTGTGGCTTTCAAAACGTTTTTACTAATCTTTTTTTTTTTTCAAAATTATGTCTGACCCTAGAAATTTAATAGTAAAAAAATCAACAAAAAATCAATAGAAAAGTAGAATGGTTTGAATAAAGAATCGAACAAATTATATTAGACTCTGCAATCGAGGCAGCAAAAATTTAGAAGGAAGGAATGTGTGTGAAAGTGACACAAGAATAGTACGGATAAAAGAGGACAAAAGAATAGTTAGGATTAATAACAATAAATAAGGTAAGTTGCTTAGTATCAAACTAAATCTTAACTAATCGTTATTTTGAGAATTGTTAATGCGCAAAAATTAACAATTGCAAAATGAGCTAAAAATAGAAATAGCTAAAAATAACATTACTAAGTGAGCTAAAAATAGCAAAAAATAGCAATTGCTAATTCTGGCCCACCAAAATATAACTCCTAGTTTAGTAAGTTGAAAGTTAAAGAGGAATGAATCTTCGTATTGTTTTAGACTCCCTCCCGGGAACATTGAACAATGTACATGTCTTGTTACGTTAAAAAAATTAAATTGATACTTTAAAAGGTACCATTTGACTTTCCGGTAAAACGAATAGAATAGAAAAACAGAAAAACAAGAGTAACACTTAGGTTTCAATCGAAGTCGCTTCAGCGATCTTGTCAATGATAATGTGAAAAGGGTCACCTTTGATCGACTCACCAGATCAAACATTATGATTGACAATTTGACGACTTTCGAACAGCTAGATGTCCTTGACACAAGATTTGAATATCGGAATCCGTGTGACATGGTGGTCTCTATGGAACACCGCACACTGAAAACGAAAAAAAAACTCGATATGTCTAAACCAGTGGCAATCGTGAAACCGATGTTTAAATGCAGTCTGTGTAAAAAAGGTCGAGTTTTCACGGCGAAAGATACTTGCGACGAGTGTCTAACCTTTATTGAAACAGATGTGACTAAAAGAATAATACTCCATTGATGGCGGGAAGCTCAGAAGGATATCCTATCGTTCTTAGTGACGACGAGCAAGAAGAAACAGCAGCAGAAGAAGTGTAATGTAAGAACGTAAATTATTTTAGAACAAAAGGAATAACCCTTTCCTAAACCACAAACTTTGAGGTGGTCAGATTGGAAAGCTGCTACAAACAACTCAATTGGTGCTGTTAATGATAGGTTTTGTGCACGATATTACACAGACAAGAGGCCCAGGAGGGCCTGAATCGCTCCACTGGTTAAAGTGGAAGAATTATCCCACGATTTCTTGTAAGCCTTACACAGCGGCAGCCAAATCTTGATATTTGTGAATAAATTTTGAAGAGAGACTCAAAGAACATTCTTTAAAAGTCTGGTTAAAATTGGCCTTATGGTTGATTTTTAAAGAATTTTCTTATGATTTCTGTAAGTCTGATAAGCCCCTTTCTCCCTGCCACAGCCACATTTTTTTGACAAATATAAAAATTTGTGAACAAATTTTAAAAAGAACGACTAAACGCTCATTCCTGCAAAGTTTGGTTCAATTGGGCACACTGGTTGATTTTTTAAGAATTTTCTTATGATTTCTTTAAGTCTGATAAGCCCCTTCCTCCCTGCCATGGCCACATTTCTTGACAAATGTAAGAAATTGTGAATAAATTTTGAAAAGAGAGACTCAAAGAACATTCCTGCAAAGTCTGGTTGAAATTGGCCCTATGGTTGATTTTTAAAGAATTTTCTTATGATTTTTTTAAGTCTGATAATCCCCTTCCTCCCCGCCACGGCCACATTTTTTGACAAATGTGAAAATTTGTGAACACATTTTGAAAAGAATGACTCAAGGCACATTCCTGCCAGGTTTGGCTCAAATTGGCCCAATGGTTGATTTTTAAAGAATTTTCTTACGATTTCTTTAAGTCTGATAAGCCCCTTTCTCCCTGCCACGGCCACATTTTTTGACAAATGTAAAAAATTGTGAACAAATTTTGAAAAGAATGACTCAAGGCACATTCCTGCCAGGTTTGGTTCAAATTGGCCCAATGGTTGATTTTTAAAGAATTTTCTTATGATTTCTGTAAGTCTGATAAGCCCCTTTCTCCCTGCCACGGCCACATTTTTTGACAAATGTAAAAATTTGTGGACAAATTTTGAAAAGAATGACTCAAGGCACATTCCTGCCATGTTTGGTTCAAATTGGCCCAATGGTTGATTTTTAAAGAATTTTCTTGATTTCTCTAAGTCTGATAAGCCCCTTTCTCCCTGCCACGCCCACATTTTTTGACGAATCAAAAATTTGCGAACAAGTTTTGAAAAGGGTCACCCAAGGAACATTCCTGCCAAGTTTGGTCAAAATTGGCCCAATGGTATAAGAGGAGAAGATGTTTAAAGAAAAAGTTAACGGACACACGCACGGACGCACGACGGACACAACGCCATGACAATAGCCCGCTGGCCTGCGGCCAGTGGAGCTAAAAATGTTGTGGCAAAAGGCAAAAATGCCGGTTACCAGGATTTCCTCCTGTTGCCTCAATGTTTTCCCAAACCTATTATTTTGGGGACGTCAAAACCAGGTACTGTTGTCTTAGTATTGTGGATCTGTTAAAGATAGAGCATGTGGTCATAGGTTTACTGTCTAATGCCAAGTAAGACAGAGACAGTTCTTTAGTACGTATCATTATGAATTACAATAGAGTGTCCTATGGGTTGGAACTAAGCATCTCTTTCCTTTATAAGACTGAATTACCATTTTTGAACTTCATGGCATATATTGGTTTGGTGAACAATGGAAAAGCGTTGAAGTAGACCTGAAACCCAAATCAATTAATCAATCAATCAATTGGTTTCACTTTGAAATAGTGTCCTCTTAATATCTCCTAAAAAGTATATTCAAATTAAGGTGAAGATGCCGTTTGCAAGAACAGTAACTCTGCGACATTAGTTCCCGAATTTTTGTCCCATGCTTTATATAACTTTGAAATTTATATCTGACGCATATAACACATATTCTAACATGTTAAAACTTCATACACTTATAGACCACATTAAAGTGACATTTGTAAGATCCGTTACTCTGGGACCTTAACTTCCTATTAAATTATCTCCGTTCTTCGTGCCTACGATATTTCTTAAGCAGTAAAAGCTGATATCTTTAAAACTCATATATGTATAGACCACACTTTCATGCCATTGGTATGTCATTGGTAAGAACTGTAACTTTTGGGCTCTTGCTTTCTTGGTTATTTCCCCTGGAATTTTATTCTGGTTATATATCGCGTATTATTTTCAATCGTCATACACTTATATATGACAGTGAGGAAACGTATCATTTACAAAACCTTACATGTAACTCTGACATTTTTAATTTAAGTTTGTTTTTTTTTTAATTTACTTTTTTGTTTGTCCGGGTAATACATGACAAAAATGACTGCATGTACTTCGAGATCATATTAAAAGATAATAGTCGTTTGCAACAACATTATCTCGGCAACATTGGTTTCTGAGTTATTGCCCTTGCTTTTTTACTTTGGAATTTTATACCTTACACACATAACATGCTAGCAGTTTCAAACTTAATACACTTACAGCTCACATTGCGGGGAAATCGTCATGTACAAGAACTGTCTCTTTGTCCTTTTTTCTATCTTTTACATTTTGTCCAGAACGTCCTAATGAAATATGTTAACAACTTTTGGATTTAAATAAATTTTGGAGGTAAACCAAACAACAAACACATTTTATTCATTGTAGTAGTCTTGTATTGTATCATGATACAAAATGTACTTGTTACATCCTATTCTGAATCCTTACTATCGGTATTTCAGAAAGAGAAACCAGCATCGGTGGAAATTGAGGAGGTTATGGATGACACCGAAATGACAAAACAGGTAGGGCGGATAAATTTATACTCTATTTGTTCCCTTTACCACTAAAACTTCTCAGAACGATGGAGCATTGAAAATAAACATGAAAAATATTAGAACTGAGACCTCGGTTATTCTCCCGTTTCAGGCACCCAAAGTCTTCCTTTGAGAGACCTGCGGCAAGACATATAGCTTTAGAAACAGTCTCAATATGCACATACGATCACAACATAACCGAGAGAAGTATGTCTGTACTATGTGTGGGAAGAAAATATGTATGTACTATGTGTGGGAAGAAATTTCAATACGATTGTAGCAGACGGAAACACGAAAAAGGGTGTGATGTGAAACACCGAGTATAGATGTCCCCGGTGTCAGAACCGCTACGGTTCATGGACTTCGCCGTCATCTCAAAACCACGATTCACCAATGCAACTACAAAACAAGGAATGAGTGCCCAAACCAAGCACTTCGACACAATCGAACGGAGAGACTACAGCTGGGAAAACGACTTCTAGTTCGAAAGACGATTCAGAAATGATGGAACAGGCAGGACGATTACTACTTTGTTTCAACTTTATTGATTTTGTAAGCTTAGAATACCACTTTCTGTTTTGCCCCGTATCGAGAGATTGTGGTCCTGGATTCTTTTGCCATCACAAGGACATCACGGAAAAGACTATCCTTGATGGTGTGCACACCGGTCTTCTATATATCATGGTGGAAGTGGACATAGAGGATAGAAGGTAACTAAATCTTCCAGGTTGTAGAGTTTCAAGAGCAAAGTTGCTTTCAAGACTCTGTCCGGGAGGTGAGCCCGTCGTCAAGGAGACGCCGCTCCAGATACAGCTATCATTGCTGATACCATGAAGGTAATCGGTAATCGGGGTACGGATCATTAATCATGGACCAGACCAAACATCTAGATGTTCAGTACGTTCAGGGAGAAAGTCAGACCTGCCTAAAAATCTATGATCCGCTTTTCAATAAACTCGAATGCTTGGACCCAGTTGAACAATATTACGAGGTCGAGATGTCCAAGCGCAAAATTAAGTTAGATTTTCCCATTCAATTGGGTTACTTTATCCTACAGTACGCAAAGCTGCGCATGCTCGAATTCTATTATGACTTCATGGATCAGTATATCGACCGTTCCGATTTCGAATACTGCGAAATGGATACCGATAGTGCGTACAGGGCCATATCTGTGCCAAATCTAGAGGCAGTCATTAATCCCGAGACTACATGGGCTCAACGGTTTTTGCGGTGATACACAAATTGAAGCGGATGCAGAACACCACTGGTTCCCTCGCACCTGTTGTGCCAGAGATAACAAACATGACACACATGAACCAGGTTTGTTCCAAGCTTGAATATTAGGGTGACGAAATGATCGGCTTGTGTTCTAAAACGTACATCGTGCGAAGAGCTAAAGTGTTGAAGCCCTCCAGTTGCCAACTGACAGTCAGACGCATTCTGGCTAAAGCTATAGGACGACGGAAGATTGCGCATCCCAAGCTTCGCAATGTCCAGGAATTCAAGTTTAGTGCAAAAGGCGTTAGCAAGCGTCATCAGCGATCGTCCATGACCAAATTTCGATGGGTTCTGAAAACACACGAGGCTCAGAGTGGATTGAATGGAGGTTTCCGAGTGCGGGACAACGCCGTGTTCACTTATAGCCAAGATAGACGTGGATTCTCTTATCTGTACTGCAAGAGAAAGGTACTTGATAACAGAGGATCCATACGGTTCCTCTGTTTACCAAGCCAGGAACATGAGATCTAGGATCGAGAATTAATCGAGCGGCTAACCAACAACGGGCTTATTAATAAATTAAGCATAATATAGTCGATGTCATTTGGAATATGTATCCCTTTCCGGAGTGTACCTCAATCGCCGTGTCAGGCGCAACTTTGTTGGGTAAACACACTGGACATATCAATTGTTACAACAAAAAGACGTCATGTTTACCTCGCCCCTAGAGAAGGTACTGTACTGCTACGGGATCTTCCAACCTATGTACGAACGAATGGAAAATGATCTACCTTTCTTTGTATTTCATCAAGGTTTGCCTCTTTTCTCTTGTTCACATATCTACTGTCACTTTTACAGTCACCGTAACAACAATGTTTTACAGGCATTATCGTCAATAAATGCCCAAATAACTTAAAAAGCTGACAAATGCAGACGAAAACTCTGATTTGTTTACAATATTCTACTTCCTGGTTACGGATTTATTGTCCGGTGTTTTAACACGGGTGGTAAACAGAGAAACTAGCTCCAAAAAGAGGTAGTTGCATAGAGCGAAAATTTGTAGGTCACGAACACATTTTCTAAAATTATTTCTTTTAAAGCGAGTTTTTGAGAAATCCGGCGATGCTGTAATATGAAGAAATGGTCGAAGTTTGTTGTGCACGAGGGTATACGGTATTAGTAGCAGGGTTTTAATACAATCGTTGAAAAACATTTCAAAACCGAAAGTAAAAACTTCTTTACTTTCGATTTTGAAATGTTTTTCAACGATTGTATTCAAACTCTGCTCACTAACACCGTATATTCTCGTGCACAACAAACTTCGACCATTTCTTCATATTACAGCATCGCCGGATTTTTCAAAAACTCGTTGTAAAAGAAATATTTGTAGAAAAAATGTGTTCGTGACCTACCTTTGTTTACAGATTTTCGCTCTATGCAACTACCTCGATAGAGGCCGGATGTCACGAGGAAACGAAATGCCGTTGACTCTTTTTGGAGCTAGTTTCTCTGTTTACCACCCGTGTTTAAGCGACTTCCGTTTTGCGCCGCTTATATCAAATTAATTGGCAAAACATATATTAGCTTAATTTAACCAACGATTTATGAAAAACAGCTTTTGAATACGAAGTTTATAAAATGGAAAACGTGTTAATTTCTAGTTGCTTGTACAGCGCAATATCACAATGATTGGGTTGATTGGTTGTTGAAACCCATCAACGAAAGACCTACAATGCCAAAGATGTATATTAAGTTTAAATCTGTAATCTGTAGAGAGAAAAAGGAGGATCCTCGGGTTGAAAGACTAAACTTTGTATTCAGAAAAAAATGGATTGAGGAACTCCTACAAAAAGTGAGCTTCACCCAAATTTTCGAGACATTAGGGAGGCCCGGATATATCCATAAAGATGAAAGACGTCAGATCAATTCCAGGCAAACGCAAAAGACAAGGGAACTCGCAAAAAAGGTGAACTTCATCCAAATTTTCGAGACATTAGGGAGGCCCGGATATATCCATAAAGATGAAAGACGTCAGATCAATTCCAGACAAACGCAAGAGACAGGGGAACTCCCACAAAAGGTGAGCTTCACCCAAATTTTCGAGATATTAGGGAGGCCCGGATATATCCATAAAGATGAAAGACGTCAGATCAATTCCAGACAAACGCAAGAGAAAGAGGAACTCCCACAAAAGGTGAACTTCACACCAATTTTAGAGACATTAGGGAGGCATACGACATGAAAATCAAACATCAAATTCGGTACACGTAGACACCAAAAAAACAGTTACAATCAGCACATTTTGAATTTTGTGTACAATGGTTTTATATGATGTGAATCTTAAATGATTGTAATATTTGAGATTTATTATATTTGTGATTTGTGATTTAGTTTGTTCTCAATAATCAAACAATAAAATTATATTTATTTATATATATTGATTTATATGATCCTTGATTAAGACGGTGATATTAAGACCAATGGGAGATTAAAACAGAATGGGGGCGAGTTCATAATTAAGATCGGTCTTAATTAAGAAAGGGGCACGTTCTTAATTAAGACCGGTCTTAATTAAGAACGCGCCCTCATTTCTACTCTACTGACAGAGCAAAATTGAATTCCAAAGTAAGTATGTTAGTCTTTGTCACGATTTCATATTAACACAAAAATACATGTATACTACATATTTCCTCTTACTTTGATCCTACTTTCATAGAAATCCAAAACCGGTAACAATGTCATTTAATACATATCATTGATGAAGGTGATGTTTTGGTCCAAAACTTGTATTCAATAAAAAATTGATTGTGCTCCTATAATCATTTATTTTATTCAGCATTCATTCTCAAAACACTAATTAGAAAAATATAGATTGAATCATACTTTTATTTACAAAATTTCATATTTTGAAGCCAAAATAGACAAACGTGTATACATTGCCAATTTTCTTTACTATTTGGTTACATTGCCTATGCACCACCATAAGTGACACTATGACATGCAAAAAGGGGTCAATCCTTATGTTATAAAATGGAAAAAAAACGCCTAGAACCAGTACGAGAAAGCACCCAGAATGGCCCTTCAAAGTTTTAATTTATGTAATGTTTTTGCTCAAAGAGCAAATTATGATTATACATGATATGGAAGGCCGCCTATAAAAGACGGTTATAAAAGACGGTTATAACATTGTAGTTATAGAGAAGAAGATGTTTAAAGGAAAAGGTTACGCAAGGATAGACGCACGCACGCACGCACGACGGACACAGGGCCATGACATAAGCCTCGCTGGCCTTAGGCCAGTGGAGCTAAAGAGTGTTGAAAACTGAAATTTTATCAATTTCAAGGGCACATAATTCAGAATGTTACAGTGTGATCGTGCTGAAAATTACACATAAGTAAGATCTTGTTTGCAACAAGATTCTGTCCAAGTATCATATTGATTGGTTAACATTTGTGGTTGTTTGAATGAAAACGAATGGCAATTTTGACATATTCAAGTGCCCATAACTCATGATGTAAGTTTCTGATCAAGCTGAAAATTACACACAGGCAGGATATAATGCTCATATATATTTTGTCCAAGTTTGGTCTTAATCTGTCAATAAGTAGATTTTAGAGAAAAACAAAGTAAAACTCGGTTATTTTTTACTTTCAAGGGCAGATATCTCAGGTTATTCTGGTTCAATCCAAATTCTTTGAAGGCATCTGAGAGAGGGTCACCCAAGGATAATTCCTATGAAGTTTGGTTGCAATCCATTTAGTAGTTTTTAGGAAGATTTTTAAAGAAAAAGTTTTCGGACGCACGACGGACACACCGCCTGAAAGGCCAGTGGAGCTAAACAAAAGAACGCTTGCACATTCTTTTAATCAGGGTATCCTCTTATTTCATGGTGAAAACTTATGATTCTAAGACAATTGTTTTCTGGAATGTGCAATTTGAAACACTTCATGAGTATGAACCGTTTTCTAGTGTACTAACTTTACACAAAAATTCATTAACTACCGAGCGTGGGCAGACTCCCATGTTATTTTTCCTATCTGTGTTATGTATGCACCTTTAGCGTACATATTTTTCATCTTAATTTTGGAATTTCCCCTTGTATATTTTTAGAACTGGATATTTTGTCAACAAGTATTTTAGTAAACATTTTGTTTACTATTTACAGATCATATCATTTAAGAACATTCTAGAAATGAATAGAAACTTTAGAATGTTTATTGGTAGTGTCAAATATTTGGTAAACACATTATTTATTTACCATTTGGACTGTAGAAACTTCTAGAATGATGTATTGGAAACTTTAGAACATTCTCAATTTTCTGGGATATCCTATATTATAAGCTCACCTGAGCACGAAGTGCTCAAGGTGGGCTATTGTGGTCGCTTTTTGTCCGTCGTCCGTCCATCTGTCCGTCCGTCCGTTCACAATTTCTTTCAACATCTTCTCAACCTAAACCATTGGACCAATTTTGACCAAACTTGGCAGGAATGTTCCTTGTGTGAAACTTTCCAAAGCTTGTTTGTGAATTTTCGATTTGTCAAAAAATGTGGGTGTGGCAGGGAGAAAGGGGCTTATCAGACTAGAAATCTTAAGAAAATTCTTTAAAAATCAACCATTGGGCCCAATTGAACCAAACTCGGCAGGAATATTCCTTGAGTCACTCTTCTCAAAATTTGTTCACAAATTTTTATATTTGTCAAAAAATGTGGCCGTGGCATGGAGAAAGGGGCTTGTTAGACTTAGAGAAATCATAAGAAAATTCTTTAAAAATCAACCATTGGGCCAATTTGAACCATACTTTGCAGGAATGTGCCTTGAGTCATTTTTTTCAAACTTTGTTCACAATTTTTTTCATTTGTCATAAATTGTGGCCGTGGCAGGGAAAAAGGGGCTTATCAGACTTGGAGAAATCATAAGAAAATTCTTTAAAAATCAACCATTGGGCCAATTTGAACCATACTTGGCAGGAATGTGCCTTAAGTCATTCATTTCAAAATTTGTTCAGAAATTTTACATTTGAAAAAAAAACATGGACGTGGCAGGGATAAAGGGGCTTATTAGACTTAGAGAAATCATAAGAAAATTCTTTAAAAATCAACCATTGGGCCAATTTGAACCAGACCTTGCAGGAATGTGCCTTGAGTCATTCTTTTCAAAATTTGTCCACAAATCTTTTCATTTATAAAAAATTGTGGCCTTGGCAAGGAGAAAGGGGCTTATCAGACTTGGAGAAATCATAAGAAAATTCTTTAAAATTCAACCAATGGGCCAATTTTAAGCAGACTTTGCAGGAATGTTCTTTGGGTCTCTCTTTTCAAAGTTTGTTCTCAGTTTTTTTCACAAAATTTGTAAAAAACTGTGACTGTGGCAGGGATAAAGGGGCTTATTATACTTAGAGAAATCATAAGAAAATTCTTTAAAAATCAACCATTGTGCCCAATTGAAGCAGACTTTGCTGGAAGGTTCCTTGAGTGACCCTTCTCAACACTTGTTCGCGGATTTTTGATTCGTAAAAATATGGGTGTGGCAGGGAGGAAGGGGCTTATCGGACTTAAAGAAATCATAAGAAAATTCTTTAAAAATCAGCCATTGTGCCCAATTGAACCAGACTTTACTGGAATGTTCCTTGAGTTACTCTTTTCAAAATGTGTTCACAAATTTTTCCATTGGTAAAAAAATGTGGGCATGGCAGGGAGGAAGGGCTTATCAGACTTAGAGAAATCATAAGAAAATTCTTTAAAAATCAACCATTCGGCCAATTTTCTATTTCCCTTATCTGTTGCTCTCAGGCTGGCCCCATGTTTATCTTATGTAAACAAATAAGGGATTAGCTTTAGCTTATCAGATGGTAATCTTTCACTTTATTCTATCAATCACAGACAAAATCTTGTTAATTGAGCGTATCATAAATGATCAATCTCTAACAGATCAGTATGCTTTGAAAATTAGCCCTACGTTGTATATTGCGAAATCATGAAATAATTGTTGAAAATTAACTAACTCACCAATTGTGCTAATTCATACCCAACCTTACAGGATCGATTGGAACAAAATTATTTCTTAAATGTTTCCAAACAGAAATCCTTATAAGTTTCATGCCTTTGAATTTGACAAAATTGCCATTATCACTCTTGTCATCTTGATTCAGGTGAGCGATTTAGGACCATCATGGTCCTCTTGTATAAAGAGAAAAGTCTATAAAAACCCAGTTCATTATTATATAAAATTATATTCTGATGTTTTCTCAAACTTTCTGGAATATTCCCTAATAGCATATATATGATAGACTAAATCACACATCGTTCATTAGTTTTTTATTTGGTCACTAGTACTTACTAATTCATACAAAATTGTCAGACTAAAAGGGGATTATTAAATTACTATAAGTGTGTGTTCATACTTCAAGTGGTGCAACTATTCATTGTGGATTTAAACTGGATTAAAATTTAGGACTCTGGAATTTACATATAATTAAGGTAGTGCATCTTTTATCTTTTTTTAAAACAAAACTTTGTAATTATTGTTAATAAAAATTGTTCATTGTAAAGTTTGTTGCTGGCTTCTTAGTTCTTATTACCCTTGGGTAGTAACAAGAAATTGGGGGCTCGTCCGGGATACGAATAGCAGACGAACAGACTTACATTTATTGATTTGATTCTGCTTTTCAAAATTACTTCACTGTTCAAGCTAGTCTTTACTTTTAAAGTAACTTTACTGTAGTATTTATTTACCTTTCTACTTGAATCCAGCAACAAGCTGTCATGTCTTTTGATTTGGAAAAAATTACAACTGACCCTTCGGTGGAGTTATTGAATTTGGGTAAAAAGACTGATTGCTCAATATTGCCAAGTACTTTGGCAATTAACTTGATCCATTGGTAGCCAGAAAATACAGAGTAATTATATAGTTTTCTTTATTATCTTATAGAGGAAAGAGCAACTTTATAAACTTCTTTTCGTTGATTAATTATGATATTCCGTACAACTTTTTTCATTGTTGTCAAAATTATTTCACTTGATCTTCTTTTGCGCGTGTGTATGTGTTATCAAACTGCCCATTTTTGATTTTGTCTTATGCCACTATACAACACTACGTATATAAATACGATTTCAGGAAACCGGTGAACCAGAAGGTCTGAAAGAAGAGCCAGGTTCAACTACCTATATACACCGCACGCAAGGTTGAAGTTGTTGTACCACGATCTGCCCAAGAACCACAACCAGGGCCTACCCATGCTGGACCTTCTCGTGCAGGACCTTCCAAACAGGCATGTGACAGGGTAGACTCGAGATATCGACCATACTAAACGCTAGTTAATTTACATATCACTTTATAGACGATTATTGCCATGACTCAGGCTGGGATTGACTATGCTCGATTTAAACACGAAAATGGAGGATTTAAAGACGTTGAATTTTTAAAAAGAAACAAAGAGTATAGTAAGTGAAGTAAACGAAACATTGAACCTCAAACTATTTAAAACTTCTAATGGAATAAACATTATGATAAGACATGCATCAAAGTTTGTGACAGTAAGTAAAGATGAGTGGACATTCATGTGTAATTCTAACGTATGAGTTGAATTTGTGTGTTATTATTTCGAAAAGAACAAAAAAATCCGACGTTGTATTGATAAAGATATTCATTTTTATTCTCTACCCTTTAAATACTTAGCAAATGTCATTCTCAAGGAAAAAACGAATTAAAAAACCGGTATTGCTCTAGCTGTAATGTTTGGTTGTCGGAATATTTGCTAAGCTGTTTGCTAAATAAAACTAAACACGAACGACAGTTTCTCATGCAAAAGAAAGCAACTTACAGAGGACGAACAAAAAAAAGAAGTGCGAACCAAAAAAGACAAAAAAATTAACGAAACGAAAAAACCAAAAGTCACTACTTAAAAAGGAGTCTGACGATTTTGTTCTATCTGGTGTCACAATGGATGTCAATGAATGTGTAATTACGCGGGAGAATTCTCCCGATCTTTTCGATATTGTTACGCAACGAGAATTTGAGAAAGAACAAGACAGGGGAAGTTTGGAAGAATCGGATATTTGAGAAAAAATAGGTATGTCTCAAAATCAATTATGAATCGTGAGCGAATTAAATGATGATACAGAATGTTTTACTATATCCCCTATTGAAAATAGTAGCAATGAAAGTGAGAAATCTGATAAAAGTACGGAGAAAACGTGAACATAAGCTAATTAGCACATTTATGTTATAGGCAGCCTTCTAGTTTGTATTTTGTTTTAGGCTTCAGTTATCAATGTTAATCTGACTTATGTACGTACGTTATTAAAAACAAAAGGACTTTTGTTGTTCATTTTAGGGAACAAAATGACCAACGTTACACTTGCATTAAGCATTTTTGCAGGAATTATATTAATAAATAATTGTAAGCAACGTTCGTCTACAGCGTTCATTGCTGAAGCAATTGTTGTAAGAGACAGTGTTGTCTTTTATAAGACAAACGAAGTGACCACCACTAGTGCAAAATGGCTAGTCACTCTTGTAATTGACTTCTATAATTTTGAAAATCTTATGAATAGGTTAGCTGAAGATTTAAAATTAGCTATGACAGCTTTTGACGTAGTACATCCGCTGTATATGTAAGATAAAGAAGGTTAAGAACTTTTTAAAAATGCTTTAAATGGTCTTGTGAAAGCATTTAAGTACCTACAAATGTTAGAAAAAGACATAAAAGAAGAATTGTCACAACTCGTATTGTTAAATCAGAAAACTCGAAGTCGTCGAAGTTTATTACCTTTTGTTGGTGACGCAATGTCTTGGTTATTTGAAGTTGTAAGTGACACAGATCTTAGAGAAAGTCGAAACCAGGTGTCGTATTTGGCACTCAATCAGAAAAGAAAAGAATCAGAAAAGAAGTCATTAATGAATCAAGGGCACTAATTAGAGAAAACAGACAATCAATTATTGATATAATCGGGAGCATTCGTGAGATCGATACACAAATAACATATATCACACATGAACTAGCGAAAGAAATAATTGATAACAGACGTTTTATTGAAGCATTTAGTCGATTCATCTTGTTAATCAATGAAATTATGATATAAGTTCAAGATGCTAAAGAATTTTTGACGAAGCTTAAATCCGACTTAGATTACCTCTTCACGGGTAGATTGTCTGTGAGAATAATCAATTCACTTCGGTTACAATGATTGTTGTTGTATATTCAGAATGCCTTACCTGATCTTACGGCGTTGAATAATGACCTTCGAGAAAACATATAGGAATTCTACAAATGCCTAAGAACTGAAAAGGTTTTTGTAGACGGCAAAATAATGACTATTTCATCCATACCCGTCATGAGATTAGATCGTAACTACGAAGATTATGAGGCTATCTCTATTCCAATTCCCTCACCTGTTTCCATCAATTATGAGCAAGAATTCCACAAGAATGATCTTTTGGCTACCTACCAATTAGAAGCTTAAGGTTTCTTAATTGACAACACTAGAACACATTATCATTTTTGTACTATAATCAGTCCAGAATTTCCAGTAAATTTGGGACGCACGTGTCTAATTAATTTGTTTTTGCCCCCTGAAAATAACATTCAAAATTCTTGCACTATTCAGGTATCTCATGAAACGTTACCTATAGCTAAACACATGTTTGATTCTACATGGTTAATCATTTCAAGAACTAGTTAGAACTTTGCTTTAGTGTGTAATGGCCACCATACTGAAGTACGAACAAACTCGCCCGTTGATGTAATTAAAGTTGAAAATGGTTGTGTTGCATCAAATTGTAAATTCTCGTTATCTGAACCCTACGTTGTTGGAAAGTCAAACATCAATAATGAGCAATACATGGATCTCAAAATTGCAAATTTTACAGACTCTCTCATTTGGAAACCATATACAGATCAATATCCGAATGTTACAAGTATTGACATTCCTCGACAACTGACATCAATTGATGACATACCGCTTGACCACTTACTACGACAATTACGTTTATTGAACCCAGTTAACGTTAAAAAAGGACTTAGTCCCTCGTACGTCTTAAGCCTATTGTTTTCCCTAGTGTGCGCTTCAGTTGTATTATATAGTTGAATCAAACGAAAATAAGGAAATATGCACAATGTTCTACCAGATTGTTTATGTAAAAGATGTGTAAAAAGACAACTGGGAGCAGAATCAACCAACGTTGAACTCCAAACACAGGAGTCGGACAGGAGCGAGCTGCCCAATGCGCCCGAATGACAGGAACCTACCGTCATTCGACATTGTACATTTATACCTTGACAGAGAACGTAAGGATGTAAGTGCATAGGGTTACTCTTAAAGTGCTTTGTGGTGAAGAATGTATTCTACCCAATTAAAACATTTTTCTCGTATCTCGTAAATTTTTATAATAATGAGTTCTATCATTCTGCCACTGAAGATTCATGTGTTTCTGATAACCTGGTGGTATAAAGGTTAGGAAAATCTCCAGAAACTTTACTTCGACCACTACATTTGATAGAGTCAACAGCCATGTGGAATCATTGCCATAAAATCATTGCACAAAATCCTTCAATCAACCAATTAAACGTTTGACATTGTAGAGTGAAAGTATTTTTGGAGAAAAATAAGAATATCAAAAATGGACTCCCTAATAAAAAGGGTGGACATAAACTTCGCTCTTCAAGCTGAAAAATTGAACTGAAAAATGAAATAAATGATTTAAAAACAAAGATAAAAAACATGGAGGTTGAACTCCACAAAAACCACAAAAGACTTTAAGATAAATATTCGAAGATGTTTAGAGAAAACTCGAAATTTAAAACGTCAAATGTTAGCAGAGGACGCTGAAATACTCGATTTACAACGTAGATTAATAGAAGTTCTACAAAAGAAAAGTGCTGAAGAAGGGAAAAAGACACATACACTATACAATATATATTTCAACATCTACTGAGCATAAAGTAGAACGAAGCACACCAAGCACATCGAGAGGTACATCCTCAACTGAAATCTATTCAGGACACTTCCCAGTACGGGACGGTGCCAATGCAGAGGCATTTCGATAAACTCACAATAGACTAAATAGTTTAGCGACAGTACCGATTTCACCGTAACCTGAACAGAAAATTTTTGACGTTCGTAAAAGAAGGCCACTGAAAACATTCAGACAAAAGAAGAAAATGTAGTAGCATCAATTATCTCTTCTACATCAGATTTTAACAAGATCACTGGAAAGGTTTACACATTTTTCAAGGATGACGGACTAGCAATGTTTAAAATTAACTTTATAACAAGAGGCCCAAGAGGGCCTGAATCGCTCCACTGGCTAAAGTAAAAGAATAATCTCATGATTTCTTGTAAGCATTGCACTGCCAAATCTTGAAAAGGGTCACACGAGGAACGTTTCTGCCAAGTTTGGTCTGAATTGGTCAATTTGATTATTCTAAAGAATTATTTCATGGTTTGTTCAATTTTGATAAGCCCTGCCCTGCAACACGCACATTTATTTTGATTTGATGTATTGGAGTTTTACGCCGTTTTCAACTACTAAGGTCATATCGAGGCAGCTGGAGCACGTTAATATGGATTCCTGGCGTTTCTCATACTGGTATTACCACAACACCCTTACCGAGCCTCCAGCTGCTCCGCCACATATGTTCACGATATCAAACCATTGATGGGTGACATTTTTTGTCAGTAAGGTTATTTGCCGCGGCCGGGTATCGTACCCGGGACCTCTCGAATAAGAGGCAAATGCGCTACCAACTGCGCCATGGCCGCGGCCAAACCCACATTTATAAACCAATCAAAAATTTCTAAACAATTTAAGGGCAACCAAAGGGACATTTCAGCCAAAATTTGTCTCCATTTGGACCATTAAATGATTTATAAAGATTTATTTTGTGAATTCTCCAATTCTGACAAGCCCCATCCTGCCACACCCACATTTATGGACCAATCAAATTGGTTTAAAAACAAAGATAAAACACATGGAGGTTGAACTGAAAAACCACAAAAGACTTTAAGATAAATATTCGAAGATGTTTAGAGAAAACTCGAAATTTAAAACGTCAGATGTTAGCAGAGGACGCTGAAATACTCGATTTACAACGTAGATTAATAGAAGTTCTACAAAAGAAAAGTGCTGAAGAAGGGAAAAAGACACATACAATATATATTCCAACTCCTACTGAGCTTAAAGTAGAACGAAGCACACCAAGCACATCGAGAGGTACATCCTCAACTGAAATCTATTCAGGACACTTCCCAGTACGGGACGGTGCCAATGCAGAGGCATTTCGAGAAACTCACAATAGACTAAATAGTTTAGCGACAGTACCGATTTCACCGTAACCTGAACAGAAAATTTTTGACGTTCGTAAAAGAAGGCCACTGAAAACATTCAGACAAAAGAAGAAAATGTAGTAGCATCAATTATCTCTTCTACATCAGATTTTAACAAGATCACTCCAAGATTATAATGATTAGGGAAAGGTTAACACATTTTTCAAGGATGACGGACTAGCAATGTTTAAAATTAACTTTATAACAAGAGGCACAAGAGGGCCTGAATCGCTCCACTGGCTAAAGTAAAAGAATAATCTCATGATTTCTTGTAAGCATTGCACTGCCAAATCTTGAAAAGGGTCACACGAGGAACGTTTCTGCCAAGTTTGGTCTGAATTGGTCCATTTGATTATTCCTAAAGGATTATTTCATGGTTTGTTCAATTTTGATAAGCCCTGCCCTGCCACACCCACATTTATTTTGATTTGATGTATTGGAGTTTTACGCCGTTTTCAACTACTAAGGTCATATCGCAGCGGCTGGAGCACGTTAACATGGATTCCTGGCGTTTCTCATACTGGTATTACCACAACACCCTTACCGAGCCTCCGGCTGCTCCGCCACATATGTTCACGATATCAAACCATTGATGGGTGACATTTTTTGTCAGTAAGGGTATTTGCCGCGACCCGGTATCGTACCCGGGACCTCTCGAATGAGAGGCAAATGCGCTACCAACTGCGCCATGGCCGCGGCCAAACCCACACTTATAAACCAATCAAAATTTTCTGAACAATTTAAGGGCCACCAAAGGGACATTTCAGCCAAAATTTGTCTCCATTTGGACCATTAAATGATTTATAAAAGATTCATTTTGTGAATTCTCCAATTCTGACAAGCCCCATCCTGCAACACCCACATTTATGGACCAATCAAATTGGTTTAAAAACAAAGATAAAAAACATGGAGGTTGAACTGAAAAACCACAAAAGACTTTAAGATAAATATTCGAAGATGTTTAGAGAAAACTCGAAATTTAAAACGTCAGATGTTAGCAGAGGACGCTGAAATACTCGATTTACAACGTAGATTAATAGAATTTCTACAAAAGAAAAGTGCTGAAGAAGGGAAAAAGACAAATACAATATATATTCCAACTCCTACTGAGCTTAAAGTAGAACGAAGCACATCGAGAGGTACATCCTCAACTGAAATCTATTCAGGACACTTCCCAGTACGGGACGGTGCCAATGCAGAGGCATTTCGAGAAACTCACAATAGACTAAATAGTTTAGCGACAGTACCGATTTCACCGTAACCTGAACAGAAATTTTTTGACGTTCGTAAAAGAAGGCCACTGAAAACATTCAGACAAAAGAAGAAAATGTAGTAGCATCAATTATCTCTTCTACATCAGATTTTAACAAGATCACTCCAAGATTATAATGATTAGGGAAAGGTTAACACATTTTTCAAGGATGACGGACTAGCAATGTTTAAAATTAACTTTATAACAAGAGGCACAAGAGGGCCTGAATCGCTCCACTGGCTAAAGTAAAAGAATAATCTCATGATTTCTTGTAAGCATTGCACTGCCAAATCTTGAAAAGGGTCACACGAGGTACGTTTCTGCCAAGTTTGGTCTGAATTGGTCCATTTGATTATTTCTAAAGGATTATTTCATGGTTTGTTCAATTTTGATAAGCCCTGCCCTGCCACACCCACATTTATTTTGATTTGATGTATTGGAGTTTTACGCCGTTTTCAACTACTAAGGTCATATCGCAGCGGCTGGAGCACGTTAACATGGATTCCTGGCGTTTCTCATACTGGTATTACCACAACACCCTTACCGAGCCTCCGGCTGCTCCGCCACATATGTTCACGATATCAAACCATTGATGGGTGACATTTTTTGTCAGTAAGGGTATTTGCCGCGACCCGGTATCGTACCCGGGACCTCTCGAATGAGAGGCAAATGCGCTACCAACTGCGCCATGGCCGCGGCCAAACCCACATTTATAAACCAATCAAAATTTTCTGAACAATTTAAGGGCCACCAAAGGGACATTTCAGCCAAAATTTGTCTCCATTTGGACCATTAAATGATTTATAAAAGATTCATTTTGTGAATTCTCCAATTCTGACAAGCCCCATCCTGCCACACCCACATTTATGGACCAATCAAATTGGTTTAAAAACAAAGATAAAAAACATGGAGGTTGAACTGAAAAAACACAAAAGACTTTAAGATAAATATTCGAAGATGTTTAGAGAAAACTCGAAATTTAAAACGTCAGATAATAGCAGAGGACGCTGAAATACTCGATTTACAACGTAGATTAATAGAATTTCTACAAAAGAAAAGTGCTGAAGAAGGGAAAAAGACAAATACAATATATATTCCAACTCCTACTGAGCTTAAAGTAGAACGAAGCACATCGAGAGGTACATCCTCAACTGAAATCTATTCAGGACACTTCCCAGTACGGGACGGTGCCAATGCAGAGGCATTTCGAGAAACTCACAATAGACTAAATAGTTTAGCGACAGTACCGATTTCACCGTAACCTGAACAGAAAATTTTTGACGTTCGTAAAAGAAGGCCACTGAAAACATTCAGACAAAAGAAGAAAATGTAGTAGCATCAATTATCTCTTCTGCATCAGATTTTAACAAGATCACTCCAAGATTATAATGATTAGGGAAAGGTTAACACATTTTTCAAGGATGACGGACTAGCAATGTTTAAAATTAACTTTATAACAAGAGGCCCAAGAGGGCCTGAATCGCTCCACTGGCTAAAGTAAAAGAATAATCTCATGATTTCTTGTAAGCATTGCACTGCCAAATCTTGAAAAGGGTCACACGAGGAACGTTTCTGCCAAGTTTGGTCTGAATTGGTCCATTTGATTATTTCTAAAGGATTATTTCATGAATTGTTCAATTTTGATAAGCCCTGCCCTGCCACACCCACATTTATTTTGATTTGATGTATTGGAGTTTTACGCCGTTTTCAACTACTAAGGTCATATCGCGGCGGCTGGAGCACGTTAACATGGATTCCTGGCGTTTCTCATACTGGTATTACCACAACACCCTTACCGAGCCTCCAGCTGCTCCGCCACATATGTTCACGATATCAAACCATTGATGGGTGACATTTTTTTGTCAGTAAGGGTATTTGCCGCGGCCGGGTATCGTACCCGGGACCTCTCGAATGAGAAGCAATGCGCTACCAACTGCGCCATGGCCGCGGCCAAACCCACATTTATAAACCAATCAAAATTTTCTGAACAATTTAAGTGCCACCAAAGAGACATTTCAGCCAAAATTTGTCTCCATTTGGACCATTAAATGATTTATAAAAGATTCATTTTGTGAATTCTCCAATTCTGACAAGCCCCATCCTGCCACATCCACATTTATGGACCAATCAAATTGGTTTAAAAAAAAAAAGATAAAAAAACATGGAGGTTGAACTGAAAAACCACAAAAGACTAAGATAAATATTCGAAGATGTTTAGAGAAAACTCGAAATTTAAAACATCAGATGTTAGAAGAGGACGCTGAAATACTCGATTTACAACGTAGATTAATAGAAGTTCTACAAAAGAAAAGTGCTGAAGAAGGGAAAAAGACACATACAATATACAATATATATTCCAACTCCTACTGAGCAGAAAGTAGAACGAAGCACATCGAGAGGCACATCCTCAACTGAAATCTATTCAGGACACTTCCCAGTACGGGACGGTGCCAATGCAGAGGCATTTCGATAAACTCACAATAGACTAAATAGTTTAGCGACAGTACCGATTTCACCGTAACCTGAACAGAAAATTTTTGACGTTCGTAAAAGAAGGCCACTGAAAACATTCAGACAAAAGAAGAAAATGTAGTAGCATCAATTATCTCTTCTACATCAGATTTTAACAAGATCACTCCAAGATTATAATGATTAGGGACAGGTTAACACATTTTTCAAGGATGACGGACTAGTAATGTTTAAAATTAACTTTATAACAAGAGGCCCAAGAGGGCCTGAATCGCTCCACTGGCTAAAGTAAAAGAATAATCTCATGATTTCTTGTAAGCATTGCACTGCCAAATCTTGAAAAGGGTCACACGAGGAACGTTTCTGCCAAGTTTGGTTTGAATTGGTCCATTTGATTATTTCTAAAGGATTATTTCATGGTTTGTTCAATTTTGATCAGCCCTGCCCTGCCACATCCACATTTATTTTGATTTGATGTATTGGAGTTTTACGCCGTTTTCAACTACTAAGGTCATATCGCGGCGGCTGGAGCACGTTAACATGGATTCCTGGCGTTTCTCATACTGGTATTACCACAACACCCTTACCGAGCCTCCAGCTGCTCCGCCACATATGTTCACGATATCAAACCATTGATGGGTGACATTTTTTTGTCAGTAAGGGTATTTGCCGCGGCCGGGTATCGTACCCGGGACCTCTCGAATGAGAAGCAATGCGCTACCAACTGCGCCATGGCCGCGGCCAAACCCACATTTATAAACCAATCAAAATTTTCTGAACAATTTAAGTGCCACCAAAGAGACATTTCAGCCAAAATTTGTCTCCATTTGGACCATTAAATGATTTATAAAAGATTCATTTTGTGAATTCTCCAATTCTGACAAGCCCCATCCTGCCACATCCACATTTATGGACCAATCAAATTGGTTTAAAAAAAAGATAAAAAAACATGGAGGTTGAACTGAAAAACCACAAAAGACTAAGATAAATATTCGAAGATGTTTAGAGAAAACTCGAAATTTAAAACATCAGATGTTAGAAGAGGACGCTGAAATACTCGATTTACAACGTAGATTAATAGAAGTTCTACAAAAGAAAAGTGCTGAAGAAGGGAAAAAGACACATACAATATACAATATATATTCCAACTCCTACTGAGCAGAAAGTAGAACGAAGCACACCAAGCACATCGAGAGGTACATCCTCAACTGAAATCTATTCAGGACACTTCCCAGTACGGGACGGTGCCAATGCAGAGGCATTTCGATAAACTCACAATAGACTAAATAGTTTAGCGACAGTACCGATTTCACCGTAACCTGAACAGAAAATTTTTGACGTTCGTAAAAGAAGGCCACTGAAAACATTCAGACAAAAGAAGAAAATGTAGTAGCATCAATTATCTCTTCTACATCAGATTTTAACAAGATCACTCCAAGATTATAATGATTAGGGAAAGGTTAACACATTTTTCAAGGATGACGGACTAGCAATGTTTAAAATTAACTTTATAACAAGAGGCCCAAGAGGGCCTGAATCGCTCCACTGGCTAAAGTAAAAGAATACTCTCATGATTTCTTGTAAGCATTGCACTGCCAAATCTTGAAAAGGGTCACACGAGGAACGTTTCTGCCAAGTTTGGTTTGAATTGGTCCATTTGATTATTTCTAAAGGATTATTTCATGGTTTGTTCAATTTTGATCAGCCCTGCCCTGCCACATCCACATTTATTTTGATTTGATGTATTGGAGTTTTACGCCGTTTTCAACTACTAAGGTCATATCGCGGCGGCTGGAGCACGTTAACATGGATTCCTGGCGTTTCTCATACTGGTATTACCACAACACCCTTACCGAGCCTCCAGCTGCTCCGCCACATATGTTCACGATATCAAACCATTGATGGGTGACATTTTTTGTCAGTAAGGGTATTTGCCGCGGCCGGGTATCGTAACTGGTACCTCTCGAATGAGAGGCAAATGCGGTACCAACTGCGCCATGGCCGCGGCCAAACCCACATTTATAAACCAATCAAAATTTTCTAAACAATTTAAGGGCCACCAAAGGGACATTTCAGCCAAAATTTGTCTCCATTTGGACCATTAAATGATTTATAAAGATTTATTTTGTGAATTCTCCAATTCGGACAAGCCCCATCCTGTCACACCCACATTTATGGACCAATCAAATTGGTTTAAAAACAAAGATAAAACAAGAGGACCATGATGGTCCTATATCGCTCACCTGAACCTAAATGATATGAGCAACACTTTTGTTAAATTCAATTGATATTTATTACTTTAAGACTGAAAAAGAACTTATGGTCAATAAGGTTGTGAAAATCTAACTCATCCGAGATCTAAATTATGGTGCCAGACATTGTACATGGCTCCAGATAAGAGGGGGTGGTGACTTTTCAAACTGCAATAATGCTGTCAGTGATCATCAAACCCTATGTTGTAGGTACTCATTTGTATCGTCTCGTCGAGACGATTCAAATGAGTACCCACAACATAGGATTTGAATTCGAAAAAACATTGTTAGTATGTCTTCACCTCCACTTATCTGTAGCCCTGATTGTATCCAAGTTTTGTCTTGTTTTGTCAAATAATTGTAGATTCCAGAGTATAAGCAAGGTCGATAATAGCCGAAAACAACAATTTTGTCAAATTCAAGGGCACAAAACGCTCGACTTTCTGATCAGATCAGACTGAAAATCAAACTCATATGAGATCTTATAGTTCCCAACATTGTGTCCAAGTTTTGTATAGATTGATCAATAATTGTAGATTCTAGAATGTAAACAAGGTCGAAACCAGCCGAAAATGGCAATTTTGTCAAATTCAAGGGCACATAACTCTCAACATTCTCATCAGATCAGACTGAAAATCAAACTCATCCAAGATCTTATAGTCCCCAACATTGTGTTCAAGTTTTGTCTTGATTGATATATAATTGTAGATTCTAGAGTATAAACAAGGTCGAAAACAGCCAAAAACAGCAATTTTATCAAATTCAAGGGCACATTACTCTTGACATTCTAATCAGATCAAACTGAAAATCGAAGTTACCTGAGATCTTATAGTCTCCAACATTGTGTCCAAGATTTGTCTTGATCGGTCAATAATTGTAGATTCTAGTGTGTAAACAAAGTCGAAAACAGTAAAAAAAACAGCAATTTTGTCAAATTCAAGGGCACATAACTCTTGACTTTCTGATTAAATCAGACTGAAAATCAATCTAATCCCAGATCTTATGGTCCAAAACATTGTGTCCAAGTTTTGTCTTGATTGAATAATAATTGTAGATTCTAGAGTGTAAAAAAGGTTGAAAACGGCCGAAAATGGCAATTTTGTCAAATTCAAGGGCACGTAACTCTTGACTTTCAGATCAGATCAGACTGAAAATCAAACTCATCTGAGATCTTATAGTCCCCAACATTGCTTCCAAGTTTTGTCTTGATTGACCCTTTCCCACACATTGGCGCTTTTGGATGCCCCACAAAATAAAGGCTTTGGAAAACATTGTGACAAGCAATTTCTTCATTACCCACAATGTTTTCTACCAAGAAAGACCAAAAAATGTTAAATTTTGTTCAATGGAACTTGTCGTCTGCAACACCTATGATTTTGGACTAGGCTAAAATTTTGTTGTTTGGTAATGGAGTGTAAATCTATTTATATCCTCTATCAAACTAGATAACTCTACTTATACTGAAAAAAGTAGTGTCAGAGTTCCTTCCCTTAGATTAACTCTTTTTTGAATACAGCAAAAAAGTGGCAATTTTGCCCAATTCAAGGGCACATAACTCTCATCTTTCTGGTCAGATCAGACTGAAAATTGACCTCATCCAAGATCTTATGGTCTTTAACATTATGTCCAAGTTTTGTCTTGATTGATCAATAATTGTAGATGCTAGAGTGTAAACAAACTTAAAAACAGCATTTTTGACATTCAAGGGCAGATAACTCCGCACTTTCTGGTCCGATCAGGCCCATAATCGAACTTGGCTGAGAACTTATGATCGTACTTGTTTTGGCCAAGTTTGATCAAGATTGAGTAACTTTTGTGGATGCTAGAGTGTAAACACCCCAAATGTTGACGGACGGACGGACGGACGGACGACGGACAAAAAGTGACCACAATAGCTCACCTCGAGCACTTCGTGCTCAGGTGAGCTAAAAAACATGGGGGTTGAACTGAAAAACCACAAAAGACTAAGATGAATATTCGACGATGTTTAGAGAAAACTCGAAATTTAAAACGTCAGATGTTAGCAGAGGACGTTGAAATACTCGATTTACAACGTAGATTAATAGAAATTCTACAAAAGAAAAGTGCTGCAGAAGGGAAAAAGACGTATACAATATACAATATATATTCCAACTCCTACTGAGCAGAAAGTAGAACGAAGCACACCAAGCACATCGAGAGGTACATCCTCAACTGAAATCTATTCAGGACACTTCCCAGTACGGGACGGTGCCAATGCAGAGGCATTTCGAGAAACTCACAATAGACTAAATAGTTTAGCGACAGTACCGATTTCACCGTAACCTGAACAGAAAATTTTTGACGTTCGGAAAAGAAGGCCACTGAAAACATTCAAACAAAAGAAGAAAATGTAGTAGCATCAATTATCTCTTCTACATCAGATTTTAACAAGATCACTCCAAGATTATAATGATTAGGGAAAGGTTAACACATTTTTCAAGGATGACGGACTAGCAATGTTTAAAATTAACTTTATAACAAAAGGCCCAAGAGGGCCTGAATCGCTCCACTGGCTAAAGTAAAAGAATAATCTCATGATATCTTGTAAGCATTGCACTGCCAAATCTTGAAAAGGGTCACACGAGGAACGTTTCTGCCAAGTTTGGTTTGAATTGGTCCATTTGATTATTTCTAAAGGATTATTTCATGGTTTGTCCAATTTTGATCAGCCCTGCCCTGCCACATCCACATTTATTTTGATTTGATGTATTGGAGTTTTACGCCGTTTTCAACTACTAAGGTCATATCGCGGCGGCTGGAGCACGTTAACATGGATTCCTGGCGTTTCTCATACTGGTATTACCACAACACCCTTACCGAGCCTCCAGCTGCTCCGCCACATATGTTCAAGATATCAAACCATTGATGGGTGACATTTTTTGTCAGTAAGGGTATTTGCCGCGGCCGGGTATCGTACCCGGGACCTCTCGAATGAGAGGCAAATGCGGTACCAGCTGCGCCATGGCCGCGGCCAAACCCACATTTATAAACCAATCAAAATTTTCTAAACAATTTAAGGGCCACCAAAGGGACATTTCAGCCAAAATTTGTCTCCATTTGGACCATTAAATGATTTATAAAGATTTATTTTGTGAATTCTCCAATTCGGACAAGCCCCATCCTGTCACACCCACATTTATGGACCAATCAAATTGGTTTAAAAACAAAGATAAAAAACATGGAGGTTGACCTGAAAAACCACAAAAGACTAAGATGAATATTCGACGATGTTTAGAGAAAACTCGAAATTTAAAACGTCAGATGTTAGCAGAGGACGTTGAAATACTCGATTTACAACGTAGATTAATAGAAATTCTACAAAAGAAAAGTGCTGAAGAAGGGAAAAAGACATATACAATATACAATATATATTCCAACTCCTACTGAGCAGAAAGTAGAACGAAGCACACCAAGCACATCGAGAGGCACATCCTCAACTGAAATCTATTCAGGACACTTCCCAGTACGGGACGGTGCCAATGCAGAGGCATTTCGAGAAACTCACAATAGACTAAATAGTTTAGCGACAGTACCGATTTCACCGTAACCTGATCAGAAAATTTTTGACGTTCGTAAAAGAAGGCCACTGAAAACATTCAGACAAAAGAAGAAAATGTAGTAGCATCAATTATCTCTTCTACATCAGATTTTAACAAGATCACTCCAAGATTATAATGATTAGGGAAAGGTTAACACATTTTTCAAGGATGACGGACTAGCAATGTTTAAAATTAACTTTATAACAAGAGGCCCAAGAGGGCCTGAATCGCTCCACTGGCTAAAGTAAAAGAATAATCTCATGATTTCTTGTAAGCATTGCACTGCCAAATCTTGAAAAGGGTCACACGAGGAACGTTTCTGCCAAATTTGGTTTGAATTGGTCCATTTGATTATTTCTAAAGGATTATTTCATGGTTTGTCCAATTTTGATCAGCCCTGCCCTGCCACACCCACATTTATTTTGATTTGATGTATTGGAGTTTTACGCCGTTTTCAACTACTAAGGTCATATCGCGGCGGCTGGAGCACGTTAACATGGATTCCTGGCGTTTCTCATACTGGTATTACCACAACACCCTTACCGAGCCTCCAGCTGCTCCGCCACATATGTTCACGATATCAAACCATTGATGGGTGACATTTTTTGTCAGTAAGGGTATTTGCCGCGGCCGGGTATCGTACCCGGGACCTCTCGAATGAGAGGCAAATGCGGTACCAACTGCGCCATGGCCGCGGCCAAACCCACATTTATAAACCAATCAAAATTTTCTAAACAATTCAAGGGCCACCAAAGGGACATTTCAGCCAAAATTTGTCTCCATTTGGACCATTAAATGATTTATAAAGATTTATTTTGTGAATTCTCCAATTCGGACAAGCCCCATCCTGTCACACCCACATTTATGGACCAATCAAATTGGTTTAAAAACAAAGATAAAAAAAACATGGAGGTTGAACTGAAAAACCACAAAAGACTAAGATAAATATTCGACGATGTTTAGAGAAAACTCGAAATTTAAAACGTCAGATGTTAGCAGAGGACGATGAAATACTCGATTTACAACATAGATTAATAGAAGTTCTACAAAAGAAAAGTGCTGCAGAAGGGAAAAAGACATATACAATATACAATACATATTCCAACTCCTACTGAGCAGAAAGTAGAACGAAGCACACCAAGCACATCGAGAGGCACATCCTCAACTGAAATCTATTCAGGACACTTCCCAGTACGGGACGGTGCCAATGCAGAGGCATTTCGATAAACTCACAATAGACTAAATAGTTTAGCGACAGTACCGATTTCACCGTAACCTGAACAGAATTTTTTTGACGTTCGTAAAAGAAGGCCACTGAAAACATTCAGACAAAAGAAGAAAATGTAGTAGCATCAATTATCTCTTCTACATCAGATTTTAACAAGATCACTGGAAAGGTTAACACATTTTTCAAGGATGACGGACTAGCAATGTTTAAAATTAACTTTATAACAAGAGGCCCAAGAGGGCCTGAATCGCTCCACTGGCTAAAGTAAAAGAATAATGTCATGATTTCTTGTAAGCATTGCACTGCCAAATCTTGAAAAGGGTCACACGAGGAACGTTTCTGCCAAGTTTGGTCTGAATTGGTCCATTTGATTATTCTAAAGGATAATTTCATGGTTTGTTCAATTTTGATAAGCCCTGCCCTGCCACACCCACATTTATTTTGATTTGATGTATTTGAGTTTTACGCCGTTTTCAACTACTAAGGCCATATCGCGGCAGCTGGAGAACGTTATCATGGATTCCTGGCGTTTCTCATACTGGTATTACCACAACACCCTTACCGAGCCTCCAGCTGCTCCGCCACATATGTTCACGATATCAAACCATTGATGGGTGACATTTTTTGTCAATAAGGGTATTTGCCGCGGCCGGGTATCGTACCCGGGACCTCTCGAATAAGAGGCAAATGCGCTACCAACTGCGCCATGGCCGCGGCCAAACCCACATTTATAAACCAATCAAAAATTTCTAAACAATTTAAGGGCCACCAAAGGGACATTTCAGCCAAAATTTGTCTCCATTTGGACCATTAAATGATTTATAAAGATTTATTTTGTGAATTCTCCAATTCTGACAAGCCCCATCCTGCCACACCCACATTTATGGACCAATCAAATTGGTTTAAAAACAAAGATAAAAAACATGGAGGTTGAACTGAAAAACCACAAAAGACTTTAGGATAAATATTCGAAGATGTTTAGAGAAAACTCGAAATTTAAAACGTCAGATGTTAGCAGAGGACGCTGAAATACTCGATTTACAACGTAGATTAATAGAAGTTCTACAAAAGAAAAGTGCTGAAGAAGGGAAAAAGACAAATACAATATATATTCCAACTCCTACTGAGCTTAAAGTAGAACGAAGCACATCGGGAGGTACATCCTCAACTGAAATCTATTCAAGACACTTCCCAGTACGGGACGGTGCCAATGCAGAGGCATTTCGATAAACTCACAATAGACTAAATAGTTTAGCGACAGTACCGATTTCACCGTAACCTGAGCAGAATTTTTTTGACGTTCGTAAAAGAAGGCCACTGAAAACATTCAGACAAAAGAAGAAAATGTAGTAGCATCAATTATCTCTTCTACATCAGATTTTAACAAGATCACTCCAAGATTATAATAATTAGGGAAGGGTTAACACCTTTTTCAAGGATGACGGACTAGCAATATTTAAAATTAACTTTATAACAAGAGGCCCAAGAGGGCCTGAATCGCTCCACTGGCTAAAGTAAAAGAATAATGTCATGATTTCTTGTAAGCATTGCACTGCCAAACCTTGAAAAGGGTCACACGAGGAACGTTTCTGCCAGTTTGGTCTGAATTGGTCCATTTGATTATTTCTAAAGGATTATTTCATGGTTTGTTCAATTTTGATAAGCCCTGCCCTGCCACACCCACATTTATTTTGATTTGATGTATTGGAGTTTTACGCCGTTTTCAACTACTAAGGTCATATCGCGGCGGCTGGAGCACGTTAACATGGATTCCTAGCGTTTCTCATACTGGTATTACCACAACACCCTTACCGAGCCTCCAGCTGCTCCGCCACATATGTTCACGATATCAAACCATTGATGGGTGACATTTTTTGTCAGTAAGGGTATTTGCCGCGGCCGGGTATCGTACCCGGGACCTCTCGAATGAGAGGCAAATGCGCTACCAACTGCGCCATGGCCGCGGTCAAATTTATAAACCAATCAAAATTTTCTAAACAATTTAAGGGCCATCAAAGGGACATTTCAGCCAAAATTTGTCTCCATTTGGACCATTAAATGATTTATAAAGATTTATTTTGTGAATTCTCCAATTCTGACAAGCCCCATCCTGCCACACCCACATTTATGGACCAATCAAATTGGTTTAAAAACAAAGATAAAAAACATGGAGGTTGAACTGAAAAACCACAAAAGACTTTAAGATAAATATTCGAAGATGTTTAGAGAAAACTCGAAATTTAAAACGCCAGATGTTAGCAGAGGACGCTGAAATACTCGATTTACAACGTAGATTAATAGAAGTTCTACAAAAGAAAAGTGCTGAAGAAAGGAAAAAGACAAATACAATATATATTCCAACTCCTACTGAGCAGAAAGTAGAACGAAGCACACCAAGCACATCGAGAGGCACATCCTCAACTGAAATCTATTCAGGACACTTCCCAGTACGGGACGGTGCCAATGCAGAGGCATTTCGATAAACTCACAACAGACTAAATAGTTTAGCGACAGTACCGATTTCACCGTAACCTGAACAGAAAATTTTTGACGTTCGTAAAAGAAGGCCACTGAAAACATTCAGACAAAATAAAAAAATGTAGTAGCATCAATTACGTCTTCTTCGTCAGATTTTAACAAGATCACTCCAAGATTATAATGATTAGGGAAAGGTTAACACATTTTTTCAAGGATGACGGGCTAGTAATGTTTAAAATAAACTTTATAACAAGAGGCCCAAGAGGGCCTGAATCGCTCCACTGGCTAAAGTAAAAGAATAATCTCATGATTTCTTGTAAACATTGCACTGCCAAATCTTGAAAAGGGTCACACGAGGAACGTTTCTGCCAAGTTTGGTCTGAATTGGTCCATTTCATTATTTCTAAAGGATTATTTCATGGTTTGTTCAATTTTGATAAGCCCTGCCCTGCCACACCCACATTTATCTTGATTTGAGGTATTGGAGTTTTACGCCGTTTTCAACTACTAAGGTCATATCGCGGCGGCTGGAGCATGTTAACATGGATTCCTGGCGTTTCTCATACTGGTATTACCACAACACCCTTATCGAGCCTCCAGCTGCTCCGCCACATATGTTCACGATATCAAACCATTGATGGGTGACATTTTTTGTCAGTAAGGGTATTTGCCGCGGCCGGGTATCGTACCCGGGACCTCTCGAATGAGAGGCAAATGCGCTACCAACTGCGCCATGGCCGCGGCCAAACCCACATTTATAAACCATTCAAAATTTTCTAAACAATTTAAGGGCCACCAAAGGGACATTTCAGCCAAAATTTGTCTCCATTTGGACCATTAAATGATTTATAAAGATTTATTTTGTGAATTCTCCAATTCTGACAAGCCCCATCCTGACACACCCACATTTATGGACCAATCAAATTCATTTGAACTATTCAAGTAGAGGTTCACCGCAAAGAATATTCTTGCAATGTTTTGTAAAAATTGGCCCACTGGTTTGAGAGGAGAATACTCTTCAAGAATTATTTTGTGATATCTCAGTCTGAAAAGCCCCGCCCTGTCACGCCCAAATTTATGGACCAATCAAAATTTCACTGGCAATTTAAGTAAAGAGTCACCCAAAGTACATTTCTGCCAAGTTTGGTCAAAAATTGGTCAAATGATTGATTTTTAAAGATATTTTGTGCTTTCTTGAAGTCTGATAATCCCCCCCCCCCCTGCCACGCCCACCATTATCGACCAGTCAAAACTTCACTGACAATTTAAATAAAGAGTCACTTAAGATACATTTCTGCCAAGTTTGGTCAAAATTGGCCAAATGGTTGATTTTTAAAGATTTTTTTGTGATTTCTAGAAGTCTGATAAGCCCCGCCCACATTTATCGACCAATCACAATTTCACTGACATTTTATGTAAAGAGTCACCCAAGGTACATTTCTACCAAGTTTGGTCTAAATTGGCCAAATGGTTGATTTTTAAAGATTTTTTTTTGGTTTGTAATTTCTGGAAGTCTGATAAGCCAAACCCGTCCACGCCCACATATATGGACCAATCAAAATTCTTTGAACAATTAAAGTAAAGGGTCGCCCAATGAACATTCCTATTAAGTTTGATAACAATTGGCCCACTGGTTTGAGAGGAGAAGAATTTTAAAGAAAAAGTTAACGCACATACGGACGCACGACGGAAACAACGTCATGACAATAGCTAGCTGACCTTCGGCCAGTGGAGCTAAAAACGAAGTTGTTTCAATAACCTGGCAGTTGTTATTCTAAAGGCATCCAAAATTAAAATAACAGGAACAAATATATCAGGAGAAGGAGATACCATTGTACCTGTTTTTGTTAACCCATTACCAAACGACAAAAAATTAGGGCGGTCCAAATTGAAAGATCCTGCAGACGACATTGTCAAATGAATTGAATATTTAATTTTTAGGTCTTTTTGGAAGGAAAACATTGTGGAAAATGAAGAAATTGCTTGTCACAAGCAATTTCTTCATTTTCCACCATGTTTTCTACAGCCTTTTCCTTATGGGGAGTCAAAAAGAGTTAGTGTGTGGTAATGGGTTAAATTAACGAGACAGCCCTGGCGGTCTGGAAGCGCTCCACAGGCCTGAGTGTCTTGTTTAATGCAATTCCATAGCTTCAGGCTGCACAAACAAGCAAAATTATTTAATGCATGATCAAGGTGAAAATTACAAGCAAGTAAGATCTGTATGGTCAGTAAGATTCTGTGAAAGTTCTTTAATTGATAAGTTAATAGTATTGAAAATATAGCCGAAAATGGCAATTTTGTCAATTTCATCGCCACATAACTCATGGCGATAAATTCAAATCAAATTTTAATTTAAAATAAGGCAAGATCTTATTGTCACAAACATTCTGTGCTTATTTTTTCTTGATTGCTCAATGTAAGAAGAATGTTACCTGACAACAGGTAAACCATTTTTCTGTCAATCCAGCGTAGTTTTGTGTTGAAATCACCTTGAAGCAAAGTTCAATTTAATTTTGAAGCGGAGTAACCACCCATTTTACTTTATTGAAACTTGATTTTTTTTTGCTGGGAGAATAAATGAAAAAAAAAATCTTTTTGATACTTTTTAACCGAATTTGTGACATGGAATATGTTTTTAAGGGATTTACTAGTCTACTGATAAGATATGTTGGTATTCAAAATTTAAACACGAAAATGTGTTTTCCCGTTTTTGTCTTGCTCCAAAGAAGGAAGAGGGTGGACTCGTAGCCACAAAAAAATACCCATCATCAAGTTTGTGGCTACGATATCGCAGCTAGGTGATCACAAAGGCTAATCTTGAGCATGTTGCTCGGGTGCGCTTAAGAAGCCCTGATATTATTGTCAAAAATGCACATGCAACTGGTGTTTCCCTTGGACAGCTCTCAAACTCGACCAGGTCGACGTGCATGCTTCCACTGGAAGGAAACCATGTCTGTATACTCGTTGAATGCTGGTATTGGGCAAGGGGACTGGCCAGTGACTGTGGGTGGACTTAATTGAACTACTCCACTCTCGGTTTGGAATACTCTGAGCAGCGATTCCCAATCAAGTGTTTCGGAGTATAAAACAGATAATTATTGCATTTAATAATAATTTCCCTATCGCAAAATCGCCAACGAATATGTCAAAGATGTTTGTTTAGTTTCTTCAGTAAAATCTGATGTCTTTTCAGTTGTAATTTTGTCTTTCATATCCGTTAAATTGATTGATAGAACATTATACCAAACTATTTCTATTTTCATCGTCTATCAGAAACCATGTTGATGACGTCACACTCCCTGACGCCCCTGCTCGGTTGGTGGGGTACTCTATGTATCTATACTGCCTAACTCCCCTTTCGGATATTACTGGCAGGTGAGTCAGTACTCTGAGTAGATCCGAAAATGGATTTTCGGCACTTGATTGGGTTATGGAGTGAAAAAGTTAATCGGAGTAAAACGAAGTGGCCCAATCAAGCCCATCCCAGGTCTAGTAGATCACAAGTCAGTGACGTAACTCATGGCTATTAATAGTAACGGGATTTCCACAACAATATATATACTGTATTGCAAGCGGTAATTTAATTGTGTCACACAGCAAATAGGTCAAATGAGAAATAGACCAAAACACATGAGGATCTTCTGTTGTTAACATTTGACAGTGTCCATATTGACTTTCGGATTGTACAAATCAAGCTAGGGTAATAGAAAACCAGCATAATTTCACTAGACAAAGCATTTGGGACTTGTCATCGTACTGTCAGATCATTTCCGGTAGGATATACGAGGTAAACTAGGCCGTATTGCAAGCGCTAAAAGGAAATGGTTGTATGTCACATTTCCGGTAAGATTATAGGTCGTGTTGCAAGCGTTTTAAGGAAATCTTCAGACATGAGGACCATTGATCTAGACTAGAAATTTGTTTCGAGTGTTGGTCCCTTCCTTGACTTTGACAAAATTGTTCGACTGTGTTTCCACTGCTACAGTGATCCAACACTAATCTGATGTTTATAAACAGATCTTTAACTTGTAAAAACCATATTATGATCATAGAGACGCATGTGCTTGCATTGCAACCCGTCTCGTCAATTGTTTCGGTCGGCACAATCCCTTCAACCAATCAAAATCATGGTCAGTCATATACTGAAAGGCAAATGTAACTTTACACCTGACTTTCATTTGATTTATCAAACCCTAATCACAGTTTGTGAAAGTACTTTTGTTATACCTATACATGTGCCATTGTTGTGAAACCGAGTAATTTACCTAACGATTCGCGGAGTTATTTCACATAAATAACCCGGAATGATAGTCAAAAAACCTTCACAAATGCTTCGTTAAATAATTGTCAATGTGTCTTCAAAGATGGCGTCGTCAGTTCTGATTTTTCAGTCACGTGACCTTTCGACCTTAGACTGGAAACCCAGCCGACAAATCGGAACGCTTTTTAAAAATGAGATATAACAAAACATACTCCACCTGTAGGGCAGTTTTACCACATTCCCCCTGTTTTATAGAGGTTCTCACGGAGTCTGTTTTGGTGTTGGTAGCCGGGCGACCCTAAAGCCCCCTTTCTTCCACTGCTCACGCCTGAGGGACCTCATGTCTGTTTGTCTTGATGACTCATCTTATATTTATCGTCCGTTAGACCGACGTCCATCTGAAAATCTTAATTTTGGCCCATTTGACACTTATGCGACCAACCTGCCCATGTCCATTTTGGTATGCGACATGCAACGACTATCTGAAATTTAAATCATGGCCCATTTGATGAGTATGCGACCATTTTTATGCCCATTTTGGTATGTGACATACAACGCCTATCTGAAATATAAATCATGGCCCATTTGATAAATATGCGACCAATTTCATCCTGCCCATTTCTACATGCGACATATAAATTTCTTCAGCCCATTTTACACATGCGACTTACACTGATAAATGGTCTCAACAGACCCTGCCATACAACACTTGGCCATTCTGTACGGCACAATTCAATACGGTAGCCACAGGCGCCATTTTCACTTGGGCGACGAGCTCTGCCACGTCCCCTACATACGCTGGGGTGTATGTTGTCACACCTTCCGTGGCACCCAGGTACGGTGCATCTGTCTCGACCAGGATACGTTCCAGGAATATCCTCCTCAGTGCTTCCTTTTGGTCGGCACGGAACTTGCCACCTTCCCCGAAAAACTGAAGAAACAGTTCGGAAACGCACCTATCCACTCTTTGGCCATACTCCAATCTCCCTGGAAGTTGTGGAGATGAATCCGCTGATACATATAACAGGGCCTAATCCAATCTGGCTGGGCTGACTGTTTATTTAAAAAATATGGGTTCTTCTATGGACGTGGTAAAGAATAACTGATAGTCTGTTCTCGATTTCAATAGATTCTGTATTCACATCATGCAACAAAAATAGCCATTGGTAAATGGTAATAGTAATGGTAAAACACTCTGAAAAATATACAATAAAACAACTGTCAGTAAATCATGAATTACATCTCTGAAATAAAGATTCGGACTCGTCTGCTGCGAAAATCAATATGAGTATTGTGGAAAATGATAAGAATGCCACTTGGTGACATTCTACTCCTTTTCTCACAATACTCTGAACAAAATGGTTTAAACCTTCTATATAACCCTTTCCAATAATTTACCAATGATTTACTGCACTCAACTCTTTACTCTTTTTTAAAATACACTTTACATCTTTACAATAAAATAAATGCTATTCCAACTACTAAACTCTTATATAATATTAACAAGCTTTTACAAAGTAATCAGCTAGCTACAGAGTATGCACAACATAGGGCAACTTACCAATTTGAGGAATTAAGTGTATTCATCAATATATACAGCTTTCAAACCATCTCTCTTCTCACAGTGACTGTCAATACTGAAAATATTAAAGAGTAATCATGCAAGGCTAGGGTAAAAGGTAGAAAACAGTTAATAAGGTAGACGGGCGCGGTAAGGACGAAAATAGCGGGAAAAGCAGAACCGTGCTCATTTTATCAACCTAGCGACAACCGAATCAGATCAAGCAAATAGTTACACACTAATTGCAAACCGATAGAAAATAAACATAGCAGGAAAAGAAGAACCAAATCTTGAAAACTTACATTTTGTCTCAATATTTTTTTCCAAAATCGATCAGAACCAAAACAGGTCTTTCTTAGTCAAAATCTAATGTCCCACTAAACAACTGAAGAAGTCACCTGACCACCTGGCAAAATTGGAGGGAAATCAGTGAAGTGGAAAAAACAATACACCATGTGATCAAAAAGATCATTAACCCATGTAATGGTCAGAATATGATAAAAAAAGAAGCTTATAATGAAGTCATGGCAAAATTGACCCTACTACATACATCGAAGTATTTTTTCTGAGTATCGACAGGAACCTCTCTGTCGGTTTTGATGCCTTGTAATCCCCTTTCGCACCTCTTAGTACAAGTCCAGCAGTTCCGAACTTCAGAATTCTCTCTACAGCGTCCATCTGCCCGTTCCATGTTTCCATCGACGCAGAGAAATCCAGTCCTATCTCGCTGATAGCTACAACCCTGCTGTCATGTAGGGACTTCTCTAACTCCATCCATTTTTGTTCTGTCATTTCCGGGACTTTCTTTGGGTGCACCCCTACAGCAACTCTCCATCTTGGGTCGGTAGGATAATTTATGTTGCCAAACTCTTCTGTGTTATGTCGGAATCATTAAACAAAAGCCATTGTCTTCGAACTCTATTTAATCAATGAGCGTCTGCTCAATCAAGCGTTTTACAACATGGAGGCATGGTATAAGTTTTTGAATAATTAGTAGTAGTACAGAATCGTTGTCGTCTTAAATATACATCACATCTCCCTTCTTAAGAAAGATTTCAGAAAAATGATTATGTCAATAGTTCTGATAATGCATGATAGGATTTCAAAATTGCCAAAGTATTAAAACTATTTTGTTTCAAAATTGTCAAAGTCCTAATTAAGATTAAGTAGTTTTAACAGAGTTCTTTTTTGTAATAATGAGTACATGATATGATTATGTATGATAAAGTCTAAATGCTACTTTGCATAATGATACTAAACTGAAAAAACTTGTATACTAAACACACAGTACAGTCTTAAATGTTTGTTTTTGATTCTTATCAACTTGACTGATTTAACTCTTAACTACAAAGTCTTTGTACTTAGATGGAAACTTAACTGATCGTCCTGACCTAGTCGTAACTGATTGTTCTATTGTCTTAGGTATTGCATGTGGTTCATTAGTAACGATCTCAGGAATGTCATTGTCCAAAATGTCATCGTATTCGCTGTCACGACCATTCTGGAAGTTTGCCTGTGTCGAACGAAGATGTTTCCTGTTCCTCCTGTAGCGTTTACCATTTGGTTGTTCGAGAACGTACGACCTTGGCGATGAGTGACTAGATACGATTTTGGCTGGTTCCCATTTGTTCGATTCGCTTTCTTGTCGCATTACCACTTGTTCCCCTGGTTTTAGTTGTGGTAATTCTTTGCCACAATGCTGATCGAAATAGAATTTCTGTTTCTTTTGCGCAATTTCACGTTTTGTTTTCACTGTTGTTGTCATGTTGTTGTGGTTTCAACAACGGTTTTGTAATGGGAAGATTTGTTTTTAGTCTTCTCCCCAAGAACATTTGCGCTGGTGACAGTCCCGTGCTCTCAATTACAGTGTCTCTGTATATCATGAGTGATTTGTATGGGTCTTTAGCCTTCTTTAACATAGATTTAACAGTTTGTACAGTCCGTTCCGCGAGTCCATTCGATTGGGCGAATGTTGGCGAGCTTGTAACATGTTTGAACCCATAGTCCTTTGTGAAGTCTGAGAACGTTACAGACGAAAACTGCGGTCCGTTGTCTGTATATAGCTCGTCCGGAATGCCATATTTCGAAAACTGACACTTTAAGTATGAGATTGTGTTGGCACTCGATAAGTTGTCCAATTTCGCAATTTCTGGCCATGATGAATATCGATCCACCGTAAGTAGGTAGTTGTTGCCGCGAAAATGAAACAGGTCTGCACTTATTCTTGACCATGGTCTGTCCGGAACTTCTACTGTTATCAGAGGTTCTTTCGCGTTTCTGTTTTGACCTAACGCACAAATTTCACACTTTGAGACGAAGTCTTCAACTTGCTGACACATACCTGGCCAAAATAGGGTTTCTCTGGCCCTCGATTTGCACTTTACTATACCACTGTGCGCTTCATGAATTTTGTGTAACATTTCTGATCTTAGACTTTTAGGCACTATAAGCTTATGGCTTTTGAACAACATTCCGTCGATGTATGTAATTTCATCGCGAAAATTCCAATACGGCTTTAATGATGTTGGAATTTCATCTTGTTTTTCTGGCCATCCATGTTGAACTACTTGTACCAACTTGTCCATTTCTGGGTCCAGTTTTGTTGCTTCTTGAAACTCCTTTTGTTTCGCTTCTGAGACTGGCAGATATGTCAGCAGGTTCATAGATAGGTCTTCTGTGATCAGGTCTTCATTGGTCTCGTTCAGGTACGCTCGACTTAAACAATCCGAAATGACCATTTCCTTTCCCGGTTTGTATTGGACTTTCAAATCGTATTTCTGCAAACTGAGCAGAATTCTTTGGAGTCGTGCTGGAGCCTGGTGTAGCGGTTTCTGGAAAATTGCTTGTAACGGCTTGTGATCCGATTCAACATGAACTTCTCTACCAAAGAGATATGTGTGGAATTTAGTACAGCCGTAGAGTATCGCGAGAGCTTCTTTTTCTATCTGAGCGTAGTTTCTCTGTGAGGTCGTCAAAGCTCTAGATCCATATGCTACTGGTTGATCGTTTTGAAGGATTACCGCTCCTAATCCAGTTGATGAGGCGTCAACAGATAGAGTCACTGGTTGTTTTTCATCAAAGTACTTGAGTACTGGGGCTTGACTTACACTCAATTTCAGACTTTCAAACGCGTCATCATGCATTTTGTCCCAATGCCAGTGAATGTCTTTCTGTAGTAATTGTCTCAGTGGTTCAGTTTTTTCTGACAAATTCTTTATGAACTTTCCCAGATAATTGATGAAACCTAAAAATGTCATCAGTTGTTTCGAGTTTTCAGGCCTTTTCATTTCTCTGACAGCTCTTACTTTCTCATCATCTGGTTTTAACCCTTTGCTTGTTAGCACATGACCTACATAGCTTATCTCAGTTTTCCTGAATTCACATTTGTCCTTGTTTAACCTCAGATTGCTGTCATTCAACCTTTTTAGCACTTTGTTCAGCCTTTCATCATGCTCTTTCTCATCTCTTCCCCAAATGATGATGTCATCTATTATCGACTTGCAGCCCTCTATGTCTTCCACGAGCTTCGAAATCAGCTTTTGGTACACTTCTGATGCTGATTTAATTCCGTATGGTAGCCTTTTAAAGCTGTATCGACCAAATGGAGTGTTCATTGTACACAGTTCTTGTGATGGTTCATCCAGAGCACACTGCCAAAATCCGCAACTGGCATCTAGTTTGCTAAAGATTTTAGCACCTGACATCGAAGGAAGTATTTCGTCAATAGTCCGCATAGGATAATGTTCTCTCTTTATGGCTCTATTGAGATCTCTGGGATCCATACATATTCGTAGCTTCCCGTTTGGTTTGATCACGGTAACCATAGAGTTGACCCACTCTGTTGGTTTGTCTTGTTTGTATATTACACCCTGCTTCTCCATGGAATCGAGTTCTCTGCGTACACTTTCTTTCAACGCAATGGGAATTTTACGAGGCGGGTGTACCACTGGTGTAACATTATTGTCAATTGTTATTTTGTGTTCTCCCGGGAGTTTTCCAAGTCCAGTAAACAAATTCGGGTATTTTTGTTCGATTTCGTTCTTGTCTTTGAGAATCGCACGAACTCTTTGCACCAAATTTAGGCTTTCACATGTTTCGAATCCCAATATGGTCTCTGCTTGTTGTTCTACAATGTGAAATTTCACGTCACAAGTCTGATTGTTTATCTTGCAGCTTATTGTCTTTGTACCGAGTACTGGAATCCTGTGACCACTGTACGATTTCAGTATTTTAGGATTTTCACCCTTTTTCTTGTTACATTGAGTAATACCTATCTTTTTTTAGTGTTCCAAGTGACATTACGTTACAGTGCGCGCCAGTATCTAACTGCATTTGGACAATTTCATCATTGATTTTAGTGTCGATAGTCCACGTGTTTTTATTTTTGCCAGATTCAATCACACCAACGAAAAATTCGTCGCTGCTGTCTGTATCACTCTGTAGAGCGTGTACCCTCTTTTTGGACTTTTTGTGCTTTTTCTGTTCATTGTCATTCATGTTTGTTTTGCACATACTAATGAAGTGGTTTAGTTTCTTACATTTTGTACATTTTTTACCCATGGCAGGACATTTTGCATCTGCGGTGTGATTGTAACCACATCTCGAGCATACTTTTGAGTCTACTTTCGCTTTCGAATTACCTTTCGACTTTGGTCTTGCTCCATTTTTCACGAAGTTCACCTTTTCTCGGTCTTGATCCATACTCCTTGTTTGGCTTTTTGAGATTTCGTAAGCACGAGCAATTTCTAGAGTTCTTTCAAGTGTCAAGTCTGATCCGACGTTCATGCATTTCTCTTTTATTTTGCTGTTTTTCACACCAAAGACAATGTTATCTCTCACCATCTCGTCTGGTTTATCATAGCCACAATCTTTCACCAGAATTTGTAACTCTGTTACAAAGTGTTCAAATAGTTCATCTTCATGCTGAGTTCTTTTCTGAAATATGTACCGGTTGTACATAGTGTTTGTCCTTGGCTTCACAAACCTCTCAAAATTGTCGGTGTACGATTTAAGTACTTTCTTTTCGTCGTCACTTAAATCCCACGTCTGGTATATTCTTCTTCCCTTTTCACCAACCCAAATCATGAGATAATTACATTTCTCTTCTTCGGTTTTCTTTTTCAACGGTCCGTTAAACACGAAGTTGGAATGTTCCATAAAACGTTTCCATGAGCCTTCGAGATCGGCAGCATCCCAGTCCATGCTAGGCGATGTTGTTCCCAAACCATCCATCTTCACTTCTTCTTACAAAATAAAGCGGATTGCAGGCGATTAGCGTGTTCTGACCGATTTTTCTGACACCATGTTATGTCGGAATCATTAAACAAAAGCCATTGTCTTCGAACTCTATTTAATCAATGAGCGTCTGCTCAATCAAGCGTTTTACAACATGGAGGCATGGTATAAGTTTTTGAATAATTAGTAGTAGTACAGAATCGTTGTCGTCTTAAATATACATCACATTCTGGATCGCAGTAATTAACTACCCCACCGACTAACTGCACAGGATTCTTGGGCTGTGGTCCTACAGGCAATCTGATGACTCCTTCTACGGATAGTCCTTTATCCCTACTGTCTTGCTTCGCAATTCGATTCAGGTGAAAATGGCTGCCAAAAGCCTCTGGAACCTCATTGGTTTGTCTCAAACTCTGACTTGTATTTCCACCCTTTTTCGCAATTGGCTTAGACGCTGCTGCCTGCGCATTCGATAACCTGTCACTAGTTTGATTAGGTGATACAAAATCCTTTTCCTTAGGTTCTGATGCAGCTACCTGTGCGAAGGATTTCTGAGGTGACATCTTGTCCCTTTGATTATTCCTTTCAGGTGATATCTTGTCCCTTTGACTATTCCTTTCAGGTGACATCTTGTCCCTTTGATCTCATGTTATATCAGTCGGAGTCACATCATATCCAAATATTTCTAGGCAATCTTAACTCCGTTGGAGTGTCTTATGTAACACTTCAACGGCACGAATAATACATGCAGCCCGTGCTAAATTCTCGCCACTGGTCGTCACTATATAAACCTTAAATCATGTGATACTCGAGAGAGAACATTTGGGTTTTGGTTAGAAAACATATATACATTAGATAAATTAAAGTTAGGAAAAATTACATGAGTTGATGAAAAGAATAAAATTACAGAAACAGTTTATTGTGTTCTCTCAGTTTTAAATTATTCCAATTTGGCGTTTGAAATCCGATTCAGTCTAATATTAAATCTTCGCCACACTAAGGGCCACATTTTTTGATCAATGGTTGTTAAAATTGGCCAGAATCTTTATCTTGGTGATAACTAGGTCATGAGAAAATAGGTCATGTCAGGTCAAAAACTAGGTCCCGTAAAATGAAAATTAAAGGAAATGTTACTACGATGGAAGTAAAACATACAAAGTCTTGATGAGTTATTTAATTAAAGCTGAAATCAGTCTTACCAATTGTAGAATGACAAGACAAATACGCTTCGAACGTTGGCACAGTGTAAACCAAGGTGTTGACATCTCATGGATTATTAATTTCTTCAACAGCTATTTTCCCCTTTTCCTTCATGTTCTTAAGAATTGGATATACGTCTTTGTCTCTTGGGTGGACAATAACTCTAATATAAAAGGTGCCAGCCTCCTTTTGATTTGACGTAAGATATGATCTAAGAGCATCGTGATCAATATGATGATGCTATCTTCGAGGAACTAAATCGCAAATTGGACTTATAGGCTCTTCGTCATATATAGCTGCAAATAGGAAAAATTTACCATAAACGTCACTTTGGTAGAATTTTATAACATGCTTCTTTTGTTGTAGGCTACAGAGGCCCCCATACCTTAATACTGAACAAAGTAAATTAATTGTGTTATTAGATTGTGATGTTAATTACATTATTCAGAATCACATATTCCTTTTAAACGATGTAAACATGGCTGTGGTATATAAAGTGTAAGTATTTGTTAAACATGGTAAAGTAACTCTAATTAGATCTACAGTGTCCGTACTTACATGAAACATCTTTAAAGTTCTGTTGTGAGGGTTTGCGAGGAGTTTAACACGTATTAATGTTTGTTTCGGCAGTAACACAATGCATTTGCTCTACCGATATCGATCTTGGGTTTTGTTGCAAATTTTGGTTGTGCATTGTAATCTTCAGTCACTACTTGTTATGGGTATTTAGACGAGGATACTTCATTTGACAAGCAAACTGATGCCTTGTACGGTCGAGCTAGATACATTTCAGCTTGCTGAAACTCTACCTCTTGTTGTCGAATGATATCCTCTTGTGTTTTATACTGCTGTATTGTTTTCGCCAGCGTGATTGACTGTGTTAATGACTTTTGTATGTCGGTTGTTCCCGCCTTTGTATGGTAGTTAGTATTGTCACACTGAGTTGTTGCTGTTGTTGATAATGCTGGTAGGCAAACTGAACTATAGACAGTTGTTGTATGTGCGAAACTAGCTTCAACATGAGCACCTTCTTTTGTCGGTATAGAACCTGATGTACTGGGTTGATACAGCTTCAATGGCCTTTCTAGTGCAATAGCTGGATAGTGAGGGAATAGTAGAGGAAAATGAAAGTTTGAACAAACATTAACGATAACTTGAAAAGTATTTGTTGACAGCAGAGAGATTCAAAATTAATGCACGTACCATTTTATTAGCTCACCTGAGCACGAAGTGCTCAAGGTGAGCTATTGTGGTCACTCAATGTCCGTCGTCCGTCCGTCTGTCAACAATTTGGTGTTTACACTCTAGCATCCACAAAAGATGGCCAATCTTGATCAAACTTGGTCAAAGTAAGTATGGGCATAAGTTCTTGGATGAGTTTGATTATGGGCCTGATCGGACCAGAATGTGCTGAGTTATCTGCCCTTGAATGTCAAAAAATGCTGTTTTTGACTTTGTTTACACTCTAGCATCTACAAATATTGATCAATCAAGACAAAACTTAGATACAATGTTGGAGACCATAAAGTCTCGGATGAGTTCGATTTTCAGTCTAATCTGACCAGAAAGTCAAGAGTTATGTGCCCTTGAATTTGACAAAATTGCGGTTCTTGACTGTTTTCGACCCTGTTTACACTCTAGAATCTACAATTATTGATCAACCAAGACAATACTTTGGCACTATGCTGCTGATTGTAGGACCTTGCATGAGCTGAATTTTCTGCAATCAAATGAGAAAGAGGTCAGTCATGCATGTGCCCTGAAATCTGACAAAATTGCTGTTTCGAATGAATAATCAAGACGAAATTTGGATTATGATGTTAATTACGATAAGATCTTGGATAAATGAATTATAGAATAATCAGAATAGTTATCTGCCATTCAAACTTTTACTCTAAAAACCTCAAATAGTGACTAATCAAGACAAAACTTGACACAATGTTATTGACCATAAGTTTGTTTTCAGTCTTAAATACCAATTGAATTGAATAAAACAGTGGCTCATATCATTTTGGTTCAGGTGAGCGATAAAGGACCATCATGGTCCTCTTGTATCATTATTCAAGAAAGTATATCTAATGTCTTCTTTTGCTCCCCGAGAAAATTTCGGGGGAGCATGTAGTCGCCACGCTCTCCGTCCATCCGTGTGTTTGTCCGTCCGTGCGTAAACTTTTTCTTTAAAAATCTCCCCGGAAACTGCTGGATGGATTTCAATCAAACTTCACATGAATGTTTCTTGGGTGACCCTCTATCACATTATCTTAGAGCATTATAATTTGACCATAAAATCTTAGTTATCTGCCCTTGAATGTTAAAAATGGCCGTTTTTACTTTGTTTTCACTCAAACAATTAAAAATATTCACCAATCAATACAAAATTTGGACAGAATGTTGGTGACCGTTTTTAGCTCACATGAGCACAAGGTGCTCAAGTGGGCAATTGTGATCACCTTCTGTCCGGCGTACGTGCGTAATCCGTCAACAATTTCTTTAAATGACATCTCCTAAACTAATGGGCCAATTTCAACAAAACTCGGCAGGAATGTTCCTTGGGTGATCCCCTTTAAGAATTGCTAAAAAATTGGAATCCATAAAAAGTTCTAGTTGCAATGACAACAGAAAATGAGAAATTTGACTAAATCTCAATAACATCTTTGAACGACATCTCCTAAACTACTAGGCCAAATTAAATCAAACTTAGCTGAAATATTTCTTAGGAGGTCCCTGTTAAGAATTGCTAAAAGAATAAAAAAAAATACATTAAAAACTGGTTGCCATGGCAACAGAAAATGAGAAATTTGACTAAATCTCAAAAATTTCCTTGAACAACATCTCCGCCTAAACTAATTGGCCAATTTAAACCAATCTTGGCAGAAATATTCCTAAGGAGGTTCATTTTTGATAATCGCTAAAAGAATTGAAATCCATTTTAAGCTGTGGTTGCCATGGCAACAGAAAAGGAAAAACTCGACCAAATCTCAATGGCATCTTTGAAAGACATCTCCTCCTAAACTTCCAGGCTGATAAAAAAAAACTTGGGAGAAATATTCCTTAGGAGGTTCCCTTTAAAAATCGCAAAAAGAATTGAAATCTACTGAAAAAACAACTGTGGTTGCCATGGCAACAGAAAAAAAGAATTACACGAAATCAGTCAGAAGCAATTTCTCAGGGAGCATAAAAATGAATCAGAATCAGTGCTTAAGTATTAAGGAATTCTGAAAACATGATATTGAGACTGTAAATCACCTAACTGTTTACAAATACATATTCCTTGTAAGGTGTTAATTAACTGTAAAAACGTTCCTTCATCATTTTTTGGTCATGAATGTAAACAAGTGTTGTTGACTCGTTTGTTTGACAAAAAAACTAACACAAGCGATATCATTGACCACAAAAGACGTCTGAGGATCAGCCAACACACGTTCACAAGTTAATAATTCATCTCCATCACTAATCACTGTAATGTTTGTGTCCCTAATATCCACAATAGTCATAATTCCGCGAGGAAAGAAAAAGCTTATTGCATTAAAACTTCCATTGGGTTTACAATTCAAGACTTCATTTAATAAATCTCGTGGTGCTCCCACCAAATCGCATACGAGTTTCGGACGGAATGTCTCATCACATGAATTTCTACACAAATTTTGTGCCCCCACACCCACAATGAGCAACAATAGGATAACATTCATCATGTTTATCAAGTGACAAGTTGACAAGCAGACAATGGGAGGATGTAGCGGAAGTTGTTAAAAATAGACTAGAGTCTGTGGTTGCAGTACACTCAAATTTGACTTCTGTGCAACATCGAAAAGAAAGATGACTTCTTCCAACAAAATTGAGAAAAACATGTTACTCCAAAGCATCTCATGAAAATTTCAATTCAAAATTGTCCACGCTTAGAATATGTCATGACCAAAAGAGGGACCATTTTTTTCTTAAAAGAACTATTTTACGAATCGAGCAAGAGAATGCTGAACATTGCCATCGATATGATGAAACCCGGATATGTAAGGGACCTGCTCAGCCTCACAACATGTCCGATGAGTACCAACCGTCATGGAGGGCGGGGCTGCTCTTTGACACCTCGGATACTGCTTTAGGTCAATACACTGGGCCGGTCATACACCAACATCTTTTTTCCATAACAAAGCACTGACTGTAATTATTGCCATTGGACTAAGCTTGCATAACCATATCCATATAAGTGCAGCCATTTCCCTTTGAAGAATTTGATATGCCTTCTCGTCCATGGTTTATTTCTTTTCTCTTTTGATCCGGATACAATATCCAAAAGTCTTTAGACAGTTTGAACTTTAATCATTACTTCTCTCTCCAATTATATAGCGTTCCTTGATAATGGTCTTCTCTTCCTCATCAACATCAGAGTCCTTCAACTCATTTGGAACTTCGTAAAACAAGCATTCAGAACAGTAGAATCTCTTTTCTCCTTCTGGAAGATCAGAATCATCCAGTCCTGTGGATGAAATCATCTCACTCGCAAATCACATAAACCAGTAAATCCCCATCATATGGCTCATTACAAACGCAAATGACTTTTCTTTTTCCAGTCTGAATAGACAAAACTAGTCATTTTTCTCTTTCTTCTTCTGAATTTTCGCAGGCTGTACTTGTTATTTCGAATAATTTTTGGAGGGACATTTTTTTCCAGACAAACATGAGTGTCTGAAGATTGAATACATGTTTCTTCTAAAGAACTCTTTATAGATTCTTCATAAAAACCCCGAGGTGTTCTTTTTGAAGGTCATCATTATTGCCACTAGGAACTCTTTCGGCAAGAATTCTCCTTGCCACGGTTTCTCTCATTTTAGTGATGTCTTCTTTTTTCCATTTAAATTGTAGGGACTTCCTACTTACTTATTAGTCATCTGTATAATCTATATCCCACATGATGTGCTATCCTTCTGCTTACAGGGTTGCATCTAGAAATTCTCAAAATGGGGGGTTGTCCCCCACTACATTCAGAAAAAGGGGGGCCAAGCCAAAATATTCATTAAAAAGGGGGGCCGGTAAAGATTCAACATATGATATACGATATTTTTAAACTTGCCACATAAATTTGCTTCCAAAATACAATGGATTACTTCAGACTCTTCAAATGATATAATAGACTTGACATACATTAATTTGTAGTCCCAGTCATAAATGCATTCTCCTTACCGGCGTCTATACAGAATTTGCAAAACATTTCCTTTTTATCGTTGGTAAAAATCCAGGGCATGTTAGTTTTTCAAGATTCCCCATGTATACATGTGGCTATTTCTTTTTTGCAATCCGATCACAATCGTCATTCTAATCGCCGTTCCCTCCAGGATTTTCACCCAAATTCACTAACATTTGTATCGTCCGTTCGATCATTAGGATCCCGATCATTATCCATATTGTCGGATTTGTCACTCGACTCGCGCGATCTTTTTTCCAAAGAATTGGGAAATTTTTCATTGTGATATTGCGGTCAAGTCAGCCATGTCTGTTTTCCGCTTAGTCATCAGAGACTGGTACCCCGTCTGTAAATTAGACTGGGACTACCAGCGATTTTTTTATCTTGCAAAAAATGCAGTTAAATGATTTTCTCGTTAGTTATGAAAGGTTTTGAGTTTTATTCTTTCTTCTTTTTAAAAAAATGAATCTGATTTGAGACACTACACTACCGAAAGGGGACTTAAAAAAGATAAAAACAAATCCCAGTTTCTAATGGGACTTCTAGTCTATTTCCGGTAGACGGGAACCATTCAAGTATCGAAATTCGTCGCCCTTGGTTACCACTATCAACCACTCGATTCGAAGTTGTAAAAACGTTTTCATTGCATGATTAAAGATTCGATAATGCTTTTTACCAGTAAATTCGGAGAATTTCTCATCAAATTAACTACATCTTCTTCATTTCTCCAATTGACTTTAGATAAAAAAAAAAAATAATAATCACGCACGTCAATCCAATTTTCGCGGGCCAGTTTGATTTTGTGCGGGACCATGTACGCACAGAATTATCAATAATGCGGGATTTTGATTATTTCCGCGGGATTCCCGCAATCCCGCAGCCTAGATGCAACCCTGTGCTTAGCATGGGGTGGTGATTGTATTTCCCAACCTTCCGTGTCCAGCTGCTATATTTCTTCATTATTTCTCGCATGAATAGAGTTTATCCACCCATTAAAGCTGCTACTCTGTGTTTTCAACCTCTCCAAGAGGGTTAAAGTAATACAATGTCTTTTCGTTGGGACAAATGACCATCAATGTCCAGTGGTTTGAATTCTCATACAGGCCTCCCATAAGATATCCATAACTCATTAAACATTCCTACCATGGAGTACCCTCTGTCCTTCAAATATTGAACAACACATGAACACCGCAGATATTATCTTTACATTCATACTTTGGAATTTTCCCCCAATTATATACATGCTGGAATCGTTTACATGGCTCCGCCCTGTGTTCCGAAAAAGCATGCAGAACATATACCATACAACCATAACACTCTTCCACTGCGTTAATCTCTCGTTGGTCTAAATCACACATAACGGCTTCTGGACTCCAACCAGCATTCCAATCTTTAAGGGGGTTTTAAAGCGTTACATGTTATTTTGGTTTTCGTTCTGAACAATGAAGGTGCCTACCACAAAATTGCTACTATAGGTCAAAACAGCAATGAAGAAAATATGCAAATCATATTTGGTCGTGTTGTATGTGGAGTCCATCAGTACGATGTCATTCCCATATTTCTGCAAAAGTCTCTTTGAAATGCAGTTTGATGCTCAAACAAAATGGAATTATCATCCGTTAACCATTCCATGTAAAATTGTCTAAAGGAGAATTCTCCTGCCATGTGTTTTTGAGAATTCTGGCATTGTTAGCGTCATCCGTGCTAAACATTTCATTTGTTAAACACATCTTTGGTTGGACAAAAATCCCATGATCTGTCAGACTCTTTCAATGTGTTTTTGCAAAGTCCTTTTTGCCCTCTTCAATTACCAAACTTTTAATTTTCTTTCTGATTTGACAGTCCCAAAATGAACATCCTTTCCAACTGGGTGGGAGACATGCTCTGTTCCAAACGGCATAAACAGCTGTTAAAATTCCTGCAATATGTCTTCAGTGAATTTTTCTCTTAAAGAAGCACTACAAGCTTCGCGATTCCTTTTTGTATCTTCTTCAATCTTACATTCTGGAAATTTGATTACTATTATTATTGTCTCAGCCGTACAATCCAGCTTTTTTGGTGTTCTGAATCTTTCCTTTACTTTTATGTTCTCCTGAATAATCATGATCCGATTGTTTCTGTTGGCCTTTCCTTGTTGTTCTCAGTTTACCCTGATGACATTCCATCACCTCAGTACCACGAATAATGAATGGCACACCATCATATATTAGGGGAAAGGCACCTCTAAAATCCTGAAAAATAATTTTGCGGTCTTGCAGTGCAGTAAGTATTAACTGCTTAACTTCTTTCGTTCGTGCCATAGTCACACATTTCACACTATCTTCCCTTTCTCTCTCATTTATATATTCTAAAGCAACATCATATGGACTGAACTGAATAGACTCAACCATCTTGAGACAAAAATGCAACCCTTTAGAAACACTTTAGAACAGAAAGTATGTTTGGTGTTCACGTAGGATTGTTCATGGTTTATTGTAGTAACAAGTTGCTGTAATTTCTCATATTCATCCCAACCTTTCCAGGAAGCTACGCGTTCAAAGTGGAAAATATAAGCCTTACAAGTTCTACGTGTATTTCAGATTTTCTCCGTTACTGTTGGCCCGACCCTGTACCATGCAACGATTGTCATTGTATCTAATTAACGATTATTTGCATGCTTAAGTATTATCCCTTATAGAACCATTATGTTGTTCACACTTTTCTAAACCATGTATTTTCGTATTAGGGTTTACGTTTAAACCACATTGTATCATATTACTTACTTTCATACTTAATCCTTTTCGCTCCTTGTTGTAGTGTAGTGGTTGGTCGTGGAGATGTAAAGAATCCAAGCAAGACAAGATTTAGCCAGTGAAAGTATAATTTATACAGAAGTTACACCCAAATATTCCGGACCACGAATGGCCCAAAACCCGGGTTTAAATACCAAGCATTTGATTATACAACACGTAATTATAAGATCGTGACAATAACAAACATGAAATATACATTAAACTAGGTTCATCCGAGTACTTTGTAATTAGACCCTGTCTAAAGATATATGTCACCCCGTGTGATGCGTATGGTAGTCTCGCCTGTGTTGAAGAGTAAATGTCACGCGAAAAGGGGACATTTACATAACAACATAACACGTCCCTATCAAATTTTCGAAATTTTGAAAAAAGGTTAAATTGTGAATATATTATCGATTTCGGAAATAAGTAATTAATCCAAAAAATCTAACCCTATGGTAATGCTCGAAGCAAGTATAGTGAGAAACAGCTATTTATTAACTAATTACGAGTATCTCACGGATATCACGAGATCATAATCGACACAATCTATGTGTCAAAAATTTTGACTCGGAGCGGAAAGCAATTATCACTCAATTTTGTTTTGTTATAAAATACAACCGAAAGTAGGATTGGAAATCATAAATCTTCCAGACTTGGAGCCGAAAAGGTCATGTACTGAAAGAAGGAAACCCTGAGGTAAGATTTTTTCATCTTTGTAGGGGTACGGAAAAAGGTCTACGTACAAAGCACCAATTATATGAAACGTCGAAAATTGTATGAAAAACATCTAATTTATTCATATAACAATGGGTACTACGTTCATGATAGGCATTAAAAGTAAATATGTAAAAAGGTAAAAGGAACCCTATTCTAAGTAATGAAATCTTAAGTAAAACAGTAATGAACAAATGAATGACATGCCATTAAAGCAATATAAACAACAAAAATAACATGTATATAATGATGTAAAGTCGGAATACAAGTATATACAGAAAAAGCAGTCTGCTGGCAAACGACAATGAAATCATAATAGTTAATATATGCCAATTTCAGCGAAAACCGCGTAAGTAGGGTTGCAACAGTATGTCGGCAACCGACCAGTAACCGACCATGACAGTAACCGACCATGAAATCCTAAAAACTAATTTACGTCTATAAACAAGGGAGTTGAGAGTCTTCAATGCAATAACGTTGTATTGTCCACTTTCAATTTACTCGAATATGGTGCCCTTTCAGCAAAAACCGTGTAACTAATGGTGCAACCGTCTGTCGATAACCGACAATGAAATTATAACAAATAATTTTCTTCAATAACCGAGGAAGTTGAGAGCCTTCAATGCAATAACGTTGTATTGACCGCTTTCAATTTACTCGAAAGTGAATTCAAATATGGTTAAACCTTTTCAGCAAAAACCACGTAACTGCACCATAAGAACAAAGTTATTTATGTTGTGATGTGTATTTCCATGTGTTCGTGTGTGGAAGTGTGTGTGCGTGGATGTGTGAGTATTATTATCCAAATATCGAAATTTTTAAAAGGAACTTGCATAAATATACGTTAGTAAAACGATCTCAACAGTAACAGGTATAACTTCCTAAGTATTGAAATTTTATAGAAACATGTATATAAATAAGTTGGGAAAACGTTCTCAAACAATAACATGTATACGTACGTACATAGTATTTTTTCTTACCATCTTGTTCTTGATTGTTTTCCTTACGTCGCCCACTATTGATCCAGATCTTGACGTGAACTATCGCTACATACGACGTAAAATTAGAAGAAATCCGCATTTCCCTAATATAATTAGGAGCTGACACAAAAGGAAAGCGGATAATAGATCATCACGACCAATAACCGACATTCTTTGTGTCTCCTGTCAAAATTATAATCAGAACAAGATGATCAGATTGAGATGGTAATTATACTAACTATACAGTCAGATTCCCGATGACTTAGTGCGAGACTATAGTAAATACTCTTACAATAGTTTCTCAACAAATCGTCGTTTCACTGATCAAAATATATAAAAAACAACATTAATTATCAGCACCTATAATCAAATATGACTAGAATTTTCAAACAAAGTAATGTGGTCTAAGATTTTTTTTTTTGTAATTTATATTTATGAATATGAACTATATACGGTTTTCCTCACATAACATTTTTTGTCCAGTTCAGATCAGTGTGACAATAGATAAATTGAATGTCCCGCACCGGAATGAAAATTAATTAGCACTGCGATCAGTCATTTTTTTCTTGAACTACTCTGGAAACACTGGTAATTTAATTTAACACTGATATTAACTAACTATCCCGAATTTAACCCGAAAACACGGCTTCGGCCAAGACCCGTAAAGTTCCAGAATGACTGCTGAGGAAATCCCGGCTGGCCGTATCCTCGGTGTTAGCCAGCATGGCGTTCGTCCACAACAGGAACGATGGCGGTACCATATCCCCCGCTATCACGGCTTCGGCCATGTCCCGTAAAGTTCCAGAATACCCGCTGAGGGAATCCCGGCTGGTCGTATCCTCGGTGTTAAACCCAGCCAGTATGGCGTTTGTCCAAAACAGGAACGAGGACGGTAAGTTGGTCAGGAAGTGGTTGACTAAACGCTCTCCTACGTCTGTTCTGTTCAGCGTTTCCCATATATACTCTCGGACTCGCTGCGAGGATAAATAAATTGAATGTCCCGCACCGGAATGAAAATTAATTAGCACTGCGATCAGTCATTTTTTCTGGAACTACTCTGGAAACACTGGTAATTTAATTTAACACTGATATTAACTAACTATCCCAAATTTAACCCGAAAACACGTCCGTCCGCGTACGCGGAGATACAAATTAAAAGCCCCTGTCCAACAGGAAGTGTACCGTAAAGTGAAGTTCCGGCTGCATGTTTGCAGCTTGAGCTAGGGGATCCATATCCCCCGTTACCACGGCTTCAGCCAGGAGTCCTCCGGAGGACTGCTCCGGAATATTTTTGCGCATGCGCTGCGCGACCTTCGGTTAACAGTGACTATCAGAAACGCAGTCAGTATATGGTAGGAATGTGACCTTTCCAGGGTGAATTGCGACGACTGATGTACTGTTATACTGAAAGATTGTATGAATTTTCCGAAGGATTCATACAATAACCGAAGGCATAAATAAAGGAGCCAGACCGATTCAGAACTGTCAAAGTTTTAATGAAACTAGAATCATCATCATCATCATTGTTATCAATCCATGTGCAGTCAAATACAAATACAAACAATGCATTCTATACAAATCTAATTCACAGAACTATCTGAGGAAATACTAATGACCGGTGCCTTAATAGAATCAACTAATACGCAGGAGCTTCCGGAGCTAATTTCGCCAGACTTAGCCCCAATCGGGTTTGATGTCGCCATCATTTCTATGCCTGACGACAGCTCAGGCTGGGTGTCTCATATCGGTTTACGGGTTCCTGGGTGGTGTTGTCAAAATCCGAATACCTGTTCGCACAACTGTCAGAACTAGAGGAATCGATAGCCAGAGCAGTACTTTCTTGAAAAAGCGTGGGGACGAGGGAGTTGACGTCTGCCGTCGATGTAGAGGCTACGGGCGAATTGGGGGGTGGGGGGGAGTATTGGATTCGTCGTCTGGAATAGTGGATATGTCCATACTTGCGAATAACTTCTTTCGGGCTGACTCATTCTCGAACTCAGAAGGTCGTTTATGAGTGACCGGGGTAGAAGTTTGGTACTGCAGTGCCCCGTAGTACAAGTTTACTGTTTCTTTTTTATTTTTGACCTCACTTTCCAGACGACTTATGTAAAGGTTTATAGTGGGGTCGTATTCGTCTGGCAAGATGTCCTGTTCATCAAGGAAATCCACGTAACATTTGAATGCCATGCTAAAGAATTTAGCTAGTGCTACTTTTTCCTGCAGCTCTCTCGTGGAGTTCTCTAGCGCAACACTGGGATATGTCCGCCTGGCATGATCGTGGCATAAGCGCAGAACATGGAAGGCTAACCATCTCCGGTCCGCATCTTCTATCAGCTTTGCTCGTTCGAGGTCTGTGAGTTCGTAGAACTCAGAGAGCATAACGAAGCAATGCTGTAGTCTGCCCACCACGTGTTTCTTTGTTTTCAGATCAGTCTTAGCGTCAGGCGCTATGATTTTCTTTCCGTGTTCGCGGTCAAGTTTCCAGGGGTGGGACATTTTCTTGTAAGGTACATCCAGCAAGAGTTCTTCAATAGTCAAGACAGACTGACAGCTTTTGTTAATGCTCTCAACGATGAGGTGTTTCCGTTCCGTTCCCTCTGTCCTTCAAATATTGAACAACACATGAACACCGCAGATATTATCTTTACATTCATACTTTGGAATTTCCCCCCAATTATATACATGCTGGAATCGTTTACATGGCTCCGCCCTGTGTTCCGAAAAAGCATGCAGAACATATACCATACAACCATAACACTCTTCCTCTGCGTTAGTCTCTCGTTGGTCTAAATCACACATAACGGGGGTTTTAAAGCGTTACATGTTATTTTGGTTTTCGTTCTGAACAATGAAGGTGCCTACCACAAAATTGCTACTATAGGTCAAAACAGCAATGAAGAAAATATGCAAATCATATTTGGTCGTGTTGTATGTGGAGTCCATCTGTACGATGTCATTCCCATATTTCTGCAAAAGTCTCTTTGAAATGCAGTTTGATGCTCAAACAAAATGGAATTATCATCCGTTAACCATTCCATGTAAAATTGTCTAAAGGAGAATTCTCCTGCCATGTGTTTTTGAGAATTCTGGCATTGTTAGCGTCATCCGTGCTAAACCTTTCATTTGTTAAACACATCTTTGGTTGGACAAAAATCCCATGTTCTGTCAGACACTTTCAATGTGTTTTTGCAAAGTCCTTTTTGCCCTCTTCAATTACCAAGCTTTTAATTTTCTTTCTGATTTGACAGTCCCAAAATGAGCATCCTTTCCAACTGGGTGGGAGACATGCTCTGTTCCAAACGGCATAAACAGCTGTTAAAATTCCTGCAATATGTCTTCAGTTAATTTTTCTCTTATTTTTCTTGTTCTCAGTTTACCCTGATGACATTCCATCACCTCAGTACCACGAATGATGAATGGCACACCATCATATATTAGGGGAAAGACACCTCTAAAATCCTGAAAAATAATTTTGCGGTCTTGCAGTGCAGTAAGTATTAACTGCTTAACTTCTTTCGTTCGTACCATAGTCACAAATTTCACGTTATCTTCCCTTTCTCTCTCATTTATATATTCTAAAGCAACATCATATGGACTGAACTAAATAGACTCAACCATCTTGAGACAAAAATGCAACCCTTTAGAAACACTTTAGAACAGAAAGTATGCTTGGTGTTCACGTAGGATTGTTCATGGGTTATTGTAGTAACAAGTTGCTGTAATTTATCATATTCATTCCAACCTTTCCAAGAAGCTACGCGTTCAAAGTGGATAATATATATTTGATGTCAATTGGACGGAGCAGACGCATATTTGCAGCTAAAACGAGTTAAGTGTATCAAATACTAGAAATACCTGTCCCATGGACCTAAGAAGCTATGTTTGTACAATTATATTGATGAATCGTCTTTAACATAATGCCATAGGGGTGGTCAATTAGAAATAATCACAAAACCCCATATATCTGATGAAATATGTGAGAGTAATGTCTCGATAAGTCGGAAAATGGGTAAAAAACAGCTGTCCCACCTCGGGGGTGGTCCAGTTCATCACTTTTGTACGGAGAGTACATATATAATACATATACAGTATACCTAGTATCCCAACCAGTAGCTTTTCCAAATTGTTTTAGTGGTGAAATAAAGAAATTTAAGATAAATGCATTTTTCTGCAAACAATTATGCATATGTCCCATGGTCTGGTGTGAATTACGTTATTTAGTTTTACACACATCCTAAAACGAAACCATGTTTTGAATACATCATATTAAATATCATTTATAAATAGTCAACAGCATGTGCAAACACATTGTATTACTCTTGAAAGTAGCAGTAGATTATAGTAAGTCACACTTTGCAATGAAGGAAGCTACCCCGCTCAAGGAGCAGTAAATGTGAATTACGTTAATGCTTTTTAAAATTTCACACAATCAACGCTTAAGTTAAATACATAGTTTGGCATGTACCTACACATGTGTAGATTACATAAACCAAGAAGAACATTTCTCTTCAGAATTATTACCTGTGGAATTTTATTGTATGTTCAAAATTGTGAATTACGTGTCTGTGAATTACGTTACGCCATTTTTCGTTCCATAAAATATTTTATTCATTAAATGTCGCAAAATTAGAAACACTTAAGTCATGTTTTAAATATTTATTAAATTCAAGTAGTCAATTGATAGTAAAACCGAAATATGTCAATGTGAAAAATCTAAGACCGAAACTATAGTGGGACATTTTTCGTTCGTATTTGATACACTTAACTCGTTTTAGCTGTTGATGAAATGTCTGAATGCGTTGTTCTTCTTTTTGACAGCAGAACTTTTAATACAGAATTTGATATTATAATTGTTTTCACATATATATCACCTGAAAAGTCTTCATTATATGATAATGAAAATGGTATTGAACTTTTGCAAGATAATCTCATGTATATACTCTCGTTTTACCCGAATGCTAGATTAATACTCATGGGTGATTTGAATTCTAGAACTGGTAATCTGATTGATTTTATTGAGAACGATGATATGGATTACATCTTTCATAATGAGATTAATCATGACTATCCAAACGACTCGTTTAACTTGAAACGAAATTCTAAAGATACTGTTATTAACAAGTACGGATTTTCTCTTATCGAACTTTGTAAATTATTTAATATTCACATTGCTAATGGTCGATCCAAAGATGATATTAATGGAGAATATACTTGTACAGCAAATGATGGCAAAAGTATAGTCGACTACTGTATTTTATCAAGTGATTTATTTCCATTTTTGTCTCAATTTCATGTAGATAATGAAGAATTTTCTGATCATTATCCCTTAATATGCAAATTAGATTTTGGAAATGCTACAAATTTTAACCAAAAGTATGTACACCCAAAAGAAAATTTAAACCATTATAATTACTATAAGTGGAATGAAAACCTTAAAGACAAATTTATTACAGATTTCAGAAAATTATTCCAGGAATTCTATGACTCGTTACGTTTCCCAATTAGTGATATTAACAATTTAATAGATTCCATATGTCAAATATATACACAATCGGGGCAAATGATGAAAGTTAAACAGCGATCTGAACGACCCTCGCAAAATAAATCTAACCCCTGGTGGGACGAGAAATGTAAGCAATATAAGAAAGAAAAGACAGTAGCTCTGCGAATATTTAGAAGAACAAACGAAGAAGTTGATTTTTCTACATACAAGATTGCAAGAAATAAATTTAAATCTAAATGTAAACAAACACGCAGATCGTATGAAAAGGCCAATAGGGATAAATTATTATCAGTGCGACATCAACCTAATTTATTTTGGAAAATGGTTAAAGATAAGCCAGTAAAGCAAGTTTGTTCTATAAACTCTAACCAATGGGTCGAGTATTTCTCACGGCTATTTAAATTAGAAAACCCTTTACCAAACGATGATTTATTGTCACACATAATTGTCAATAATGATAGCACCCCTTTAAATTTACCAATTACCGAAGATGAAATACATCGCAGTATCAAAAAATTAAAATGTAATAAGTCGTCGGGACCAGATGGAATCTGTACCGAAATGATAAAAAATACTGCATCTATTGTAACTCCATTTTTGACACATATATTTAATATCATATTTAATAGCGGAACCTTTCCTTTGTCATGGAGCCAAAGTTTAATCACTCCAGTACATAAGGGTGGACCAATAAATAATCCAGAAAATTATCGTGGTATTTCACTAATAAATAGTTTAAGTAAAATTTTCATGGGAATTCTCACTGATAGATTAACGAAATGGACAGAAAACAACAATATCATTCATGAAGAACAAGCCGGTTTTAGGCAAAATTACAGTGTTATAGATAACACATTTACTGTCCATGCTTTAGTTCAAAAATACCTCTCAAAGAAAAAAGGAAGATTTTACTGTTTATTTATTGACTTTAAATAGCATTCGATAGCATTAATCATGAAAAATTGTGGGAATCATTACGCAGAAAAGGCATCCATGGAAAATTGCTGTGTACTTTAATTTCCATGTACCAACAACTTAACTCATCAATTAAGTTTACATTTGAAAATAACCCTTACATCATAGATTTTTTCAATGCGAGATCGGTACTCGACAAGGCTGTTTGAGTTCTTCACCGATAATTTTTTCTCTTTTTATCAATGATTTAGTTGATCTTTTAAAGTCTGAATGTAACCGTGGAATTTACATAAGTAATGATGTGGATGAGCTTTCTTCTCTTTTATTTGCAGACGACGTTTCTACATATTCAGATACCGTAAAACTACTCCAAAAACAACTTGATACTATCGAAAAATTTTGTGACTCTACCGGAATGAAAATAAATACAGACAAGTCGAAAATTATAGTATTTAGAAATGGTGGGATTTTACGCAAATACGAAAAGTGGTCATTCAAAGGAACTGAAATTGAAGTCGTCCCATATTACAAATACTTAGGAACATACTTTAGTTCAAGATTAAGATGGTCTAAAACACTTGAAAATCAGTCAGATCGAGCCAAAAAAGTGTGTTTTACAATATATAAATATCAAAAAAAAGTTTGGCTACTTCAAACCCCAAGAACCCCCAGCTGTGGAGGGGGATTAGAAATATCCCGGCTGCCATGTCCTGTAGCAAATGGTAAGACCCCAAGCAAAGGACAGTGTGTCTGTAACGGACCCGCTTGTTGGCCGTGAGTGGATACTCGTAAGCCGGAAAAGGGGATCCTGGTCAGTTGAGGGAAGCCCAGGGCTCTCCAGCTTCCCAACACGCTGGCTTTGGCCTCGGCTTCGGTGTAAACGGGAGCTTAGATGGGCCCGGTCTAGGCAATCGGCTGGTCGCTTTAGACGAAGACTTTGTTTATTCCAACTCGCTATTTCTTTCACTGCATAGAAATTTTAAATGCTATACAATTTCTTGTGTCAATATTATGTTATAATAAATAGTCCTGGTTTGTTTTCGTCTATATAGGCTCATGGGCTAATTGGGTTGATTAAATGCCTTGGTCGGCGTTGAGATGCATGAGTGGTCTTTATTTTTAGAAATTAGTCATGTATATCTTTGCCGCACTTGTTTGTTTGGTCAGCTTGAGTATACCATCTGGGTATCCCTGGCATGGGGAGCAGGAGATCCGCTCCATTTTCCATGTCCCCTTGTTGGACTCCGTGGTGGGTTGGGGAACCCAAATGATGAATTTTAAATTTTTCACCATGGATTCTAAAACTTTTAAGAGAACACGTTTAGACATCGACACGGACACGGATCATCGACCTTGTAATACGAATTTCCCTAGGTTCCTGCTGATAGAATCAGTTAATGACAGCAAACCTTTGACAACACTTTCGCCATTTGTGATTAATAAGTGTCTCGTATCATACGCTGGCGAACCTAAAAGTGTCAAGAAGCTTAAATCTGGTGCCCTGTTAGTAGAAGTGGACAAGAAGTCACATTCTGACAATTTGCTACGACTCAAAAAGTTCTATGACATTCCGGCAAAATGTACAGAACATGCAACCCTGAATACTTCCAAAGGCCTCATTCGCTGCCCTGACCTTCAGGGGGTGTCTGAGGAGGAAATTGTTGCAGAGCTGGAGTCTCAGAATGTGACTGCAGCTAGGAGAATTATGATTTACAAAAATGGACAAAGGAAACCGACCAATACAATTGTTCTAACTTTTAGTACGGCTATTCTTCCGAAATCATTGAGAGTAGGGTATTTAAAGGTGAATGTAGACCTTTACATCCCTAACCCGCTCCAATGTTACAAATGCTTTAAGTTTGGTCATCATGAGAAAAGATGTAACGAGGAGCAGCGTTGTCGTCGTTGTGGTGATTTGGCAGAGACCCATGACGTCGATGATTGTGAGAACTCCATGAATTGTGTCAACTGTGATGGTGCACACATGTCAACTTCTCATGTATGCTCGCATTGGAAGCGGGAAAAGGAGATCGTTACTGTGAAATGCAGAGAAGGACTCTCCTTTTTCGAAGCCAAAAAGATTGTTGAAAGCCGTACTCAACTTGCTTCTTACGCCCAAGCAACTAAAGTTAACCAATCTTCAAGTAAAGGCGACAGTGGCTGTGATAATTGTAAAGGACTTTTCAGGAAATTAATGATATTATTTCCTGAAAAGAAAGATGAAATTGCAAAGCTGTTTCCTGCATCTAATTCTGTTGTGGCTTCCTCTTCTTCTTCTAATCCTGCAGTACCATCTTCATCTCCTACTACGAGTACTTCTACTTCACTTAAATCCTCAGAACCAGAACCACCTCTACAAAAGGCACCCGACACCTCTAAAGTTACAGATCGTTCCAAGCCAGCCAGCACAGTTTCTATCAGCAATAATGAAAACAAGTCTAGTTATAATGAAGATCGAAGGCCTAAGCCTTCAAAACCGGTGATCTCTGATCGCCAACCAAAGGGATCTCAAGATCCCATTCAACAATACAATCGGTATCATAGTCTTGAAGAAGACATGATAACCGAGGACCTCGCAGATTCCAAAAAGAATAAGCAAGGTAGCAGCATTATAAAACTTAACAAAAGATGAATAATTTAAGACTTCCAATACTCTGTGGTACAATTTTAATTTTAATATCTCTCATGGCGAATACTATTATTCAATGGAATTGTAGAAGTATTAAGTCCAATTTTGAGGAACTTAGTCTTTTAGTCTCTAAAGAAAAACCAGTAGCAGTTTGTTTACAAGAAACCTTCCTTAAAGATACAGACAAATTTACCTTTAAACATCATTCTTCCTACTTTAAAAACTTTACGGGAAGTGAAAGAGCATCAGGAGGTGTAGGTATTATTGTGAATAACAATGTCCCACATCGCCCTGTGCAGCTTGACACTACTTTACAGGCAGTTGCCGTAAGTGTTTCTCTCAACAAAACAGTAACCCTTTGTTCTATTTATCTTCCTCCTAGTTCTCCTGTTGACAATAGGAAACTAGATCGTCTTGTTGAACAGTTACCCAAACCTTTTATTTTAATGGGAGATTTTAATTCCCACCATACGCTGTGGGGATGTTCAAACACAGACAACAAGGGCCATATTGTTGAAGACTTTATTTCAAGGCACGATCTTTCTCTTTTAAATGATAAGTCATCTACTTATCTACATCCTGCTACTGGTTCTTATTCATCATTAGACTTGACAGTTTGCAGTCCTCAAGTTTTTCCAGATTTTAACTGGAAAGTTGATGACGACCTGCATGGCAGTGACCATTTTCCGATTTTTATTTCGGAAATTGGGCCATCTGTACAGGAGCGACCACAAAGGTGGAAACTCCATAAAGCAAACTGGGGCTTGTTCAAAACTGTATGTGAACAGTCCATTACACCTCAAGCTTTTGAAGATTGTGAGAATCCTGCAGAATTATTTACCTCTCTGTTATATTCATCTGCAGAAAAAGCAATTCCAAGAACATCTAAAACCCCTAAACATCCAAATAAGCCATGGTTTAATGATGATTGCAAGAAGGCTGTAGCAAAGCAAAAGTCGGTTCTTAGAGAGTTTGATCTAAGGCCGACTAAGGAAAATCTGATAAAGTTTAAAGTTGCACGTGCGAGAGCACGACGCACTATTAAACGCAGTAAACGAACGTCTTGGAGACAGTATGTATCTAGATTAAATTCTAGATCATCTGTCAAAAAGACTTGGGATATGGTGCGGAAAATTGGTGGCAAGAACTCCTCACTCAGTGTTGGGCATTTGAATACTGATGAGGGCGTTGTTTCATCAAAGTCTGACATAGCAAATGTCTTAGCAGATACCTTTGCAAAGAAATCCTCCTCTTCTAATTATTCACCAGAATTTCAAAAACATCAAGAACAAAAAGAAAAAGTTAATTTGAATTTTAAATCCAAGAATACAGAGCATTATAATAAAGAATTTACTCTTAAGGAGCTTAAAACAGCCCTTAAGAAATGCCATGATACTGCAGTTGGATGTGATGACATCCATTACCAGTTCTTGAAGCATTTACCGCACCAATCCCTTCAGTGTCTACTCGATATCTTTAACAGTGTTTGGAAAACGGGAATACTTCCAGCCTCGTGGCGGGAAGCTATTGTCATTCCAGTACCCAAACCTGGTAAAGATTCAGATAATCCTTCAAATTACCGGCCTATCGCCTTAACAAGTTGTGTTTGTAAAACCATGGAAAGAATGGTCAATGACCGTCTTGTATGGTTTCTTGAGAAAAACAAACTTATTACGTCAGCCCAAAGTGGCTTTCGTAAGCAAAGAAGCACCCTCGATCATTTAGTTCGCTTCGAGACTTTTATACGAGAAGCTTTTATCAAGAAAGAACATGTTGTTTCAGTCTTTTTTGATTTAGAGAGTGCATATGATACCACATGGAAGTATGGAATCATGAATGACCTCCATGATTTCGGTATACGAGGTCGCCTTGCTTATTTCATATCTGCATTTTTGGATGAACGACAATTTAGAGTCAGGGTTGGAGATACGCTCTCTGATCCTCATGAACAGGAGATGGGTGTTCCCCAGGGCTCCATTCTTTCGGTTACACTTTTCAGTGTTAAAATCAACAATATTATTAAGGCTACTTGCCCTGGTATTGAATATTTTCTTTACGTTGACGACTTCTGCATTTGTTACATGCATACCATTGAACGACAGTTGCAACAGGTTTTAAACAACCTGAGTAAATGGTCGAATGAAAATGGTTTTAAATTTTCCAAAACCAAAACCAAATGTATGCATTTTTGCAAATCCAGAAAACTCCATCCCGATCCAGAACTGACTCTGGACGGGATCCGAATTGAAGTTGTCACAGAATTTAAATTTCTGGGTCTTTTATTTGACTCAAAATTATCGTTCATCCCGCACATTGAATATCTGAGCAATAAATGTAAGAAAGCTCTTAATCTTTTACGTGTTGTCTCCAGTATGGACTGGGGAGCAGACAAAAAAGTTTTATTACGTCTTTATAGATCTCTTGTGAGATCTAAATTAGACTATGGTTGTGTTGTTTATGGATCCGCCCGTCAATCCTACTTACGCAAGCTTGATTCTATTCATAATCAAGGTTTACGCATTGCGCTGGGCGCATTTAGAACATCGCCAATTAACAGTCTTTATGCGGAAGCAAATGAGCCATCTTTGAATTTACGTAGAAAGAAATTATCAATGGATTATTATTTAAAACTTAAATCTAATCCAGATAATCCTACACATGACGTTGTTTTTGAACCTCTTCACGAAGAGGATTTTAATAAGAAGGAATCAATTATACCTCCTTTCAGTTTACGTTGTAAGGCAGATGTGAATTCTCTAGATTTCGATCTAGATGACGTGGCCGAACATAAAGTTCCAAACGTACCTTTGTGGACGTCCAAAAGTCCCACCTTTATTTATGATCTTGCTTCAACGAAAAAGTCGGAAACTGATCCTTTGGTGTTTAAATACAAATTTCTTGAAGTACAAGAAAAGCACATGCTTCATTTGCAAATTTACACCGATGGTTCCAAAAGCGAAGAAAAAGTTGCTTCTGCTGCCATTTTAGATGGCTTCAAATATCAGTATCGTTTGCCCGATAACTCGTCCATTTTCTCTGCTGAGCTCAAGGCTATTGACCTTGCGCTCGAGCACATCATTGAAAATGGCTATTGGCGCTACATTATTTTTACAGACTCTCTGTCCTGTATGCAAGCGCTCGAGCACGAAAAAACGGACAATCCTATTATTGTGAAACTACTTGAGAAGCTGTCTCGTCTCTTTGCTTCTGATGAAGATACTGATATTGTTTTTTGCTGGCTCCCAAGCCATTGCGGTCTACGTGGCAACGAACAGGCAGACAAAGCTGCCAAGGAGGCGTTGTCACTAGATATTTTACCTTTTAAAGTCCCTTTTACCGATTTTAAACCCCTGATAAACAGTTTTATTCAAAATGCATGGCAAAATTGTTGGAGCGACGAGGCTAATCACCAAAATAAATTGTTTAGTATTAAACCTGCACTTGGTGAATGGCTGCCAGGTCTTCGATCTGACCGCCGCGAGGAGTTAGTTTTGGCACGACTGCGAATCGGTCACACACATTTGACCCATTCGCACCTATTAAAGAACGAGGAAAAACCTCTATGTATTCCTTGTAACGAGGAGCTGACTGTCCAGCATCTCCTCATTGATTGTGTAGATTTAGCCATCATTAGAAGCAGGCATTTTAACGCTAACAGTTTAAAAACATTATTTGATACTGTTAGGCCTGAATCAATCTTTAACTTCCTTAAAGAGTGTAATCTCTTTAAAAAGATTTAGCTGTGATATTTAATCTGTGATATCTTATATGTTCTATGGATTTTCCGGTCGGGTGGACTCGGACATGGGTGTTCTCTGATCTGGGAGGAGCCCATGTCTATTCGTGCTCACGTCGGATTATTCATGGTACATTGTTATACAATATTTTGTATAATATTTTTAATCATTTATACTCCCTCAGTTATTTTTAATAGGTTATATGCCCTATGAATTTTCCGGTCGGGTGGACTCGGACATGGGTGACCTCTGATCTGGGAGGAGCCCATGTCCATTCGTGCTCACGTCGGATTATTAGGCTAGGTGCATTGTATTTTTGGTATGATTTTCCGGTCGGGTGGACTCGGACATGGGTGACCTCTGATCTGGGAGGAGCCCATGTCCTTTCGTGCTCACGTCGGATTATTCATGGTGTATTATAAATTTGCATAGAATTTTATCTGTTATAGAATATCGTATTTTTATCATTTCTCCTCTAGATGTTTATGTAACTAATACATATTCCTATACATCTTGTAGTGAGGTATAATTACTGTGAGTGCGCCCAATATGACCTTAGTAGTCGACGGGCCTTAAAACTCCATTCATTCATTCATTCAAACCCCAAGAAGCTTTCCAATTATTCGACGCAATGGTCAGACCTATTCTATGCTTTGGTGCACCTATTTGGGGATATCAATATTATGACATTATCGAAAAGACACATTTACAATTTTGTAAACGAATTTGTAACTTGAGTAAAAATACAACTAATGATTTTGTTTTAGGTGAATGCGGACGTAACCCACTTGCCGTCCACTATATAACTGAATGTGTCAAATATTGGGTAAAACTAACTACTATGCCTGACAATAGATACCCAAACCAATGCTACAAAATGCTGCGGAATCTTGATGAAGCTGGACGAAACACTTGGGCAACTAAAATTAAAACCCTGTTATTTGAGAACGGATTTGGATATGCATGGATTGCAGGCGAAATTGGTGATGAAATGTATTTCATCAAATCATTTAAGCAAAGATTAATTGATATATACATTCAAAAATGGAGATCAAATTTACTCGAATGTCCAAAAGCAAATTACTATAAAGACTTTAAGACTATTTTAGAAGTAGAAACCTATCTTACTCTTGACATGCCATTTTTATATAAACGCAAATTAGCAAATTTTAGGTGCTCAAATCATAACCTCGCAATTGAGACTGGAAGGCATGAACAAATTGATAGACAATTTAGGTTTTGCAAATATTGCCTTAAAAATAACATTTATACTGTGGAAGATGAGCTCCATTTCCTTTTAATTTGTCCTTTATACAATAATATTAGAAAAATTAGCTTTCCTAACAGATGGAGCAAAGGATTACCAACAAACTTTTTATTTATTGAAATAATGCAATGTAAAAAACATGATTTGATTTTTGCTTTAGCTAAATTTATATCTATTGCTTTTGCTGAACGACAACAATTTCTGGATACTACAGATGATTCTTGAATTTCCTATATAAAGCAGCCAACCAGTACCGTCAAAAATTAACTTAACAATTTGGACAGTGAAGGTATAGATAAGACTGCTCATGTTAGCAATCTGATCATATCTACACTCGGCCAAAATAAATAATTTCATAATTTCTCTATAGTACATGTTTGCAAAATTTACACATTTTCGGATGACGCAAGCGGAGATCAGCCGGTCAAACAGGGAGGCTGATCTCAGTCTGCACCAGCTGTATAATGTACTTCTATTTTGAAAAATATGGAGCTGTAAAAAAGCTGAAATTCATATTCAAAAATTTAATCTATTATCTACCATAGGGATTGTTACTTGTACATAATGTATTATATGAGGTTTTGTATTAGTATTATGGGCCGGTGGCCTTATATTACTGAATAAAGAATTGAATTGAATTGAATATAAGCCTTACAAGTTCTACGTGTATTTCAGATTTTCACCGTTACTGTTGGACCGACCCTGTACCATGCAACGATTGTCATTGTATCTAATTAACGATTGTTTGCATGCTTAAGTATTATCCCTTATAGAACCATTATGTTGTTCACACTTTTCTAAACCATGTCTTTTCGTATTAGGGTTTATGTTTAAACCACATTGTATCATATTACTTACTTTCTTACTTAATCCCTTTCGCTCCTTGTGGAGCATAGGGCCTTCACCAGTGTTCTGTATCTTGTAGTTAGAACGAAAATATTTGCTTTTACCCATTACCTGGGAATAACAATCGCCACACATATTACCAACATTTTGTGAATATTTTTACAATTTTGATACAAATTTCAATAATAATTTGATATACGGCTACTTAACAAAGAATATGAAAACATCAAACAAGTAACTTGGTGCGATCCGTGTAGAAGCAATATACACATGCCAATATAAGTACAACAAACATAATATTAAACTTAAGGAAAACAGTTTCGGTTTTGACGCCACGTAGTAACTATTCTCGAGAAGCATTTACGGGAGATAAGAGAATTGATTAAAGCATTTTCTCCTCTTTTACAAGAATACTTCCCGCACATACAGGGAGATAGTATGCCTTCTTGACTCCTGTCGCATTTTCTTTTGTTAACAGGTGTTATAAAATACATATATGCATTCACAATAAAATGTCTAAAGCTGTGTTCATACATAGCTGGTTTTAGTTCTCATAAACCGTACACGGTTTTGCTACGGAATTCGGGGGTATTTTACATACTCGATTGGTTGATACGGCAAGTTAAAGTTTTTTAAAACGGATTTCAGAAAGCAAGGTACGGGCTGGTAAGGGTCGACACGGTTTTAATTCCACGAAGATCCGTATCGTAAAACCGGTTATGTGTGACCATAGCTTAATATACACAAGTACAAATCATTTAAGAAAAATCTCCTAACGTACTTGGCAGAATTAAAACAAACTTCATAGATATGATCCTTGGGTCATCCTTTTTTTAGCTCACCTGAGCACAAAGTGCTCGATGGGAGCTATTGTGGTCACTCACCGTCCGTCGTCCGTCTGTCCGTCCACAATTTCTTCAAACATCTTCTTCTCCAAAACTAACAGGCCAATTTTGACCAAACTTGGCAGGGATGTTCCTTGAGTGACCCTTCTCAAAACTTGTTCGCGGATTTTTGATTCGTCAAAAAATGTGGGCGTGGCAGGGCGGGGTTTATTGCACTTAGAGAAATCCTAAGAAAATTCTTTTAAAATCAACCATTTATCCAATTTGAACCAAACTTGGCAGAATTGTTCCTTGAGTGACCCTTCTCAAAACTTGTTCTCAGATTTTTGATTCGTCAAAAAACGTGGCCGTGGCAGGGAGAAAAGGGCTTATCGGACTTAGAAAAATCATAAGAAAATTCTTTAAAAATCAACCAATGGGCCAATTTGAACCAAACTTTGCAGAATTGTTCCTTGAGTGACCCTTTTTAATATTTGTTCATAAATTTATAGTTTCGTCAAAAAATGTGGATGTGGCAGGGCGGGGCTTATCTAACCAAGAGAAATTAATAAAAAAATCTTCAAAATCTTCTTCTCCTTAACCATAGGGCCAATTAAAACCAAATTTGGCAGGAATGTTCCTTGGGTGACCCTTCTTAAGATTTGTTCGCGGATTTTTTATTCATCCAAAATTGTGGGCGTGGCAGGTCAGCATTTACCGGACTTGGAGAAATCATAAGATAATTCTTTCAAAATCAACCATTGGCCCAATTTGAACCACACTTGGCAGAAATGTTCCTTGGGCGACTTTTCAAAATGTGTTCTCAATTTTTTTATTCGTCAAAAAAAATGGGTGTGTCTTAAACTTCTTTCAGGTGAGCGATATAGGGCCATTCTGGCCCTCTTGTTCAGAAAACTTCAAGGAAATGGGTCAAAAAGTAGGTCACTAGGTCAAATATTGTTAGCTCCACTTGCATTTTAGGTCATCGGGTTATTGTCATTTTTGCTGTAGGGGTCACAGTATTGGCTCAATCATTAGCTCACCTGAGCTCAAATGCTCAAGGTAAGCTATTGTGGTCGCTTTTTGTCCGTCGTCCGTCCGTCTGTTTATCCTCTGGGAGGAGCCTATGTCTATTCCTGCTCACGTCGGATTATTCATGGTACATTGTTATAAAATAATTCGTATGATATTTTTAATCATTTATACTTCAGTTATTTTTAATATGTTATATGCCCTATGAATTTTTCGGTCGGGTGCACTCGGACATGGGTGACCTCTGGTCTGGGAGGAGCACATGTCCATTCGTGCTCACGTCGGATTATTCGGCGAGGTGCGTTGTATTTTTTTTATTTGATTTTCTGGTCGGGTGGACTCGGACATGGGTGACCTCTGATCTGGGAGAAGCCCATGTCCTTTCGTGCTCACGTCGGATTATTCATATTGTATTGTTATTTTATCCTCTATATGATATTTTTATCTGGTTAATTTTAGTTTGTTTAATTTATTTAGATGATCTGTGGATTTTCCGGTCGGGTGGACTCGGGCATAGGTATCCTCTGATATGGGGGAGCCCATGTCCTTTCTTGCTCACGTCGTATTATTCATGGTGTGTTATTATTTTGCTGGGAATTTTATCTCTTGTGTAGAATATCGTATTTTTTATCATATCCCCTCTAGGTGTTTATGTAGGAACCCGGAAATAACAACGAAGGAGGAGTTTCTATCCATATGAATTTTATTGACCAAAACTGAAACCTGTAATAATAAAAATAATAATAAACAAATGATAAGGAAAATCCTTAATGTGTGACTATCAACCTCTGATAACAGACTTCCGCTAAAGTTAAACCAGGCAACGCGGACTTAATTTTATTTAATGCTTCGGAATAAACTTGCAGAGTGTTTGGCAGAACCATGTAGTCCAAATGCTTAAAACCCAAACACAACAAGTTCACAAAGTCTGTTATCAGAAATTGGCATCAACTAGCCATGAAAATTGCAACATCTGATACAATTTTCCTCCAGCATGAATTTACAACCCTTTAATGCAAAAATCTTCATGCAACTTCCAAATAGAAACTATAACATGACAGATTTCATAGCATAGGTAACAGCTTACAAAGTAAAGCATCATAACCAACTTGCATATTTACTAAATCTTTATTAACTGATACATGGCGGTTTGACCTAATCTTATCAAACTTAGAATGGTGTTATCACCCTACAAAAATGCCATAATGAATTCAAAGGGGGGAATGAGTATTCACCCCACTGAACGCAATATAACATTAACACATCAGTCTGCAATAAGACAATAATGGGATGTCACGTTACAACACCATGATTGCAAACCCAAAAATACCCGTTACATTCACCCTAAATAAGGGTTTTAGCAATGTGACATCTGTACACTTTTGAGCACGCCACAGGAATGTAGTCTAAATGTATTTGTCCATTTACTCGTTGATTTGAACATTCTAGAAGCCTGTAACTCTCTCAAATTTATTTGCAGCTTCTTTCCAAAACCACATGGTGCGCAGAAAGGAAGTCTCGAACCCAAAACATCCGGCAGTAAAATATCGATTTGGCGAGCAGAATCTGCTCACAAACTCCATATTTTACCTCTGGTACAGAATTCTTATAAAATGAGAACATTGACAACCTTAAAACTTAACTGAAATCGACATTTAAGTAAAAATACGATTTTCATAGTTGGTTTTCGCGGCTATCTGAGGGCCGATACAAAAATTGCCAATGAGGACCGTTCAACAATTCCGAGTGCAAATTTCTCGCACAATTGCCTCGTAAAGAGAGTTTCAACAACCAAAATTACATTAATTTTCACTTGTTACATTTATGTAACTAATACATATCCTAATACATCTTGTAGTGAGGTAACGTGAGTGCGCCTAATATGACCTTAGTTGTCGACGGGCTTTAAAACTCTATTCCTTCCGTCTGTCTATCCGGCCACAATTTGTTGTTAACACTCTAGCATCCACAGATATTGACCAATCTTAATGAAACTTGGTCAAAATATGTTTGACCACAAGTTCTCGGATGAGTTGGATTTGGGGTCAGATCGGACCATGAAGTCAGGAGTTAAGTGCCCTTGAACGTCAATAATAGCTACTTTTGACTTTGTTTACACTCTTGCATCTACAAATATTGACCAATCAAAATAAATCTTTGCAGCAATGTTGGTATTTATACGATCTTGGATGAGTTCGATTATCAGTCTAATCGGCTCAGGAAATGAGTTATGTGTCCTTTAATTTGACGAAATTGCCGTTTTTGGCTATTTTCGACTTTGTTTACTCTCTAGCATCTACAAATATTGACTAATCAAGACAAAACTTAAACACAATGTTTAGGACCATCAGAATGTGGATAAGTGTGATTTGCAGTAAAATCAGACAAGGAAGTCATGATTTGTGTGCCCTTGAATTTGACAAAATTGCCGTTTTCGACTACTTTTGACTTGGTTTACGCTCTAACATCTACAATTATGAACCAATCAAGACAAATTTGGACACAATGATGGAGACTGTAAGATCTCGGATGAAAAAGATTTTCAATAAAATTGGACAAAGAAGTCATGCGTTGTGTACCCTTGAATTGGACAAAACTGCCGTTTTTAGCTCACCTGAGCACGAAGTGCTCGAGGTGAGTTATTGTGGTCACTTTTTGTCCGGCGTCGTCCGTCCGTCCGTCAACATTTGGGGTGTTTACGCTCTAGCATCCACAAAAGTTACTCAATCTTGATCAAACTTGGCCAAAACAAGTACGATCATAAGTTCTCGATCAAGTTCGATTATGGGCCTGATCGGACCAGAAAGTGCAGAGTTATCTGCCCTTGAATGTCAAAAAATGCTGCTTTTAAGTTTGTTTACACTCTAGCATCTACAATTATTGAAAAATCAAGACAAAACTTGGACATAATGTTGGAGACCATAAGATCTTGGATGAGGTCAATTTTCAGTCTGATCTGACCAGAAAGATGAGAGTTATGTGCCCTTGAATTGGGCAAAATTGCCACTTTTTTGCTGTATTCGAAAGAGTTAATCTAAGGGAAGGAACTCTGACACTACGTTACTTCAGTATAAGTAGAGTTATCTAGTTTGATAGAGGATATAAATAGATTTACTCTCTTATTAACCCATTACCAAACAACAAAATTTTAGCCTAGTCCAAAATCATAGGTGTTGCAGACGACAAGTTCCATTGAACAAAATTTAACATTTTTTGGTCTTTCTTGGTAGAAAACATTGTGGGTAATGAAGAAATTGTTTGTCACAATGTTTTCCAAAGCCTTTATTTTGTGGGGCATCCAAAAGCGCCAATGTGTGGGAAAGGGTCAATCAAGACAAAACTTGGACACAATGTTGGGGACTTTAAGATCTCAGATGAGTTTGATTTTCAGTATGATCTGATCTGAAAGTCAAGAGTTACGTGCCCTTGAATTTGACAAAATAGCCATTTTCAGCTGTTTTCAACCTTTTTTACGCTCTAGAATCTACAATTATTATTCAATCAAGACAAAACTTGGACACAATGTTTTGGACCATAAGATCTGGGATTAGTTTGATTTTCAGTCTGATCTAATCAGAAAGTCAGGAGTTATGTGACCTTGAATTTGACAAAATTGCTGTTTTTTACTGTTTTCGACTTTGTTTACACACTAGAATCTACAATTATTGACCAATCAAGACAAATCTTGGACACAATGTTGGAGACTATAAGATCTCAGGTAACTTCAATTTTCAGTTTGATCTGATTAGAAAGTCAAGAGTAATGTGCCCTTGAATTTGACAAAATTGCCATTTTTCGGCTGGTTTCGACCTTGTTTACATTCTAGAATCTACAATTATTGATCAATCTATACAAAACTTGGACACAATGTTGGGAACCATAAGATCTCATATGAGATTGATTTTCAGTCTGATCTGATCAGAAAGTCGAGCGTTTTGTGCCCTTGAAATTGACAAAATTGTTGTTTTCGGCTGTTTTCGACCTTGTTTATACTCTAGAATCTACAATTATTTATCAATCAAGACAAAACTTGGATACAATCAGGGCTACAGATAAGTGGAGGTGAAGACATACTAATATTGTTTTTTCGAATTCAAATCCTATGTTGTGGGTACTCATTTGAATCGTCTCGACGAGACGATACGAATGAGTACCTACAACATAGGGTTGGATGATCACTGACAGCATTATTGAAGTTTGAAAAGTCACCATCCCCTCTTGTCTGGAGCCCTGTACAATGTTTGGCACCATAATTTAGATCTTGGATGAGTTAGATTTCACAACCTTATTGACCAGAAGTTCTTTTTCAGTCCTAAAGTAATAAATATTAATTGAATTGAACAAAAGTGTTGCTCATATCATTTAGGTTCAGGTGAGCGATATAGGACCATCATGGTCCTCTTGTCGATATCTTGACTTTGTTTACACTCTTGCATCTACAGTTATTAACCAATCAAGACAAAACTTGGACACAATATTGGAGACTGTAAGATCTCGGATGAATATGATTTTCAATAACTTTGGACAAGGAAGTCATGAGTTACCGGTATGTACCCTTGAATTTGACAAAATTGTCGTTTTCGACTGTTTTCAACTTTGTCTAGAATCTACAAATATTGACCAATCAAGACAAAACTTGGACATAATGTTGGAGACCATAAGATCTTGGATGAGTTTGATTTAGAGTTATGTGCCTTTGACTTTGACAATATTGATTTTTTTTCTGTTTTCAACCTTGTTTACAGTCTATAATCTCAACTATTGCCTTGTTCAAATTAGTTATCACTGTAACAGCCACACCTTCCGAGATAATAATGTGCCCTTGCCATGATTTTTCACCTTGGCAATGTGTCATAGCAGTTCAGGTGAGCGATTTGGGACAATCATGGTCCTCTTGTTGTGAAAATACATCAAAATGTTTGATGATTTCTAGGTCATGACAGGTCAAAAACTAGGCCACTAGGTCAAATACTATACACAGCTGGCTTTTTGTCCGTCTGTCCGTCCGTCTGTCAACATTTGGGGTGTTTACACTCTAGCATCCACAAAAGTTGATCAAACTTACCCAAAATAAGTAGGATCATAAGTTCTCGGACAAGTTCGATTATGGGCCTGATCGGACCAGAAAGTGCGGAGTTACGTGCTCTTGAATGTCAAAAAATGCTGTTTTTAAGTTTTTTACACTCTAGCATCTACAATTATTGATCAATCAAAACAAGATTTGGACATAATGTTGGAGACCATAAGATCTCGGATGTCTTCGATTTTCAGTCTGATCTGAATGAATGAATGAATGGAGTTTTAAGGCCCGTCGACTGCTAAGGTCATATTGGGCGCACTTACCTTGCCTCACTACAAGATGTATAAGGATATGTATTAGTTACATAAACATCTAGAGGGGGTATGATAAAAATACGATATTCTATACAACAGATAAAATTTTAAGCAAAATAACAAGACACCATGGATAATCCGACGTGAGCACGAAAGGACATGGGCCCCTCCCAGATCAGAGAATACCCATGTCCGAGTCCACCCGACCGGAAAATCCACAGATCATATAAAAACGTTAAACAAAACTGAAGTAAAACAGATAAAAATGCCATGCAGAAGATAGAATAACAACGAGCTATGAATAATCCGACGTGAGCACGAATAGACATGGGCTTCTCCCAGATCAGAGAACACCCATGTCCGAGTCCACCCGACCGGAAAATCATATCAATACCAATGCACCTCGTCGAATGATCCGACGTGAGCACGAATGGACATAGGCTCCTCCCAGATCAGAGGTCACCCATGTCCGAGTCCACCCGACCGGAAAATTCATAAGGCATATAACCTATTAAAAATAATTGAAGTATAAATGATTAAAAATTTCATACGAAATATTGTATAACAATGCACCATGAATAATCCGACGTGAGCACGAAAAGACATGGGTTTCTCCCAGATCAGAGAACACCCATGTCCGAGTCCACCCGACCGGAAAATCCATAGAACATATAAAATATCACAGAGTAAATATCATAACTAAATCTTTTTAAAGAGATTGCACTCTTTAAGAAAGTTAAAAATTGATTCAGGCCTAACAGTATCAAATAATGTCTTTAAACTGCTAGCGTTGAAATGCCTGTTTCTAATGATGGCTAAATCCACGCAATCAATGAGGAGATGTTGGACAGTCAGCTCCTCGTTACAAGGAATACATCGAGTTTTTTCCTCGTTCTTTAATAGGTGCGCATGGGTCAAATGTGTGTGCCCGATTCGCAGTCGTGCCAAAACTAACTCCTCGCGGCGGTCAGATCGAAGACCTGGCAGCCATTCACAAAGTGCTGGTTTAATACTAAACAATTTATTTTGGTGATTAGCCTCGTCGCTCCAACAATTTTGCCATACATTTTGAATAAAACTATTTATCAGTGGTTTAAAATCAGTAAAAGGGACTCTAAAAGGTAAAATATCTAGTGACAACGCCTCCTTGGCAGCCTTGTCTGCCTCTTCGTTGCCACGTAGACCGCAATGGCTTGGAAGCCAGCAAAAAACAATATCAGTATCTTCATCAGAAGCATATAATCGAGAAAGCTTCTCAAGAAGTTTAAAAATAATAGGGTTGTCCGTTTTTTCGTGCTCGAGCGCTTGCATACAGGACAGAGAGTCTGTAAAAATAATGTAGCGCCAATAGCCATTTTCAACGATGTGCTCGAGCGCAAGGTCAATAGCCTTGAGCTCGGCAGAGAAAATGGACGAGTTATCGGGCAAACGATACTGATATTTGAAGCCATCTAAAATGGCAGCAGAAGCAACTTTTTCTTCGCTTTTAGAACCATCGGTATAAATTTGTAAATGAAGCATGTGTTTTTCTTGTACTTCAAGGAATTTATTTTTAAATACTAAAGGATCAGTTTCCGACTTTTTCGTTGAAGCAAGATCATAAATAAAGGTGGGACTTTTACACGTCCACAAAGGTACGTTTGGAACTTTATGTTCCGCCACGTCATCTAGATCGAAATCTAGAGAATTTACATCTGCCTTACAACGTAAACTGAAAGGAGGTATAACTGATTCCTTCTTATTAAATTCCTCTTCATAAAGAGGTTCAAATACAACGTCATGTGTAGGATTATCTGGATTAGATTTAAGTTTTAGATAATAGTCCATTGATAATTTCTTTCTACGTAAATTCAAGGATGGCTCATTTGCTTCCTCATAAAGACTGTTAATTGGCGATGTTTTAAATGCGCCCAGCGCAATACGTAACCCTTGATTATGAATAGAATCAAGCTTGCGCAAGTAGGATTGACGGGCGGATCCGTAAACAACACAACCATAGTCTAATTTAGATCTCACAAGAGATCTATAAAGACGTAATAAAACTTTTTTGTCTGCTCCCCAGTCCATACTGGAGACGACACGTAAAAGATTAAGAGCTTTCTTGCATTTATTGCTCAAATATTCAATGTGCGGAATGAACGATAATTTGGAGTCAAATAAAAGACCAAGGAACTTGAATTCTGGGACAACTTCGATTCGGATCCCGTCCAAAGTGAGTTCTGGATCGGGATGGGATTTTCTGGATTTACAGAAATGCATACATTTTGTCTTGGTTTTAGAAAATTTAAAACCATTTTCCTTCGACCATTTACTTAGATTGTTTAAAACCTGTTGTAACTGTCGTTCGATGGTATGCATATGTTTCGAACGATAGCAAATACAGAAGTCGTCAACGTAAAGGAAATATTCAATACCAGGGCAAGTTGCCTTTATAATGTTATTTATTTTGATACTAAAGAGTGTAACAGAAAGAATAGAGCCCTGGGGAACACCCATCTCCTGTTCATGAGGATCAGAGAGCGTATCTCCAACCCTGACTCTAAATTGCCGTTCATCCAAAAATGCAGAAATGAAATAAGCAAGGCGACCTCGTATACCGAAATCATGGAGGTCATTCATGATTCCATACTTACATGTGGTATCATATGCACTCTCTAAATCAAAAAAGACTGAAACAACGTGTTCTTTCTTGATAAAAGCTTCTCGTATAAAAGTCTCGAAGCGAACTAAATGATCGAGAGTGCTTCTTTGCTTACGAAAGCCACTTTGGGCCGACGTAATAAGTTTGTTTTTCTCAAGAAACCATACAAGACGGTCATTGACCATTCTTTCCATGGTTTTACAAACACAACTTGTTAAGGCTATAGGCCGGTAATTTGAAGGATTATCTGAATCTTTACCAGGTTTGGGTACTGGAATGACAATAGCTTCCCGCCACGAGGCTGGAAGTATTCCCGTTTTCCAAACACTGTTAAAGATATCAAGTAAACACTGCAGGGATTGGTGCGGTAAATGCTTTAAGAACTGGTAATGGATGTCATCGCATCCAACCGCAGTATCATGGCATTTCTTAAGGGCTGTTTTTAGCTCCTTGAGTGTAAATTCTTTATTATAATGCTCTGTATTTTTGGATTTAAAATTCAATTTAACTTTTTCTTTTTGTTCCTGATGTTTTTGAAATTCTGGTGAATAGTTAGAAAAAGAAGATTTCTTGGCAAAGGTATCTGCTAAAACATTTGCTATGTCAGGCTTAGATGAAGCGACGCCATTGACAGTATTCAAATGCCCAACACTAAGAGAAGAGTTTTTGCCACTAATTTTCCGCACCATATCCCAAGTCTTTTTGACAGACGATCTAGAATTCAATCTAGATACATACTGTCTCCAAGATGTACGTTTACTGCGTTTAATTGTGCGACGTGCTCTCGCACGCGCAACTTTAAACTTTATCAGATTTTCCTTAGTCGGCCTAAGATCAAACTCTCTAAGAACCGACTTTTGTTTTGCTATAGCCTTCTTACAATCATCATTAAACCATGGCTTATTTGGATGTTTAGGATTTTTAGACGTTCTCGGAATTGCTTTTTCTGCAGATGCATACAATAGAGAAGTAAATAATTCTGCAGGATTCTCACAATCTTCAAAAGATTGAGGTGTAATGGACTGTTCACAAACGGTTTTGAACAAGTCCCAGTTTGCTTTATGGAGTTTCCACCGTTGCGGTCGCTCCTGTACTGATGGCCCAATTTCCGATACAAGAATCGGAAAATGGTCACTGCCATGCAGGTCGTCATCAACCTTCCAGTTCAAATCTGGAAAAACTTGAGGACTGCAAACTGTCAAATCTAATGATGAATATGAACCAGTAGCAGGATGAAGATAAGTAGATGATTTATTATTTAAAAGGGAAAGATCGTGCTTTGAAATAAAGTCTTCAACAATATAACCTTTGTTGTCTGTGTTTGAACACCCCCATATAGAATGGTGAGAATTAAAATCTCCCATTAAAATAAAGGGTTGAGGCAACTGTTCAACAAGTCTATCTAGTTTCCTGCTGTCAATAGGAGAACTAGGAGGTAGATAAATAGAACAAAGAGTAACTGTTTTGTTGAGTGAAACACTTACAGCTACTGCTTGTAAAGTAGTGTCGAGCTGAACAGGGCGGTGAGGAACATTGTTATTCACAATTATACCTACACCACCTGATGCTCTGTCACTCCCCGTAAAATTTTTGAAGTAACATGAATGGTATTTAAGGGTAAACTTATCTGAATCTTTGAGAAAAGTCTCTTGTAAGCAAACTGCTACTGGTTTTTCTCTCGAGACTAATAAATTAAGTTCCTCGAAATTCGATCTGATGCTACGGCAATTCCATTGTATTATCGTATTCGCCATGATCGACATTAAAATTATAAAGAAACCACAGATAAATGGAAGTTTGGTATTATTCATTTATTGATTTTAATGATATTACTCCCTTGCTTATTCTTTCTGGAATGCACTGGATCATCGGTCATCATGTCTTCCTCAAGACAATCAAACCGATTGTATTGTTTTATTGGGTCCTGAGACCCTTTTGGCTGGCGGTCAGAGACCATCTGCTTCAAAGGTTTAGACCTTTGAGATTGATTAGCATTTACATTTACTTCAATACTTTCATTTCTAGACTCAGACATGGAAACTGGTCTTTTAGGTGTTTCGGTTACTGGCAAAGATACATTTGTCTTACGGACAGGCACTTTCGGTTCAGGCTTTTGAGAAACAGTGGTTGTATCAGTACTAGAGGAAGGAGTAGGAAGTGAAGGAGTTTTGGGTGAAAATAGCTTTGCAATTTCTTCCTTCTTCTCAGGGAATAACAAGCAAAGCTTGCTAAACAAGTATTTGCAGTTTTGGCACCCAGTGTCACCTTTACTGGTGTTAGTATTCCCTTTGGCAGTAAATGCATACGATTGGATGTTGTTACGGCTCTCAACAATTTTTCGTGCCTCAAAAAACGAAAGGCCTTCTCAGTATTTTACCGTTACAATATCTTTCTCCCTTTTCCAGTGAGAGCACGCATGAGATGTTGCCAAATGCCCCTCACCACAGTTAACACACTGGGCGTCAGCACGGCAATCATCGATATCGTGGGATTCGGCTGGATCGCCACAGCGACGGCAGCGCGCATCCTCACGACACTTGTTCTCATGGTGTCCGAAGCGAAAGCAACGGTAGCACTGCAAAGGATTAGGTATGTATATATCCACATTAACTCTTAAATATCCAACTTTCAACGATTTGGGCAAAAGTGATGTATTAAATGTAAGGATGATGGTATTTGTTGGTTTTTTAGCGCCGTTTTGGTTTTGATATGAATTCGCTTTGCTGCAGTGACATGTTGAGATTCAAGTTCTGATACAATTTCTGCTTCAGATACTCCCTGAAGATCAGGGCAGCGTATTATTCCTTTTGATGTATTTAGAGAGGAGTGTTCATTGCATCGAGCAGGTATGTTAAAAAATTTCTTGATTCTTAAAAGGTTATCCGCGTGAGACTTTTTATCAACTTCGACCAGTAGAGCTCCTGACTTCAGCTTTTTGATTGACTTCGGTTCGCCAGCATATGACAATATACATTTATTTATAACGAACGGTGACAATTTGGTTAAAGGGTTTTCTTCATTTGTTGACTCAATGAGCAAGAACCTTGGAAAGTGAGTTTGCGATGATCGGTTATCCGTGTCCGAGTCCAATTCCGTGCGTGTAGGTTTGTTTTTTTGTAAAGGATCCATATTTGAGTTTTTAAACTTCATTATCCGGGCCCCCACCCACCTCGGGGTCCAACAAGGGGACATGGTAAGTGGAGCGGGTATCCAGCTCCCCATGCCAGGGATACCCAGATAGTATACTCGAGCCAATTAACTAACATGTCCGGTAAAAAGATACATGATATAACTCTTTATAGAGATTCACCATGCAAATCAATTCCGCACAAGACATTTAATCAACTCAATTAGCCCATGGGCCTAGATAGACTTGAGCAGCATTAAGTAAAAATGACCATGTAAATTATGTTACATACACAAATGACATTGTAACAATACCATGATGAAGTCTTTATTTGAATAACAACGAGTATTGCTCAGTCTAAAGCGACCAGCCGATTGCCTAGACCGGGCCCATCTAAGCTCCCGTTTACACCGAAGCCGAGGCCAAAGCCAGCGTGTTGGGAAGCTGGAGAGCCCTGGGCTTCCCTCAACTGACCAGGATCCCCTTTTCCGGCTTACGAGTATCCACTCACGGCCAACAAGCGGGTCCGTTACAGACACACTGTCCTTTGCTTGGGGTCTTACCATTTGCTACAGGACATGGCAGCCGGGATATTTCTAATCCCCCTCCACAGCTGGGGGTCAGTCTGATCTGACCAGAAAGAGTTAAGTGCCCTTGAAATAGGCAAAATTGCCATTTTTGGCTGTTTTCAACCTTGTTTACACTCTAGAATCTACAATCATTCATAAATCAAGATAAAACTTGGACACAATGTTGGGGACCATAAGATCTCCAATGAGTAACTCAGTAACAAAGTCGTATTCACAGTTAAAATCTTTCTTTTCTTTGTAGAGGAAATGATTCTTAACCCTTTTCCTAATTTGATATAATCTTTTACAACCCTTTATACCCATTTCGTCGAAACTTTGCTTGAAAGTGATTTTATTTTTTACGAAAGGTTATTTATGTCATCATAGATAAATCCGTTCGAAAAAATACAAAGTTTTAATCCCCTGACAAAGAACAATGCTTCTGAAAACTTCGTTAGAAAATAATTATTATGTGGAGTTAAAATACCCGTCTTTTCTTATAATATTTTCACAAAATAGCCGAACCTCACAGCTCCACTTACAACGTAAAGCGAGTATCAGAAGTTCGTGGGAAATTACTTCCCTTTATGAAAGATGCCATATCGAAAGGTCAGAGGGCAAAACTTAAGTACGATAAGTTAGTGGTTGAAGGTGTTAGCTACGAATACGATTATGACAGTAAAAAGCCAATACAAATATAGAAAATTGGCCGAGGCCCGCACAACTATGACAATGCTGAAAAACCAAATCAAAACAATTTAAAAACTTCTTTATATCTGAAAATATGTTCATTGAATGTCAGAGGGTTGAAAAAGCACCTATCTAACATTCAATTTACATCTTTCTGCCAATACTACGATATATTTGCTCTATGCGAAACATGGAACACTCAATATGACCAGTCCACTAGTGATATTCATGGATATCAATCTTTTCATTTTATTAGAAAACAAAAGACCCGAGCAGGTAGAAACTCGGGTGGTATATCGGTATATGTTAAAGAGACACTGTTTAGTACGAACAAAATCAAACGCATTTTTGATGATATTACAGACTGTGTAATTTTATTGTTTGACAAGAATCTTTTTTATTTGAATTCAGATGTCATTATGATTTTTGTTTATGTTTCTCCTGAGTACTCATCTATTTACGAAGATAGGAACCAAAATGGTATAGATCTTCTAACAGAACATATATTAATGATTTCGTCAAAATTTCCAAATGCTTATCTTTTACTCGCTGGCGATTTTAATGCTAGGACTGGGGATAGAAACGATTTTATTGAAAATGATGACCTAAATAATATATTTGGACATGATATTGTAAATGATTATCCTTCAGATTCTTTTCACTTAAAAAGGATGTCAAAAGATAACACCGTCAATAATTTTGGTATTTCCCTTATAGATATGTGTTAATCCTTTAACATACACATCCTTAATGGTAGATGTAATGGTGATTATAATGGGGAAATTACTTGCAATGCAAATTTAGGCAGGAGCACGGTGGACTATTTTATTGCATCTAGTGAGCTTTTTGAATATGTACATTGTCTTGAAATAGGCGAAGAAGAATTTTCTGACCACTTTCCAGTAGTATGCATATTGAAATTTATGGACAATGAAGTATTATCTCGTTCTGGAGAAAATCATTCTCTAGGCAAATCATATGTTAAGTACAAATGGAATGAAAACAAGAAAGAAGATTTTTTGCATCGATTTGACCGTCTTTTCACACAGTTTACAAATAATTTCAATGACTTAGATTCTGATACAACCCTTAATAAGTTTGAAGCTATATTTAAAGAAGCCGGTTGTAGAATGCGAATTACACAACGGACTAACTCTAAATTAACTTTGAATGATAAACCAGATTGGTGGGATCAAAATTGTCAAGTTCTAAAAAGCAAAAAGAATTCAGCACTTCGCCAGTATAGAATAACTAATAATGAAAACGATTTTACAAAATATAAAGTACTAAAAAACAAGTTTAAAGCAAAATGTAGGTTAAATTTAAAATCTTGTCAAAAAAGAAATCGTGATTATCTCTTTTCAGTGAGAAAAGACGCGAAGTCCTTTTGGCAAAAGTTAAAACAAACGAATAATGTTAAAAAAGTTAATATACCGGTTAGTGGGAAAGAGCTATACAATCATTTCAGCAAATTATACAGCCCCAAACCTATATCTAATGGTGATAATATTTTAAACAATATCGTAATTGATAATGATTGTAGAGAATTGAATGAACCCTTCACCCATAACGAAGTATTAGCATGTATCTCAAAACTTAATACGAATAAATCACCAGGACCCGACGGAATATGTACGGAAATGTTAATAAATACAAAAGAGAAAATATCATTGTTCCTAACAGATGTATTCAATAATGTATTTGATAGTGGTAATTTTCCCAATAATTGGGGTCAGAGTTTAATAGTCCCTATCCACAAGAAAGGTCCAATTTTAGACCCCGGAAATTATCGCGGTATATCTCTTATCAATACAATAAGCAAAGTATATATTGGAATTCTTTCCGATCGTCTTACCAAATGGGTTGAACATTACCATATAATTAACGAGTCACAGGCGGGTTTTCGTAAGAATTACAGTGTTATTGATCAAAGTTTTACCTTATATGCTATTGCACAAAAATATTTAACTAAGCGAAAACGTAGATTCTACTGCCTTTTTTGTAGATTTTGCCAAAGCTTTTGACAGCATAGATCACAATAAATTATGGGATTCCTTAGTAAGAAAGGGGATACATGGGAAATTTCTAAATACTTTTAAATCTATGTATGGAAAACTAGAATCAGCTGTTAAGATTAGCATTGATGACTCATCATATTTAACCGAAAACTTCAGATGTTCAGTTGGTACCCGGCAAGGCTGTACTAGCTCCAGGACAATTTTTTCACTCTTTATTAATGACCTAGTGGAACTTATCAGGCAAAAATGTAGTCATGGTATTTTTATTGGCGATGCTATTGAAGAATTATTCTGTTTGTTATTTGCAGACGACGTAGCTAATCTATCATACACAGTAAATGGTCTACAGAGACAAATAAACATTCTTGAATTATTTTGCGACTATACTGGTATGAACATCAACATGGACAAGACTAAAATCATCGTTTTTAGAAATGGAGGAATCGTAACAAAACATGAGAAATGGTACTTTAAGGGTCAACCTATTGAAATAACAACTTATTATAAATATCTTGGAACCTTTTTCAGTAGTAGACTAAGCTGGTCAAAAACTTTAGAAACACAAGCCGCTCAGGGGAAAAAGACATGTTTTTGTATATCGAAATTTCAACAAAACTTTGGTTATTTCAATGCTGTAGACGCCTTTAAAATATTTGATACAATGGTTAAACCCATACTTTGCTTTGGGTCCGACCTCTGGGGATTCAAATACTATAATGTTATTGAGCAAGTTCAAATCCAATTTTGTAAACGTATTTGTAATCTTAACCAAAACACCCCGGATTTTTTAGTTTTAGGTGAATGCGGCAGATACCCCCTAGCGATAAGCTACACGTCTCAATGTATTAAATATTGGTCTAAACTCTTATCCATGCCTAATAACAGATACCCAAAACAGTGTTATTTTATGTTAAAAAGGTTAGATGACAGTGGTAGAATCACGTGGGCATCACACATTAAAAATCTGTTGTTTGAGCACGGTTTCGGCTATATATGGATAGCGCAAGAGATTGGAGATACTAATTCCTTTTTATCAATTTTTAATCAAAGGCTAAAGGAAATATCTTTTCAGAAATGGATATCAAAAGTCCAAGAGTCACCTAAAGCTCGTATTACAAACATTATAAGACCCTGCTAGATGTTGAAAAATATTTATCTATTGATTTGCCATTTAATTACAAAAAGACCTTATCAAATTTTAGATGTTCAAACCACCCACTTGCTATTGAAAAAGGTAGACACGAAAACATAGATAGACAATTTAGATTTTGTAAATTTTGCTTAAAGAGAAACGTATATACTGTAGAAGATGAGTTACATTTTATATTACTTTGCCCCCTGTATAATGATACAAGGAAACTATACTTCCATAAAAAATGGCTAAATCTGTTACCTACACATGAAACATTCTATGACATTATGAATTGCCAAAACACCGACGAATTTTTTTCCCTTTCAAGATTTATTACATATGCTTTAGCAGAACGAAGTCACTTTTTAGAAACATTGTAATTATTACCAAAATGATATAACGTTACCAAACGGCATTTCTGAACGCAAAGAGGAACGTCGATGAGATGGTGAGAAAATGCTAGTCACCAGCATTTTCTATTATCCAGCGATGAACCTCCATTTACCAAAATTATACATAATAGCTTTCTTCAACATTCTTTCAAACAGAACCTAGTTTTGCAGTCTAGTAGAAAAAAACTTATAGGAAAATTGAGAGAAGAGGAGAAATAACTGAGTGTCAGCAATTTCTCCTTTCCCTCTATATTTTCATATTATAATATACGTATTCCCTACACGTAATATAATCACAATGCATTCTTTTATCTGCGCAACTCCTTTCAGTTTGGAGTATGCGACGTCTAGAAATGGCTAACTTTCTAGTTCTAAGACACGCTATTTCAGATTATTATTCATCTGTAAATATATTTTGTTGTTGAAAATGATGGTGATTCTTTGTATATTTAACACGATAAAATTTATCTTGTATGTTTTCCTTTGAATAGGATTTGAAGAAAACAAAACAAAAAAATAGTTATTGGATTAATTAATTAATCTGTTTGTTTCTTAATTGATTCATTAATTGATCCAAGAACGACCAAAACTGATGATTGGCAATAAATATCTGAAGATGTCAAAATCCAGTATTGTTTTTATTGATCAATCATAATTCAAACATTTTAATTGCAACCTGTATCTTGATATGATTCGTATTATGTTTGCTACTCTTCATGATGATTATTGTATACAGTATTATTGTATAATGGACCAGAGGCCTTGTATATATATGAATAAAGAATTTGAATTTGTTGGAATAATCATATCAATTGAATTTTGATAGTTGTAACAGACGACAAAATATTTGATATATTAAATAGAAAAAGATTAGGTTATAGCATAGAAGATATCGAGGGAAAGGAGAAACAGCGGATTATCAATAATTTCCTCTTTTTTTTCTCATTCATAATCTCACTTGCCGCACATTTGAAACAAGACTTGTATAAAATTAAACAATTAAAAAAACTTTAAAAAATGACAAAAGAAGAAGCGTTTTGGCATTTTAAAAAGCTGAAAAATTAATTTTATATCACAAAAACTTGATCAAATGGAAGAATATATTTCAAAAGAATAAATTCCAGCACATTTTCTTTTAAAAATCTGTAAAATTTAGGAGAAAATAAGTTTATCTAAAGGTCCGACCTTCTTGCCTCGAGAAATCCTCACTTAGTTTAGTCGCTTCGAACCCTCCTTATGTCTCTGAATACCAACCTGTCCTTAAGCGCGAAATCTCATAAAAATATCGTGCTGGTTGCACGATGAAATATAAAAAACTCGTGCAATTCTAGTTGAGGTAACTTCAGATAAGTAAGAGTAAGGTTCATGAATTAAGCCAATAGTGTTAAACAATAAATAATATATATGTAAAAACATAACTTATCATTTGAATGTTGACCGAATTGCCGCCACAATCGCTGCTCTAATGTTAGACAATAGCCGAAATTGACCATCTCGGGAAAGGTGGCAGCCATCTGGAGAAAAATTCTGTAGCTTTGCGCCCTTCGTCCTCCACAGACAAGCTCGAGAACCATACACGGATTGAAGCGAAGACGACAGCAGACTATTTAAGTCATTGACACGACAGTAGTATAATAACATTAGATGAAAAAGTTTTCTGGTGCAACCACGTGACCTTGACCTACATCATAAAGGTCAATGAGTCACCTTATGTAACAATGGATGACATCAGCATGAATCACCTTATATAACAATGGAGTAACGAGCCGAGGTCGGAAACAATGGGTGACGTCAGCGTGAGTCACCTTGTGTAACCACGGAGTAACGCACCGTGGCCGTAAACAATGGGTGACGTCAACCTGAGTCACTTAACGTAACCATGGAATCATTGAGCTTGACAGTGAGTCACCTTTTTAGGTCAATGAGTTGCCCCTTTGAAGGTTGATCTGAAGGGGTGTTCAGAGAATACATGGTTAGGTACACTAGTTATATCGATATGTAAAATTGTTGAAACTCCCCGTTAAAATAAATCGGTGAAAGGATACACTTCAAGTGGTGTCAATTTATCGTTCAACTGACTCTGAATAGAAGTGACCACCAATCCGATTAGTCACTTCAATTGTTCGTGATCTTTTCCAAATACAGTCGATATTTTACAACGCGTTTTAACCCTTTCCCAAGTCGCATATAACGAGTTTACTATTAATCTACATAATGTTATTCAGACAAGGTTAAGCATTTTATTAATTTCCGAAAATGTCGTCTGGATTTGGAAAGAATTCTTAAACCAGTAAAGGGAAAGAGCTCATTCAAGTGTTTTAGTGAATAGGCTGACCACGCTCGCTTAAACTTGGACAATTTTCGAGCATCTATCTAAATTGTTTTTTGTTTTGTTTTTTTTTTCCTCGGTGTTTTCCGAGTATCTATTTCCATTTATTTTTTCCCATATGACAATTTATAAGTATAACAATGATTTTGTTCGACAGTAAGCACTTTCTTCTTTTTACCGCAATGTCTTCCGTGGGATTTTGAGAGGTTCTACAAGACAACTAATTAACGGAAACAACGACTTGTCGAATTTTTCTCCCTTTCCCACAATGTTTTTGAAAACGGTATAACCAGGTATGGATAATTAAAGAATTCCGTTCGTTTTATGTTCTGTTTGTTGGGGCAATTTGAACATAATATTTTCTCAAAGCATCAACTTTATAAATGTCGATCACAAGCGTTTTCTCATTTTGTCAGTGTTTTGAAAACCGTGTTGGAATAATTAAAGAATCTTGTTCGTTCAATGTTCTGTTTATCGGGACAATTTGAACATAATCCTTTCTCAAAGTGACAATTTTACAAAAACCGATCACTAGCATTTTCTCTTTTTGTCACAGGGGGCCTTATTCGGCAGGATGTTACGGGGTTTAGCACAAAGTCTTAAAATAGTTTAAGTGCATAGTTACAAAAAAATAAACCTTATTATCCTTCAACAATGGAATTATATTCAATTACTTACCAGTTATTGAATAACACGTAATCACCAAGCACGTAGTGAGCATAAGTCACTTTCATTTAGGGCTGGTTGAATAATAGCTTTTTTTCTCATTTTGTTTCCATATTTTTGTATTAAAAAGGAGTCAGCGGTTGGGAAAGGATTAAAGAAGAGAAGGATTCCATATTTTTTTAACCAATAATGACCGTACAGATCAAATTACGCCGCGACAATCACATTGATTTGAGAGCCATTTATACGCTCGATTTAACCGCACAAATGACCCGCCCTTTTTGAACGCGCCTAATTGACAACCCTTTCCTTGATAAAGGTGAATCGATTTGTACGCGACTTAATAGGATATTACTTTACCCAAACGACAAAAGTTTTGAAAGTTGCTAGTATTTTCTCCTTTTCTTTCGACAAGTCAATTCATAAACCCTTTCACAAACAAAACCGGTTGTTGACATTTCCTATAAAAATGGGATAACATTTGAGTCAAAAGAAGTGAATATTTCTCCCAAAATGTTCATATTCTTTGAACTTCGGTAAAACATATTTTTGGATAACGGGCAACGATCGGGTCACGGAGGATTGTTATTCGTTTTCCCACAATCCTTTCCCTATTGACAACAAATTTTACTAGCATCTTCTTCTTTTTAATCAACCTTTTCTATTGGAAACGATAAAATGGGATAATGCATCATCAGCTGTTTTGTGTATAATGCACTCCAACGTTAGATGCAATGACCAGCAATTTCTCTTTTTCCCAAATATTTGTTAAACAATAACGAAATCAAAGACATTTATAATCTTTTACTACGAATTAACAATGGTAAAAAAATAAATAAATCTACTAATCGAGGGGTTAGCGCAAAACTATTGTAACTACATATTTTTCAGAAATTCACTCTTTTTTGCATTTTTCGAATCTTGAGGAAGGAATACATCATGTATTTTAATATTTGGTTTCAATGTATATAGAATTCAAAAAATATTTTATCTCTCTATCTTTGAGAAACTTATTGAGTTTTTTCCGTCTCCTGTAAAATTTTACAATATGTTACAATAGTTTTGCACTAACCCCTCGAAATGTCTATAAACTAGTCGCACAAACTACAATTTAAGTCTTTCACTATGATCCTGGTTTTTTCAACAATCCCGTCGACGGATTTGGTCACAAAGGCCAATTGCCTTTGTGCGGTCTTTAAATCTCGTACAACCTCTGCCTGAAAAGAGAGAAAGAAAACATAAGAATGATAAAACTGATTTTTTTTATTTGCCAACGACTTAAACAATTGACATAGTTGGCGCTTCGTTTATCTAAAGCCCAGTCAGAATACAGAATTATAACGTGTACAATCAAATAGAATACTTCACATATATTTTAGAATTCGAAAATGGATAAAATAAGGAGACTTACTAATTTAATCGTGGCTGGATGCCATTCTATGTCTCTCGTGGTTGTTGTTGTTGTTGTTGTTGTTGTTGTTGTTGTTGTTGTTGCAGCTGATGTTTGTGGGGTGTTTTTTTCCCGAACAAAGTTTTTTCTGCATTTGTTCTACAAAAAAAATAAAAAGTATAAATTCATACAAACAAAAGTAATTTATAAAGTTATCTATCTTTAAAGTCGCTTATCATAAATTTTTCAATTGTGTTCATCTGAAAAATCATATTTTTTCATGAAAATTCAGGAATTTCCAAGTCAAAATATTGCGCCGTTTACGAGTAATGGATTCCCCCTCCCTTAAAATAAACTAAGTGTGGTTAACTACATTTCATGAGTAAATATAAATTTATCGCTTTGGTCTCAAGTTTGAAGCATTTTGCTGACTTACCATAAACAATTTTATAAAACTATGTGCATTTTAATTTATTAGAATAATTTATCAACACAAACTGTACAGTTATAAAGCAGAAATGATGTAACACTTTAAAGATAAATTGAGTGGAAAACAGGACATATCTATATCAATTACCTTTTTTTCTTTTTACTGAATATATAAAATTTTTATGAAAACAAAAGAAAACTTACCATTTTTTTGCAACTAGAGAATCCTCCGTGTGTCTTTTCTGTGGGTTTGACTGAAAAAGACAAATAGGTTTTATAAATTACCATTTCCAATTAAATATACTTCATATACATTCCTTCTCCAGATCCTGCATCGCATGATAAAGGATTTATTATATACTAGCTGTTACTCCTTTTGTCTCCATATTTTCGTATGCAAATTTTTAATTTTATAAACGGTAAACCTTTCAAAGTATGGCAAGCATTTGGTGGCTGCGAAAAGGTTATACAATATATTTATGGTGAGACATAATGTGAATAATGCGATTGATATCTCTCGCGTAATATGAATTCAAAAGCTAAATCATTGACCGTGAATGGAATAAATAATACTAGCATTGATAAGGTCAATGTTCTGTGAATGAATCTATTATAAATTCATTGTCCGTGTGGAATAAATAATAAATACGTTGATTAGATTAATTCATTCTTACACCAGATTTTATAGTGTTAAGATCGCGTAATTTATTCGAAAATAAATAAGTGAATGCATATATACGGAAATTTATTTTGATAAGTGTTTCTTCAATGCCAAGAATTTGAAAGGTAAGTCATATTTCAAACGCTAATTGTAATCCTAATTGTAATCACTTTTTTTTGACAAATATATTCAAAATAACTTACGTCCGACATTTTGATAATCCGTTGAACGACTGACACAAACTTATGACAAGCTCTATTGTCTAAAAGTCTATTTCTTGCTTGACAAAACTTCTTTTGTAAAGAATTGAATATGTTTTTTGTCATATTAATATTCTACAGGGCGTTCAACCTTTGACCTGGATATTTTGACCGCTCAAAATCAGAACTGTTTAACTCTTTCCCACGCATCAAAATTGAAAATCTGAAATAGAAATGAACTCATTAACCCTTTCTCAGGCAGCTACATTGAAAGCTGACGAAATCTGAAATATGTCTGTTGATATAGATAGGAAATATGTAAACAATACATTAATATGGAAAACATTGAGTCAAAAGAAGAAATTGGTGATCCCTTGTACGAAATCCCGCCTTTTCATGTTTGGTCTTTATTCCATCCACCTTTGCATACTCTCCAACGCCGAGGTCTATGGATTAACCATCAAATATGACCTCTGCCGTTTTTGGTACACCAACAGCCTATTTGGTCGTCATAATCTAATTATAGCACATCATTTGAATTATCGAATCAAAATCAATCAGTGTTATCTTGCATGATCATTACGTATACATTACGTCGCTTCTATTTTTAGCTGAAGCCGGTAACATTTGAATTATCGAATCAAACTCATTCAGTTTTATCTTGTTTGATTACGTATACATTACGTCGCTTCTATTTTTGGCTGAAGCCGGTAATTTGAAGCGTCAGCCAATGAAAACTGCGAGAACAGAGCTCATTCTATCGAAATGGAATGAAGAGATAATGTGCTCTGTTCTTAAGAGGGTACCTTTGCATTGAAAATGATTGAAATTGTCGACTTTGTCAAGTCTCATATTTTGTTGTAATATTTCAACAGATATGAGTTTCGAAAGTACCATCGAGCTTGATTTCATCGACCAAGAGAACTCAGATCAGCAAGCATTTTCAGATTCCATCGACTATTCCTCCTTTATAAATCACCTGGCACCCCATCAGAACATCAGTTATTCGTAGAAATCGAGGCCAAAAGAAGATCACAGATTTTCAGACAGTATTGATTAAAAATCCCGAAGAACAATCACCCCCAGCTGTGGATGGGGATTAGAAATATCCCGGCTGCCCTGTCCTGTAGGCTGGCTTTGGCTTCGGTGTAAACGGGAGCTTAGATGGGCCCGGTCTAGGCAATCGGCTGGTCGCTTTAGACTGAGCAATTATCGTTGTTATTTAATACAGACCTCATTATTGTTTTGTTGCAATGTCATTTGTGTACGTAACACACTTTCCATTGCCATTTTACTAAATGCTGCTCAAGTCTATCTAGGCCCATGGGCTAATTGAGTTAATTAAATGTCTTGTGCGGCATTGATTTGCAGGATGAATCTCCATGAAGAGTTATATCATGTATCTTTTTACCGGACATGTTAGTTGGTTGGCTCGAGTATACTATCTGGGCAACCCTGGCATGGGGAGCTGGATACCCGCTCGACTTACCATGCCCCCTTGTTGGACCCCGAGGTATGTGGGGGCCCGGATAATGAAGTTTAAAAACTCAAATATGGATCCTTTACAGAAAAACAAACGTACACGCACGGAATTGGACTCGGACACGGATAACCGATCGTCGCAAACTCACTTTCCAAGGTTCTTGCTCATTGAGTCAACAAATGAAGAAAATCCTTTAACCAAACTGTCACCGTTCGTAATAAATAAATGTATATTGTCATACGCTGGCGAACCGAAATCAATTTAGAAGCTGAAATCTGGAGCTCTATTGGTCGAAGTCGATAAAAAGTCTCATGCGGAAAACCTTTTACGAATCAAGAAATTTTTCAACATATCTGCTCGATGCACTGAACACTCATCTCTCAATACATCAAAAGAAATCATACGCTGCCCTGACCTTTAGTGAGTATCTGAAGCAGAAATAGTATCAGAACTTGAGTCCCAACATGTCACTGCAGCAAAGCGAATTCATATCAACCAAAATGGCGCTAAAAAGAAACAAATACCATCATACTTACATTCAATACATCACTTTTACCCAAATCGCTGAAAGTCGGATATTTAAGAGTTAACGTGGATATATACATTCCTTACCTCATGAAATATCAAATGTCTAAGTTTCATGAAATTCCCAAATGGCACTCTCAAGTTATGCTATTGAGATTATGGACGGACAGAAAGCCAAATTCCCCGCTTTTGAGAAAGACGGGGGCAGTAAAATATAGTGTTCTATGATACTTTAAATGAAATTGATATCTAACAAACTTACTGGCAACAGTCATCGGAAAAAAATGTTCAGCTGATCTATGTGGTATTCTGGGATTTCTTGATCTACACATTGTACTTCTTGATCTACTTCTTTAAATAATTGATCAACTTCTTGAGCTTCGCGATCTACTTGAAATCTTCGATCTACTCCTTGGACTCTTTGATATTCTCCTTGGAATCCTTGATCGTCTCCTTTGAATACATGGTCTACTCCTTGATCTGATCATTACAATCTGTGATCTACTCCTTGACAACCTTCTTGATCTACTCCGTGATCTACCTTTGAAACTTTGTGAGCTTGATCGTGATCTTGTACCATTATGATGTTTTTGGAGTGCTTGTGTAGGCAAATCTTGACAACTTGATGCAAATGATGTCTTGGACTTGTCATGAGACGATGAAAAGGAAGATGATGATTTCGACTCATAAAGTGACAAAGGCGACGGCGATGATGACATAGACCTCTCTAGCGACGACGACATGTCAACGAACGATGAATGTGATGACTTTGACTTGTCGATGAGCGATGATGACTTGTCAAGAGCTGATGAAGAGGTCTGGGTGGAATTGGTAAACTTGGAACAGTCAAAAATTAAATTTGATTTATGAACTATCATATTGTTAAATAGAATCCAGCTTGTTCTGTTTAGTTCATTTTGTACCTAGGTGATGCTATGTAAATGAGTTTTGAAGTGCAGGGACTTAAGAAAAAAACTGCCTGCATCTTCTCGACGAACAACCTTACACAATAACATCTGCTAGTTTCTCCAATTCAAATACATAGTGATCACTCCGCAACAGAAAACAATTATCTTTCTGTCTTGTTGAAATGAAAGCAATGCCTTTTTTGTATTTGGTCAATATAAAGATCGTGTATTTCCGTCGTTTAGCTTGACATACTTTTTCACCTTTTCGTAGTCTGATTTGACTAGAATGTCACATTTTGCACCTTTGTCTATGCGAAATGGTATCTTGTGATCAAATAGGGTTAGGTTTACAACCAACTTGTCATCTATTAATGATATACTTTCACTGTCGATGGTGTAATGTACAGTCGACACTCGTTGTGTCGAAGTCAGAGGGACAGCCAATATACATCGACAAATCCGGAGTTCGACTCATCCGATTTTGATTATTTTCGATGAAAACGTTTTCTAACCATTTTTGATGGCCATCATATGTGTCCATTATTGAAATATAGTAGGAAAAGGAAAGAAATTGCTCGAAACGATTTCTATCCTTTTCCTACTAAATTTCAATGGCTGTATTTGTTACGGAATTCATTTTGATATCCATATGGCGTTGCAACAAAGGTTAAAGTTCTTTCAAACATCAATAACTTCCATACTATCAAAGGGATTCAACACAAACTTGGAATACTTACTCACCATCACACCCTCTACCTTACTATCAGGGCCCATGACCCTGGGACCACTCTATTTGGAGTTATGCCCCTTTATACTAAGCAACTTAGAAAGTCGAGCGCGCTGTCTTCGGACAGCTCTTGTTTTTCCAGGGGGGGGGGAGTCAAAGCCCAAATGATGGCTTATAATGTGTTAAATAGGGAAAGTTAAAGAGTAAAAATTCAATTTTCGGCCAGTTCCAGGAGGGACATGACCCCCTGACCCCACCCCTAGATCCATCCTTGGTCTTACATACTCTTCTATAGTTTGTAGGATTAATTCATCATCCCCAAAAACGAAGGTTTTGTACATCTCTCTCCCCTGCTGGCCAATCCACATGCCCAACCACCCGGCCTTGTGTTTATCGTCGGCAGCGGCAAGTGGGCCCGTGAATGTAAATTTCACGTGTTGCTTGAACCTTTGGAATTCTTGGTACATGTCCTTGACACCCCACTGGATGCCAGGCTGCTCAAAATTCGTGGCTATAGTCGTTTTAATACTACTGGCACTATGTAAGATTACAAGTCATGGAGGCTGACACATTTTATTGTATAGCATGAGAATTGCATATCGTGAACATTACAATATATTACACTAATGAAGATTTCTTTTCAAAAGACCTAATGTTTTATATACTTTTTTATACTCTTATAAAGTTTAAAGTTGCACGTGCGAGGGCACGGCGCACTATTAAACGCAGTAAACGTACGTCTTGGAGACAGTATGTATCTAGATTAAATTCTAGATCGTCTGTCAAAAAGACTTGGGATATGGTGCGGAAAATTAGTGGCAAGAACTCTTCGATCAGTGTTGGGCATTTGAATACTGATGATGGCGTTGTTTCATCTAAGCCAGACATCGCAAATGTTTTAGCGGATACTTTTGCCAAGAAATCCTCCTCTTCTAATTATTCGCCAGAATTTCAAAAACATCAAGAACAAAAAGAAAAAGTTAAATTGAATTTTAAGTCCAAAAATACAGAGCATTATAATAAAGAATTTACTCTTAAGGAGCTAAAAACAGCCCTTAAGAAATGCCATGATACTGCAGTTGGATGTGATGATATCCACTACCAGTTTCTGAAGCATTTACCGCACCAATCCCTTCAGTGTTTACTCGATATCTTTAACAGTGTTTGGAAAACGGGAGTACTTCCAGCCTCGTGGTTGGAAGCTATTGTCATTCCAGTGCCCAAACCTGGTAAAGATTCAGATAATCCTTCTAATTATCGACCCATAGCCTTAACGAGTTGTGTTTGTAAAACCATGGAAAGAATGGTAAATGACCGTCTTGTATGGTTCCTTGAGAAGAACAAACTTATTACGTCAGCCCAAAGTGGCTTTCGTAAGCAGAGAAGCACTCTAGACCATTTAGTTCGCTTCGAAACATTTATTAGAGAAGCTTTTATCAAAAAAGAACATGTTGTTTCCGTCTTTTTTGATCTCGAGAGTGCTTATGACACCACATGGAAGTATGGAATAATGAATGACCTCTATGATTTCGGTGTACGAGGTCGCCTTGCTTATTTCATTTCTGCATTTTTGGATGAACGGCAATTTAGAGTCCGGGTTGGAGATACGCTCTCTGATCCTCACGAACAGGAGATGGGTGTCCCCCAGGGCTCTATTCTTTCGGTTACACTCTTTAGTATAAAAATCAATAATATTATAAAAGCAACTTGCCCTGGTATTGAATATTTCCTTTACGTTGATGACTTCTGTATTTGCTACCGATCAAAACACATGCATACCATCGAACGACAGTTACAACAGGTTTTAAACAACCTTAGTAAATGGTCGAATGAAAATGGTTTTAAATTTTCTAAAACCAAGACAAAGTGTATGCATTTCTGTAAATCGAGAAAACTCCATCCCGATCCAGAACTTACTCTGGACGGGATCCGAATAGAAGTTGTCCCAGAATTTAAGTTCCTGGGACTGTTATTTGACTCTAAATTATCGTTCATCCCGCACATTGAATATTTGAGCAATAAATGTAAGAAAGCTCTAAATCTTTTACGTGTCGTCTCCAGTATGGACTGGGGAGCAGACAAAAAAGTTTTATTACGGCTTTATAGATCTCTTGTGAGATCTAAATTAGACTATGGTTGTGTTGTTTACGGATCTGCCCGTCAATCCTACTTGCGCAAGCTTGATTCTATTCATAATCAAGGTTTACGTATTGCGTTGGGCGCATTTAGAACATCGCCAATTAACAGTCTCTATGCGGAAGCAAATGAGCCATCTCTAAATTTACGTAGAAAGAAATTATCAATGGATTATTATTTAAAACTTAAATCTAATCCAGATAATCCTACACACGACGTTGTATTTGAACCTCCTCATGAAGAGGAATTTCATAAGAAGGAATCAATTATACCTCCTTTCAGTTTACGTTGTAAGGCAGATGTGAATTCTCTAGATTTCGATCTAGAAGACGTGGCCGAACATAAAGTTCCAAACGTACCTTTGTGGACGTCCAAAAGTCCCACCTTTATTTATGATCTTGCTTCAACGAAAAAGTCGGAAACTGATCCTTTGGTGTTTAAAAACAAATTTCTTGAAGTACAAGAAAAGCACATGCTTCATTTGCAAATTTACACCGATGGCTCTAAAAGCGAAGAAAAAGTTGCTTCTGCTGCCATTTTAGATGGCTTCAAATATCAGTATCGTTTGCCCGATAACTCGTCCATTTTCTCTGCTGAGCTCAAGGCTATTGACCTTGCGCTCGAGCACATCATTGAAAATGGCTATTGGCGCTACATTATTTTTACAGACTCTTTGTCCTGTATGCAAGCGCTCGAGCACGAAAAAACGGACAATCCTATTATTGTGAAACTTCTTGAGAAGCTATCTCGTCTCTATGCTTCTGATGAAGATACTGATATTGTTTTTGCTGGCTTCCAAGCCATTGCGGTCTACGTGGCAACGAACAGGCAGACAAAGCTGCCAAGGAGGCGTTGTCACTAGATATTTTACCCTTTAAAGTCCCTTTTACCGATTTTAAACCCCTGATAAACAGTTTTATTCAAAATGTATGGCAAAATTGTTGGAGCGACGAGGCTAATCACCAAAATAAATTGTTTAGTATTAAACCTGCACTTGGTGAATGGCTGCCAGGTCTTCGATCTGACCGCCGCGAGGAGTTAGTTTTGGCACGACTGCGAATCGGGCACACACATTTGACCCATTCGCACCTATTAAAGAACGAGGAAAAACCTTTATGTATTCCTTGTAACGAGGAGCTGACTGTCCAGCATCTCCTCATTGATTGTGTAGATTTAGCCATCATTAGAAGCAGGCATTTTAACGCTAGCAGTTTAAAGACATTATTTGATACTGTTAGGCCTGAATCAATTTTTAACTTCCTTAAAGAGTGTAATCTCTTTAAAAAGATTTAGCTGTGATATTTAATCTGTGATATCTTATATGTTCTATGGATTTTCTGGTCGGGTGGACTCGGGCATGGGTGTTCTCTGATCTGGGAGGAGCCCATGTCTATTCGTGCTCACGTCGGATTATTCATGGTACATTGTTATACAATATTTTGTATTATATTTTTAATCATTTATACTCCATCAGTTATTTTTAATAGGTTATATTCCCTATGAATTTTCCACCCCCAGCTGTGGAGGGGGATTAGAAATATCCCGGCTGCCGTGTCCTGTAGCAAATGGTAAGACCCCAAGCAAAGGACAGTGTGTCTGTAACGGACCCGCTTGTTGGCCGTGAGTGGAAACTCGTAAGCCGGAAAAGGGGATCCTGGTTGGTTGAGAGAAGCTCAGGGCTCTCCAGTTTCTCAATACGCTAGCTTTGGCCTCGGCTTCGGTGTAAACGGGAGCTTAGATGGACCCGGTCTAGGCAATCGGCTGGTCGCTTTAGATGAGGCATTTATATCTTTGTCTTGAATATTGTTGTCCAAGACAGCACTTACTTTTTTGGTACAATTGATGAACCACCTGCTCTTTTTACTCTTATCTATCTAACTAGATTATCTTCACATTTCCAATCATATCACCATTAGCATAATATAATGCTACTTTTGTCAAAATTTGAATTGTCATGTTATTTTGTTTTATACCTCATCTATATAGGCTCATGGGTTAATTGGGTGAAATGAGCGTTTTGATTTGGTATCGATATGCATGGCGGGGCCCTGATCTTGGGACACTGTCCATGTATGTCTTTATCACACCATCTTGTTAGTTTTGCCTGAGTATACCGTCTGGGTAACCCCGGCATGGGGAGTCGGATATCCGCTCCATTTCTATGTCCCCTTGTTGGACTCCGTGGTGGGTGGGGGCCCGGATGAAGAATTTTAAAAACCTAAACATGGATACACAACATTTTAAAAGAAAGTATATGGATTATGATGCGGATAATGGACCTAGTAATATTGGATCTTTCCCAAGATTTCTTATTATTGATTCAGATGACCTGGAACAGCCCCTAACAAAACTCTCGCCTTTTGTCATACACAAAGTTCTTGTTTCTCTGGCTGGTGAGCCAAAATCAGTAAAAAAGCTTAAGTCAGGATCTCTTCTTGTCGAGGTCGAGAAACAAAAGCATGCCGAAAACCTCATGAAAATTAGCAGTTTTTTTAATATCCCTGCTACGTGTAAACCCCATGATACACTAAACAGTTCACGGGGACTTATTCGTTGTCGGGACTTACAAGGCGTATCGGAAGACGAAATCGTGAAGGAACTTTCAAACCAAAATGTAAAATCAGCTCGACGTATTTCAGTGTTTAAAGAAGGCACGAAGAAGCCCACTAATACCATTATCCTAACGTTTGGAACGGCTATTTTACCCAAATCAATTAAAGTCGGATACTTAAAAGTTGCTGTAGAGATGTACATTCCAAATCCTCTACAGTGCTTTAATTGCTTCAAGTATGGACATCACGAAAAGAAATGTGATAAAGAGGAATCATGCCCACGTTGTGCTGGAGAAGCGATGACACATAACACCGAAACGTGTCAAAAGCCACTTAAATGTTTAAATTGTGGAGGGGAACACATGTCAACTTCCCGTTCCTGTCCCGTCTGGAAAAAAGAAAAAGAAATTGTGACAGTTAAATACAAAGAAGGTTTATCTTTTCCAGAAGCAAAGAAAATCGTTGAAAACAGAATAAATTTAACTAGTTCTTATGCGCAAGCCACAAGAGTTGATTTGATTAACAAAAAAGAAAGCGGATGTCAAAACTGCAAAGACATTTTCGGGAAACTTTGTATATTATTTCCCGAAAAGAAAGCAGAGATTTCCAAACTATTTGAAAGCACTAAAACCCCATCTCCTCCTTCTCCTCCACAAATTTCAGAACCGTCTTCCTCTAAAATTATTGAACCAAAACCATCTACGGCAAATGTTTCCGGACGCTCACAAGTAAATACTCAAACGAGACAAGAATCCAAAGCTGATTCAGCGCCAACAAGTTCCAATACTACTACAGTAAGCCAGGACCCGAATGAAAATAGCAAAAAGAAAAAACAAGTTAAACCGGTGATCTCGGATCGCCAACCCAAAGGATCAAATGATCCCATTCAAAATTATAACCGTTATCATTGTCTTGAAGAAGACATGGTAACGGATGATCTGAATAATGCAGATTCTACAAGGAATAAGCAAGGCAGCAATATCATCAAATTAAATAAAAGATGAATTATTCCAAACTTCCATTGCATTGTGGTTTATTAATATTTTTATTGTGTATCATGGCGAATACTATTATTCAGTGGAATTGCCGAAGTATCAAATCGAATTTCGAAGAACTAAATCTATTAGTCTCGAAAGAAAAACCAGTGGCAGTTTGTCTGCAAGAAACTTTTCTTAAAGATGGCGACAAATTTACTCTCAAGTACCACTCTTGTTATTTCAAAAACTTCACGGGAAGCGAACGAGCTTCAGGAGGTGTTGGTATCATTGTAAAAAACAGTGTTCCACATCGTCCTGTACAGCTTGACACTACCTTACAGGCTGTAGCCGTTAGTATTTCTCTGAACAAAACTATCACACTTTGTTCCATTTACCTCCCTCCTAGTTCTCCTGTTGACAGCAGGAAACTAGATAATCTTGTTGATCAGTTACCCAAACCTTTTATTTTAATGGGAGATTTCAATTCTCACCATACCTTATGGGGATGTTTAAACACTGACAATAAGGGCCATATTGTTGAGGACTTTATTTCAAATAACGATCTTTCTCTTTTAAACGATAAGTCGTCGACTTATCTTCATCCTGCCACTGGTTCATACTCATCATTAGACCTGACAGTTTGCAGTCCTCAAATTTTTCCAGATTTTCACTGGAAAGTTGACGACGACCTGCATGGAAGTGACCATTTTCCGATTCTTGTATCGGAAATTGGGCCATCAGTACAGGAGCGACCACAGCGGTGGAAACTCCATAAAGCAAACTGGGGTTTGTTCAAAACTGTTTGTGAACAGTCCATTACACCACAGGTTTTTGAAGAATGTGACAACCCGGCGGAGTTGTTCACTTCTCTATTATATTCTTCTGCAGAAAAGGCTATTCCTAGAACCTCTGTTAATCCCAAACATCCAAATAAGCCATGGTATGACGATGACTGTAAAAAGGCTGTAGATAAGCGTAAGTCAGTCCTTAGAGAATTTGATCTAAGGCCTACTAAGGAAAATCTTGTTAGATATAAGATTGCGCGTGCTAGAGCACGAAGAACTATCAAACAAAGTAAACGTAGGTCTTGGAGACAGTACGTATCTAGACTTAATTCTAGATCGTCTGTCAAAAAGACATGGGACATGGTACGAAAAATAAACGGCAAAAACTCCTCTATTAGTGTCGGACATTTGAATACAGATGACGGTGGTGTTTCATCAAAACCTGAAATTGCTAACGTCCTTGCTGATACCTTTGCACAAAAGTCATCCTCTTCTAACTATTCTACAGAATTTCAGAAGTATCAAGAACAAAAAGAAAAGATTAAGTTGAACTTTAAATCTAAAAATACTGAGCATTACAATAAGCACTTTACTCTGAAAGAGCTTAAAACGGCTCTTAAGAAATGTCATGACACTGCAGTTGGATCTGACGATATTCACTATCAGTTCTTAAAGCACTTACCATACCAATCCCTCCAATGTTTACTTGATATCTTTAACAGCGTTTGGGAAACGGGAATAATTCCAGCCTCATGGCGGGAAGCTATTGTGATTCCAGTGCCCAAACCTGGTAAAGATTCAGATAATCCATCCAATTATCGTCCTATAGCTTTAACTAGTTGTGTTTGCAAGACCATGGAAAGAATGGTCAATGACCGTCTTGTATGGTTTCTTGAGAAAAACAAACTTATTACGTCAGCCCAAAGTGGCTTTCGTAAACAAAGAAGTACACTTGATCATTTAGTTCGCTTCGAGACTTTTATAAGAGAAGCTTTTATCAAGAAAGAGCACGTTGTTTCTGTCTTTTTTGATTTAGAGAGTGCCTATGACACCACATGGAAGTATGGAATTATGAATGACCTCTTTGATTTCGGTATTCGAGGTCGCCTTGCTTATTTCATTTCTGCATTTTTGGATGAACGGCAATTTAGAGTCAGGGTTGGAGATACGCTCTCTGAACCTCACGAACAGGAGATGGGTGTTCCCCAGGGCTGTATTCTTTCGGTTACACTTTTTAGTATTAAAATCAACAATATTATAAAGGCAACCTGTCCTGGTATTGAATATTTTCTTTACGTTGATGACTTCTGTATTTGTTACAGGTCAAAACATATGCATACTATTGAACGACAGTTGCAACAGGTTTTAAACAACCTGAGTAAATGGTCAAATGAAAAATGGTTTTAAATTTTCCAAAACCAAAACTAAATGTATGCATTTCTGTAAATCCAGAAAACTCCATCCCGATCCAGAACTGACTCTAGACGGGATAAGAATTGAAGTTGTCCCAGAATTTAAGTTTTTGGGTCTTTTCTTTGATTCTAAATTAACGTTCATCCCTCACATTGAATATCTGAGCAATAAGGGTAAGAAAGCTCTGAATCTCTTACGTGTCGTCTCCAGCATGGACTGGGGCGCAGATAAAAAAGTTTTATTACGTCTTTATAGGTCTCTTGTGAGATCGAAATTGGATTATGGATGCGTTGTTTACGGCTCTGCCCGTCAATCATACTTGCGCAAGCTTGATTCAATACACAATCAAGGTTTACGTATTGCGTTGGGCGCATTTAAAACATCGCCAATTAATAGTCTCTATGCTGAAGCAAACGAACCATCTTTAAACTTACGTCGAAAGAAATTGTCTATGGATTACTATTTGAAATTGAAATCAAATCCAGATAATCCTACACATGATTCTGTTTTTGAACCTCTTTACGAAGAGGACTTCAAAAAGAAAGAATCAGAAATTCCACCCTTTAGTTTACGTTGTAAAGCTGACATAGAATCTCTAGATTTCGATCTAGATGATGTGGCCGAACATAAAGTTCCAGACGTTCCTTTGTGGTCGTCTAAAAATCCCACCTTTATTTATGATCTAGCTTCAACTAAAAAATCTGAAACTGATCAAGTTGTATTTAAAACTAAATTTCTTGAAATACAGGAAAAACACATTATGCACTTTCAAATTTATACAGACGGTTCTAAAATTGAAGGAAAAGTTGCTTCAGCTGCCATCTTGGATGGTTACAAATATCAGTATCGTCTGCCTGATAATTCATCCATTTTCTCTGCCGAGCTCAAGGCTATTGACCTTGCGCTTGAGCACATTATTGAAAATGGTTATTGGCGTTACATTATTTTCACTGACTCTTTGTCTAGTATGCAAGCGCTGGAACACGAGAAAACAGACAACCCTATCATAGTTAAACTTCTTGAAAAGCTGTCTCGTATCTATGCTGCTGATGAAGATACTGATATTGTCTTTTGCTGGCTTCCAAGCCATTGCGGTCTACGTGGCAACGAAGAGGCAGATAGGGCTGCCAAGGACGCGTTGTCACTAGATGTTTTACCTTTTAAAGTTCCTTTTACTGATTTTAAACCTCTAATTAATACTTTTATCCACAATGTATGGCAGAACTGTTGGAGTGACCAGGCAAATCAACGAAATAAATTATTTTCGGTTAAACCTTCACTTGGTGAATGGCTGCCAGGTCTTCGGTCTGACCGCCGCGAAGAGTTAGTTTTGGCCAGATTGCGAATCGGTCATACTCATTTGACCCATTCGCACCTATTAAAGAACGAGGTAGAACCGCAGTGTATTCCTTGTAATGAGACACTTACTGTCCAACATCTACTCATTGATTGTGTAGATCTTGCCATCATAAGAAACAGGCACTTTAACGTTGATAATTTGAAATCGTTATTTGATACCGTGAGGCCTGAGTCGATTTTTAACTTTCTGAAAGAGTGTAATCTCTTTAGAAAGATTTAGCTCTTTTTATTATAGTCTGTGATATTTGATCTGTGATACTTTAGTTACGTTTGATATTCTATATTTATTTGTTCTGTGGATTTTCCGGTTGAGTGGACTCGGACATGGGTGTTCTCTGATCTGGGAGGAGCCCATGTCTATTCGTCCTCACACCGGATTATTCATGGTTCATGGTTGTTTTTGTCTAGTTTTAATATTGTGTTATATTTATAGTATTGATTAATTTTATACAAGGTAACATTATCTATTCTTGAATTAGATATATAGTCACTATAATTTACCTTTCTGGATGTTTATGTAACTATATACATATCAGTAATTTTGTATACATCCGGGTATGTGTTGCTGTTGCGCCCAATATGACCTTAGTAGTCGACGGGCCTTAAAACACTATTCATTCATTCCCTATGAATTTTCCGGTCGGGTGGACTCGGACATGGGTGACCTCTGATCTGGGAGGAGCCCATGTCCTTTCGTGCTCACGTCGGATTATTCATGGTGTTTTATAAATTTGCATAGAATTTTATCTGTTATAGAATATCGTATTTTTATCATTTCTCCTCTAGATGTTTATGTAACTAATACATATTCCTATACATCTTGTAGTGAGGTATAATTACAGTGAGTGCGCCCAATATGACCTTAGTAGTCGACGGGCCTTAAAACTCCATTCATTCATTCATTTATATACTTTTTTGCACGTTTCATCAATATGGTTGTTCCAATTAAGAGGGTTTGTAATATACACTACTATAATAGAATTAAGTACTTCAAGCGGTGTGTTCTGTAGTGTATAATTGTAGTTTATTTTTTTCTTTTTTAGCTCACCTGAGCACAAAGTGCTCGAGGTGAGGTATTGTGATTGGTCTGTTGTCCGGCGTCTGTCTATCTGTCTAACTGTCTATCTGTCCACCCGTCAACTTTTCAGAAAAGAATCTTCTCCTCCTAAAGTACTGGGCAGAATTCAATCATATACTACTCAAAATTTGCTAAGGATCACTTTTTGAAACATTAATATTTCTTACACAATTTCAAATATTAATCTGTAAATTAGTTTATTTGGTAGATTAACCATTTATGAGTACGATTTTGTAGGTTTTAATGTTGAGATGCTTTGGAGAAAATTGTCACGAGGCATGCAAAATAGGTACCCATGGAAATGAGTGTTTCCATAGATAGTGCGAAATTTCAGATTTTTATCTGAAATTTCCTCTATTTCTTTGCAAAATCTACACAAAGTATACGAGTTACTATCAATCTACGCTTTAAAATGGCATGTGAATGTTTTACTTGTGTTTTCTTGTGTCTACAAGGCAGATTCCGGAACCTCATTAACCATCTTGTCCCAAATCCGAAAATGCATCCTGCATTCGCACAGGTGATTAAAACATTGCCATACGGATCGTTCAAAGCATACATAAAATGATCCATGGCTAAATATCGAGCTAGAATGCCGCACCCTGTAGTATCGGTCACATGAATGATGTCATTGGTGTACCACAACCTTTTAAATCGGCGTTTTTGTTTAATAAAGATCGATCAATTCACTTAAGAATCATTCTAAACCCCTTCTTCAGTATAAGCTCTTATTCTAGATACTGCTCGTAAACCAAAGTGTAGTTACCATGAGCATGTGGGTCAGTCTTTCTCCATAGTCAAATACAGCTAAAGACTAAAATTTACGAATGTCTGTTACGGCTACTATCAGCAACTTTCTTTACATGCGTCGGGTTTATAAGTCTTCCCAGAAGTCTTGCATTGATTTCCATATGTCTTTTTTGTAATTTCATTACATGTGGGCGAACATAAGCTGTGGTCAGATTTACTGACTTTGTTCAGTTTCATCACATGACCATTCATTGGTTGCTGCCAATAAACCATGGGTCGAGGAAAGACACAAGTGGTGTTTTTACCGTTCAGGGGATTCATTCAGTATATTTTCAGTCTAACTCCACCCAAACAAAACCCGCGGAAGAAGTTTTGGTGATAACTATGGTTTTCAAACAGGCCGTACCTGAGCTTATCACCAAAGTTATGACTTTAATTTACCGACATACCATCTTTAGCTCCACTGGCCTTCAGGCCAGCAGGCTATTGTCATGGCGCTGTGTCCGTCGTGCGTCAGTCCGTCCGTCCGGTCGTCAACTTTTTCTTTAAAAATCTTCTCCTCAGAAACTACTGGACGGATTTCAATCAAACTTCACAGGAATGGTCCTTGGGTGGTCCTCTATCAGATTCCTTCAATTAATGCTGATTGAATAAGAAAGTCTGGAGTTATCTGCCCTTGAATTAAAAATGGCTGTTTTGACTTTGTTTTCACTCTAGCACTTACAAATATCAACCAATCAAGACAAAAATTGGTCAAATTGTTGGTGACAATAAGATCTTGACTGAGTGCAATTTTCAGCTCGATCTGAATTTTATATCATGAGTTATGTGCCCTTGAAATTGACAAAATTGTCATTTTCGGCTCAATTTTTACTTTGTTTCACTCTAGCAATTACAAATATTTACCAATCAAGACAAAAATTTAATAGAAAGTTGATGACAATAAGATCTTGCCTCAGTACAATTTTCAGCTTGATCTGAATTTTATATCATGAGTTATGTGCCCTTGAAATTGACAAAATTGTTATTTTCGGCTTTATTTTGACTTTGTTTTCACTCTAGCCACTACAAATATTGACCTATCAAGACAGGACATTGACACAATATTGGTGAACATAAGTTCTTGCCAAAGTGTAATTTTCAACTTAATCTGAAATTTACATCAAGAGTTATGTCCACTTGAAATTGACAAAATAACCATTTTTGACCTTATTTTTACTCAAACAGCCATAAATATCTCCCAGTCAATATGAAACTTTCATATAATCTTACCGGCTAAAAGATCTTGCATGGATGTAATTTTCAGCATTATCTGAATCTTAAATCCTGTTTTATGTGCCCTAGATAGAATTTGACAAAATTGCTATTTTCGACTTTGTTTTTACTCTCTGTATATCTACAAATATTAAACAAGCACTTCAAAACTTAGATATGATGTAGACAAAGTTAAGATCTTGCATTAGTGTGATTCTTAGCTTGATAGGAAGATAAATCCTCAGTTATATGCCTTTCAATTTGAAAAAAAATGTTAATTGTGACTTTGTTTTCACTATCTAATCAACACTTGGATTAAATACATGTATTAAAAGAATCTCAGGCCTGTGGAGCGATTCAAGACCTTCAGGTCTTCTAGTTAAGACCTAGAACTCATTTGAGGCATCAGATATGAATCAAAAGTCAAAATTTAAACTCAACATTATGTAACATGGGACATTTATGAGCTCTAAGACGTGCTTAAAAGTGCATTTTTCTATGTGCCCATGCGAGTACTTAGCTATTGCTTAGGAAGTTTTAAAGGGCAATAAAAGGCTGCAGAAGACTATAGCATCGCTTAAAATGCTGAAGAAGCACAAAAAATGGTAAATTTCGATTTTTTCTAAAAGTTGTAAGATTTGGCCTATCTACGAAAATCTTCATTTTTAGGGGTGCCCTTTTTCTTTGCCACACAACTATCGATAAAAGAAAGGAATCAGAACATTCATCGTTGAATCTTATTAAGAATTAATAACTCTTAACATTTAAACCATTTTGCTCATTGGTTGGGAGATTTAGTAAAAAGATATCAACATTTAAAAAAGTGATCCTTAGCAAATTTTGAGTAGTATATTTCACACATATGATTTATGGGTCATGCTTTTTCAAAATACTTCAAAGAATTTGAATCGGGGCCATAATGGGGTCAAAAAGTAGATCACTAGGTCAAATCTTCTTTTTGCTCTAGGGGCCACATTTGTTGCTCAATTGTTGTGAAAAGTATTCAGAATATTTGTCTTGATAATATCTAGGTCATAATAACAAATAGGTCAAGCCAGGTCAAAAACTAGGTCACTAGGTCAAATATTGTAAAATCCATCTTTTTACTCTATAAGTGCCAATTTTGGCACACACTTTGTCAAAATTGTTTTGAATGTTTATCTCGATGATATCTAGGTTATGTCAAGAACTGGGTCATTCCAGGTCATTAACTTGGTCATGAGGTCAAATCTTGTGAAATCCTCCCTTTTGCTCTGGAAGTGGCAATTTTGGTCCAAACTTTGTCAAAATTGTTTTAAATGTTTATCGTTATGATATCTGTGTCATGATCAAAGGAGAGTCATGCAAGGTCAAAAACTATGTCACAATGTCAAATATACTACTCAAAATTTGCTAAGGATCACTTTTTTAAATGTTGATATCTTTTTAATAAATCTCCCAACCAATGAGCAAAATGATTTAAATGTTAAAGTTATTAATTCTGAATAAGATTCAACGATGAATGTTCTGATTCCTTTCTTATATCGATAGTTGTGTGGCATAGAAAAAGGGCACCCTTAAAAATGAAGATTTTCGTAGATAGGCCAAATCTTACAACTTCTAGAAAAAATCGAAATTTACCATTTTTTGTGCTTCTTCAGCATTTTAAGCGATGCTTTATTCATCTGTAGCCTTTTATTGCCCTTTAAAACTTCCTAAGCAATAGCTAAGTACTCGCATGGGCAAATAGAAAAATGCACTTTTAAACACGTCTTAGAGCTCATAAATGTCCCATGTTACATAATGTTGAGTTTAAATTTTGACTGTTGATTCATATCTGATGCCTCATATGAAATCTGGGTCTTAAAAATGGTATGTCGGTAAATTAAAGTTATAACTTTGGTGATAAGCTCAGGTACGGCCTGTTTGAAAACCATAGTTATCACCAAAACTTCTTCCGCGGGCATTGTTTTGGTGGAGTTAGACTGAAAATATACTGAATGAACCCCCTGAACGGTAAAACATCGTCTGTGTCTTTCCTCGACCCATGGTTTATTGGCAGCAACCAATGAATGGTCATGTGATGAAACTGAACAAAGTCAGTAAATCTGACCACAGCTTATGTTCGCCCACATGCACTAAAATTGCAAAAAAGACATGGAAATCAATATAAGGCTTCTGGGAAGACTTATAAACCCGGCGCATGAATAGAAAGTTGCTGATAGTAGCCGTAACAGACATTCGTAAATTTTAGTCTTTAGCTGTATTTGACTATGGAGAAAGACTGACCCACATGCTCATGGTAACTACACTTTGGTTTACGAGCAGTATCTAGAATAAGATCTTATACTGAAGAAGGTGTTTAGAATGATTTGTAAGTGAATTGATCGATTTTTATTAAACAAAAACGCTGATTTAAAAGGTTGTGGTACACCAATGACATCATTCAAGTGACCGATACTACAGGGTGCGGCATTCTAGCTCGATATTTAGCCATGGAGCATTTTATTTATGCTTTGAACGATCCGTACGGCAATGTTTTAATCACCTGTGCGAATGCAGGATGCATTTTGCGGACTTGGGACATGATGGTTAATGAGGTTCCGGAATCTGCCTTGTAGACACAAGAAAAAACAAGTAAAACATTCACATGCCATTTTAAAGCGTAGAGGGATAGTAACTCGTAGACTTTGTGTAGTTTTTGCAAAGAAATAGAGGAAAAATCTTGTTTCAGATAAAAATCTGAAATTTCGCACTATCTATGGAAACACTCATTTCCTTGGGTACCTCTTTTGCATGCCTCGTGACAATTTTCTCCAAAGCATCTCTACATTAAAACCTACAAAATCGTACTCATAAATGGTTAATCTACCAAACAAACTAATTTACAGATTAATATTTGAAATTGTGTAAGAAATATTAATGTTTCAAAAGGTGATCCTTAGCAAATTTTGAGTAGTATATTACATATCCTTCCTTTTGCTCTAGAGATGCCAATTTTGCCCCAAAACTTTGTCAAAACTATCCTAAATACTTATCTTGATATCTAGGTTATGTACAAAGTGTGGGTCATGTAAGGTCAAAAACTAGGTCATTAGGTCAAATCTTGGTTTTGCCTTAAGAACGGTAATATATACTTAAACATTGTGAAAATTGTTCAGAATGTTTATCTTGACGAAATCATGGTCATTTTAAAAGTGGGTCATGTGAGGTCAGAAACAAGGTCACTAGGTCAAATTTTGTTTCCCTCTAAGAACCAAAATATTTACTCATTGTGAAAATTCAGAATTTTTATCTTGATGATATCTTGGTGATATGAATAGCAGGTCATTCGAGGTTAAAAACTAGGTCACTAGGTCAAATTTTGATTTTGCTCTAAGAACCAAAATAATTACTATATCATTGTGAAAATTTCCAGACTGTTTATCCTGATGATTTCTTGGTGATGTGAAAAGTGGGTCATGCGAGGTCAGAAACTAGGTCACTAGGTCAAATTTTGTTTATTGCTCTTAGAACCAAAATAGTTACTTTATCATTGTGAAAATTGTTCAGAATGTTTATCTTGACGAAATTTAGGTCATTTTAAAAGTGGGTCATGTGAGGTCAGAAACTAGGTCACTAGGTCAAATTTTGTTTATGCTCTAAGAACCAAAATATTTACTTTATCACTGTGAAAATTGTTCAGAATGTTTATCTTGACGAAATCTGGGTCATTTTCAAAGTGGGTCATGTGAGGTCAGAAACTAGGTCACTATGTCAAATTTTGTTTTTGCTCTAATATCCAAAATATTTACTCAATCATTGTGAAAATTCAGAATGTTTATCATGGTGATATGAATAGCAGGTCATTCGAGGTTAAAAACTAGGTCACCAGGTCAAATTTTGATTTTGCTCTAAGAACCAAAATATTTACTTTATCATTGTGAAAATTGTTCAGAACTTTGAGGACTGCAAACTGTCAAATCTAATGATGAGTATGAACCAGTAGCAGGATGTAGATAAGTCGATGACTTATCGTTTAAAAGGGATAAATCATGACTTGAAATAAAGTCTTCAACAATATGACCCTTGTTATCAGTATTTGAACATCCCCATAATGTATGGTGGGAATTAAAATCTCCCATTAAAATAAAAGGCTTGGGCAATTGTTCAATGAGTCGATCTAGTTTCCTGCCGTCGACAGGAGAACTAGGTGGAAGATAAATAGAACAAAGCGTTATAGTTTTTTTTTATTCAGAGAAATACTAACAGCTACCGCTTGTAAAGTAGTGTCCAGCTGTACAGGACGATGAGGAACACTGTTGTTTACAATGATACCAACACCTCCTGAAGCTCTTTCACTCCCCGTAAAATTTTTAAAGTAACAAGAATGATACTTTAGGGTAAACTTGTCAGTATCTTTTAAAAAAGTTTCTTGTAGACAAACTGCTACTGGTTTTTCTTTCGAGACTAAAAGATTTAGTTCTTCGAAATTTGCTTTAATACTTCGGCAATTCCATTGGATAACTGTATTCGCCATGATAAATAATAAAATTAAAAGTATACCACAGAGTAACGGAAGTCTTAACATAATCATTTTTAGCTCACCTGAGCAACATGCTCAAGGTGAGCTTTTGTGATCACCCTGTGTCCGGCGTGCGTCGTGCGTCGTGCGTTGTGCGTCGGAAGTCGTCAACAATTTCTTTAAACATCTTCTCCTCCTTAACCACTGGGCCAATCCTAACCAAACTTGGCAGGCATGTTCCCTGGGTGACCCTTTTCAAAACTTGTTTTCAGATTTTTGATTCGTCAAAAAATGTGGGCGTGGCAGGGCGGGGCTTATCAGACTTAGAGAAATTGTTAAATAATTCTTCAAAAATCTTCTTCTCCTTAACCATTGAGTCAATTTCTACCAAAGTTGGCAGAAATGTTCCTTGGGTGACCCTTTTCAAAACTTGTTTTCAAATTTTTGATTCGTCAAAAAATGTGGGCGTGGCAGGGCGGGGCTTATCAGACTTAGAGAAATTGTTAAATAATTCTTCAAAAATCTTCTTCTCCTTAACCATTGAGTCAATTTCTACCAAAGTTGGCAGAAATGTTCCTTGGGTGACCCTTTTCAAAACTTGTTTTCAAATTTTTGATTCGTCAAAAATGTGGGTGTGGCAGGGCGGGGCTTATCAGACTTAGAGAAATTGTTAAATAATTCTTCAAAAATCTTCTTCTCCTTAACCATTGAGTCGAGTTTTACCAAAATTGGCAGAGATGTTCCTTTGGTGACCCTTTTCAAAACTTGTTTTCAAATTTTTGATTCGTCAAAAAATGTGGGCGTGGCAGGGCGGGGCTTATCTGACTTAGAGAAATTATTGAATAATTCTTCAAAAATCTTCTTCTCCTTAACCATCATGTCAATTTTTACCAAAGTTGGCAGAAATGTTTCTTGGGTGACCCTTTTCAAAACTTGTTTTCAAATTTTTGATTCGTCAAAAAATGTGGGCGTGGCAGAGCGGGGCTTATCAGAATTTGAGAAATTGTTAAATAATTCTTTAAAAATCAAATGTTTATCCAATTTGTACCAATATTGGCTGGAATGTTTCTTGAGTGACTGTCTTCACTGTGTGTTGAGAAATTTTTGATTCATCAAAAAATGAGGGCATGGCAAGGCCGGGCTTATCAGACTTAGAGAAATTGTTACATAATTCTTCAAAAATCTTCTTTTCCTTAACCAATGAGTCAATTTTTACCAAACTTGGCAGAAATGTTCCTTTGGTGACCCTTTGCAAAACTTGTTTTCAAATTTTTTGATTTGTCAAAAAATGTGGGCAGGCAGGGCGGGGCTTATCAGACTTAGAGAAATCATGAAAAAAATCTTTAAAAATCAGCCATTGGTCAAATTTGAAGTAAACTTGGCAGATCTGTTTCTTGAGTGACTGTTTTCAATGTGTGTTCATGAATTTTTTTTTTTGTCAAAAAATGTAGGCATGGCAGGGCGGGGCTTATCAGACTTGGAGAAATCATTAAACAATTCTTTGAAAATTTTCTTCTCCTTAACCGTTGGACCACCCCCAGCTGTGGAGGGGGATTAGAAATATCCCGGCTGCCGTGTCCTGTAGCAAATGGTAAGACCCCAAGCAAAGGACAGTGTGTCTGTAACGGACCCGCTTGTTGGCCGTGAGTGGATACTCGTAAGCCGGAAAAGGGGATCCTGGTCAGTTGAGGGAAGCTCAGGGCTCTCCAGCTTCCCAACACGCTGGCTTTGGCCTCGGCTTCGGTGTAAACGGGAGCTTAGATGGGCCCGGTCTAAGCAAACGGCTGGTCGCTTTAGACTGAGCACATATCAATGTTATACAAACCTCATCCATGTTTTGTTACAATGTTATTTGTGCATTTGTCACTCTTTGCATTGTCATCTTAATACCGTAATATTGCTCTAGTCTATATAGGCTCATGGGCTAATTGAGTTGATTAAATGTCTTGTTCGGAATTGATTTGCATGATGAATTTCTGTACGCAGAGCTATATCATGTGTCTCTGTGCCGAACTGGTTAGTTGGTCGGCTTGAGTATACCATCTGAGTACCCCTGGCATGGGGAGCTGGATACCCGCTCCGTTTTCCATGTCCCCTTGTTGGACTCCGTGGTGGGTTGGGGGACTCAGATGATGAAATTTAAATTTTTAACCATGGATTCGAAAACTTTTAAAAGAACACGCACTGAATTAGACTCGGACACGGATACTCGATCAGGACAGTCACATTTTCCTAGATTTCTTCTTATTGAATCAACAGACGACAAGAAACCGCTAACTAAATTGTCACCTTTTGTGATAAATAAGTGTATTTTATCTTATGCTGGTGAGCCAAAGTCAATCAAAAAGCTAAGATCTGGAGCACTTTTAGTAGAAGTCGACCGAAAATCTCACTCGGATAATCTTTTGAAGATGAAGAAATTTTTCGATGTTCCTGTTAAATGTACAGAACACGCTACTTTGAACTCTTCGAAAGGACTCATTCGCTGCCCCGACCTCCGGGGAGTGTCTGAGCAGGAAATTGTGACTGAACTGGAATCTCAACATGTAACAGCTGCACGTAGAATCTTTATTTACAAAGAAGGTGTCAGAAAACCCACCAATACAATTGTTCTTACGTTCAACTCGGCCATCCTTCCCAAAACGTTAAAAGTTGGATATCTGAAAGTCACTGTAGAAATGTATATACCGAACCCCTTGCAATGCTATCGTTGCTTCAAGTATGGTCATCATGAGAAGAATTGTCAGGAGGAACAGCGTTGTCGTCGTTGTCCTGGTCTGGCTGAAGCTCATGATATAGATGATTGTGAAAATCCTGAAGAATGTGTGAATTGTGGAGGTATTCATTATTCGACTTCTCATAAATGTCCGATCTGGAAGAAGGAAAAAGAAATCGTGACAGTGAAATGTAGAGAGGGGCTCTCCTTTTTTGAGGCCCGAAAAATCGTTGAGACTCGAAATAATTTGACCACATATGCACAAGCTGCTAAGGAAAGTTTGAGTGCCAATAAAAACGACTCTGAATGTAGCAACTGCAAGGACCTTTTTGGGAAATTGGTTTTGCTTTTTCCCGAAAAGAAGGATGAAATAGCTAAACTATTCCCATCACAAAAACCTGATTTACCTCTTCCATCTACCAGTTCAGACAAACGACCCACCAGTAAGCATGTTGATCCAGTTGATAAACGTAGTAACGCACCTAAGTCTCCACCAACAGTAACAGAAAATAATGATTCCGAGCCAAAGGCGACGAATACGCTTTCTACCAGCACTGTTTCAATTGAACAAAATGTTCAACCCAAAAAGAAAAAACCTGTGATCTCGGATCGCCAACCAAAGGGATCCCAGGATCCTATTCAACAATACAATCGGTATCATAGTCTTGAAGAAGACATGATTACCGATGATCTCGCAGATTCCAAAAAGAATAAGCAAGGTAGCAGCATTATAAAACTTAACAAAAGATGAGTAATTTTAGACTTCCAATACTCTGTGGTATAATTTTAATCCTAATATCTCTCATGGCGAATACTATTATTCAATGGAATTGTAGAAGTGTTAAATCCAATTTTGAAGAGCTTAGTCTTTTAGTCTCTAAAGAAAAACCAGTAGCAGTTTGTTTACAAGAAACCTTCCTTAAAGATACTGACAAGTTTACCTTTAAATATCATTCTTGCTATTTTAAAAACTTTACGGAAAGTGAAAGGGCATCAGGAGGTGTCGGTATCATTGTTAATAACAATGTTCCACATCGCCCTGTGCCGCTTGACACTACTTTACAAGCAGTTGCCGTAAACGTTTCTCTCAACAAAACAGTAACCATTTGTTCTATTTATCTCCCTCCTAGTTCTCCTGTTGACAGCAGGAAACTAGATCGTCTTGTTGAGCAGTTACCCAAACCTTTTATTTTAATGGGCGATTTTAACTCACATCATACGATGTGGGGATGTTCAAACACAGACAACAAAGGTCATATTGTTGAAGACTTTATTTCAAGACAAGATCTTTCTCTTTTAAATGATAAATCATCTACTTATCTACATCCTGCTACTGGTTCATATTCATCATTAGACTTGACAGTTTGCAGTCCTCAAATTTTTCCAGACTTAAACTGGAAAGTTGATGACGACCTGCATGGCAGTGACCATTTTCCGATTCTTATATCGGAAATTGGGCCATCTGTACAGGAGCGACCACAACGATGGAAACTCCATAAAGCAAACTGGGACTTGTTCAAAACTGTTTGTGAACAGTCCATTACACCTCAAGCTTTTGAAGATTGTGAGAATCCTGCAGAATTATTTACCTCTCTGTTATATTCATCTGCAGAAAAAGCAATTCCAAGAACGTCTAAAAACCCTAAACATCCAAATAAGCCATGGTTCAATGATGATTGCAAAAAGGCTATAGCAAAGCAAAAGTCGGTTCTTAGAGAGTTTGACCTAAGGCCGACCAAGGAAAATCTTATCAAGTTTAAAGTTGCACGTGCGAGAGCACGGCGCACTATTAAACGCAGTAAACGTACGTCTTGGAGGCAGTATGTATCTAGATTAAATTCTAGATCATCTGTCAAAAAGACTTGGGATATGGTGCGTAAAATTAGTGGCAAAAACTCTTCACTAAGTGTTGGGCATTTGAATACTGATAATGGCGTTGTTTCATCTAAGCCTGACATAGCAAATGTCTTAGCAGATACCTTTGCCAAAAAATCCTCCTCTTCTAATTATTCACCTGAATTTCAAAAACATCAAGAACAAAAAGAAAAAGTTAACTTGAATTTTAAATCCAAAAATACAGAGCATTATAATAAAGAATTTACTCTTAAAGAGCTTAAAACAGCCCTTAAGAAATGCCACGATACTGCAGTTGGATGCGATGATATTCACTACCAGTTCTTGAAGCATTTACCGCACGAATCCCTTCAATGTTTACTTGATATCTTTAACAGTGTTTGGAAAACGGGAATACTTCCAGCCTCATGGCGGGAAGCTATTGTTATTCCAGTACCCAAACCTGGTAAAGATTCAGATAATCCTTCAAATTACCGGCCTATAGCCTTAACAAGTTGTGTTTGTAAAACCATGGAGAGAATGGTCAACGACCGTCTCGTGTGGTTTCTTGAGAAAAATAAACTTATAACATCAGCCCAAAGTGGCTTTCGTAAACAAAGAAGCACTCTCGATCATTTAGTTCGCTTTGAAACCTTTATCAGAGAAGCTTTTATCAAGAAGGAACATGTTGTTTCAGTCTTTTTTGATTTAGAGAGTGCATATGATACCACATGGAAGTATGGAATCATGAATGACCTCCATGATTTCGGTATACGAGGTCGCCTTGCCTATTTCATTTCTGCGTTTTTGGATGAACGGCAATTTAGAGTCAGGGTTGGAGATACGCTCTCTGATCCTCATGAACAGGAGATGGGTGTTCCCCAGGGCTCTATTCTTTCTGTTACACTGTTTAGTATTAAAATCAATAATATTATAAAGGCAACTTGTCCTGGTATTGAATATTTCCTTTACGTTGATGACTTCTGTATTTGCTACCGATCAAAACACATGCATACCATTGAAAGACAGTTGCAACAGGTTTTAAACAACCTGAGTAAATGGTCTAATGAAAATGGTTTTAAATTTTCTAAGACCAAGACAAAATGTATGCATTTCTGTAAATCCAGAAAACTCCATCCCGATCCAGAACTCACTTTGGACGGGATCCGAATCGAAGTTGTCCCAGAATTCAAGTTCCTGGGTCTTTTATTTGACTCTAAATTATCGTTCATTCCGCACATTGAATATTTGAGCAATAAATGCAAGAAAGCTCTAAATCTTTCACGTGTCGTCTCCAGTATGGACTGGGGAGCAGACAAAAAAGTTTTATTACGTCTTTATAGATCTCTTGTGAGATCTAAATTAGACTACGGTTGTGTTGTTTACGGATCCGCCCGTCAATCCTACTTGCGCAAGCTTGATTCTATTCATAATCAAGGGTTACGTATTGCGCTGGGCGCATTTAAAACATCGCCAATTAACAGTCTTTATGCGGAAGCAAATGAGCCATCCTTGAATTTACGTAGAAAGAAATTATCAATGGATTATTATCTAAAACTTAAATCTAATCCAGATAATCCTACACATGACGTTGTATTTGAACCTCTTTATGAAGAGGAATTTAATAAGAAGGAATCAGTCATACCTCCTTTCAGTTTACGTTGTAAGGCAGATGTAAATTCTCTAGATTTCGATCTAGATGACGTGGCGGAACATAAAGTTCCAAACGTACCTTTGTGGACGTGTAAAAGTCCCACCTTTATTTATGATCTTGCTTCAACGAAAAAGTCGGAAACTGATCCTTTAGTATTTAAAAATAAATTCCTTGAAGTACAAGAAAAACACATGCTTCATTTACAAATTTATACCGATGGTTCTAAAAGCGAAGAAAAAGTTGCTTCTGCTGCCATTTTAGATGGCTTCAAATATCAGTATCGTTTGCCCGATAACTCGTCCATTTTTTCTGCCGAGCTCAAGGCTATTGACCTTGCGCTCGAGCACATCGTTGAAAATGGCTATTGGCGCTACATTATTTTTACAGACTCTCTGTCCTGTATGCAAGCGCTCGAGCACGAAAAAACGGACAACCCAATTATTGTGAAACTTCTTGAGAAGCTTTCTCGTTTATATGCTTCTGATGAAGATACTGATATTGTCTTTTGCTGGCTTCCAAGCCATTGCGGCCTACGTGGCAACGAAGAGGCAGATAAGGCTGCCAAGGAGGCGTTGTCACTAGATATTTTACCTTTTAGAGTCCCTTTTACTGATTTTAAACCACTGATAAATAGTTTTATTCAAAATGTATGGCAAAATTGTTGGAGCGACGAGGCTAATCACCAAAATAAATTGTTTAGTATTAAACCAGCACTTGGTGAATGGCTGCCAGGTCTTCGATCTGACCGCCGCGAGGAGTTAGTTTTGGCACGACTGCGAATCGGGCACACATATTTGACCCATTCGCACCTATTAAAGAACGAGGAAAAACCTCAATGTATTCCTTGTAACGAGGAGCTGACTGTCCAGCATCTCCTCATTGATTGTGTGGATTTAGCCATCATTAGAAACAGGCATTTCAACGCTAACAGTTTAAAGACATTATTTGATACTGTTAGGCCTGAATCAATTTTTAACTTTCTTAAAGAGTGCAATCTCTTTACAAAGATTTAGTTATGATATTTACTATGTGATTTTTTATATGTTCTATGGATTTTCCGGTCGGGTGGACTCGGACATGGGTGTTCTCTGATCTGGGAGGAGCCCATGTCTATTCGTGCTCACGTCGGATTATTCATGGTACATTGTTATACAATATTTCGTACGATATTTTTAATCATTTATACTTCAGTTATTTTTAATAGGTTATATGCCCTATGAATTTTCCGGTCGGGTGGACTCGGACATTGGTGACCTCTGATCTGGGAGGAGCCCATGTCCATTCGTGCTCACGTCGGATTATTCGGCGAGGTGCATTGTATTTTTTGATATGATTTTCCGGTCGGGTGGACTCGGACATGGGTGACCTCTGATCTGGGAGGAGCCCATGTCCTTTCGTGCTCACGTCGGATTATTCATGGTGTTTTATAAATTTGCATAGAATTTTATCTGTTATAGAATATCGTATATTTTTATCATTTCTCCTCTAGATGTTTATGTAACTAATACATATTCCTATACATCTTGTAGTGAGGTATAATTACAGTGAGTGCGCCCAATATGACCTTAGTAGTCGACGGGCCTTAAAACTCCATTCATTCATTCATTAACCGTTGGACCAAATTATACCAAATTATTCAGGAATGTTCCTTAAGTACCCCTTTTTATTGTTATTACAAATTTCTGATTCGTAAAAAATGTGGACATGGCAGGGTGGGACTTAATTATTCGACTAGGAGAAATGATAAGAAAAATCAACTGTTGGGCCAATTTGTACCAGGGATGTTGCTTGAGTGACTCTTTGCAACAATAATATTGTTTGTGAATTTTTGATTTGTTAAAAAAAATGAGTGTGGCAGGGTAGGGCTTATCAGACTTAAAAAAGTCGTACAGAAATTCTTCAAAAATCAATTATGGGGCCAATTTAAACCAAGTATAGCAAAATGCTCATTGAGTTACTCTTTTCAAACACTTTGTTGTAAATTTTTGACAGGTTAATAAATGTTGATGAGGCAAGGAGGGGCTTAAGCACTTCCTGTTTCAGCCAAATTTGAAAACAAGTTTTGAAAAGGGTCACCAAAGGAACATCTCTGCCAATTTTGGTTTTTAGCAAACAAGAGTGCCTGAAAGGCACTGATATCGCTCACCTGAGTTCTTCCTGTATTTGATTGTGTATGATATAAATTTTGTTGTGAACAAATATATAAGTCGTATCAAATTATTGTTAATAAAATATTAAGCATATTAATGCTTGTAATGTATCATTCTGATGTTTCAAAATTTAATTGTAAAAGTTAAATCTTGGTTATAAAAATCAAACTGGAACAGCACATGATATTCAATATTTAAGATGTCACTACATGCAATATGATTGAATACTAATGTGACTTCATTGCATTCATTGGAAATAATGAAACTTTATTAACAATAATTTGATACGACTTATATATTTGTTCACAACAAAATTTATATCATACACAATCAAATACAGGAAGAACTCAGGTGAGCGATATCAGTGCCTTTCAGGCACTCTTGTTTATTTAGTTTGATTATATTATTACCTTGCTTATTCTTTCTGGAATCTGCATGGTCATCGGTCATCATGTCTTCTTCAAGACATTCAAACCGATTGTATTGTTTAATAGGATCTTGTGATCCTTTAGGCTGGCGATCAGAGATCACCATTTTTGAAGGCCCAGGCCTTCGATTCTGATTAACTGTATCACGGCTAGATTGGTTGGTTTCTTTACTTGTTAGCTCACCTGAGCACGAAGTGCTCAAGGTGAGGTATTGTGATCTATCAATGTCCGGCGTCCGTCTGTCCGTCACGGCGTCAACAATTTTTTTAAACGATATCTCCTCCTAAACTACTGGGTCATTATCAACCAAACTTGGCAGAAATGTTCCTTGGGTGGTCCATTATAAAAATTGCTAAAATAATTGAAATCCATGAAAAACTCTGGTTGCCGTGGCATCGGAAAATGGGAAATTTCACAAAAGCTCAACAATTTCTTTAAACGACATCTCCTCCTAAACTACTGGGTCAAAATCAACCAAACTTGGCAGAAATGTTCCTTGGGTGGTCCCTTAAAAAAAATGCTAAAATAATTGGAATCCATGAAAAACTCTGGTTGCCGTGGCATCGGAAAATGGGAAATTTCACAAAAGCTCAACAATTTCTTTAAACGACATCTCCTCCTAAACTACTGGGTCAAAATCAACCAAACTTGGCAGAAATGTTCCTTGGGTGGTCCCTTATAAAAATTGCTAAAATAATTGAAATCCATGAAAAACTCTGGTTGCCGTGGCATCGGAAAATGGGAAATTTCACAAAAGCTCAACAATTTCTTTAAACAACATCTCCTCCTAAACTCCTGGGTCAAAATCAACCAAGCTTGGCAGAAATGTTCCTTGGGTGGTCCCTTAAAAAAATTGCTAAAATAATTGGAATCCATGAAAAACTCTGGTTGCCGTGGCATCAGAAAATGGGAAATTTCACAAAAGCGCAACAATTTCTTTAAACGACATCTCCTCCTTAACTTCTGGGTCAAAATCAATCAAACTTGGCAAAAATGTTCCTTGGGTAGTCCCTTATAAAAAATTGCTAGAAGAATTGAAATTCATGAAAAACTCTGGTTGCCGTGGCATCAGAAAATGGGAAATTTCACAAAAGCTCAACAATTTCTTTAAACGACATCTCCTCCTTAACTTCTGGGTCAAAATCAACCAAACTTGGCAGAAATGTTCCTTGGGTGGTCCCTTATAAAAATTGCTAAAATAATTGAAATCCATGAAAAACTCTGGTTGCCGTGGCATCGGAAAATGGGAAATTTCACAAAAGCTCAACAATTTCTTTAAACGACATCTCCTCCTAAACTACTGGGTCAAAATCAACCAAACTTGGCAGAAATGTTCCTTGGGTGGTCCCTTAAAAAAAATGCTAAAATAATTGGAATCCATGAAAAACTCTGGTTGCCGTGGCATCGGAAAATGGGAAATTTCACAAAAGCTCAACAATTTCTTTAAACGACATCTCCTCCTAAACTACTGGGTCAAAATCAACCAAACTTGGCAGAAATGTTCCTTGGGTGGTCCCTTATAAAAATTGCTAAAATAATTGAAATCCATGAAAAACTCTGGTTGCCGTGGCATCGGAAAATGGGAAATTTCACAAAAGCTCAACAATTTCTTTAAACAACATCTCCTCCTAAACTCCTGGGTCAAAATCAACCAAGCTTGGCAGAAATGTTCCTTGGGTGGTCCCTTAAAAAAATTGCTAAAATAATTGGAATCCATGAAAAACTCTGGTTGCCGTGGCATCAGAAAATGGGAAATTTCACAAAAGCGCAACAATTTCTTTAAACGACATCTCCTCCTTAACTTCTGGGTCAAAATCAATCAAACTTGGCAAAAATGTTCCTTGGGTAGTCCCTTATAAAAAATTGCTAGAAGAATTGAAATTCATGAAAAACTCTGGTTGCCGTGGCATCAGAAAATGGGAAATTTCACAAAAGCTCAACAATTTCTTTAAACGACATCTCCTCCTTAACTTCTGGGTCAAAATCAACCAAACTTGGCAGAAATGTTCCTTGGGTGGTCCCTTATAAAAATTGCTAAAAGAATTGAAATCCATGAAAAACTCTGGTTGCCGTGGCATCGGAAAATGGGAAATTTCACAAAAGCTCAACAATTTCTTTAAACGACATCTCCTCCTAAACTACTGAGTCAAAATCAACCAAACTTGGCAGAAATGTTCCTTGGGTGGTCCCTTATAAAAATTGCTAAAATAATTGAAATCCATGAAAAACTCTGGTTGCCGTGGCATCGGAAAATGGGAAATTTCACAAAAGCTCAACAATTTCTTTAAAAAACATCTCCTCCTAAACTACTGGGTCAAAATCAACCAAGCTTGGCAGAAATGTTCCTTGGGTGGTCCCTTATAAAAATTGCTAAAATAATTGGAATCCATGAAAAACTCTGGTTGCCGTGGCATCAGAAAATGGGAAATTTCACAAAAGCGCAACAATTTCTTTAAACGACATCTCCTCCTTAACTTCTGGGTCAAAATCAACCAAACTTGGCAGAAATGTTCCTTGGGTAGTCCCTTATAAAAAATTGCTAAAAGAATTGAAATCCATGAAAAACTTGTTGCCGTGGCATCAGAAAATGGGAAATTTCACAAAAGCTCAACAATTTCTTTAAACGACATCTTCTCCTTAACTTGTGGGTTAAAATCAACCAAACTTGGCAGAAATGTTCCTTAGGTGGTCCCTTATAGAAATTGCTAAAATAATTGAAATCCACGAAAAACTCTGGTTGCCGTGGCATCGGAAAATGGTAAATTTAACAAAGCTCAACAACTTCTTTAACCCTTTCCCAAACAAGACCTGGTTTTGACGTCCCTAATAGAAAAGGCTAGGGAAAACATTGAAACAAAAGAAGAAACTGCTGATAACCAGCAGTTTCTCCTTTTGTCTCAATATTTTCCACACACTATTTTACACAAATTCTATCTTTTATAACATCCATTTTGTCATTTGTGGCAGTTTTTGAAGTTGATCGCCCTAAAAATTTGCCGTTTGGGAAAGGGTTAAACGACATCTCCTCCTTAAATTCTGGGTTAAAATCAACCAAACATGGCAGAGATGTTCCTTGTGTGGTCCCTTTTAAAAATTGCTAAAAGAATTGAAACTCATTGAAAACTATGGTTGCCGTGGCATCGGAAAATGGGAATTTTCGCAAAAGCTCAACAACTTCTTTTAACGACATCTCCTCCTTAACTTCTGGGTCAAAATCAACCAAACTTGGCAGTAATGTTCATTGGGTGGTCCCTTATAAAAATTGCTAAAAGAATTGAAATCTATGAAAAAACTCTGGTTGCTGTGACATCAGAAAATGGGAAATGTCATAAAAGCTGATCATTTTCTGTAAACAACATGTCCTCTGAAACTACATGGCCAAATTCTTCCCTGGGACAACAATGCGTAACATATGCAAAGTTATTTGGCATTATTAAAACATAACTCAGGTGAGCGATTTAGGGCCCTCAGGGTCCTCTTGTTATTTTTGACTCGGATCTAGAATTTGGTTTTGGTACATTTTTGACAGCTGGAACAGGAGTGTCGACTGTAGTTACTTTGGGTTCAGTAGTTTTACTAGATGGTTGGAGAGTATCAGAACTAGAAGGAGAAACTGTTGAAATTTTGGAAGGAGCAAACAACTGTGAAATCTCCTCCTTCTTCTCGGGAAATAGAATGCATAATTTACCGAAAAGATTTTTGCAGTTCTCACAGTCACTGTCCGTTTTGTTTGAACTTCCCTTGGTAGCTTGCGCATATGAAGAGTTTAGGTTCAGACGACTATCGACAATTTTCCTGGCTTCAAAGAATGAAAGGCCCTCACGACATTTGACAGTAACAATTTCCTTTTCCCGCTTCCAGTGGGAACACGCACGAGAAGTCGATTTGTGACTTTCACCGCAGTTGTGACACTTTGGCGTGTTACTACAATTAAGGTAATCATGCGTTTCAGGTGATTCACAACAACGGTGACACTGAGCAAATGCCGCTTTGCAGTTCTTCTCATGGTGTCCGAACTTAAAGCAAGCATAGCACTGAAGCGGGTTAGGAATGTACAATTCAACTTTGACTTTTAAATATCCAACTTTCAGTGATTTGGGAAGTAGAGAGGTATTAAACGTGAGTACAATAGTTTTTGTCGGTTTTCTGGAGCCATTATTGAAAATATGTATTCTTCTTGCCGCGGTTACATGTTGCGATGCAAGCTCTTGCACGATTTCCTCCTCCGAGACTCCCTGCAGATCGGGGCACCGAATGAGGCCTTTTGATGAATTAAGTGTGCCGTGTTCAGAGCATTTTGCAGGGATGTCAAAAAAGGTTTTAATTTTCAGTAGAGTGTCCGAATGCGACTTCTTGTCAACTTCGACAAGAAGGGCACCGGATTTAAGTTTCTTGATGGATTTCGGTTCTCCGGCGTATGAAATAATGCATTTGTTGATTACGAAAGGAGAGAGTGTTGTCAAGGCTTTTTCGTTGTCAGTTGATTCGATTAAAAGAAACCTAGGGAAGTTCTTTTAAACGATAAGTCATCGACTTATCTACATCCTGCTACTGGTTCATACTCATCATTAGATTTGACAGTTTGCAGTCCTCAAAGTTTTCCAGATTTAAACTGGAAAGTTGATGACGATTTGCATGGCAGTGACCATTTTCCGATTCTTATTTCGGAAATTGGGCCATCTGTACAGGAACGACCACAACAGTGGAAACTCCATAAAGCAAACTGGGGCTTGTTCAAAACTGTTTGTGAACAGTCCATTACACCTCAAACTTTTGAAGATTGTGCAAATCCTGCAGAGTTATTTACTTCTCTATTATATTCATCTGCAGAAAAGGCAATTCCGAGAACGTCTAAAAATCCTAAACATCCAAATAAGCCATGGTTTAATGATGATTGCAAGAAGGCTATAGCAAAGCAAAAGTCAGTTCTTAGAGAGTTTGATCTAAGGCCGACTAAGGAAAATCTTATAAAGTTTAAAGTTGCACGTGCGAGGGCACGGCGCACTATTAAACGCAGTAAACGTACGTCTTGGAGACAGTATGTATCTAGATTAAATTCTAGATCGTCTGTCAAAAAGACTTGGGATATGGTGCGTAAAATTAGTGGCAAAAACTCTTCACTAAGTGTTGGGCATTTGAATACTGATAATGGCGTTGTTTCATCTAAGCCAGACATCGCAAATGTCTTAGCAGATACTTTTGCCAAGAAATCCTCCTCTTCTAATTATTCGCCAGAATTTCAAAAACATCAAGAGCAAAAAGAAAAAGTTAATTTGAATTTTAAATCCAAAAATACAGAGCATTATAATAAAGAATTTACTCTTAAAGAGCTTAAAACTGCCCTTAAGAAATGCCATGATACTGCAGTTGGATGTGATGACATCCACTACCAGTTCTTGAAGCATTTACCACACCAATCCCTTCAGTGTTTACTTGATATTTTTAACAGTGTTTGGAAAACGGGAATACTTCCAGCCTCGTGGCGGGAAGCTATTGTCATTCCAGTACCCAAACCTGGCAAGGATTCAGATAATCCTTCAAATTACCGGCCTATAGCCTTAACAAGTTGTGTTTGTAAAACCATGGAAAGAATGGTCAATGATCGTCTTCTATGGTTTCTTGAGAAAAACAAACTTATTACGTCGGCCCAAAGTGGCTTTCGTAAGCAAAGAAGCACCCTCGATCATTTAGTTCGCTTCGAGACTTTTATACGAGAAGCTTTTATAAAGAAAGAACACGTTGTTTCAGTCTTTTTTGATTTAGAGAGTGCATATGATACCACATGGAAGTATGGAATCATGAATGACCTCCATGATTTCGGTATACGAGGTCGCCTTGCTTATTTTATTTCTGCATTTTTGGATGAACGGCAATTTAGAGTCAGGGTTGGAGATACGCTCTCTGATCCTCATGAACAGGAGATGGGCGTTCCCCAGGGCTCCATTCTTTCTGTTACACCTTTTAGTGTTAAAATCAACAATATTATTAAGGCTACTTGCCCTGGTATTGAATATTTTCTTTACGTTGATGACTTTTGTATTTGTTATCGTTCGAAACATATGCATACCATCGAACGACAGTTACAACAGGTTTTAAATAACCTGAGTAAATGGTCGAATGAAAATGGTTTTAAATTTTCTAAAACCAAGACAAAATGTATGCATTTTTGTAAATCGAGAAAACTCCATCCCGATCCAGAACTCACTTTGGACGGGATCCGAATCGAAGTTGTCCCAGAATTTAAATTTCTGGGTCTTTTATTTGACTTTAAATTATCGTTCATCCCGCACATTGAATATCTGAGCAATAAATGTAAGAAAGCTCTAAATCTTTTACGTGTCGTTTCCAGTATGGACTGGGGAGCAGACAAAAAAGTTTTATTACGCCTTTATAGATCTCTTGTGAGATCTAAATTAGACTATGGATGCGTTGTCTGCCCGTCAATCTTACTTACGCAAACTTGATCCAATACACAATCAAGGTTTACGTATTGCGTTGGGCGCATTTAAAACATCGCCAATTAATAGTCTCTATGCTGAAGCAAACGAACCATCTTTAAACTTACGTCGAAAAAAATTATCTATGGATTACTATTTGAAATTGAAATCAAATCCAGATAATCCTACCCATGATTCTGTTTTTGAACCTCTTTACGAAGAGGACTTCAAAAAGAAGGAATCAGAAATTCCACCATTTAGTTTACGTTGCAAAGCTGACATAGAATCTCTAGATTTCGATCTAGATGATGTGGCCGAACATAAAGTTCCAGACGTTCCTTTGTGGTCGTCTAAAAGTCCCACCTTTATTTATGATCTAGCTTCAACTAAAAAATCTGAAACTGATCAAGTTGTATTTAAAAATAAATTCCTTGAAATACAGGAAAAACACATTATGCACTTTCAAATTTATACAGACGGGTCTAAAAATGAAGAAAAAGTTGCTTCAGCTGCCATCTTGGATGGTTACAAATATCAGTATCGTCTGCCTGATAATTCATCCATTTTCTCTGCCGAGCTCAAGGCTATTGACCTTGCGCTTGAGCACATTATTGAAAATGGTTATTGGCGTTACATTATTTTCACTGACTCTTTATCTAGTATGCAAGCGCTGGAACACGAGAAAACGGACAACCCTATCATAGTTAAACTTCTTGAAAAGCTTTCTCGTATCTATGCTGCTGATGAAGATACTGATATTGTCTTTTGCTGGCTTCCAAGCCATTGTGGTCTACGTGGCAACGAAGAGGCAGATAGGGCTGCCAAGGACGCGTTGTCACTAGATGTTTTACCTTTTAAAGTTCCTTTTACTGATTTTAAACCTCTAATTAATATTCTTATCCACAATGTATGGCAGAACTGTTGGAGTGACCAAGCAAATCAACGAAATAAATTATTTTCGATTAAACCTTCACTTGGTGAATGGATGCCAGGTCTTCGGTCTGACCGCCGCGAAGAGTTAGTTTTGGCCAGATTGCGAATCGGTCATACTCATTTGACCCATTCGCACCTATTAAAGAACGAGGTAGAACCGCAGTGTATTCCTTGTAATGAGACACTTACTGTCCAGCATCTACTCATTGATTGTGTAGATCTTGCCATCACAAGAAACAGGCACTTTAACGTTGATAATTTGAAATCGTTATTTGATACCGTGAGGCCTGAGTCGATTTTTAAGTTTCTTAAAGAGTGTAATCTCTTTAGAAAAATTTAGCTTTTTTTATTATAGTCTGTGATATTTGATCTGTGATACTTTAGTTACGTTTAATATTCTATATTTATTTGTTCTGTGGATTTTCCGGTCGAGTGGACTCGGACATGGGTGTTCTCTGATCTGGGAGGAGCCCATGTCTATTCGTCCTCACATCGGATTATTCATGGTTCATGGTTGTTTTTGTCTAGTTTTAATATTGTGTTATAACACTAGTATTGATTAATTTTATACAAGGTAACATTATCTATTCTTGAATTAGATATATAGTCACTATAATTTACCTTTCTGGATGTTTATGTAACTATATACATATCAGTAATTTTGTATACATCCAGATATGTGTTGCTGTTGCGCCCAATATGACCTTAGTAGTCGACGGGCCTTAAAACACTATTCATTCATTCATTCAGAATGTATATCCTGATGATATCTTGGTGATGTGAAAAGTGGGTCATGGGAGGTCTAAAATTAGGTCACTAGGTCAAATCTTGTTTTGCTCTAGGAACCAAAATATTTACTTTATCATTGTGAAAATTGTTTAGAATATTTATTCCGATGATATCTGGTCAATGTTAAAAGGGGCCATGTGAAGTCAAAAACTAGGTCACTAGGTCAAATTTTTATTTTGCTCTAAGAACCAAAAATATTTACTTTATCATTGTGAAAATTTCCAGAATGTTTATCCTGATGATATCTTGGTGATTGTGAAAATTGTTCAGAATGTTTATCTTGACGAAATTTAGGTCATTTTAAAAGTGGGTCATGTGAGGTAAGAAACTAGGTCACTAGGTCAAATGTTGTTTTTGCTCTAAGAACCAAAATATTTACTTTATCATTGTGAAAATTGTTCAGATTGTTTATTTTCACAATATCTGGGGCATGTATTAAGTGGGTCATGGGCGGTCAAAACCTAGGTCAAATTTTGTTTTGCCCATAAAAATCAAAATATTTATTCATCATTGTGAAAATAGTTCAGAATTGCTTATCTTGATGATAAATGGGTCATGTAGAAAGTGGCTCATGTTAGGTAAAAAACTAGGTCAAAAGGTCAAAACTTGATTTTTGCTCTAAGAACCAAAATATTTACTCATCATTGTGAAAATTGTTCTGAATGTTTATCTTGATGATGTCTAGGTCATGTAAAAAGTGAGTCATGCGAGTTTGAAGTTTGCAAGCTGTTTGTTTCAAAGTCCTCTCAGGTGAGCGATGCAGGGCCATCTTGGCCCTCTTGTCTCGATCAGGGCTTTTTTTTTCATTTTTGGGGAAGGGGCCTGGCCTTTCAGGTGGGGAAAAAAGCGCGCGATTTTTCAAATTTTGGGAAAAATTATTATATTGATAATAACAAATATAAAGCAGAAGAACCTGCAGTTTCTCCCTTTGTCTAAATATTTTCTTAGTTATGTACCTATGTAAATTTACTTGACTTGACTTGAATGTCCATTTTGTCGTCTGCAGCAACTTTCAAATTGGACTACCCTAGAATTTGTCGTTTCGGACAGGGTTAAACAAATCTTTCAATAGTAACTTGTAGACCTAGACCACTGGCACTCAATCTTAGACTATTCATTTAGATCTAATTTTGTCGTTTGGGAAAGGTTTAAACAAATCTTTCAATAGTAACTTGTAGACCAAGACCACTGGCACTCGATCTTAGACTATTCATTTAGATCTAAGTCATTGTAACTTTAAATAACATGACAAATTAATGTGCAAAAGTGTCAATACACTGGGGTCGAGTAGTGCCAGTTACCATTACGAGGCAGACGCTACATTTGATAGACGGGATTTTCCATTTTTCCTTCGACGATCCTGAGTGACAAGAGCTTGTTTGTCTGGCCATCCGCTTTTTTTATCCCTATTGATTTGCTTTCAAAACTTTCTAACTATTTTGTGAAAATACTCCTGATGGTGCTTCGTATTTACCTTTTATTCCATGAAGCCGAACTGTTTAAGGTGACGCCATTTCACTGGCGTGTTCGATTCGGGATCAATGTAAATTTTGACCGTCCGAATGTCGAGGAATTTAGTCGGATGGCAATCAGCGCCGCCAAATAACAGCTCATTTATTTCAAAATATCAGTGTGTAGATCGTTTCTGTCCATATTCATTAATTCATTTATTTTTCATTTGTGTGCGTACTATCAACTCGCTTTCCACTTCTTAATTTACAAATCAAACCCGACCTCTTACGGACCTTTGAAATATAATCTGCATAAACGGTCACTCTGCAAGGGGAATGATAAAGGAAAGTTTATTAATGCTCAAACCGGGCCCGATGAATTTCAATTCTACCGAGAGGGATAACCATAATCGAATCGTTCAATCAATTACCCGAGCCGTATACTCTATTATATAGACGCTTTACTTGTTGAGATAAAGCGTTTTTCTACAAGTATGATCATCACAAAGATTTGTCCGATTTTTTTTTATAAAGGCTGAAGAAACAAAACAAATGGGGGATTTTTGCAGACCGGTGGGGAATTTTTCTGCCAGTGGGGAATTTTTTGGGGGTGGGGAAGTAGCCGTTCAACGGCTACAGCCATATAGCAAGAAAAACCCCTGTCGATAGTGTGTAACACGGCTGTAGAAATAACGCTACCCAGGTTCACTCGAATAAGTCTTTTAATGATATGTCCAAGAAATAACACAACAAGAATCTAAGTCCAATAATTTAGACAGACAGACAGACGGACAGACGGTCTGGAGTGCCGGAGCCAAAAGAGAGCCACAGGAGATGTTACCAGATTACCGACTCAGATCAACACTGCTTTGGCCTAAAAACGGCCTGGTATATATACTAAACAGCTACTGGTTTGATTGACGTTTTAGTATAGAATCGTAAAAATTGGCGATCGTTAAATCGATGCAATCGCTTCTTTGGCTATATAATAAATTTGACAAGTGACCTTTGATGGATTACTGGACGTGACATGCTACTGGTAAACAACTCTGAGGTTCTGCTGTCAAATCCTACCGGATTTGACAATGCATATAATACAAATACATATACCAACTATCTATGAGCAGGGCCTCCAGACAAGTCACACAAACATGAACCGCCGGGCCACAAGAAATTGTAGCCCGCCGTACTATATTTCTATTTAGTCGCGGCATCATAACAGTGAAGTCGCGGCATCATGAAAGCGAGTAACAATGTATATTGTTACACACCTTCCTATGTTTTATTTTTTTTTTTAATTTGTTTTAAGTAAATATCAAAGGAAAAAAAAAAGTTTTATATTACTGGAAAGAAATGGTTAACAAATCTTGAATGGAATTTAACAGCACACCAAGTAACTGCACGAATGCCTAATAAATCCTAAATAGATGGAATACATGAAATATTTTTCTTAACATGGGAATGTCAATCACAAGTAGTAAATATAAGTTAAGTGTCCGTTGTTTATCCTGTCGTTCGGTGTGGCTCGTATGTTGTTACTGCATGGTTGGCGAAATGTTGATGAGATGTAGTATAATGTCCGACACTGTATATTGGTGAAAGGTAGTGTAATGTCCGACACCGTATGTTGATGAAATGTAGTATAATGTCCGACACTGTATTATTGGTGAAAGGTAGTATAATGTCCGACACCGTATATTGATGAGATGTAGTATAATGTCCGACACTGTATGTTGATGAGATGTAGTATAATGTCCGACACTGTATGTTAATGAAATGTAGTATAATGTCCGATACTGTATGTTAATGAAATGTAGTATAATGTCCGATATCCGACACCGTAGGATTACGGTAAGAAATAGTCCTCGGATGTTTCAATACGAACTGTTCTGTCCTTTACGCTCGACGATTGCAGGAATTATATAACTCCTTCGCACGACTTGTGTCGGCGTTAGTATTTCTTTACAACCGTTTTTATGCTGTTTTTGCGGGCATTAGCTCCAGTCTTGGATATATCGATTCGTCTTGGGGTTGGGTGTCCTTCAGTATTAGTGGCGCTGAAGGGACTGCTGGTGATGTAGGCGTGTTCTCGTACCGGACCATTTCCTCGGGTTGACGTCTGGTGAATCTTGCCCACACGCTAGTCTGTGCATTCGAACTCAGTCTGCTATCTCTAAGTTTGGCCAATAAGCATTTACTTATAGATTTGTATTTGCAAATTATGACTAGAAGAACCACTATCGAACCAATAAGTAAGCTTACATACCCCCAGAAAGGGAAAACAAAGGTTTTATGGGCGTTAATTAAATCAAAGGAATCAAGTTCATTTAAGAAATGATCCATTGGGATACTATCAATAGCTTTCAAATGTTTTGGTAAATTGGTCGCATTCATATATGGTCTTTTTATCAAAAGAGGTTTCCAAAGGTCGATTTTTGAAAGCTCGAATGAATTATTTAGATCACTAAAAGGATCTCTAACTTCGTATTTTGATTCGTTATTGAAGGAGGCGGGCAGATACAGGTAATCGTTTGAAGCAGTACAAGATTGATCCAGTTTTAAGAAATCTATTGGGGGCCTTATATCGTAAGTTGAATCTCTTAAGCTTGAATTTTGACATACAATAGTGAATTTTAAAGGTTTAATAGTTGTAATAATCCAAGCACCACTAAATAAATATGTTGCTAGAGGGAGAATCGTTGATGGTTTTATAATGGTTTTACAGTATTGTTTAATATTAGTAGTTTTGTTCAGAAATAGAGCAATTACACAACTTTGACTTAGATTTATTGGATAGATTGGACTATGAAGCTTACAAAAAGAGTTGAATGGGTTAGAACATTGATTTATCTCTGTTTCGCGCAAGAAAGAGAATTTTGTGTTATCACCGTTAATAGCAAATGCAGTTGATTCCATAGCATATTTTGCTGTCATTCCAACATTATTGTGGTTATTGGACGTGTTAAGAAATGGAATTGGTAAGTTATGAGCAAAAAATATCTCGAATTTTGAGTTCGAATCTAGGAGTGGTATAGGAACAATGACATAAATATGATTTCCGTCTAATATCGTTCGACATGTTAACATAATATAGAAATCCCAAATGTTATTTTCGGGATCTCCTGGCAAAGTTAGATAATATGGAAGATTTGATTTGATTTCTAAAAGAACTTTCTTGAATTCATCTGGTTGTATTGTACTTGGACTTAAATGGCCTAAGGAAAGCATGTTTAATTGTAGTTGTAATTTTTCCATATCAGTGACTGCTTTGTGCATGAAATCTGTTAATTCCTTACTTAATCTATCTATTTTCATGTAGGCTTGATTAAGTAATGTCAGCTTCATTACTTCTTGAATTACCAAATCGTTTGCTTGTAACATTTTATCTTCGACTACCTTTAATTGTTCCACTAAGTCGTTAATTGCTACTCGGTTTCGTGCAACAGCGGTACGAGTGGTGTTCATTATTGTTAGACTTTCTCTGACAACATGAGACAGCTGCTTCTGATTTTGACTTAGAGTTCTAACATTTCGCTTAATTGAATCGAGATCTGATCCAGAAACAGTTCCGAAAAGAAAACTTAATGCTGACCCGACAAAAGGAAGTAATGAGCGTTTATTCCGATTTTGTAAGTGTTTGAGAGTGGAAAAAGTATTATAAATATGTCGATATGCAATAAGCATGGAATTTATTTCTTGTTTTAAATCATTTATTATTCCCGCGAAGAACGGTTTTGAATCAACGACCCCTGGCTGATTATTTTCTCTATGCATTAATTCAATATTTCTGATGGAATCCCTTGCTACTTGGAAATCCCCTGCAAGTTTATTTATGAAGTCTTCATATGGTTTTAGATCGATCACGAAAGTGATAGTCCATTTGGAACGTGTAGTGATAATTTCATTTACTTTTTGAAATACTACATTTTCTTTAATAAAGATGGAATGTGCGAGACCGAAAGAGAGTAGCAAAAGAGTAAGAAATACAGCCATTCCCTGAAAGATAAAAAGGATAGTTTTTAGAGCCATTTCCTTATTTTTAATTTGGTTTAAACAAAGCGTTTATATAACCCCCAAACGATGGACGCATAGACTCTCTTACCATTGAGAAGTACCTATAATCTAATTAAATACATGACGTTTGTATTGCTTTTGACAAATTTAAGGCCGAAACATATCGGCCTGACATTACCTGAATGTCATATAATGTCGCAAACAAACCTTATTTAATACGTGAACACACCATTGAGTTGTTCACGGTTCTAAATATACCCATTGTTTTTACAGAGTTGAATCTTTTCAACCGACTTTATAGTCATTTAGTCCTATGACTCTGGGCATTTTTTATGATAAAGGAGCATAACAAGTACCTATTAACGAAAAGTTGTAACTATTTACAAAATAACTATATTTCCATGTTTCATTAACAATTTAACTTTCCTCACATGTAGTATAGTCTCACAAATGATTAATAACATCATCAGAACATAAACATAACTCTCAGAATTACTTCTTATTCTGGTGATTCTCCTGACACATTTAAGGTTAACCACTGTCAACCGGACATAGTATAAATGCCCTGTTATGTCACTAATACACCACTTACAAAGAACTACTCATGGCGGTTGCATTAGTCTTGACAAATTTAAGGTCGAGAACTCTCAGCCTGACATAATTTAAATGCCATATATTGTCACTAATACATTAAATACAATAACTCATAGCGGTTTCATCAGTCTTGACAAATTTAAGGTCGAACACTTTCAACCTGACATAATTTAAATGTCAAATATTGTCACTGACATACCAAATACTTTAATTAAATAAATGTGATTTCATGTATTTGATAGATTTTCGCTTAACACAGAAATATTTACATATGTGATTCAACAACAAACGCTCTGGTATATATATATTTTTAATACTATCTAATGTTTACTACATTACTACATTACTATTTTTATCTCTTATTTTTTTCCTTTGCATTTTTTTTTCTGTTTTTATTCATTTTTTTGTTTTACGCATGAAATTTTAATTTTTATCTACTTCTTTAAAGTCTATAACACGACCTAAGAAATTGATTTCCTTTTGGACAGCAAGGTTTTCATTTGGTTTAAGATTTACCCCATGTTGCTTCAGCCTACTTAGAACCCATTTAATCTTATTTTGATCTTGTTTGAAAGACGATGAGTAGATATCATTGTTATCTATGTATACTAGATCTACATCACTTATTTGATTTGAGAAGCTACCTATTTGGTTCGAGAATGTTTGAAAAACGTTTTGAATCTCATCGATATTGGCCATCCTTAGTATATAACAGAACAGAGTTACAAAAAGCACTTACCTAGTAGTTGGTTGGCGTGTTCGTTGCTGCAGAATCGTCACAAATCCACCAAGTTGGTAGATCTCTGGTCACGTCACCAAAATAAACAGGTATGTAACACGGCTGTAGAAATAACGCTACCCAGGTTCACTCGAATAAGTCTTTTAATGATATGTCCAAGAAATAACACAACAAGAATCTAAGTCCAATAATTTAGACAGACAGACAGACGGACAGACGGTCTGGAGTGCCGGAGCCAAAAGAGAGCCACAGGAGATGTTACCAGATTACCGACTCAGATCAACACTGCTTTGGCCTAAAAACGGCCTGGTATATATACTAAACAGCTACTGGTTTGATTGACGTTTTAGTATAGAATCGTAAAAATTGGCGATCGTTAAATCGATGCAATCGCTTCTTTGGCTATATAATAAATTTGACAAGTGACCTTTGATGGATTACTGGACGTGACATGCTACTGGTAAACAACTCTGAGGTTCTGCTGTCAAATCCTACCGGATTTGACAATGCATATAATACAAATACATATACCAACTATCTATGAGCAGGGCCTCCAGACAAGTCACACAAACATGAACCGCCGGGCCACAAGAAATTGTAGCCCGCCGTACTATATTTCTATTTAGTCGCGGCATCATAACAGTGAAGTCGCGGCATCATGAAAGCGAGTAACAATGTATATTGTTACAAGTGGCATGATGTTTCATTTCATTGGCTGGAAACGCATGCCCCACTTACCCGCCCCATATCGTCTGTCTAATTGCAAAACAATGTAACTCCAGTTTTAATCGAGCGAGAGTTGCGAGGTTTTTCAATAAAACCGACGATATGATTTTGCGCCCAACTAACCTAAAATCCTCGATCCACTCCTGCTTTCAACGGGTGAAATATAATAAAATGCTGTGTAATATTGGGAAAAGAAATAGTAGGCTATTTACTGTAGGTCTAAGCGAAGTAAATATGTTTGTCGTGACACGTGACTAAAGTATAGGGAAGGTCCGGTGAATTATTACGAAAAAGGTGACCTGTGATTGGACATTCTTTTTTTTTTTTTTTTTTTTTTTTTTTTTTTTTTTTACTGGAATTGAACATGATTTATTCATTTGTGTAAAAGATGGGTATTATACTCTGAAATGCTTCTGAGACTAGCTCCGCAGTTAGGGTGATCTCAAAAATGGGGTCAAAGGTCATAGAGAAAGTCACTGGTGAGACCCCAGCTGGAGTATGCGGCAACAATATGGGACCCATATACCAAAAACACAACATCAACAAACTGGAGATGGTCCAACGAAGAGCTGCCCGCTTTTGCACAGGAGACTATACAAAAACACAAGCAGCGTAACAGCAGTGCTGAGGACCCTCTGGACAGTGGGAGTCCTTAGAAAGACGCCGCCAGCAGTCCAAAGCCATCATGATGTTCAGGATTGTCAACAAGCTGGCAGCCTCAGTTGCGCAGTGGATAGCGCACTGAACTTGTAGCCCGGTGGTTGCGAGTTCGAACCCCACTCGGGTAAGGTGTGTCTTTGGGCAAGACACTTAATTGCCAACCTCAGTCTACCCAGCTGTTAAATGGGTAGCAGTAAGGTAAAACTTACTGCCTCTTCGATCTCTTCTCTTCCGCGCTATTTCCGAGTAAAACAATCGCGTTGGTTGATTCGCGTAGTTTGATTCGCGTTGTTTCATTGCACTGTAAATAGAGCGCATTAGTTACTTGTAGATTAGATATAGCACAGACACACAGACTCATCCGAGTCTATATACACTAGCATAGCTAGTGGTGCCCCGAGTGCAAGCGGGGGAAATTACCTGTATAACGTAACGTAAGGCTAGTGGACATACCACCCCAACAAATCCTGCTTCCAGCTGGAGTTCATACAAGAGGCCACTCCAATAGATTCCTGGTACCATTCGCCAGCGTCAACGCCTTCAAGTACTCCTTCTTCCCCTCTGGCATTCGGATCTGGAACGACCTACCAGAGACAGCCATGACATCTCCATCCCTTGAGACGTTCAGGCAGAGGATGGCAGCTTCAGCCCTAGAGTAGTCCCGAGTAGTGTGATTTTAACCTGTTTTTAGACTGTTTAGACTTTTAATTCCCCTTGCACATGTACATGTACATATTCACCTATGTGCGAAAAATGCTCCAGAGGAGTCCAGCACACTACTTGGAAGAAGAAGAAAACTTCTGAAAAGGATTCGTGCCATACTAAAATTCATTTTTTCGGGTACAACACGTGTGAATATGGATGTTCTAGAATTTAAGGTAGGTCGGATCATTGATAGAAACTCATTGACTGAGCTGTAAGCCAAAATGTTATAATGGTCGCCTATGTAAAACTATTTACTTCCCTTTGACCGCATTGTCCCTTAACCCTTTCCCAAACAAGACCTGGGCCCCGTATTACTAAACATCTTACGACCAAGTTTTTGTGTAAACTGTGTAACAAGACATCTGATTGCACGAGAAATCCGACTGAGCCAATCAGGGCTGTTGTTACAAGTAATTATGCAAAAATCAAACGTACGATCGTTAGTAATACGGGCCCCTGGTTTTGACGTCCTAAATAGAAAAGGCTTGGGAAAACGTTGAAACAAAAGAAGAAACTGCTGATAAACAGCAGTTTATCCTTTTGTCTCAATATTTTCTTGGCCATATTTTACACGAATCCTATCTTTAATAACATCCATTTTGTCATTTGTGGCAGTTTTTGAAATGGATCACCGTAAAATTAAGTTGTTTGGGAAAGGGTTAACTCAGCAAAAAAGCCCAGTGTGACACCTCAGTGGTGTAAAGGGACATCACTCTAACACAACTTTTTCCAGGATTTTTTTTTTCCTTATACGGAACAAAATAACATTGTAAGTAGCTATATGATGATCTCATCTTTCAGTCAACTTCAAATTTAATCACAATCATTCCTATATTTTTTATGTAATCAGCATCTGTGTGCGTTTTACTTCTCTGTTGACTTAATTTAAACGTATCCGTAGTGGAAGTATTTCTGGACATTGCATAATTTCGGATACGGAAGAAGGAAGTGAAAATGTAGGACGATTTCTTGATTGTTTATAAAATAAAAAGTCAATACATCGTTTAAATTCTTGTATTTTGCTTAGAGTCTACTTTAATTTGCTTGGTTTAAGATTAAAAAAACGGGTTTAAATGCATTGATATCCAAGTTTTCTCTGATGAAATTTGCTCTTTAATATGTTGATGTCGCTCATTTACATCAGAGCACACTACCATTATAAAACAAAGAAAAGTTTGACACAAGTTATGGCTCTTTGTCCACCGTCTGATCTTAAACGCTATCCTCTAAAAGCCTTTCAGTCTCGTAGGAAGCAATTTCATATTAGCAGGGCTCCCGCTGTCGATCGCCACTGGCGCCAATTGCGACAAAATAAAAATTCTGGCGACAAAGTTTGCCAGTTGGCGATTTTATTGGCGACAACTTATTTGCGCCGTATTCTGACACAAGATTTCAGGTAAAGGGTTGAGTCTCAAAAGCTATGACAGTCGCGTGTATCGGTGCTGGTCAGGCTGGTCAGTCATTGATTAACAAAAATCGATAATCGGTAACCAATTAAATCCGAGATAGCAGTTTTTCCATATGATTATGACACCTTCTAAATAACTGTTTCAATATGAGTGAAAATGTCTTGGTCGCGTGGCTTGCCGAGGAAGAAAACTTTAGTCACTGGAAATTTATTCCGGTGCGTTTACCTGGAGCTTAATTTCGGCCTTAATCCGACAAATTGTATTCTAAATCCTTTACACATATTCCCTTATAAAGACAACACATTTTGTCAAGACTGGAACAAACGGGCCAGATGTGTCGGCGGCATTTATTTGATCTCGGGGTAGTGACGTCATATAAATAACCAGTGACTAAAACGCCGTATCGTTACGATGTTTTAACCCCCAAACGGTTTGTATTTCGTGTAAACTTACGCAAATCAATTACACAATGGAATTTGTTTCTATCGCATTTGAAAAGATTTTCTTTTTAACCAATGGATATAAAACACGAGGTAAAGCTTTTGTCAGAATCCGATTCAGGCTACGAGTCCGAGCATCTATCGCAGATCGAATTTTTTGTGATAAAAAAAGATTCACTTTCATTCCTTGTTTTCACATGGAATTTTCCGAGTCAGATTTCTTTAAATCTTATCTGTAGATTCTATCAAAGCTTGTGATCGAGTGATCGCCGCAATAGGTTCCGAAGTTTTAAGTTTCGTCACGAATTAATGATTTACATCGTATTTTAGGTCCTCGTGTATTCGTTCTGAAAAATGTACTAGTTCTAGTCGGAAGGCATGCCGAAAAAAGGTTGACTTTAAGATTCTCCGATTTACCTAAACTAACTCATGTAATTTCTGCACGCATTTCAATCTGTATGTGTGTGTGTGTGCGCACGTGGTTTGGGGAGGGGGAGGGGCGCATTGACAACTGGGTGGGGTCAGTGACGTTCCGTATAATTATTGTAAATCAGAGGGAACCGCATCCAATCAACTCAAATTATAGAATTTATGCTACTGATCTTGATTTCTATATTGATGTCAATAAAAAGTCATAAACATCATGACATATAATGACATATTACCTAATTGTGATGATAATTATGCATTTTTACAGGCTATAATGTTGGGGTGCTTTTTTAGGGGGGGGGGGGGGGGGGGTCTATATGTTTTTCTTCTTTTCCCATTGGCTCCTCTACTGGCACTGACTGGCTCCAATTGGCCCCAAAAAATTTCAATTGGCGATTTTGCTGGCGCCAAGTATGAAATTGCCAGGGGAAGCCCTGTATTAGGGTGGCTGAAGACCGAGGGGGGAGGGCATACATGCCATACATCCCGGAACGTCCGGGACCGTCTCGGAAATCGATATGCCGTCCCGGCGTCCTGTACATAAAGCAGATGTCCCGGAAATCTTCCATTCCCGATCATGCACTATATAAGTGTAGAGAAATTTCAAGTAAAGCGTTAACTTTCAAAAGTTATGCTAATTGAGTGTAAAGTTGACAGCAGCTGTTAATAACATACACGCTGACCCTTAATTGATAGACAAAAATCGATAATCGGACTATTAATTATCCAGATAACATTGTGGTCGAAAGATTATTACACCTTGTGTAACGGTTTAATTTGCGTGGCTGAGAAGACAGTGGCAGGTTGTTGTATGTGTTGATAAATTGTAATATCTGTACGAATTGCATTAAAATATGTGTTTGGTTACGCATGAATCAATGAAGACGAATTGACACTCCAAAACTGGCGACTGGAGGGGTGGGGCTGGGGGAGAAGGATAAGTCCCGGAAAAACATCGCAAATCCCGAAAATTGTTGATCCAATGTCCCGGATTCCACTGGAAAAATTATGGCATGTGGGGGGGGGGGGGGGGGGGGGGGGGCTAAATTGGATTTTCCCTTTATTTTCAGTGTAAAATAAGGAAAATTCAGCATTTTTGGCCAACTTTTGTTCCTACAACAGCGTTTTTTCTCATGATTTTTGGAACGGGTCCGGTACCAGACAAATTGGGGAAAATGCGTAGTTTTCTCAAGAATTGGAAAAAAATATCATCAGGTAATGCAATGGAAAAATTGTAAATTGAAAAATCCTCTGTAAAATTAATACATTTAAATGAACTTAAAGGAATTCCAGTCATTCCTGGATAGTTTAGCTTGACAAATGAAAGGATTTGAGCAAATTTCCTAAAAAGACAATGTTGAACTTTTGAATTGGGAATTTCCTTTCCATATTTTGGGAAAAAATGACCCTTTTTGGCATTGGGAACGGGTCCGTTTTACGGACCCATGCAAAGAAGGAGAAAAAACACTGTACAAGCCTGCCTTATGACACTGATCAATGTACCATTTATCATCATGCCGGGTGAAAAATTTTAGACCAAAAAGTATTTCTAAATGGTATATAGTCAATGTTTTGCAACAACCCTCACCTGAACAGCCATTGCTTACAATGACCTACTTTCCCTTGTTTAAAGCTCCACTGGCCTTTCAGGCCAGCAGGCTATTGTCATGGCGGTGTGTCCGTCGTCTGTACGTCCGTAAACTTTATCTTTTAAAATCTTCTCAAAAACTACTGGATGGACATCAACCAATCTTCGCAGGAATGATCCTTGGGTGACCCTCTCTCAGATTCCCTCAAAGAATTTGGATTGAACCAGAATAACCCGAGTTATCTGCCCTTGAATGTCAAAATAGCTGGTTTTGACTTTGTTTTTACTCTAAAACCTACAAATATTGACCAATCAAGACAAAACTTTGACAGAATATATATATATATATATATGCATTATATTCTGCATGGGTGTTATTTTCGATTTCAGGTAATGTTGGTAAAATACAGTTTCGGTAAAATGAATGATTTATTTGTAGTAATTAAATGGATACTTAAAAAGGTAATTATAGTGTAGTTATCACCTTGACAGCAGGGTTTATCGATTAATTCAGATGTTTGATAAAGTATATTCATTTTTATCTATTGAAATAGTTATATAAATATTTATCAAAAAATATGCTTATCTCCAGAGTTGGGTTCCAAATAGAAAATATATTTATTTCATTCTATTAAATTACAAAATTTGTCAAGACAAACAGTCAGGCCTGTGGAGCGCTTCCAGACTGCCAGGGCTGTCTAGTTTTGATGAGTTATGTGCCTTGAATTTGACGAAGGACTTAATCTTTATTGTATTTTGTGATGAAAGTACTTTTTTCCCCGATTTTTGAGAAAACGACACATTTTCCCCAACTTGGCTGGTTTCGGACCCGTTCCCAAAACCATGAGAAAAACGCTGGATTTATACCTATTGGAACAATCGATAAGATTGGTGAAGGCATTGAGAATTTTTATGCCCCCGTATCGCATATTGTTTTACTCGACATTGTGTCTGTCTGTCCGAAAACTTAACATTGGCCAATTTTGGAACCATTGGTGTTTCACAAACGCATCTTGTTTGTTTCAAATCCAAATCCTATGTTATGAGTACTCATTTGAATTGTCTCGATAAGAGGATTCTAATGAGTACCCCATAACATAGGGTTTGATGAACATTTAGTGACATAATTACATGTACATGTTTTATTTTGAAAAGCCATCACTCCCTTAACCCATTACCAAGCATTGACACCTTTTAGTGCCCCTAAAGAAAAATGCCTTGGAAAACATTGAGGAAAATGAAGAAATTGCTTGTGACAAGCAATTTCTCCATTTCCCACGATGTTTTTTAAACAAAATCACCTAGAAATGTAAAATTCCAAGCACTTAAAATTGCCGTCTGCAACACCTTAAAAATTGGAACAGTCCAAAATTTTGTCCTTTGGTAATGGCAGGGTTTCCGCTGACTTTCAAATTTGGGGGTAAAAACAGTAACTGTTATTTTTACAGCATGCTTTAACCTCCTTTATAAGAAACATAGAAGACTGCTTGCAAAATTTGGGGTTAACAAGATTCAATTTGGGGGTAAAAAAGCCCCATTTTGGGGTTTTTGGAAACCCACAATGTTTTCTCAAGCCTTTTCTTGTAAAGAAGTCAAAAGGCGTCACTGTGCAGGAATAGGTTATCTAGAGCTGTACCCTGTGTATTTTCAGTTTGAAGTGTAAAGATGTCGGATGAAACATTGATCCTCAAGGTAGGGGCTGGTGTAGCGGTCGTGGTGATCGGTCTACTCGTCATAATTCTGCCCATGAGCTTTGGGACACTAGAGTATTATGAGGTAAGATATTTCACCTTAATTGATTACCACATATTGATGCTTTTTGATGCCCAATAAAGTAAAAGCTTTGGAAAACATTGTGGAAAATGAAGAAATTGCTTGTCACAAGCCATTTCTTCATTTTCCACAATGCTTTCTTTACCAAATTTTTGAAATTTCATTAACTTTAAATTGTTGTCTGGAATGTTTCTCAAATTGGAACAGTCCAAAATTTGTTGTTTGGGAAAGGATTAACCATTTACCAGATGACAAAAGTCTGGACTGCTCCAAATTCTAAATTGTTGCAGACGACATTTTCAATTTAAAGAAATTTTGAAATTCTATGACTTTTAGAATTAGGACAAGACTAAAATTTTGCTGTTTGTTTATGGGTTAAGATCCATAGTGGATATTTGTGGCTCAGAAGTTTGTGTTGTGTGAAAATTTATGAATACATAAATATGAAATCATACATGTATGAAGTTAAATTTTAGAACAATTGTCATTAGTTACCTCAGCATCATCTTTGCTAGCCAAGGTTGAGACCACCTATGTTTGTATTCATCCACGGCGGATTACATTTTATTTTCTTGGTATCCAATATGATGTTATTGTTTGTTAACCCTTTCCCAAACAACGGAATTTTAGGGTGGTCCATTTCAAAAGGGGCTACAGACAACAAAATAGATGTTAATAAAGATTGGTATTCTCAAACCTTTTCTGTTTGGGACATGAACCAGGCCCTGGTTTCTCAAAAAAAACTTTAAGTTCTACTTCAATGGATTACTCTCCATCGTAAAGGCATTCGATTGAAGTTCACATGGATTTTGTGTGATTTGAGTACCGTGCTCAGATTTGAGTCTGAAAACATACTTACGTTTTTTCGAGAAACCGGGTCTTGTTTGGGAAAGGATTAAAAATCCATATTTAATTCTACAGATGGGGTTTAAACGACAGAAGTCTACGGGTAAAGTAGACCTGAGTAAAGTCTACACGCACGGCAAACATTTTATTGGACCAGATTACGAGTTTAAGCCATTCCGATCGGACTCGCATGATGTCAGCTTGAAGAGAATCTCCGCATTTACACAAGATAAGCTTGAGGTATTCTTTGTTTAACCCATTGCCAGACGGTACAATTTTAGAATGGTCCAATTTGAAAGAATTTGCAGACAACAATCTCGAACAAATGAAATTTAACATTTTTTGGTGTTTTCCAAAGCATTTATCTTGTGGGATGTCAAAATGTGTCATAGTGTGGGAATGGGTTAACCCTTTCCAAGACAAGACCTGGTTTTGACGCAGAGAAGGCTTTGGAAAATATTGAGGCAAAAGAAGAAAATACAGATTTTCAGCATTTTCTCTTTTTGCCTCAACATTTTGTGTACCGAAGATAAAATCTAGGTAAATCACTCTGAAAGTGATGGTAAATATTCTTCGTATAATGCTTTGAAGTGGTATTGGCCAGTTATATAAGTATCAGTACACCCTTAAACAAATAGTTTTATGCAAATAATTGTCAAGGATAACATTATGGGAAAAGAAGAAGAGCAATGTCTTCATTTCTAATAATGTTTTTTACACAATGATCACATTTACTGTTTTAGAAATGCTTTACATGTATTAATCAATGTTTGACATGAAATACCTTAAAATTCCTTGAATTGGAAAGGTCTTTTTGATATGCACCTAAAGGGTTATATCATATTATGGCCCTGGTTGTCTGTCCGTAAGTAATTTCTTACTTACAGTCTTGCCTCAATCAATCTCCATGGTGTCTAGCTGTGCCCATCGTTTATTGAATTCAGATATTTTGTTCTTGAATTATCTGCCCTTGAATAGAAAAAGTAAAAATTGAAAAAGTGCCCATTTTCTTGTGTGTGCAAGTCCTACAGTATCTACTGGAATTTGACCCAAGTTTCCACAATAAATCTCCTTTGTGTCTAGTTGCGCACACTGCTAACATAATTCTGGTAACTCTTTTTGTTCTTGAAACATCTACAAAATCTAAAATAGTGATTTTTAGCTCCACTGGCCGAAGGCCAGCGAGCTATTGTCATGGCGTTGTGTCCGTCGTGCGTCCGTCCGTCCGTCCGTTAACTTTTTCTTTAAAGATCTTCTCCTCTTATACCAGTTGGCCAATTTGACCAAACTTGGCAGGGATGTTCCTTGAGTGACCCTTTTCAAAACTTGTTCGCGAATTTTTGATTCATCAAAAAATGTGGGCGTGGCAGGGCGGGGCTTATCAGACTTAGAGAAATCATAAGAAAATTCTTTAAAAATCAACCATTGGACAAATTTGAACCAAACCTGGCAGGAATGTACCTTGAGTCATTCTTTTCAAAATTTGTTCACAAATTTTTACATTTGTCAAAAAATGTGGCTGTGGCAGGGAGAAAGGGGCTTATCGGACTTAAAGAAATCAAAAGAAAATTCTTTAAAAATCAACCATTGGACCAATTTGAACCAAACATGGCAGGAATGTACCTTGAGTCATTCTTTTCAAAATTTGTTCACAAATTTTTACATTTGTCAAAAAATGTGGGTGTGGCAGGGAGAAAGGGGCTTATCGGACTTAGAGAAATCATAAGAAAATTCTTTAAAAATCAACCATTGGACCAATTTGAACCAAACATGGCAGGAATGTACCTTGAGTCATTCTTTTCAAAATTTGTTCACAAATTTTTACATTTGTCAAAAAATGTGGGTGTGGCAGGGAGAAAGGGGCTTATCGGACTTAAAGAAATCAAAAGAAAATTCTTTAAAAATCAACCATTGGACCAATTTGAACCAAACATGGCAGGAATGTACCTTGAGTCATTCTTTTCAAAATTTGTTCACAAATTTTTACATTTGTCAAAAAATGTGGGTGTGGCAGGGAGAAAGGGGCTTATCGGACTTAGAGAAATCATAAGAAAATTCTTTAAAAATCAACCATTGGACCAATTTGAACCAAACCTGGCAGGAATGTACCTTGAGTCATTCTTTTCAAAATTTGTTCACAAATTTTTACATTTGTCAAAAAATGTGGCTGTGGCAGGGAGAAAGGGGCTTATCGGACTTAAAGAAATCATAAGAAAATTCTTTAAAAATCAACCATTGGGCCAATTTGAACCAAACCTGGCAGGAATGTGCCTTTGGTCATTCTTTTCAAAATTTGTTCACAAATTTTTACATTTGTCAAAAAATGTGGCCGTGGCAGGGAGAAAGGGGCTTATCAGACTTAAAGAAATCAGAAGAAAATTCTTTAAAAATCAACCATTGGGCCAATTTGAATCAGACTTTGCAGGAATGTTCTTTGAGTCTCTGTTTTCAAAATTTATTCACAAAGTTTTACATTTGTCAAAAAAGTGGGCACAGCAGGGAGGAAGGGGCTTATCGGACTTAAAGAAATCATAAGAAAATTCTTTAAAAATCAACTATTAGGCCAATTTGAACCAGACTTTGCAAGAATGTTCTTTGAGTCTCTCTTCAAAATTTATTCACAAATTTCAAGATTGGCTGTGTAAGGCTTACAAGAAATCATGGGATAATTCTTCCACTTGAGCCAGTGGAGCGATTCAGGCCCTCCTGGGCCTCTTGTTACTTTAAAGCTCCTCTCAGGCATATATCTATGGCTAAGCGCAAAACGGTTGTAACTGCCTATAAACATATTATCAATTACAACCGTTTCGTGCTGAGCCATCGATATGCTCGCTCCACAAAGCTCTTGTTTGGGAAAAGATTTATTTTGTTTTTGTGTCCGTTTACAGGTAAAGGTGTCGTGTTCGTTCCAGTATTTTCTCCGCAAACGTGACCTAGCCTTACTACACCAGGCCTACGATCTGTACTACGAAGATGTGATGCAATCGAGCAGCAATGATGCAGTCAAGGTACTGTAAAAGTCTATTTATTAGCTAGGCCTTAATTTTCGCTAATTTTCGCGAGTATGCCATCTCGCGAATTCATCAATCTTGTGAATATATCAGTCTCAGAATGCCGGAGATTACTGATGGTTGTTTTGAATCCGGATTCCAAAATTATATATATGTTCATTAAAAACACTTCAAATCGTTAATTTTGATCGTTATCCACCTTTCAATGTATGAAAATGCAATTAACATAATAATGTTATATAATTATGATGATATACATGATAACAAATACAAATTACATTTGTTACATGCGTTTCGCTAGAATATGGTCGTAAAAGGGTGACCTTTTTATCATAAACAATTTAGAAGTTCAGTACATCTAATGGACAAATGAAGCAGTTACGTTCTTACGTTAGTCACTTTTTGTCATACATGTATTGACAATACATGTATTGTCCTTTTAACAGTTATATATGAAAAGGTGTGAAAACAATTATAAAGCAAAGACAGGTGTGATAAACATTTTGTGTAACCATCGTTTGTGCATTTATCGGGGTTAAACGGACATGTACGGAATATAACGAAGGGAATATTTCCGGCAATCAACGGAAATACCCGATATTTAAATCAAGCAAGCGCGAATTTATGAACTCGCAAATAAATCCCAAACAACCAAATCTTGAAATGTTGAGTTCGCGAAAATAATGACTTTTACAGTAATTAAATCATTAACACACATTGAGGCTTTTTGGCCATGAAGTAAAGGCCTTGGAAAACATGATCATGGAAAATGAAAAAGAATCTTCATTATAACAATGTTTTTTTTAACCCAAAACATATTTTTTACAAAAAGAATAACCAATTTGAAGTTTTATAGTCTGCAACACCTTTCACATTGGAACAGTCCAAACTGTTGCTGTCTGGGTTAACCCATTACCACACAGTGACGCCTTTTGACTTCCCACAAGATAAAGCCAAAGGCTTTAGAAAACATTGTGGAAAATGAAGAAATTGCTTGTGACAAGCAATTTCTTCATTTCCCACAATGTTTTCTATACAAAATGACCAAAAATGTAAAATTTTATTCACTTGAATTTGCCGTCTGCAACATCTTTGAATTTGGACTAGTTTGAAATTTCATCGTCTGGTAATGGGTTAAGTCATTCCCAAACAAGCACATGATCTAACATCCATGGAATGGGTGAAATTGCTGCAATAACGTGCTGGACTTGAAACTCTTGGGTAGCTGGTTTGAGACTTGCCACTCTTTGGGATGTGATGTTAGATTAACCCTTTCCCAAACAAGACCGGGTTTTGACGTCCCTAATAGAATTGGTTTGGGAAAACATTGAAACAAAAGAAGAAACTGCTGATAACCAGCAGTTTCTCCTTTTGTCTCAATATTTTCTTTGCCATATTTAACAAAAATTCTTTCTTTAACCCTTTCCCAAACAAGACCGGGTTTTGACGTCCCTAATAGAATTGGTTTGGGAAACATTGAAATAAAAGAAGAAACTGCTGATAACCAGCAGTTTCTCCTTTTGTCTCAATATTTTCTATGCCACATTTAACAAAAATTCTTTCTTTAATAACTTCCATTTTGTCATTGGTTGCAGTTTTTGAGGTGGATCACCCTAAAATTTTGTTGTTCGTGAAAGGGTTAAGGTACCTTCTTCGTGTGAACTTAGCTGTTGAGCAGAATATAAAAAAACATTATATCAGTCAGTTTGGGTCTAATGTAAAAGCTTACAAAAACATTGAGGGAAAAGGAGAAAACACTTTTTTCACATTACAGATATTCGTTTTATATAAAAAGCAATACAGACAATTACGGGTGGCCACTGACCACTGAAGATAGTGTTTTGTTATTCACAGTTGTTTTAACCCATTACCAGACAGCAAATTTTTGTCCAAATTGAAAAATGTTGCTGACAACAATACCATGTGCATGGAATTTTACATTATGATGTGTTTTGTGTAGAAATCAAGAAATTGCTTGTTTTCCAAAGCCTCTATTTTGTAGGGCATCAAAGGGCGTCACTATTTGGGAATGGGTTGAAAAGTAAATTTCTTGTTGGGGACCTGGACTGGCTGCTATTGACAGTTTGGCCGCTATTCTCAGGTGACCGCTAACACATTTTTGACTGTACTTGCTTAGGTTCGCAAGCCATAGCAATGTAACTGAAAATTTGTCAAACTCCAAGTTAACCCTTTCCCAAACAAGACCTTGTTTTGACATCGGTAATAGAAAAGGCTTTTGAAAACATAGGGGCAAAAAAAGAAAATGCTGAGAATCAGTTTTTGATGCTATATTGTGCAAAAGTGCCACCATTACAAACATTTTGTTTATCGTCTATAACATCTTTAAAATTGGACCACAGTAATATTTTGTCGCTTGGAATAGGATTGGACTTGCTATTTCAGGGTGCAATCACAGTATTCAACACTCGAGAGTTGTTTGGTAAGAGAGCTGAGGTGGAGAAGACACTGTTTAAGGCTGTAAGAGAAAGATTGGGAGGGATCTGCTGTCCGGAAGATTGCTCTTTCTTCACTGATGGTGAGTGATTATAACCACAGGGGCAGAGTTACAGATAAGAGGGAGTGGAAGTATCTCAAAATGAAATACAGTCGACACTCGTTGAGTCGAAGTCAGATGTGCCATCAAAATACATTGATATACCCGGAGTTTGACTCATTCGATCAATTGAAACTTTCAATCAAAATTACATTTGATCACTTTCGGTTCTAACCAATCTCGTTCATAATTGAAATAAAGTAGGAAATGGAAAGAAATTGCTCGAACGAGCAATTTCTATCCTTTTCCTACTATATTTCAATGGCTATATTTATTAAGAAATTATATCGTTGGACTATTCTGTATCCATTGGTGAGCATGGGGCCAGATTTTAATTCGACTTAAGTGGAAATTTGACTTATCCGATGTCGACATAACGAGTGTCGACTGTATTTCATTTGTTGTTCATCAAACCTTATGTTGTAGAAACTTATTGGATTCCTCTCATCGAGACAATTCAAATGAGTACCCACAACATTAGGTTTGATTTTTAAATAACAAATTTTGAATGTCTTCACCCCCTCTTTATCTGTTGCTCTACAGGGGTTTCATTAATACTTTCCATAACAAGATCTGGTTTGATGTGCCTTAGAAAATGCTTTAGAAAACATTGAAGCAAAAGAAAACTAATGTTTATGAACATTATTTTCTTTGTTTACCTCAATATTTTCTGTGATATATTGTAAACAAATCCTATTCCCATCAACACTAATTTGGTTGTCTGTGGCAGCTTTCATATGGGATCAGAATTTCTTTTTCTTGTCTGGGAATGGGTGTAAAAGAAAGTAGAGGAATTTGCTTTAATTTTCGAAGACTGCTCTTCCTTTGCAGATGGTACTTATAAACCCATAACTAAGATTATTCCATAAAATGTGTGTTTCCTGGCCAATATAGGCATGCTGATCAGCCTTCACCAAGGCACAAGCTAATGTAGATCTAGAGCTTTGTCAGATTGTCTGAAATGCTATTAACCCTTGTCCTACTGACTTTAAATTTTGTTTCAAACAAACTACCAATTTAAGAGACATTGCATATATAATACGTCATGGGTGTGTGATAATATAAAAAATATCTAAGGAGGTTGGGAAAATCGATAATTGTCAAGCCTATGGCGAGACAATTATCGATTTTCACAACCGAGTTAGATATTTTTTATATTTTCACACACCCATGACGTATTATGTTTATCTTTCAACATTTTCCCCCTTTTGTACCCCTTTTTAGCTCACCTGAGCAACATGCTCAAGGTGAGCTTTTGTGATCACCCTGTGTCCGGCGTGTGTCGTGCGTCGTGCGTCGGAAGTCGTCAACAATTTCTTTAAACATCTTCTCCTCCTTAACCACTGGGCCAATTCTTACCAAACTTGGCAGGCATGTTCCCTAGGTGAACCTTTTCAAAGCTTGTTTTCAAATTTTTGATTCGTCAAAAAATGTGGGCGTGGCAGGGCGGGGCTTATCAGACTTAGAGAAATTGTTAAATAATTCTTCAAAAATCTTCTCCTCCCTAACACTTGAGTCAATGTTTACCAAAGTTGGCAGAAATGTTCCTTGGGTGACCCTTTTCAAAACTTGTTTTCAAATTTTTGATTCGTCAAAAAATGTGGGCGTGGCAGGGCAGGGCTTATCAGACTTAGAGAAATTGATAAATAATTCTTCAAAAATCTTCTCCTCCCTAACCATAGAGTCAATTTTTACCAAAGTTGGCAGAAATGTTCCTTGGGTGACCCTTTTCAAAACTTGTTTTCAAATTTTTGATACGTCAAAAAATGTGGGCGTGGCAGGGCGGGGCTTATCAGACTTAGAGAAATTGTTAAATAATTCTTCAAAAATCTTCTCCTCCTTAACCATTGTGTCAATTTTTACCAAACTTGGCAGAAATGTTCCTTGGGTGACCCTTTTTAAAACTTGTTTTCAAATTTTTGATTCGTCAAAAAATGTGGGCGTGGCAGGGCGGGGCTTATCAGACTTAGAGAAATTGTTGAATAATTCTTCAAAAATCTTCTCCTTAACCATTGAGTCAATTTTTACTAAAATTGGCAGAAATGTTCCTTGGGTGACCCTTTTTAAAACTTGTTTTCAAATTTTTGATTCGTCAAAAAATGTGGGCGTGGCAGGGCGGGGCTTATCAGACTTAGAGAAATTGATAAATAATTCTTCAAAAATCTTCTTCTCCCTAACCATAGTGTCAATTTTTACCAAAGTTGGCAGAAATGTTCCTTGGGTGACCCTTTTCAAAACTTGTTTTCAAATTTTTGATACGTCAAAAAATGTGGGCGTGGCAGGGCGGGGCTTATCAGACTTAGAGAAATTGTTAAATAATTCTTCAAAAATCTTCTCCTCCTTAACCATTGAGTCAATTTTTACTAAAATTGGCAGAAATGTTCCTTGGGTAACCATTTTCAAAACTTGTTTTCAAATTTTTGATTCGTCAAAAAATGAGGGCGTGGCAGGGCGGGGCTTATCAGACTTGGAGAAATTGTTAAATAATTCTTTAAAAATCAAATGTTGATCCAATTTGTACCAATCTTGGCTGGAATGTTCCTTGAGTGACTGTCTTTACTGCCTGTTGATGAATTTTTAATTCGTCAAAAAATGAGGGCGTGGCAGGGTGAGGCTTATCAGACTTAGAGAAATCGTTAAGTAATTCTTAAAAAATCTTCTTCTCCTTAACCAATGGTTCAATTTTTACCAAACTTGGCAGAAATGTTACTTGGATGACCCTTTTCAAAATTTGTTTTCAAATTTTTGATTCGTCAAAAATGTGGGCGTGGCAGGGCGGGGCTTATCAGACTTAAAGAAATCATGAAAAAAATTCTTTAAAAATCAACCATTGGTCAAATTTAAACCAAACCTGGCAGATCTTTTTCTTGAGTGACTGTTTTCAATGTGTGTTCATTAATTTTTTGATTTGTCAAAAAATGTAGACACCATCAAATACAGGAAGAACTCAGGTGAGCGATATCAGTGCCTTTCAGGCACTCTTGTTTGTCCAAAATGTGGGTTTTTTCTTCATTTATTTTTGGAATCTGGGTCAATGTCAGTTGATGATGTCAGACCGAAGAACGTTCTTTTTTCATTGTGCGGAAGAAACAAGTTCGTTATATTTAGTACAAGCTCGTCCTTAAATCGAGAGTTCTAGCGAAAACATCAATTGAAAATGATTATATACTACTTTTCCAACGAAGTTCCGTGATTAGAACAGAGATAAACTATACAGATCAACGGTCGACTCAAATCTGAGACAACATCTTGAACACGATAAAAAACGATGCAGGGATCAGTTTTCCATTGTCATGATTCGGATTGAAATGGGACTAAAAAGCACTTGCAGTGATGATTTTAGATCTTATACGTAGAAAATATGCGATTTATGCCTCAAATAAATTGTCTTGGAACATAACAAAGTGAAACAGTGGCAGTGATTTTAGCGGTGGAATGACGGAAGAACGAATATGTCATGGCCGCAAATTATTTGACAGTTGCAGTTGGGAATGATTCCTTTTACAACAATGTGTCCCGAAATAAAGGAATATGTAAATGCAGTAGGTAGGTGTAGTTTCTTCAACACTTAAATAACAATTTCTTTTTTTGAAAAATTCAAATTAGATAGAGGGCCAGGGAGAGAGAGAGGGGGGCAGAGAGACAGACATGCAGACAGACAGGCAAGCAGTCAGGCAAGCAGAGAGCCAATTCAAAAACTTCCTTGATTTTTTACCTTGGAATAAACAATTTGGTCATTTTTTAATTCAACTCTTTTAATTCCAATTGTTGCAGAGAAACAGATAACTAGAGAGAGAGATAGAAAGATAGCATGAGAGAGAAGAATAATTAGCAAATGACAGAGAAGGAATGACACAGAAATCAGGGTGGGAGAGCCTGAGATCTTGTTAATTTCTACCACAAAATTGAAAACATTTTGACTTTCCTGATTTGTACCTTTGTTTGATTGATATTTAGTAAATTTTCACTTTGGGAACACTTAAATCATTTTAGATCAGTTTTTTAAATTACAAATTCATGCAAATTTATTAAAAAAAAAAACATTTTCTTTTAATTTCAGAATTTGATGTCACAAGCATGCAGGTTCAAGACAAAACAGACTGTCTGGAGACTATTAAACCCTAACATGATATATCTAAATCTGGGGTTCTGAATACAGCCAGAGAGACAACTTCACAAACAGACAGAATTTGTATGAAAAAGTAGAGATCTCAATTCCAGCTGTAGAAAGGAAAAACCTACAGACTCAGCATTGCTGGCACACTCTCCTGCAAGTCATTACATGTCTTATATTAGTGTAAATTGATTTCAAGTAGTCAAATGATTGAAATAGGTCTGATAGGCCTAAGTGATTTGTATTTTTGATAAGAACATGGGGATTTATAACAATTATTTTCAGTGAGTATTTCATTTTTACCCCAATATTGTAAACAAAGCATATTAAAACACCTATAATGGCAACACCTTATAAATCCAAAGTGAAGATATATAGTAAAGTCATGTGGACTTTGAACAGGCCAAATGCAGTGAATAACTAGTTCTTCATTTAACCCTTTCCCAAACGACAAAATTTTAGGGTGATCCAAATTGAAAGCTAATGCAGACGACAAAGTTAATGATAATAAAGTCAAGATTTGTGTAAAATCATCAGCAGTTTCTTCTTTTGCCTCAATGTTTTCACAAGCCTTTTCTAATAGGGACGTCAAAACCAGGTCTTGTTTGGGAATGGGTTAAATGCAGGGAATTTGAGCATTTCCCCTCATTTATCTAATATTTATTAAACACCTTGTTTACTATATAGTCATGAAATTTGAAGCCAAAATTTAGCTGTCTGAATGGTTCAAATCTGTCACAAACACGATTCAAGACCTAATTTTATATGCCTAAGACTATTGGGATAAGGTTCAAGTTAGGAAAACATGGAGAGAAAAGAAGAAACTTTTGAATGTTAATTACTGGCACTTCATATTTGACCTAAAAAATTTTGACCTTCCAGTTTTCTGCATTAGATTCTATGTAAACTTGTTTTGTTCTACAAAATAAGGATAAGTATGAAAATCTGTTGTTATGGAAAGATAAAAAAAAATCCATGCTGTTCAAACAGTCAAATAAGACAAAGTTTACTTTTTATTTGCCTTATTTATTTCTATATCTAGATCTAGTTGTCTGCTTTTTCCTCTAAAAAAATTATAGTTTCATAATCAGATCTATGTTTGTGTGTTTGTAATCCTTTCACAAAACTGCAACTTTTTTGACACATCAAAATGTTAAGAAATCTCAAATCTGATGGGAAAATATTGAGGCACCAGAAGGAAATGTTGAAAACCAGCATTTTTTTCATTTTGTCTCAATGATTTCTGTGATATGATTAAAGAAACATTCAATTTCTATTTTTCCAACCCAAATTTGTTCTCTGCAACAACTTTCCAAGCTATTAAAATGTGTGTAAAAAGGGCCCAATCCTGTAGAAAATTCTGAGGTGTCTTGTATTCTATGCTAGACTACATGGGATGAGAAATAGTGGTTTGGATTGGATTTTGTATTTGTATTTTTGCTTAATGGGCATCTAAATACATTATTTTGTGCACCAATAACAGCATTATATATGAAAAATGTTGATGCAGATTTAAAAAATCGAAATTTCCCAGCCATAAACTTGTGTATTGACCTAAATAAATGAAGGTCACAATATCTGGGTCGGAAATAGTTTCTGCTGTGTATCCTTACGCGCCATGTCGTCATATTCTAAAAATATCCATGTGATAACAAAAAATTTATCACATGGGCGATATCACCCCGATATTTGGCTAGTTTAAAGATAAAATAAGATAAGCTTAAGTTTTTGCCACAATAATTATGTAGAAAGCTGGCAGTGTAGGCTAAGATCAGACTGCACGTCTGTGCAGGCTGATCTTAGTCTATACTGCCTGCCAAAGCTTTTGTCACAAACAGAAATTGACGTGAACAGCATGATAAGGGTTAAGGCTTTTTTTTCACCAGACTCTGGCTCATATGTGTATTCTCTACTTCAGGTTGTCCGAAGGACTGTAAGCCCACCAACTGTAGTGACACAGAGAAGGGTATATTTGCTGATGTCAGGTAGGTAGGATATGCCGTGTTCTTAATAAGCTGGCATACTCCCCCCTCTATACCTTGCCTCCTTAGCCTTCCAGTAACAAATCATAATGTCACTACAACCTCGAAAGATTCCTTAGCAGCAAGTTTTCATGTATGTCACCAGATAGAGCAGTTTACAGATTATTCCAAAATATACCAAAAACTGAACAATCAAAAAGTTTGAATATTTATTTTCTTTTCCCAATGTTTGAAGCTTCAATAGGCTCTGAGATTGTTCCCTGGTTGTGTTAGTTTATCTTAGACTTCAGAACAAGTGTGTGTGTATTTCCCAGGAAGAAGACCTGGTATGGAGAGGCTAATATAAGCTAGCTTTCATCCCAATCAATGTAGAATAAATGTGTTTCTACTTTTTTTTTTCAATTTTGAACAATTGTTGTTAAAAGTAAATGGTATCATATATGCTGTAGGTACTACTAGTTAGGAGGAATAGAGATTTCTGGTCTCACCCAATTTATTGTGAGAATCATTGTGAGAAAAGATGTTGATTAACTCTCTCCCAAACGGCAAAAATATATGGTGGTCCAAATTGAAACCTGCCACAGATGACAAAATAAATGTTGATAAAGAAAGGATCTGTGCATAATTTGGCACAGAAAATATTGAGACAAAAGGAGAAAATGCTGATACTGTAAACCAGGAAATTATTTCGCTCTTTTTAAGTTAGCGTCTTTCGCGGGTGGGTGTGATCCCCGAACATAAAACGCCGCGAATAGGCTACTTTCAATAAAAACGCGAACTTTAATCGCTGTGATAGTTTTTTGTTTCGGGAAAACCTATGGGGAGATGTTTTATTTACACTAGACGTATTTGTTACTATGTAGATAAGGGAAATAGCTTTTTCATAACAGGATGTAAGTGAAAAGTTTTCTTTATTTCAGACTACTTTCATTTTTATCCTAAAATACATAGATATTGTGACATATTGAAAAACACGACATTGAAAGATAAACCAACTTATTCAACTAGACATACCCGCCTGAAATTGAGAAAAGGGGTCGTTTGGCATTCGAATGCCGAGTATGATATAGCAAACGTCGATTGGCGTTTAAAACCTTGTAACTGTAGTTTGAAATTAGCCACAGCTACGAGGTTTGAATTGTCCTTTGATGATATTGAATAAAACTGTCATTATCGCTTCTCGACGCTATAGGTAAATAGGTATGAAGTTAAGGTAACGCTCAAATTCTATGCATTGTGTTACAAACTGTAATCCAGTATACTTTAAAGTGTGAAATAAAACAATGGGTCGATTGAAACTTACTTCGACCAAACTGTCAATGGCGACTAAAATATCATAAATACAGTCATAATTCTATATGTAATTATCCGATTATCTGATTCTCCATATCATTCAACATTTCAAATTCTATGCATTGTGTTACAAACTGTAATCCAGTATACTTTAAAGTGTGAAATAAAGCAATGGGTCGATTGAAACTTACTTCGACCAAACTGTCAATGGCGACTAAAATATCGTATATACAGTCATAATTCTATATGTAATTATCCGATTATCCGATTCTCCATATCATTCAACATATCAAATTTTCAATTCCGCCATAACGTGTTTTGTTTCGCGCAATTCGCGGACAGCATTGATCCGCGAACTTAAAACGCCGCGAACAAGCCCGAGTGTATGAAAACGCGAACATTTCTTGACGCGAACTTATCCTGGTTTACAGTAATCAGCATTTTCTTCTTTTGTCTCAATGTTTTGCCTGACCCTTTCTATTCTATCAAAGACATCAAAATCAGGTATTGTTTTGGAAAGGGTTAATGGTAACCCCTATGTTGTAGGTACTTCCAGTTGGGTGGTATAGAGATTCCAGATGATGTTGAGAACAGATTCCTGACCTCTCTCACTCTGTCTGAAGAATCATTGCGAGAAAAGTTGTTACAGGATGCTCAAGTGGTCAGGAAGGAAACAGATCAAATGGTAATAGAGAATATGTGTGTTAGTCAATTCATTTGTGTCAAAAATATAAAGTGGAAAAGTACATTCCAAAAGATTGTGAGTTCCAGTACTTTGAATGAAATTATATGATACACTTTGCCACAGTTCTTGTTATTATGTTAGCGCAGTTGGTAGCGCATCTGACCCTCATTCGAGAGGTCCCAGGTTTGATACCCGGCCGCGGCTAATACCCTTTCTGAAAAAATTGTCACCCACCAATGGGTTTGAAATCGTTAACCTAGGTGGGCGAGCAGCTGGAGGCTCGGTAAGGGTGTTGTGGTAGTACTGGTTTGAGAAACAACAGGAATCCATGGGTAGGTGCTCCAGCCGCCGCGATATGACCCTGGTAGTTGAAAACGGCGTAAAACCCCAATAAAACTCAAAAAACTCTTATTATTATGCTCCCCGAAAATTGTGGGGGAGCATATAGTTGCCACGCTGTCCATCTTTCTGTCTGTCTGTCTGTCCACAACCAGATCTCAGCAATTCTTGGACCACAATCAATGAAACTTCACATTTGAACTTCGTGGGACAATTCCTAGGGAATTTTTTCTCTGTTTCTTAAAGGTCAATTACGACCAAATGAAAGGATTTTCTGGTTTTCTCATAAATTGTTTGAAAATGGGTTTCAGTATAATGCATAGAGGGTCATTTCACAGTCGAAAGCGTTTACACGTTGATCATAGCAGTCAAGATATCGGTTTTTTTTATCGCGATAAAATGTCATGATCACACATGCGATTTGTTTATTTATGTGATGACGTATTACTAGTTTTCCTTATAAGGTAAAATGTTTTCATAGATCCTCGCGGATGCCTAATGCCCCATGAGATACATGTTTTAGTGGGCGGGCGTTGAGCGTCACATGCCTCTCTGTGCAGTACACCGTTGCATATGACCAAATTTGTATATCAACATAGGTCAAGCACGTGTACTTTCCATGCGGTCTTTGTTTACCCTTTTGTTATTGCTTGTATTCAAATGAAATTCCTTTTTTTCTTGCTCAATAACTTCTATATTGAATTTTATCATTTTGAACAGATCTTGATCAGCATATTTAATATTTTTCGAGTTTAAAGGGGAAACATATGTGCAACTGGCATAAATGACGACGGTGATCAACAAATGCTGTTATTGTTTTTGAACGCCAATGACGTCTCATGTTGACATCTATCAAGAACAATCACTCTAGTCGGTTTTTTAAATAGGTCAGTTGTCTACATGTTCTTTCTAATTAACCTGAGGGGTAAATTTTAAACAAGAATCGTGAAAAATGTTGTTTTTAACTACTTTTTATGATGTAAAAAATAAAATATAGGTCGTAGTTGACCTTTAATTTGAGGCTGTGTCACGGAAAAGGGACCTTAATGTAGAGATTAGTTTTTAGCTCACCTGAGCACAAAGTGCTCAAGGTGAGCTATTGTGATCACTTTTTGTCCGTCGTCCGTCTGTCTGTCCGTCTGTCTGTCCGTCCACAATTTGGTGTTTACGCTCTAGCATCCACAAATATTAATCAATCTTGATCAAACTTTGTCAAAACAAGTATGGTCATAAGTTCTCGGATGAGTCCGATTATGGGCCAGATCGGGCCAGAATGTGAGTTATCTGCCCTTGAATGTCAAAAAATGCCGTTTTTGACTTTGTTTACACTCTAGCATCTACAATAATTATTGATCAATCAAAACAAAACTTGGACACAATGTTGGGGATAATAAGATCTCAGATGAGTTTGATTTTCAGTTTGATCTGATCAGAAAGTCGAGAGTTTTGTGCCCTTGAATTTGACAAATTGCCGTTTTTGGCTGTTACCAACCTTGTTTACACTATAGAAACTACAATTATCAATCAATCAAGACAAAACTTGGACATGATGTTGGGAACCATAAGATCTTGGATGAGTTCGATTTTCAGTTCGATCTGATCAGAAAGTCCAGAGTTACGTGCCCTTGAATTTGACAAAATTGTCATTTTCGGCTGTTTTCAACCTTGTTTACACTCTAGAATCTACAATTATATATTAATCAAGACAAAACTTGGACACAATGTTAGGGACCATAAGATCTTGGTTCAGTTTGATTTCCAGTCTGATCTGATCAGAAAATCGAGAGTTATGTGCCCTTGAATTTGACAAAATTGCCATTTTCGGCTGTTTTCGACCTTGTTTACACTCTACAATCTACAATTATCAATCAATGAAGACAAAACTTGGACACAATGTTGGGGACTATAAGATCTCGGATGAGTTCGATTTTCAGTTTGATTTGATCAGAAAGTCCAGAGTTATGTGCCCCTGAATTTGATGAAATTGCCATTTTCGGCTGTTTTCAACCTTGTTTACACTCAAGAATCTACATCTATCAATCAATCAAGACAAATCTTGGACACAATGTTAGGGACCATAAGATCTTGGTTCAGTTTGATTTCCAGTCTGATCTGATCAGAAAATCGAGAGTTATGTGCCCTTGAATTTGACAAAATTGCTGTTTTTGGCTGTTTTCGACCTTGATTACACTCTAGAATCTGCAATTATTGACCAATCAAGACAAATCTTGGACACATAAGATTTTTGATGAGTTGGATTTTCAATTGGATCTGATCAGAAAGTCGAGAGTTATATGCCCTTGAATTTGATAAAATGCCGTTTTCGACGGTTTTCTACCTTGTTTATACTCTAGAATCTACAATTATTTATCATTCAAGACAAAACTTGGATACAATGTTGGGCACCGTTACATCTCTGATGAGTTTGATTTTCACAATGTTGTTGATCATAAGTTCGTTTTCAGTCTTAAAGTCATAAATATCAATTGAATTGAACAAAAATGTTACTCATATCATTTTGGTTCAGGTGAGCTATATAGGACCATCATGGTCCTCTTGTTCTTTAATTTCTCTTCATCTCATCCGCAGAATTTAGTGAAATTTTGACCTTGCGTAATAAATGAGATGTTCTAGACCATATTGTGTGGATATTCTTTGTACAAAAAAGCTGTCATGGGGAAAGGGGGTTAATGTTTGATAGCATTTTTTTGTTACATACACTTATTAGGGGAGCACAACCTGTCTATGATGGCTCTTGTTACATCAGGGAATACTTTGAAGACCATAATTTGTCAATTGTTTGATTTTAAACAATCTTTTCCTGTTTTGTATTATGTATTCTAATCTTTATTGAAAAACATTTTTAGCAATTCTTTATAAAAAAAAAAATGAACATAATATTGCAGGTGCGTAAGATCAAGAATGATGCAGATGAGATCAGTCAGAGTGCCCAGTCTACATCCAGCCTGATCAAGTCCATGTCCCAGGCTAACTACACACAGATTATAGAGACGGCCAGAAGTGAGGGATTGAAGAAGCTTTATAATAATCTCGGCATTACCTCTCAGGTAGGCTACACTGATTATATGTGACCAGTCACGCTAAAAGGGACCTTATAGGAAGTGTTAAAAATGTTGACCCTAGTCAGTCTGCGCAGTCCGTACAGCCAGACTAGGGCCAACACTTCACTTTAATGTAATTTCTAAATCCGGAATGTTTTCCCTATCTTACTATATGTTCAATTTACGCATAAGGGATCTGGTTGACCTGTGATGAGTCTGACAAGTTTGTCAAAATTAGGAATTTTGGAGTTCGAATAAGGTCCCTTTTAGCGTGACAGGTCACAATTATACTAGGTTTGACAATGCATATTACCTTTTTATTATTCTCAGGACTATCAAAAGTTTTAAATAAGAGAAAGTGGTTGGCTTTTGGAGGAGGATGGAAAATTCAAATGTACATGTATCTTGGTTATGGGTAGAATTATATTTAGAAGAGCAATACAATTAGTTGATAGATATAAATGAAAACTCAAGATGTTGGCATCCATGAAAAAGACTGTGAATATGAAATGAGTTAATAAAATGTATGGCATCTTACATGACCTGTATAGAAATATTGGGGGCATATTGTTATGCCCCCTTTCGAAGAAAAAGGGGGTATATTGTTTTGCAAGTGTCGGTCGGTCGGTAGGTCTGTCAGTCGGTCGGTCTGTCCGTAGACCAAATCTTGTCTGGAGCATAACTCAAAAAGTATTAAAGGTAGAATCATGAAACTTTACAGGTGGATAGATCTCATTATGGAGAGGTGCAGTGCACAAGAACTGTAACTCTTCCGATCAAATGTTTTGAGCTATTGCCCTTTGTTGATTTTATAACTTGATTCTTGTCCTGAGCATAACTCAAAAAGTATGTAGGGTAGAATCATGAAACTTTACAGGTGTATAGATCTCATTGTGGAGAGGTGCAGTGCACAAGAACCGTAACTTTGCCGATCAAAATTTTGGAGTTATTGCCCTTTGTTGATTTTATAACTTGATTCTTGTCCGGAGCATAACTCAAAAAGTATGTAAGGTAGAATCATGAAACTTCACAGGTGGATAGATCTCATTATGGAGAGGTGCAGTGCACAAGAACTGTAACTCTGCCGATCAAATTTTTGGAGTTATTGCCCTTTGTTGATTTTATAACTTGATTCTTGTCCGGAGCATAACTCAAAAAGTATGTAAGGTAGAATCATGAAACTTTACAGGTAGATAGATCTCATTGTGGAGAGGTGCAGTGCACAAGAAACCGTAACTCTGCCGATCAAAATTTTGGAGTTATTGCCCTTTGTTGATTTTATAACTTGATTCTTGTCCGGAGCATAACTCAAAAAGTATGTAAGGTAGAATCATGAAACTTTACAGGTGGATAGATCTTATTGTGGAGAGGTGCAGTGCACAATAACCGTAACTCTGCCGATCAAATTTTTGGAGTTATTGCCCTTTTTCGATTTTCAACCTTGATTCTTGTCCGGGCATAACTCAAAAAGTATGTTAGGTAGAATCATGAAACTTAACAGGTGGATAGATCTCATTGCGGAGAGGTGCAGTGCACAAGAACTGTAACTCTGCTGATCAAATTTTTGGAGTTATTGCCCTTTGTTGATTTTCAAACTTGATTCTTGTCCGGAGAATATCTCAAAAAGTATGTAAGGTAGAATCATGAAACTTTACAGCTTAATAGCTCTTATTATGGAGAGGTGCAGTGCACAAGAACTGTAACTCTGCTGATCATATTTTTGGAGTTATTGCCCTTTGTTGATTTTAAAATTTTATTCTTGTCCGGAGCACAACTCAAAAAGTATGTAAGGTAGAATCATGAAACTTTACATGTGGATAGATCTCATTATGGAGAGGTGCAGTGCACAAGAAACGTAACTCTGGCAATCAAAATTTTGGAGTTATTGCCCTTTGTTGATTTTATAACTTGATTCTTGTCTGGAACACAACTCTAAAAGTATGTAAGGTAGAATCATGAAACTTTACAGGTGGATAGATTACATCATGGAGAGGTGCAGTGCACAGGAACCATAACCTTGCCGATGAAATTCTTGGAGTTATTGCTCTTTGTTGAATTTACACTTAATTCTTAAGATTGCCCATATCTCATGTCTTTTTACACATACAGGCTTGGTATCTCACACATAGATACTTCCTATCAACATCGTTCACATTTGACCATGTCCTTGGACATTGTGACCTTGGCCTTGGAGTTTGACCTACTTTAAAAAAAGTAAACTGGGCATATATCTCATGACCTTTTACACATACAGCCTTGATATTTCACACATGGACACATCCTACCAAGACCTTTCACAATTGACCATGACCTTGGACCTTGTGACCTTGACCTTGGAGTTTGACATACTTTAAAAAAATTAAACCGGGCATATATCTCATGACCTATTACACATACAGCCTTGATATTTCACACATGGACACCTCCTACCAAGACCTTTCACAATTGAATATGACCTTGGACCTTGTGACCCTGACCTTTGACTTTGACCTACTTCTATGATACATTAACCTGGCCTATATTTCATGTCATTTTACACATACAGCCTTGATATTTGACACATGGACACCTACGACCAAGACCTTTCACATTTGACCATGACCTTGGACCTTGTGACCTTGACCTTGGTGTTTGACCTAATTCTATAATACATTAACCTGGCCTATATTTCATGTCATTTTACACATACAGCCTTGATATTTCACACGTGGTCACTTCCAACCACGACATTTCCATTTTGACCATGACCTTGGAGTTTGACCTTGGAGTTTGACCTACTTTTAAAATACTTAAACTAGGCCTATATCTCGTGTCCTGTTACTTATACAGTCTCGATATTTTATTCACATGGACACCTACTACCAAGACCTTTCACATTTGACCATGACGTTGACCTGTGTGACCTTGACCTTTGATTTTTACATACTTTTAGAAATCTTTAACCTAGCCTTTATCTTATATCTTATTACACCTACAGCCTTGATATTTCACACAGACACCTCCTACCAAGACCTTTCACATTTGACCATGACCTTGAATATTGCAACGTTGACCTTGGAGTTTGACCTACATTAAAAAAAACTTAAACCAGGCATATATCATATCATGTCCTTTTACACCTACAGCCTTGATATTTCATACATGGACACCTCCAACCAAGACCTTTCACGTTTGACCATGACCTTGGCATTTGGCCTACTTTTAAAAACTTTAACCTGGCCTATATTTCATTTTACTTTTATGTATACAGCCTTGATATTTCACACATAGACACCTCCTACCAAGACCTTTCATATTTGACCATGACCTTGGACCTTGTTAACTTGACCTTGGACTTTGACCTACATCAAATGTACGCCCTTGAGGGGGCATATATGTTTTACAAACATCTCTTGTTTTACTGTTGTCCATCTCTCTATCTGACTGTTGATCTGTCTGTCCGAAAACTTAACACGAAATTTTAATGTTGGAGCATAGGTGTTTCACAATACATCTTGTCTCAAATATTATTTCACAAATACATCTTGTTTCAAATATTATTAAACATGTAATTTTGGATGAAATGTAACGATGGGGACTCTATTTTCCAGGAACACAAGAACAGTTTTGACTATCTACGTACACTACGAGGCCTAGATAACATACACCTGACAGTCGACTTCCAGCAGAGAATTGCAGGAAAACTCTAAAATGTTTACTTTAACCCTTTCCCAAACGACAAAATTTTAGGGTGATCCACTTCAAAAACTGCCACAAATTTCAAAATGGCTTTGTGTAAAATATGGCATAGAAAATATTGAGACAAAAGGAGAAACTGCTGGTTATCAGCAGTTTCTTCTTTTGTTTCAATGTTTTCCCAAGCCTTTTCTATTAGGGACGTCAAAACCAGGTATTGTTTGGGAAAGGGTTAATGGACCGATCACTAGTATCAATAAAATCTACCCATCAAGTTACTTGTTAACTCACATAAAGTTACAACAATTCTGACACAGAATCTTTATTTGTGTCATTGTCTCATTGAAATTATTGAGGAAAATGAACAAAATTATATATATCAGAGATAGTCTGTAGAATTTAGGAAAAGGCAATGGTGTGGAATGGCACCAAAATTATCTGCCCTTCGGCCAGTTTTCATTGATTTTTACCAAAATTGTGTTACTCCAATAATTGCCTCTCTTTCAACCCATTACCAGATGGCAAAATTTTGGACTGGTCCAAATTCAAAGATGTTGCAGACAACAATTAAAACTGAATGAAAATTTACATTTTTTGGTCTTTTTGTGTAGAAAATATTGTGGGAAATGAAGAAATTGCTTGTCACAAGCAATTTCTTCATTTTCAACAACGTTTTAAAAAACCTTTATTTTGTGGGGCGTCCAAATGTGTCAGTGTGTGGAAAAGGGTTAGATGAGCAGGGCTAGTGATTGGTCAAATTGTTAACTGTTTAATGATGATGATGATCATCATCATCATCATCATCATCCTGTGTGCAATTGTTAACTGATACAACGAATGTGAAATAGTCTTCAATGTTTACCCCTGTCATGATGAACCTTAAATATCCCTGTTTCTGCAGGCAGTATAGACAAAGATTAGCTTGCATATACATACAGTCTGATCTTTGACTACCTCACATGCTGGTCATTTCTAAGTCACAATCTGTCAATAAACTGTATCTGCAGTGTCATTTTCAAATAGTTTTAAGGAATACAACCCTTCTTTAGATAACAAACACTTCATACATCTTCAGGCGTCAGCTTGACAACAGAAATTGATGAGGGATACCATCGTCAATTTATTTTACTATGGATGATGTCCGAAGATGCAAGACGTGTTTTTTAGTTGATGATGGGTTGTAATCCTTAAACCATTAACAAACGGCAAAATTTTAGAGGGTCCAAATTCAAAGATATTGCAGACGACAATTTCCGGGGAATGACTTTTTTAACATGTTTGGCCTTTTGGGGTAGAAAACATTGTGGCAAATGAAGACATTGCTTGTCACAAGCTTTGTCCTCATTTTCCACAGTGTTTTCCAAAGCTTTTATCTTTTTAGGAGTCAAAAAAAGAGTTAATGTGTGGGAAAGGGATTTAGATTCAGCATGATAAGGGTTAATTATATAGGGTCCGAATTCTATTCATCTGATGTTATCTCATATCGAACTGTATACTTATATATTGTAAACTTAGATATTTTCAATAAGCTGTACAAGGATATGAAATTGTTATTGTATTAATCACTATCCATTTGTTATCAAAATTAACCCATTACCAGACAGCAATATGTTAGACTTGTCCAAAATCGAAGATGGTGTAGACGAACATTTCCAGTTAAGGTTTACGAACTGAGAATGAAATGCAGAGCCAGAGGCGAAATTTGAAAAGTGCCAGTAATTCCTAAAATGTGTTACATTTCCATTCCAAATACAAACATAAGAATTTTGTATGGTTTAGAATTTTAAATTAATGCATACTTATGGAAATATTTGACAAAAATGTTCAAAATTACCTCCCTTGCATATGAATATAGAGTGAATTAATATTTGTATATTATTTTCTTCTTGAAGCATTATCTTGAAATCTGGCATGGTGAATCAACTTATGTGCAGTATATTTAAAAGTATGTGTAATTTGATGCATTTCGTATGGCTAGAAAGTGGTGTTTTCATTCTCAGTTCGTAAAGCTTAATGGAATTTTATATTGTTTGGTCTTTCTGTGTGTAGGAAACATTATGGGAAATAAAGAAATTGCTTGTCATAAGCAAATTCTTTATTTCCCACTATGTTTTCCATAACTTTTATCTTTTGTGTTGTCAAATGGTGTCACAATTCTGTAATGGGTTAACTTAAATGTATCATTCACTTATCTGCTGTATCTGGTAAAGGACTGTTATGTTTGTTTGGAAAACATGGTGTGAAGTAGACTTTTTAACTTAATGATAATCAATATTAAATGATTTAACTCAGGGATCTGTTGTGCACTTTTAAAAATAAATAGAAATAATGTTATAGAATAGATTTAGAATTTTCTCAGACTGGGCTACTTTAACCCATTGTCAAACAGTAACTCATGTACTAAAAACCATGACAAAAGCAAACTGCAATTCTTAGAGTAAACGTTGATGATGTACATGTATGTTGCTTTTCTTTCAAATCAATGTCAAATCACCAAACTGTGCGTCAAATGTGAAGAAACCTTTCTTTGATTTATTTTTGACAAGATTTATCCCTTTTACTTTTGTTTATCATTTTATCCTTGTAATATGTTAGTTTTCTATTGTTCATATTTCAATATTTTATATATTTTTTTTACTTTTTGTACCTTTTAATTGTTTTCATTTTGTTATAATCATGTACATGTAATGATATTAGGCTTACCTTGGACTATACAACAAGTTTGTTTCCAACAAAGAAAACATTTTGAGCTGTTATCCCTTTCCCAAACAAGTCCTGGTTTTCAAGTCAAGAAAACTTGGAAATCTATTGAGACAAAAATATTGAGACAAAAGGACAAAATGCTTGTCACCATGTGTTTATGAGGGATATCAAAAGCAGGTCTTGTTTGGGAAAGGTCAATTACTACAGTCCAACAGACTGTGTCTCTAATATGTGTTTGTCTTTTTTCTTTCATCTTTCGTTGGAAGATGTGGTTTTCAAAGCTGCTGCAATATGATGTATTAAATGTTGAAGGGATGTCAAAATTCATTAAGTCAATCTACTAAAAGTGTTCATTCCTAGGTGCAATAATGTTATTATGCCCCCTTTCGAAGAAAATGGGGGTATATTGATTTGCAAGTGTCGGTCGGTCGGTCGGTCGGTCGGTCGGTCGGTCGGTCGGAAGGTCGGTCGGTCGGTCGGTCGGTCGGTCGGTCTGTCCGTAGACCAAACCTTGTCCGGAGCATAACTCAAAAAGTATTAAAGGTAGAATCATGAAACTTCATAGGTGGATAGATCTCATTATGGAGAGGTGCAGTGCACAAGAGCCATAACTCTGCCGATCAAAATATTTGAGTTATTGCCCTTTGTTGAATTTATAACTTGATTCTTGTCCGGAGCATAACTCAAAAACTATGTAAGGTACAATCATGAAACTTTACAGGTGGATAGATCTCATTATGGAGAGGTGCAGTGCACAAGAACCGTAACTCTGCTGATCAAATTTTTGGAGTTATTGCCCTTTGTTGATTTTCAAACTTGATTCTTGTCCGGAGCATAACTCAAAAACTATGTTAGGTAGAATCATGAAACTTTACAGGTGAATAGATCTGATTATGGAGAGGTGCAGTGCACAAGAACCGTAACTCTGCCGATCATATTTTTGGAGTTATTGCCCTTTGTTGATTTTTAAATTTGATTATTGTCCGGAGCATAAATAAAAAACTATGTTAGGTAGAATCATGAAACTTTACAGGTGGATAGATCTCATTATGGAGAGGTGCAGTGCACAAGAACCGTAACTCTGCCGATCATATTTTTGGAGTTATTGCCCTTTGTTGATTTTTAAATTTGATTATTGTCCGGAGCATAAATCAAAAAGTATGTAAGGTAGAATCATGAAACTTTACAGGTGGATAGATCTCATTATGGAGAGGTGCAGTGCACAAGAACCGTAACTCTGCCGATCAAATTTTTTGAGTTATTGCTCTTTGTTGATTTTTACACTTAATTCTTAACCTTGCCTATATCTCATGTCCTTTTACACATACAGCCTTGATATCTCACACATAGATACCTCCTATCAACATGGTTCACATTTAACCATGACCTTGGACCTTGTGACCTTGACCTTGGAGTTTGACCTACTTTAAAAAAAATTAAACCTGGCATATATTTCATGACCTTTTACAAATACAGCCTTGATATTTCACATATGGACACATCTTACCAAGACCTTTCACAATTGACCATGACCTTGGACTTTGTGACCTTGACCTTGGGGTTTGACCTACTTTTAAAAAACTTTAACCTGGCCGATATACCATGTCCTTTTACACATACAGCCTTGATATTTGACACATGGAAACCTCCGACCAAGACCTAACACATACGACTATGACCTTGGACCATGTGGCCTTGACCTTGGAGTTTGACCTACTTTAAAAAAAAAATAAACTGGACCTATATCTTATGTGCTATTACACATACAGCCTTGGTATTTCACACATGGACACATCTTACCAAGACCTTTCACATTTGACCATGACCTTGTGACATTGACCTTTGACTTTGACCTACTTTAAAAAAAAACTTAAACCTAGCCGATATATCAATTCCTTTTACACATACAGCCTTGATATTTGACACATGGACACCTCCTACCAAGACCTTTCACATTTGACCATGACCTTGGACCTTGTGACCTTGACCTTGGTGTTTGACCTACTTTAATAATACATTAACCTGGCCTATATTTCATGTCATTTTACATATACAGCCTTGATATTTCACACATGGTCACTTGCAACCAAGATATCTCACTTTTGACCATGACCTTGGACCTTGACCTTGGAGTTTGACCTACTTTTAGAAAACTTAAACTAGGCCTATATCTCATGTCCTGTTACCTATACAGTCTCAATATTTTACACATGGACACCTCCTACCGAGACCTTTCACATTTGACCATGACCTTGGCCTGTGTGACCTTGACCTTGGATTTTTACATACTTTTAGAAATCTTTAACCTAGCCTTTATCTTATGTCCTATTACACCTACAGCCTTGATATTTTACACATAGACACCTCCTACCAAGACCTTTCACATTTGACCATGGCCTTGAATATTGCAACCTTGACCTTGGAGTTTGACCTACTTTTAAAAAGACTGAAACCAGGCATATATATCATGTCCTTTTACACCTACAGCTTTGATATTTCACACATGGACACCTCCAACCAAGACCTTTCACATTTGACCTTGGCATTTGGCCTACTTTTAAAAACTTTAGCCTGGCCTATGTTTCATTTTACTTTTACATATACAGCTTTGATATTTCACACATAGACACCTCCTACCAAGACCTTTCATATTTTACCATGACCTTGGACCTTGTTAACTTGACCTTGGACTTTGACCTACATCAAATGTAGGCCCTTGAGGGGGCATATATGTTTTACAAACATCTCTTGTCAAACTTGAATATTGTCCGGAGCATAACTCAAAAAGTATGTAAGGTAGAATCATGAAACTTAATAGGTGGATAGATCTCATTATGGAGAGGTGCAGTGCACAAGAACCGTAACTCTGCTGATCAAATTTTTTGAGTTATTGCCCTTTAATGAGTTTATAACTTGATTCTTGTCCGGAGCACAACTCAAAAAATATGTAAGGTAGAATCATTAAACTTTACAGGTAAATAGATTTAATTATGGAGAGGTGCAGTGTACAAGAACCGTAACTCTACCAATCAAATTCTTGGAGTTATTGCCCTTTGTTGATTTTTACACTTAATTCTTAACCTTGCCTATATCTCATGTCCTTTTACACATACAGCCTTGATATCTCACACATAGATACGTCCTATCAATATCGTTCAGATTTAACCATGACCTTGGACCTTGTGACCTTGACCTTGGAGTTTGACCAATTTTGAAAAAATTAAACCCGGCAAATATCTCATGACCTTTTACAAATACAGCCTTGATATTTCACACATGGACACATCTTACCAAGACCTTTCATAATTGACCATGACCTTGGACTCTGTGACTTTGACCTTGGAGTTTGACCTACTTTTGAAAAACTTTAACCTGACCGATATATCATGTCCTTTTACACATACAGCCTTGATATTTGACACATGGAAACCTCTGACCAAGACCTATCGCATACGACTATGACCTTGGACCATGTGGCCTTGACCTTGGAGTTTGACCTACTTTTAGATAAATTAAACTTGGCCTATATCTTATGTGCTATTACACATACAGCCTTGGTATTTCACACATGGACACATCTTACCAAGACCTTTCGCATTTGACCATGACCTTGGACCTTTTGACCTTGACCTTGGACTTTGACCTACTTTAAAAAAACTTTAATCTAGCCGATATATCATGTCCTTTTACACATACAGCCTTGGTATTTCACACATGGACACCTACGACCAAGATCTTTCACATTTGACCATGACCTTGGACCTTGTGACCTTGACCTTGGTGTTTAACCTACTTTAATAATACATTAATCTGGCCTATATTTCATGTCATTTTACATTTACAGCCTTGATATTTCACACATGGTCACTTCCAACCAAGATATTTCACTTTTGACCATGACCTTGGACCTTGACCTTGGAGTTTGACCTACTTTAAAAAAAAACTTAAACTAGGCCTATATCTCATGTCCTGTTACCTATACAGTCTCAATATTTTACACATGGACACCCCCTACCAAGACCTTTCACATTTGACCATGACCTTGGCCTGTATGTCATTGACCTTTGATTTTTACATACTTTTAGAAATCTTTAACATAGCCTTTATCTTATGTCCTATTACACCTACAGCCTTGATATTTCACACATAAACACCTCCTACCAAGACCTTTCACATTTGACCATGACTTTGAATATTGCAACCTTGACCTTGGAGTTTGACCTACTTTTAAAAAGACTGAAACCAGGCATATATATCATGTCCTTTTACACCTACAACCTTGATATTTCACACATGGACACCTCCAACCAAGACCTTTCACATTTGACCATGACCTTGACATTTGGCCTACTTGTAAAAACTTTAACCTGGTCTATGTTTCATTTTACTTTTAAATATACAGCTTTGATATTTCACACATAGACACCTCCTACCAAGACCTTTCATATGTGACCATGACCTTAGACCTTGTTAACTTGACCTTGGACTTTGACCTACATCAAATGTAGGCCCTTGAGGGGGCATATATGTTTTACAAACATCTCTTGTTAGATAGTGCAACAATTATTTAGATGTACTGATACTGATATTTAACCCATTCCCAGAAGTTGACTCTTTTTTACTCCCCTACAAGAGTAGAGCTTTGGAAAACATGGGAAATATAGAAATTGATTGTTACAAGCAATTTCTTCTTTTCCCTCAATGTTTTCTACCCAAAATATTTTAAATATCGTTCTCTTGAAACTATCTTCTGCAACATCTTTGAATTTGGATCACCCTAAAATTTTGGTATTTGGGAATAGGTTGAAGAGTAATATGAGATTTACGAGTAGTTAACCTTTTCCAGGACAACAAAATTTTGGCCTCATACAAATTATAGAAATAGCTGAGATTCCGCAAATAAATGTGAATGATATCACATACTCTTTATTCAGCGGGGTACAAACATTAAGAGCAAAGAAGTAAATGCTGGTTTACAAATTTGAGGAAAGAAGTAAAATTAATGCTGGTTTACAAATTTGAGGAAAGAAGTAAATGCTGGTTTACAGCATTTATTTTTTTCTCTCAATGTTTTCAAACTCTTTTCCTACTATTGAACTCAACACCTGTTACCATGGAAAGGGTTAATCTAGATCTATGTATCAAATTTCTTGCCTGAGGATTTATGTACTATTCTTGCCTAATTTAGATCTGTTTGTTTAGATTGTTTTGATAATAAATACTCACTTGCTTGTTGCCATAGAAAACAAATGTCTGTGTACATGCAAAATTACAGATGGTTTATCTTTTTCATACAGAAGCAATGAAAGCAATGAGAGAAAAGAAAGTGGCTGTTGTCAGCATTTTCTTTTTCCTTTGATATTTTCCAGTCTTTTTTATATGCCAAATCCAGAGATTCTTTACTGAAATGTTTATCAATGAAACCTTTTTGTCCAATTGAAATTCACGCTGAGTTAAAAGGTGCTTTTGCATTCTATGTGCAATACATTTTATCAGGTTTTACATGTGCCAGGATCTAGAAAAAGGGTTCTTATGTCATTTTACAACAACATGGATCCAGATCGGCCTTTGCATTTGCACAGTCTGATCAAGATCCATGCTGTTCTCTATCATCTGTTTTCATGATCTGTAGCAAATCTTAGTTTGTAACAGAATATCATCATATCGGATCGCTCATAACCCAAAACTACACAGTGACACATTTTGACTCCCTCACAAGAAAAGGCTTGGGAAACATTTTGGAAAATGAAGAAATTGCTTGTGACAAGTAATTTCTTCATTTCCCACAATGTTTTCTAGACAAAAGCAACAAAAAATGTAAAATTCCATGCACTTGAAGTTGTCGTCTGCAACATCTTTGAAATAGTTTGGAACAGTCCAAAATTTTGCTGTCTGGTAATGGGTTAAGCACAGGCTGATCTGTATCCATGTTGATCTAAAATGCCATATTGGACATTTTTCTATATCCTGGCTCCTACACAAGTTCACATATTTTTGTATGCTATTTAGTTTGTACACATATACATATTGAAATATACCTCAATATAATTGTATTTGATATACTCATTTACCTGCCATTTGTATACTCCATATCCATGTGTGTATTAAATCTTTCCCAAACAACAAATTTTTAGACTAGTCCAAATTCAAAGATGTTACAGATGATGTTACAGAGGACAATTTCAATTGAATAATTTTTTTGAATCTTTGGTCATTTAGGTAGAAAACATGGTGGGAAAAGAAGACTTTGCTTGTCACAAGTAATTTCTTCTTTTTCCACAATGTTTTCCTCAGTCATTATTTAATTGAGAGTCAAAAAGAATCAATGTGTGGTAATGGGTTAAACCTTTCCCAAATAGGAAAAATTTGAACTGCTCCAATTTTAAAGTCTTTGCACAAAATTAATTGATGTTGATAATGATAAGATTTATGTGCAGTATAGCATTTAATATTGAGAAAAGTGATAAAGGCTTGTCATAAGCATTTTCTCCTTTTGTCTCAATGTTTTCCAAACTGTTTCTATTACGGACATCAAAAGCAGGTCTTATTTGGGGAAAGGTTTTTACAGAGCAACAAATATGAAGGGAAAGATATAAATACATTCTAAATGTGTTATTTCAAATCCAAACACTATGTATTAGATAGAGGCTGTATAGTAGAATATACAGATTCTATCTGACGTAGTGTTCGCTAACGGTTTATTGGAAACAGGGGCGTGGCTATAAATAGAGTCACATAAACTAGCTGACAGCTCGTTTATGCAAAATATAGCAGCGAAATTTTGAAATACACTGCAATTTCATTGTTCCAAAAAGTAGGTCGTACACTAAGTTGTGGTTCTCATTGTAATCATCTTAACGCCTTCCCAAACAAGACCTGGTTTTGACGTCCCTAGGAGAAATTTCTTGGGAAAACATTGACACAAAAGAAGAAAATGCTGATAACCAGCAGTTTCTCCTTTTGTCTCAATTTTTCTGTGCCATATCATACACAAATCCTTTTTTTAATTACGTAGATTTTGTCGTTTGCATTAGCTTTCAAATCTGTCCGCCCCAAAAATTTTGACATTCGGGAAAGGGTTAATGAGGCGACTCTAGTGAGTTCTAACAATATAGTGTTTATTGATATTATAAGAGTCTCCACTCTCTCGTATTTGTTGCTCTGTGAGTATGATATTCGCCTCTGTGTACAACTGTGCATGTTGTGTAATAATGATATAGTCTTCCATTGTTTAAAGATAAATATTGTAACCAATTATGTAAGGTGTTCTTATATTTTAATCCCTTTATCACTCGGTGACCTTTACCATATGCCAAACAAGATCTGGTTTGACATCCAAGATAAAAAGGATTAAGAAAACATTTAGACAAAGGAAGAAAATGTTGATAATCATACACAGACCATAGTCTATATTGATACATCTTCGCAAGCCAAGGGTGACATCTACGACGTATTGAATACAAACGTAGGTGGGTTCAACCTTGGCTAGCGAAGATGATATTGATAAAGAACCTATTTTAAAATTTGAAACAGCTTTCAAATTAGTACATGTTAAAAATTATTTGTCGTTTCCGAAAGGTTTGACCATTTTCCATACATCGACTCTTTTTGACGCCCATCAAGTAAAAGGTTGAAAACATTGCGAAGATAAAGAAACTGCTCGTGGTAAGCAATTTCTTCATTCACCACAATGTTTCCTATCTAGAAGGTGGTGAAATTTTAATGTTTCGTCATGATAAAATTATTGTGTGCAACTTCTTTTCAATGGGAACAGTCATAAATTTTATGTTAAACAAGCCCTAGATAACACATCACAGGGGTAGATTTGTTGTGTTGGCAGCCAGCTGGAATACGTAGAAACAAATTTTGTGTTAAAATAGATTAAAGTGACATTTCAGAATTTTTTGTCATAAATTTCACTTTTATTTTATCTGAAAGGGCATATTTCCTTATGAAAATTCTGAAAATTTCAAGCCAAAATATTGTGCCGTTTACGAGAAATTTATATTTTTGTGTTAAAATAGAACAAATTGTTGTGGACAACAGTTCGGTTTTATATGCAATTTATCGATTAGGTCTCAACTTTAAATGCGTGTTTCTCGCTTATTGACAACAACTTCAAAAAACCAATAGTATTTATACTCATTAGAATAACCAATCTTGGCATCAAGACATACTTTAAAAAATTGAAATTGCAATGAAATGTCCCTTTAAGTTTATCTTTGTGATTAGGTAAACCGTCGATGTTGTTATATAATCCCGTAGCTACGGCTTGAACCAAGCCGTGGGTACGAGATTTTATAACAACTCCTTCGCAATACTATTATTGGTCCGAAATTACTTCACGTTTAACTGGATAAAATCCTTCCCTATTACCCTATCCTTTCCTAAACAATTGCTGGTTGGGAACATTTTGGTATATGTAGAACGAACCCCTTCATGTAGCCAGATCATTTCATTTTCATATGGAAATTCAGTCAAAATTGTGCAATATCAGGAAAACGAATCTCCCTATTTGTATGTATGTTCGACCTTTACAGAAATCCTGGATCCAGGATAGAACGTGAAAGATAGACCGGAATCAGGAAGGTTCCTGGCAATGTCCCGTTGACATGTTTTATGATTGGTCGTCTGACCGTCCGTCCACAATTTCTATAAAGATCTTTTCCCAAACCGGTTGGCGAATCCTCTTAAAAGTTGGCAGGAATGTCCTTGGGTAAAAGGCTTCCAAATTTGTTAAGAGAATTTGATTCCATCAAAGACTCTAGCTGTCGCGTCCTGAGGAAAGGGACAAATTGTCGCTGTGCATCAGACCCGCATGCTTTATCCTGTCCTCACATGACATACTGGACAAAAGTGGCGAAACGTGAATTTTACCCATACATTGACGCCTTTTGACTTTTTAACAAGAAAATAATTATGAAAACATTGTGAAAAATGAAGAAATTGCTTGTGGCAAGCAATTTCTTCGTTTTCCACAATGCTTTCTTACCCAAAATGCGTTAATCAACAAATCCGGATATAAGGTTCTTATAGAATTCTAGAGATCCATGTTTCCCAATCAGCCTGCAGGTCAAATGCAATTCAATGAGAATCCAAGCTGTTAACTCACATCTGCTTCTGAGTTCCGTTGATGTTGGTCAGACTTGCACATGCACAGGCTGATCAGGATCTTTGTATCAAATGTCACGGTGGACCATTTTCCACTTTCCGGCTCATTAAATAATTCAATCAACGTTGAATCAAAGCAGCCTTGAGGCTTTAGGAAAGCATACAGAAGGAACAATCTCCCCATCTATGGAAGGATACTGGCGCTTGAAATCATGGCCCTGCATCTAATATTCATAAATCATTTTTTTCGAGCTACGTCGTTACGTATCCGAATCTATTCAGGCGCGGTCATAAACATTCGGCGATGGAAAGTTCCACAGCAGAATGTTTACGACCGCGCCCGAATAATTCCGAAGTCGTTTCAATCTCACTAGGGGTCGACTACCTAAACTTGACAACGCGATCTCAATACGGACGGAATTTCTACAGATACTTCTACAAATGAATGTTAAACCCTTTCCCAAATCGACAAAAAAAATCCCAACAGGGTTCAACTTTATCAAATAGACCGTAAACAGTGACGTAATTTCGGACAGATAACAGTATTTATTTAGCCGGTTTTATTCTTAAACCCAGCAATTACAGCTTGATTGAAGCTGTACATAGTTACGCTTCTGATAATAATCGTCTCAATGTTTCGTAAACTATTGTAAATATTGTCATCCAAATCAGATCTCATATGGGAAAGGGTAAACGGCATAAAGCTGTAGTAAATCGCCGAACTTAACACTTGCCCACAGGACAATGATTTGGACTATTCAAATTTTAAAGTTTTGCAAACTACAAGTATATACCATAAGTATATGGGTCATTTTCAAAAAATATGCACTTTTCAGTGGCGGTAGAGATAAAAATGAACAAGTTAATTTTATCTTTCTCTATACCTAATTTGTTGCTTATAACCTTTAAGAATATGTTTCAAATAATAAGCAGATGATATTCAAGCAATTTCTTTGAAAAAATAGAAAAAATGATAACTTTCACATGTCAGTGGTGTAACGTAGAAAAAAGGGCATCATAGAAAGATCAAAACGACCATACTGTGCACATTGATGATATGTATTCATACCAAGAACTTGAATTTTAGTTATAGAATATTTTTTGTTAATATTAAAATCCCCGGATGACAAAATTTCCAAAATTAACCTCTTAATCAAAAATAGTTTTCAACAGTAACACCAATTACACCACTGACATCTTTAAACTATGTCAGTGGTGTAACGGTTTTAACTAAACCCTTGTTTTGTAATGATTTTGTACAATTTTATCTTGCAAAAGCATTATATCATTTCTTCAGAATGGCATAGAGATAAATTGCCATCACAAAGGAAGTACCTTCTAATAATGCTTTCGTAAAATACTGTTCTGAGCAATAATGTCAATGGTGTAACGAAATATAGTCAATGGTGTAACAAAAATAGCTATTTATGTTATATTCACGCTGCAATTTGTATATTTTCCAAATGTTTTTTGTTGCCTGTATTCATTAGATAGTTACCTTTAAATATCACTACAAATTCTTTACTCCCCACATATCAAATGCCCCAAAATTCCATTTGTGTTACATGTTTATTGTTACTCCACTGACCGTTACACCACTGACGTATTCTTATTTTATCCAGTGATACTCAAAGTAATGAAAAATATCTCTTAATTTGATGACTTCATAGACCAGGAGTTTACATGACTTTCAAAACATCCAAATCTCATTCAAATTCAACGTTCATGTATTATGTAAAACGGCGTTACACCAATGACATGATAAAAAAGTACGGCGTCAATCTCATCTACTGTTTTGCTCCTAGAGACAGCATTTAACTACTAGCATTAGATCCGCTGCTGTCGCATGTTTTTATAAAAGTGTCGTTTTAGGAAGCAGTAGTTATTTTTCAAATTCGTCTGTTCAGTTGAATAAAATCTGGCAAAACATGTTACCGTTACGCCACTGACGCGGCGAAATATACAACATATTTTCAGCTCATAAATCTTATATTACTTCCTATCTAGTCTCATTGGATACTGCTTTTACTAATTTTTGGCTCATTTAATTCAATCATGTAATTTTCATATGAGAAAGTTTAGTAGTTTTTCTGTATTTGCTTGTGAAAGTCAAAGGTACGGCGAAGTCACAGGCAATTCTGGTGATTTTTTCAGACATATGAGCACCAATTTCACTTTATCTGAAAAAATACGCTATTTTGCTATGGATAAATATTCTAAGACTAACAGTAACTATGTATACGAAAAAAGGCGAATCACAAAACTCAAAAGTAACCTTTTCATGTAGAAATCACAGAAAAGTGCACACTTTTTGAAATTGACCCATATAAATATAGGCTTTGTGTGTAAAATACAGTCATAGAAATATCTAGACAATAGGAAGAAATAGGAGGTAAACGCTTGTTATCAGAATGTCCTCCTATTGCCGCAATGTTGTTTTTTCCCCTCAAATCCTTCTAGATCTAGTAATGAAATCGAAACAACGCCATGTTTACGAAAGGGTCGTTAGATTCTGCTCGTCTGTATTAATGTGACTCGTCACGTTAAAAGCGCGCTTGTGTGATGTTAATATAAAACAGAATTTCGAGATTACATTCGACAGGCACCAATCACTTTCGTATGTGGAAATAGAATATCGCTGCTTTTCGTGGAAAACCTCGTATCTACATCTTGTTTAAAGTTTCGTTGAAAGCGACGATATAATAATTAGTAAGGTAGGAAAACAATCTAGATTCAGAAAAGCAACTTGGAGTAAAAAGTTCCGGCCCTAGTCAGTCTGTGCAGTCCTTGCAGGCTAATTAGGCTAGATACTTTCTCGCTTCCAAGAAGGTCCCTTTTAGCAAGACAAGCCATATCATTCCATGTTACAGTAACTGTTAATTCTCCGACGGCATTTTAATGTTTGCACGTAATTTGAAAATAGATTTCTGTCGATTTTCGCTTTTTACCTCTCAGGACTCTGATAATTCCGACTTGCACTAGAAAGTGTAAACATTATCTACTAACATGATTATATTGTAACTTTTTGTACGCACGCAAGGGAATATATATGCAAATAAATATTATGCGATCCTTTGACGTGTGTGTGTGGTTTACAGAGAAAAAAGAATTTGAATTGAGGTATTCCTTCACTTTTCGGAGTCAGTCGGCCTTTAACCAATTACCACATAATGCCTCACTCCCTATCAGATAATGACTTTGGAAAACATTGTGGAAAATGAAGAAATTGCTTGTGACAAGCAATTTCTTCATTTCACACAATGTTTTCCACACAAAAAGAACCAAAAAAATATAATTGCATTCACCTAAAATTGTCGTCTGCAGGATCTTTCAGTTTGGACCATCCTAAAATTCTACCGTTCGGTATTGGGTTAAGTGAAAAGGAGTACAAGGAAACAAAGGAAACATTGGTTCGTTATTTCAGACCTATAACAGGGCTGGAATTTCAAATAGCATACTTGCAATTTGCTAGTCGAAAATGAAAATTGCTAGTGATTTTTTCTGCAACAAGATTTTTTTCTCAAATGATTAAATCAAGAGAAAATGAGATGACACTGCAAATGCACAATCTTTTTTTTTTTTTTTTTTTTTTTTGTGATTTTTTTAACATTGTGCACATATCATGACTATTCATCATGTTTGTCAGGGGTTTTAGCAAAATTTAATGAGTTTATCTTTTTGCTAGTGGTTTCAAAAGCCACTTGCAAAATATTGCAAGTCAATTTGTTAGGGAAATTCTAGCCCTGTATAATAAAAGTTGGAAACTAAATACGTTTATATGGCTAACCAAACACAGCAGAATGTCGTAGTTGCCAAATACAATGAGCGTAAAGAGGGTACTTAACCCTTTCCCAAAGGACAAAATTTTAGGGCGGTCCAAATTGAAAGATCATGCAGACGACAATTTCAAAGGAATGGATTTTTTTTATTTTTAGGTCTTTTTGGATGGAAAACATTGTGGGAAATGAAGAAATTGCTTGTCACAAGCAATTTCTTCATTTTCCACGATGTTTTACATGGCCATTATCTTGTAGGGAGTCAAAAAGAGTCACTGTGTGGTAATGGGTTAAATTACATTTTATTCGCTTATGGTGGTTTTGTCGTACGAAGTACGGTACCACAGCGCTATAGGTCGGTAGCCTATCAACATAACCTAAATGTGATACTGAAAATGGTTCAGAAAATAGAATAAAATACGTTTTGTGTTGATGTTATAAGATAGCCTACGTTTAACTTCTACGTAGCATTGCTTTAGCACGTACCTCTGAGCTTTTGAAGCTATTTTTGAAGCCAGATGTTACTATCGGTATCTTGCCATAAACACTATATTATATAGGCTAGACCTACTCTCGGGATCTAGTACAATACGACTGCTTCCTTTTCCCAAAAACTTGAAAACTTAAAACTTCAAAAAAAAGTCTTGTCTTGTAATCGATACAAGTCCCGACAGACCCTCGAATCAGCCGTCACTCGGTGCTTCAGAGGTGTACATTACAAATGAATTAGCGGTCCTTGACGCATTCTGCGGAGAGGGGGTCCAGGATTTCTGTAATGGGGGCTTGAGCATACAAATAGTTCTTCTATTGATATTGCACAATTTTCACATGAGCAATGGCCCAAATAGTGATCTTCCACTCTTCTTTATTTTTCAGGAGGTTGGGCATTTCTTTTAACTCATGGGTGGATTTTATGCAAAATTCACTAATATTGGCCTACTAATATATCGCGCAATGAAAGATGTGCTAATTATCGAATTTCATGAAAACTTTTAACCCTTTTCCAAACAAGACCTGATTCTGACATTCCTGAGAGAATAGGCCTAGGTTGAGGGAAAACGTTGAGACAAAGGGAGAAAATGCTAAAAATCAGATAAAGAATAGATAAGTTAAAGGGCGACGGTAACAGATGGTCTAATTGCAAAAAATGAATTTTTTTGAAAACATATGCAAAACTTTTGTGTTGACCACCTCGGGATGGTTAATAATATGCGATTCAGACAGAGAATGAGCCGAAATTACAAGACAGATAGCTGAATTTAGGGAGAATCCAAACCTAAATTCAACCCCGTCTCAGATGGGGTTAGAATTATTTTTAAATTGTTGCGCATGCGCATACAGCGCGGACCACGATTCAAACGAGATTCATACTTGAATTTAAATATGACGTCATCATGTATGTTGTGACGTCATTTAAGAAAGTCGCATGTCCAACTGTTTTGACCTACTTTCGACATCGCTTCATGAATTTGGTATCAAATTGCGAAAAAATGAGTCGTTGCTTCAATAGTTTGTCGTAATCATTTAATCAGGCCATATAAAGCTTAAAAAGTGTACATTTCGTTTGTATTTGACAATTTTTGGGTCCAAATCTGGGAAATAGTAGCTTTAAGATAAGATAAGATTTAATTCGGGTTGTAAGATCACACACATATACAAAGACTCTTAACATGTAAAATGTTGAATAAATAGGAAAAACAAAATTGATGATATTCAGTTCAAAGACATATAGGGGAGACCGGGGCTGGTCCGCCCTCGGGGCATGTTCGGCCAGTGGCTCTGTAGAGCCTCTGGACAGAGATAGAGAGCTCAGAACTAGATTATTATGTCACTCATGACGAAAGCTGATCGCAGAAAGTTTTTGGCCGCATTGAATAGAAAAACATAGAAATTAGAACGAAATTCAACCATTTTTTGTTACTGTCAGTAAATTTTCCACATTTGTGTAAAATTTGAATTATAGTAAGATGCGCCGTGATTTAGATTTCTTTTTTTTTTTTTTGTATATTTATGAAGACAATTAAGTCCTCTTTCATATTAAAACTTAAGATGCCGTCAGCCGATTTCATATCATCTAAAAGAAGATGTAACGTGATGTTTCCACGAGGTCAGTCTGGGGCTAGTCCGACTATTGGGGTCGGGGCAAGTTCGCCCACAACCAAACATGCCCATGAATAAAAAGAATGACCGCGTTTAGAAATGACATTTCTTGTCGCATCTAAATATATCAATCGCACAGACGTAGCTCTGACAGAAGCGTAAAAAGCGGACAAATTTAAAACCACTGGCCGAACTTGCCCCGGCCCCCTGCTTGTTATCCCAAATGCCCCCTTTCTCACGATGTTTGGCTGTTAAAACAATACTTTTTCGGTTTATACCTTCATTTGGCAGTCGCATACAGATTCATAGAAGTTTAAACGGCCTAAAAATCCTATACAATGATTTTTAGCTCTGAACATACCTAGCCCCAATAGTCGGCCGAGTGCATGGGGCAAGTCCGCCCACTGCGATGAAAACTCTAAAACTTGAAATGTTCTTTCTTGAAAACAAATAGATCTATATTAAAATGATGGACGCATGAAGAAAGGCTATCACTTGTAGAACTTAAATATGTAAATTACACCCAACTAGCTTTCGTAGAATTCAAAATATGAGCAATCGAAAAAAAAGTGGGCGAACTAGCCCCGGTCAGCCCTAGCACTAGTTAAGATTATCACACAATATCAAATATAAAATCCAGAAAATTATTAAATCCAGAAAAATATTAAAATTTTGAATGAGAGCAAGTAATGTAGACTATTTGCTTTGTATTCATGTTTAGTTCTTTTAACCTATTGGATATCCCATAAAAGCTCGAGAGCTTATTTCTGCTGTCGGTGGAAATTATGCTGAAAGGGGAGAAAATATTGGTATTAAGTATCTTCTCCCTTTTCTGCAATACTTTCCCAGGCTTAGTTTAACCCATTACTTCACAGTGACTCCTTTTGACTCCCCACAAGAAAACGGCTTTGGAAAACATCATGGAAAATGAAGAAATTGCTTGTGACAAACAATTTCTTCATTTACCACAATGTTCTCCATCATTATATAGGTAAAAAGACCAAAAAATTTAAAATTTCATTCACTTTAAATTGTCGTCTGCATCATCTTCGAATTTAGACTAGTGTAAAAATCTGCTGTTTGGTAATGGGTTAACATCATGGTGTGTGAAATTTCGTATTGGGAAAAGTCATGTGTGGTCTTTCAGTATAGGGGCCGAATTACCATGAAGAGACAACAACAACAACAAAAGCGGAAGTCCAAATTTGAAATTAATGGCGCAGTAAACCCGCATTTTGCGGAGAGAATAAACATATCGATAGAAGCTTAGAAAGCCCACAAATATGTCCTTCCCACGCGCAAACATCAAACGGTTTAACGATGATAAGGGTAAGCTATTCACAGAGAGAGATTTTGTAGCAAAACGATTTCTCGCAAAATGTTGGTCCCGGTTGTCAAAATAATTTTTTTAAAAAAATTGGGCGATCAACAAATGTGGCAAGTTTGAGATCTCTACATCTGACGATAAAACAAGTGTAACCATAATTCATTCTCGCCTTGATTCTGGAGTGCTGCCGAGGATTGACGCGCCATTGAGATCGACTATTGCCAGGGTTCCAAAAAAAACCCTGTTTTTTTTTACCCCCAACTTGAATCTTGTACCCCCAATTTTTGCAAGCAGCCTTCTCTGTTTCATATCTACGTCAAGACGCCATACTGTCATTGCTTGACATTTCTATGGCGGTGCACAAGAAAAAGATAAAAAAGAGAAGTATTAGAAAAAGATAGAAGGAAGTTCGGACAAATAAGAAAGTGCAGGGAAGAAAAAGATAGGAAAAAGAGTGAAAGTGTTGACGGATGCTTTTCCCCCCATCTAGACTCAACCGCTGACACAGCTTGAGCCCGTCGCTTGGGGGTACTTCACACCCGACTATCCCCTAGAAGGTTAGATTTGCTAGCCCACTCTTGAATGATGCCAATGAGTGGGCCTCAGCTACGGTGGCTGGGAGGCTGTTCCATACTGGAATGGTTCTCGGGAAAAAGCTGTGTCTGTAGCTGTCAGTGTGTGTGGACAAGGGCAGGAGTCTGTGTCTATGTGCGGCTCTAGGTAGATACTTGGCGTCTGTAACGTAGTCAGATCTATCTATGTCGACGAGGTTGTTCATGATCTTGTACAGCATTGTTAGCTGTGATTTTGTGCGGCGTGATTCCAGTGACTCCCATTTTAAATGACTTAACATATCTGCTACGCTGCTGGTGTTGTGGTAGCGGTTGGTGGCAAATATAGAGGTGGTACACGTTGGGAACCCTGATTATTGAAGATATTGCATTGGATTAAAGTTTATTTTACTTGTTTTATTTGAAATAAGATTCCTGCCAAGTTTCAATGTTCTACCAAGTATTTGAAATTTTTCATGGCCCATGCTACCCCCCTCCTAGTCCTATTTTAGTATTTATAAGCCTTGACATATTTTTATGCCCCCGTATCGAGAGATCGGGGCATATTGTTTTACTTGTGTCCGTCTTAACCTTTGCCTTTTCTCCAAAAGTACTCAGTGTTTCCCCTCGGATTTTTATTGGGGGTTTTGCACGCACTGTCATTGAAAAATGTGGGTACGGGACAGAAAATAGGGGTAAAAACCAATGAAATATGTGTAATTTGCGATGCAAGCTTACTGTTGTGCGGAATTATTGCTATGGGGCCAAGTGCAAATAAAGTGTGACATTAGGATAAAAAATAAACTTTCGATAAGATTTGTTTTGGCATTGTGATTTGAAAGTATATATATCAAATTTTGAAAAAAATGTATAATCTTTAAAGCGCATTTATCTGATTTAAGAAAATTTTGACTTTTATATGAGTGCAAGAGCTAATTTTAGGACTTTACATAGCTTTTTTTAATGTGCCAAATGGACATTTTAGTCATTTGTTTGATCATTATTTGTTCTTTATACTTTAAGCTAAGGAATGTGGCAAACTTTTGAGCTACTTGTTTTTCAAATTCAATGACTTCTTGAAAAAAAATGGCAAATAAATGGTAAGAAAAGCAATAAAATAAGAAACATACCTGTTATCAACTTTATTATGAAAAGAATGTCAACCCTTCAATGGTAATAGCAATATTTAATCAAAATTTAATCAATTTACTTTAGAATAAAACAAATCTGGCTCTGATATTCAAAAATATAACAAAGTTCTGCTGAGTACAAAACAGTTACTCTTTACCGTTATGGTTGGGACACATTGAATTATTCTTATGTATTGAGGTTAAATTGTAGATTTTCACAACCAGTTTGTGTTCATTTTATTCCTTAAACCATTAAAAGATGTTAAAAATCACTTTAAGTGATTTAAAACTTCTATATTTTGTTGTGCAAGTCTTCTTGTGTATGTTTTGTGTAATATTACTTACAAAATCGCTTATATACCAGTGATTTTGTTACAAATTTACACGGAAGAGTCCTTGGACCCGCTTGTTCCAAAAACAATGAGTCCAATATTGAAACATATGAGTCTTTGAAAGACAACATCGAGTACACGTTGAAAATGTTAGCATTCTGGGACTCACTGAATATTTTTCAATGAGTCCTGAGAAAAAATTGTGAGTCAGGGACTCGGGACTCGCAGGTAACAAAATCCCTGATATACGAGGGTCATCCAATAATAAGTGAGACTGTTGTCATATCTCAAAAACTGTCCGACAGAATTTAATGAAACTTGGCACATACATGGCCTAACATGTTAGCTATAGAAAAATTGCACCAAATGTTATGTTATTACGTCACGTTTATGACGTCACTTCCTGTGACACAACCATTTGTAACGTGGACGCGTCTCATGCGGCTTGGCAGAAGACAAAAATGTGCATGTATAAATATTGCGTTATTTTAGGGCAAAACTAGGACGGAGATATTTCAAATCTAACTAAAAGTTATTTTTGATAAAGCTTTGTCATGTACAGCTGTTTTCTGGTGGGTTCCGAAGTTTAAGGACGAAAGGATTAGTGGGCAGAAGCAACCCACCTTTGGTCGGTAAACAGAAGCTAAAAGTGAAGAGAAATATGGGTATGTTCAAAAATAATGAAGCAAAAGTAAAACATCCATATATTTCTTCAGCATGAGGTTTTATAGAATTGCTTTTAAGTCTAAAAGATGTGTTTCCATGGGACAAACCTGAGTGCAAAGTTTCGTTGTGATATCTCACTTAGGTAAAAAGATATTCTGAAAAAACACCCCAAAAATGTCCCAAGTGTACGGTTTTTGCGTGACATTTTAACTTAAGCCTTAATTTCAACCCTTCACTATATTCTAAGGTGAAGGATTTCACTAAGTTATCATTGTTTATCAAGTAGGCAGATATATTAAGGTTCAGAAAAATGAAATTTCAAAGTTTGTCGACATTTTGTGTACTTGTTATACAGGTTCCAAGCATTGAGGTGCTTGCCATTTTCATGCCATAATTTTTGTCATTGTTTACAAATAAAGGTGCAGTAATACAATGTGATTGAATATGTACAAGAACAACTTGCACATTTCAGCAGACACATGTTTATTCTTCAAGGTTTTCCAAGTTTTAGTGTAATAATCTGAAACAGTCAATAAATATAAGGTATATACCTAATGCACTCGGAATTTGTCCCAAGTGTGCATTTTGCTTTAAATTTCACATATTTTTTTCAATGAATGATTTATTTAAAGTTTTACACTTTTAATTTCACAATATGGTCACTCAGAACAAGTTGTAATGAACCCTTTTGCCATAGTGGCCTGTACTTTTTGTCCAAGATGTTATCTTGTGTTGTCCCAAGTGTACGGAATTTTGTCACAATTGATTGATAGCTTCTAATTTCTTAATACATTAGCTTCAGGCACACATTTTTCAACTAATTTACAGAAATGAACAAAATAACACATCAAACAGTGAATTTGTCATTTCTGGTTGCTTGATAATTTGTATTGCTGAAACATCTTGTACTGATATTTCAGGTAAGAGGTCAAATAAATCAGAAGTATCTTAAATTAACGATATTTGACTAAAAAATGTGTCCATAAAAGAAAACAACATTCTCTCCCTCAAATTATATCAATTTTACAACAGAATATATAACTATTTTGCATTTATATGATACTGATAAAGGTTATTAACTGTTGTACACTTGGGACAAAAACATCAGTATTTGGCATCGTTTCAAAAACTTGTCATTGCATTTTCTTTTTTAGCTCCAAAAATTGCAAATTTCTGTGAAAACAATTGATATTATCATTATTTAAGAAAAATTTTACATTTAAGAGCTGCTATTACATTTTGGTTTTTATAGAACCACAATCTTTGTTTAGAATGAAATATGTAGATGTTTTCAAACCCTATTCACATTAAAAAAAATACCTATGTAAGTATAAGTGGAATTTATTTAGTTGGAAAAATTAAATTTTCAGTCATAAAATAATAACAATATTTTTGTTTTAGCAGATTGTGGATACATGTAAGAATAGTCTGACATGAGCAGTTCTTACTAGTTATTAAAACAATCTATGTTTAAAAGCAAAATATGAAAGATATGTGTACCGCTCTACACTCCAAAGGGGTCTCAGCAAGTTAACATAGCATTCCACGATCAATTTGACAAACATTATAGTACATGTAACTGCAAGTCCATGACAGTCATTGTTGTGATTGTCAAACAATCAGAACTTTTCCAGGGCAAAGAATCAAGCTCAGAGGAATCAATTCCGAGATGTACCTCCTTGTTGTGAACATTGACATGTATTTGGTCAATACACCTTTTGCTTAAGCGTACAGAGAATCATGGATTTGTATTTACTTTAAGAACTGTATGCAAGTTTCTGTTAAATAGCTTAAACTCAAATCTATTGATGGATGCTGATTGAATATCTTATTAAGGGACAAAAGAGTTTTAGGTGACGTCAAAGAAACAGGGGGTTGTGAAAAAATGTGAAATTTAGTCTTGGTCATGTGATATTTGAGAAAGAACCTGTAGTATGGGTTTCCCACCACACTGAACACGATCTAGGCTTGTAGCTGCACAGCAAGGGAAGAGGTTTAGAAGGGTCAGAAAAAAAGAAAAGAGGGATAGTACAGTTAGTGCTATTTAGTAAGAAGCAGATTTTAAGCAAAGGTGTTCATTAGTCAGTCAGGCAATTATTTCACGAATAATCTGTACATTTGTTTTTGTCGATATTCGTATGATATAATTCAAACATCCTGATGTTTCAAAAGTGAATTAAAAAGCACTATTCCATCATTTCCATGTATATGTGAGTCTTTCAGTATTATTTTAAGAGATTTTTTTTAATCACAAAAGGATAATATGTTTATTTGTAAATTTGGTGTGTTATGCCTTTCCATACATAAATGTCCCAAGTGTACAAGACATGGTTTATTATTCTGAAAAATACTTTAAAATTTCCTCATGTTTAATTGTTTTAGCATTGTAAGGATAAAGATGAGTAAATACTTTACAATTTACACTTATTTGCTGTTTGCAGCTTTAGTGAAAGATGAATACATTTTTGAAATTTCAAAAAACATGATGCTCTTGTTATAAATTATAAGATTTCCTAGAACATGTGCTAGTGCCATAATTTGAAAATGGGAACATGGCTTTTTAATGCCAAGTATAATGCCAAGTATAAATAACATTAATTTTGTGTGTTATAGTTGCTTGTGTATGTGTCATTGTTTTTATCTTGATCAATTGTCCCAAGTGTACGAAATATATCCACATTATGCACCATTTTAACAAGCAATATCTGAAGCAACTTTTGACATACATTGACGAAACTTGGTCTTTCTTTTAGGATAATCATAAATTCTAGTAAACGTTGAGTTTTTTAATCCTTCTCCACTCCAGACAAACATAAACAAAACTTTTAGAGGTACACATTTAAAAAAAGTAGGTAAAAAAAGTTAAAAATCTTAAATTTTCAATTTTGTTTATAGCTACGCAATGTTTTTTGGCAGTGCAAGCTTTGAATATTACCTATTTTTATTTGAAATAGTGAAAAAACACTGATTGAATGATTTATTTGGTTCCAATGAGGTACCAAATACTGTCATTTTTTTCACAAAATTTAACTAAAAGTTTAAAGCAAAGCCTTATTTGTGAATTTATGTTTGCATTTATCATCACGGCCCTAGTAATTTATCAAATTTGAACCATTTTCTTTCATGATGCAAACAAAGATTTTGTCCTATTTTAGCATCTAAAATTCATCAAAAAAATAATTTCTTGCTTCATTATTTTTGAACATACCCATATCCAAAAATGACGTTTTTTGTCCATGTAAATCAGCGCAAATCATATCAAAATTGGTCAAATCTGGGAAAGCAATCAATGTAGAGTATTATTGTTTATTTTAAAGCCTGTCTAGAGATCTGTCTTTTACAAGAACGGACCAAAGCTGCACGAACGTAAGACTTTGGTTCTACATGACGTCAAAAAGCAGGTAGGGTGACGTCACTTTTGACGCTCTATAATTATAATATTTTAGTGCAGCCTCAAAATGTTCTGTACACAAGTCCTCCAGACTTTGATCATTGTTTTAAGTTAAAAGAATCATCGCGATGTGTGTGTTTTGAGGATTTAAATGCATATGAAGTAGACGTGGCCAGTCTAATGTGACACATTAACTCTGGTTGCCTAGCAACCGAAATCAGAAGAAATTTCTGTTGATTGAATTCTGTCATTATAAAGGGAAGATATTATATTGGAGGAATATATGTACTTTGAAAGCATATAAGTCAAGGTATTTCTGCAATAGGAACAGTCTCACTATTTATTGGATGACCCACGTAGCTAACAAATTACATAGTTCCATTTGTTAATACTATCTTGCTTCATTGCCATATCAATTATGACTATATCAATGTAAAATCAATGGTAAAAACGGAGATACTACTCAAAATTAATTCATAAATGTTAATTGACTGAACCGTTATGGTTGGGACATCCTGTCATGCCCATGTTTTAGAATGATTATCGTCTGATAAAATGCAACCTTCTGATGGATTTCTTCTACAAAATAGTGCAACAAGTATAAACATTCACAAAAACTATTGTTAACTGTTAGAAGATAAAAGAAAAACAAGAGGAATGACATAAATTTCACTGAATTCATTTTCCCATATTATTCCTAACCTGGTGCCATTCAAAATCACAATTAATCCTTCTGTGTCTCCAAATATCAAATATCTTTTTATTCTGGTTTTTTTTTTTTTTCAATTAGTACAATTACTAGATTATTAAAATTAATGCATTAAATTTAAAAAGTACAATATGGATATGACACAGTATTAGACTAGTTGTCTTTCAATCCATACCATTTATCATTCTAGTTGGGACAGTATAATCAAATGATAGCCTGATTCTTTGGCTTCCCAGATTTTACTTTTAGACAAGGGTAACTTGTACAATCTTCTCCCATACTATAAGTCATACAGCTTTGAATTGTATTATGAGTCTATAACACAATGCTCTAGATACAGCGATTGCCATGCACTGGATTGGTCCTATGTTTTGGGTTCTTGAATTTTTACATCTATAGAGAAAAAGTTGAAAATCTTGTTCCAAGCTATTAGTCCTAAAGTTTAGAAATTTATGATGTAGAATTTACATTGATCTTTACAAGAGTAATCTAAACTAACAACTTATTCTCTATAAGATAAATATAAGACTTGTGCTGTGGGTTCCCGAACTTTACAGAGATAAAGATCTGTGGAAATCTTGTAATGGTACAGCTCGCATGTGTTTTGCCTAAAACACTCGTCCGCTGTGGACAAAATAATTGGTCTGGAAAATTGCGATGATTGCCTATTGCTACTGCAACCATCGCCTTTTTCCACTCACAATTTCTGCGGATCACTGTCAATCGTAGTGGCAGATGGAAAATCATGGTGATCACCGCAATAGAGAGGAAATGCTAGGTTTACTCTAAACTTGTCCACGCAAATCACCGCAATTTACCATGGTCAAGTGGAAAATCATGATGTTTAATCACAGTCATTCCATGGGTTTGGGTTGAAAACACACTCACTGGGGCCATCCACCCTAATCCACCCGAAATGTAATCAGTGTGATGCGTGAAAATAGGCAAAAACATGTGAGCTGTACTGTTTTTGCATCCAAATCACAAGATCTTGAGCTTTGAGATTTTGGTTGTTGTTGAATGCAAAATCTTATCTCATGAATCTTTACTAGAATTATTCAAAATTATAACTATGGAGTAAAATAAAGCCTCTTATATAATAAAATTCCACATTTTACATTTAGAATATATTTTATAGGACTTAAATATGCAAAAAAATCAGGCTTTGAAATTTTGCTGGTCGCATATGGCTTAATCACTAAGGTGAGAGATTAAAGGCCATCTTGGCCCTCTTGTTTGGAATTTTGGTTAGTAAGTCCCTCCAAATGTTCAATTTCATAAGAATTTCTCCATATTAAACCAAAGACAAGCATGTACTACAGATTAATTGGTAAAGATAGGATTTAACTAAAATGTCCCAACCATAACGGTAGCTACTTTACTTATAGATCCTACTGTTACTCAGGATTATATGATGCACAGCAACACAAATTCACTTCTTTTCATTTAGAAAATAATACAATAACATAAAATGAGTCTTTCTCAAATAATCAAACACTAGTTTTGAAATAAAAACAAATTTCCTCCAATAAACATAAGAAAAGTGATGTAAATTTGAAAAAATACCAAAAATCTTTACTATGTCAACAACCTTTTGTAACTTTTTTCACTGTAAATTACCTAAATAATATAAAGATTTCACTTTAAAAGATGTGGAATGAGTGACACTGGTTGAAAACATGGCCGTTATGGTTGGGACAAAAACCGTTATGGTTGGGACATCATGGATTTGGCTCTATTGGTCATTCCTACTTGGGAGTTGAAAGTAGAACTAAGATGCAAAAGGTATTATAGGATTTCAGGGAAATAATGCAAAGCAACTTAAACATTCAAAGCCTCTGTGTAAGGAATATGGAACTAATAAACAAGGGTACCGTATCAACTGTTATGGTTGGGACAAATTTTTGTTCATTGTATATGTTACAAGCAAGCCAAGTTACATGCATATGGAACAAAGAAAGTTATTATAAAATAAACTCATATCTTTCTTTCATCCTTTAAAGCCATTTTAGCTTATTTAATATTGCTGTTTCTTTATGTTTGAGATCTTTTAAGATGGTAGACCCCAAATTTTGAATTTTGGAGACAACTGGACATATTTGGAAAAAATGTCACAATTTCAAAACATTAAACTTTCAAGTTAAATCGGTTGATGTTATGACTACTCATATGTATAACAATGATAGACACATGCAAAAATTATATCATTCAACTACCAAATTTGAGTAATTCAGATATTTTAAATAGCCTTTTAATGAATGTCACGCAAAAAACAGCCTTTTTTAGTCAATTTTGCATTTTCAATCTGTCGTAACTTTTGAACGAATCATCCGATTCACTTGAAATTTTCAACACAAGTCCATCACAATGTATCCTCTCCAGTAATTAATATCAAAGGGTTGTCAATCTTTCTGTCTTTCATATTTTTATGATTTTATGTTGGAGACAAGAAAATGTACTCTTATTTGCACTTGGCCTATTCGGATATCCTTCGCCGACGATACATATCATGGTACAATTTGGAAATATGTCATTTTTTCAGAAATCTTCAGTAGTTTCTGAAAATTATATCAAAATACACAAAAAATTGCATTTTTGTTTTTTTTTTTTCTTGGGTATAAATGACAGTCAAGGCTCACGCTGAGGATCGCCACTTCAAAAGCCATAGGCGAGTAAGGTGTCAATTTAAAAAAAAGTGGGTCAAAAAATCGAATGTGGCTCAGACTTGACTCCATCTTTTACTGTAAATGATAAATCAATTGCCAATTAACATTATTGTCAACACTTACTTTTTATTTAATTCGAAAAATAAATTTGCTGTCTAAATGGTCGAGCAAGCACACCAGTTTAATACGTACAAATAACTTACAGAATTTCTTTGTGTAATCAAGAGTCGATTTGTGTAGTCGCGAGGTGGCATGAAAGAAAGAGACAACGCGTCGGTGCTAAAACCATTTAACGTCAGTGTATTTACTTCGTAGATAGCGTGTTGTATTGTTTTCATTGCTTCATCCCATTTCCCGCGCTTTCTGGCACGCGCGACTTTTGTAAACAAATCATAGTAAAACATAACCTTATTTGGGTGCGTAAACATAACATGATTATATTGAAACTGGAATGACTACGTCATCAATTGACGTGTGTTTGCTGCGTTTTTGATCTGGCTCAAATCATCACATATTAGTAACACAGATTTACTCTAGTTTCCTTAGTTAGTTTCACTTTCGGGATTGTTTGCTATCAGCGTTTTTTTCTCATGAGTTTGGGAACGGGTCAGGAACCAGCCAAATTGGGAAAAATGCGTTGTTTTCTCAAGAATTGGGGAAACAATAGCATTACAGAATACAAGAAAAATTGAATTAAATCTGTAAAAAATAATACATTTAAATGAACTGAAAGGAATTCCAGTCATTCTTGGATAGTTTAGCTGGGCATATAAAAGAATTTGAGCAAATTTTCCTAAAAATCAATGTTTAACTTTTGAATTTGGAATTTTCTTTCCATATTTTGGGAAAAAATGACCCTTTTTGGCATTGGGAACGGGTCCGTTTTACGGACCCATGCAAAGAAGGAGAAAAAACACTGGATATAGATCTACATATATTAATAACTGGCACCTGAAGATGCTTATCCAAATTTTTGTGCGTGAAATCACATACGGGACCGTCAGTGATTTTTTTACCTGCGCATCCTGCTTCATTTACTCATAATTTGGTCTCTGGGATGCAAAGTTTTAATTCTAGCGAGTCCCAGGATGCAACAATTTTTACGGATTTCCTGTTAAAAATAGTGTATCGGACTCAGTAAGCTAGTAGCTGGACTCACTGATATGGAATCCAGCGAGTCCCCAGGACTCTCAGTCTTAAAATTGTAAAAAAATCACTGGACCGTAATTTTTTACGTGATTTCTTTCAAATATGCATGTTTCACGCACAATTTGGCGTGAATGGAAACTCTGGTATTTGACATACAAAGCTAAAATTTGGTATGCAACTTCCTTTCAATGATAATATCTATCTGTGCCATGCAATTTGACCTTCCTCAAGGTCATCCGTTAACCCTTATCAACCCTTTACTTAATAAAACTTAATATTTTAGAAAAATGGCCATTTCGGGGGCATTTGTGTTTCACAAACACATCTTGTTTAACTTTGTTGTGAATGTCAGGTCTTATCAGATCTGCCACTTTTTCTATAGCACTTCCCATGGCCGAAAATGTCGTAGGTTTAGCCTTCAGTCTACTACCTCTAAAATCGAAATTACGATCTAAAAATGCTATGGATAGAAAAATAAATCAATTGTTTAAAAAATTCACTATATAGTATAATTATGAAATAAAAATTGTAGTCCAGGTACCTATTTTTAAGATTTGTGTCCCTCCTGAAAACAGATGCAATGCATTCCCAAAGCAAAAGCAGATTGGAGACTAGGCTCCCCAACTAGCACCTTCACAGTGCTCTGTGTTATCAGTCCCACATCTCAGTCGGTTTCAGTCAAATGGAGCCAGCCTAGTCCAGGGACTAAAAGGCTGTGTTCACACAGCAAATTTTCTTCCACCCCATTTTTATGCCCCCGTATCGAGAGATCGGGGGCATATTGTTTTACTCGTGTCCGTCCGTCTGTCTGTCCGTCTGTCTGTCCGAAAACTTAACATTTGCCTTTTCTCCAAAAGTATTTGACATACAAAGCTCAAATTAGGTATGCAACTTCCTTTCAATGATATCTATCTGTTCCATGCAATTTGACCTTCCTCAAGGTCATCCGTTAACCCTTATCAACCCTTTACTCTACGAAAACTTAACATTTTACTCCGAAAACTTAACATTTGCCTTTTCTCCAAAAGTATTCGACATACAAAGCTCAAATTAGGTATGCAACTTCCTTTCAATGATATCTATCTGTTCCATGCAATTTGACCTTCCTCAAGGTCATCCGTTAACCCTTATCAACCCTTTACTCTACGAAAACTTAACATTTTACTCCGAAAACTTAACACTTGCCTTTTCTCCAAAAGTATTTGACATACAAAGCTCAAATTAGGCATGCAACTTCATTTTAAAGATATCTATCTGTTCCATGCAATTTGACCTTCCTCAAGGTCATCCGTTAACCCTTATCAACCCTTTACTCTACGAAAACTTAACATTTTACTCCGAAAACTTAACACTTGCCTTTTCTCCAAAAGTATTTGACATACAAAGCTCAAATTAGGCATGCAACTTCATTTTAAAGATATCTATCTGTTCCATGCAATTTGACCTTCCTCAAGGTCATCCGTTAACCCTTATCAACCCTTTACTCTACGAAAACTTAACATTTTACAAAAATGGCCATTTCGGGGGCATTTGTGTTTCACAAACACATCTTGTTTTTCCAATCTATTGAAAGTGTTTAATTTCACAGGCGGCAATCACATGACTTTTTAAGTACCGTATTTATTCTAATAAAAGCCCATATTCTAATAAACGCCCATCGCCCAAAATCTCGACTGAAAAATTGCCACTCCAGTGCAACTGTCTCTCAGATGATAATTTCAACCAACTGGTCTCCATATGTTGAGTAGGGCTTAAACTCCTATCACTACAGAATGTTATTTACATTTGCAGGCTGTGCTCCGCCTCCTGGCCACTACAATCCCAAACACAGCTATAAACTACAGGGAGTCAGTATTGATGGGGTAGAAAGATTCAAGGACACAAAAGGTAAATTTTTAATCCTTTCCCAAATAGCGTAAATTTACTTCTTTTCTCTCAATTGTTTTTCAAAAGTCTTACTGTAAAGGTAGTCTACCCCCGCGTGATGTAGGAATTATTCGGGCGACGTCGAAAACATCCGAATGTTTTGGCACCGCGCCGGAATATGTTGGGATACATACCGACTCCACTGGAAAGCATCCAATGTTTTATAAATCTCAAAATGGCCACATTACGGGTATTCTTAACTTCATCATTTATTGGTAAAGGATTTAACCTTCTACAAGATTCTATAAAATAGGCATCATTGATTGGAAATAGTTTGAAACGTCAACAAAATATCTGGTTATGATTACAGGAGCGGCCACTGCAGCCAATGAGAGCACAGTTATCACCACACCAGTAAAACAACTGTTTACTGTACCACAGGTAGGGACTAGTTTGTATAAAGTTTCTTAACCCATTACCAGACGACAAAATTTTGGACCGTTCCAAATTCAAAGATGTTGCAGAAGACAACTTCAACATGAAATTTCACATCATTTGTTGCTTTTGTTTAGAAAACATTGTGGGAAATGAAGAAATTGCTTGTCACAAGCAATTTCTTCATTTTCCACAATGTTTTCCAAAGCTTTTTCTTGTGTCAAAAGGCATCACTGTACAGTAATGGGTTAAAAGTTGTAGGGTGATGTTTTTTGACACCTACAAGGGAAGGGTCATAGAATCGATTGAAGCGGAGAAATTGATGGCTAATTAGCAATTTTCTTTGTGTGTTTCCAACACATTTTAAAGCATTTTATCATTTTGTTATATTGTACATCAATCTTATGTTTATCAATGCTTTTGGGTAAGTTCATATGGCAACGCGGGTTCGACTCGGGTAACTCGAGTTCCATATGAACAGTCTCGGGTTCGACGCTAGTGACGTCATTTCAACCTTTTGACCTCGACTCCACTAACCCTGGCCAAGGCTGGTGTTACTCGGGTTCCTAGATGGCGCCAAAAGGCGAACAATAACAACAAACGCCAAGTCCGAATAAAAAATTCTCGTGCATTTACTCAAAATATACTTTTTTGTGCCATGTATGAGTGTTTTAACAAGGACTATCATTTATGTTAACCGATTTCGATTTATATATTGCATTTTGTGGCCTAAATCTCGAATCTACTTAACATGTGTATTTGTTTACACCCATCAGTGGATAAAGTCGTTCAAATGGATTGTTCTATGCGCATGCGGAAATTATTTTTAGACAGTCTTTCCCGAGTTTAACTCGCGTTCGTCATGAACTCACCCTTTTTTTCTTTCGCAGCTTTAACATTTGTAAAAAGGAAAATTCTGAAACTTTCCCAGTTTGGAAATGATCGATTCATTCTATGTATCTTGCAGTCGTCAGGATCAAAGAAGTCCTCCAAACCTCCATCAAAGAAAAAAGATGAGAGCCAGAGTGGATCAGCTACAGCTAAACTATCCGGGAAGGATGTGGATGAGCTCAACAAGATCTGGATCAACATGGCGGGTCAACTAGACTTGTTTGATACACTCACTGGTTCATTAGAGAAAGTTGTACAATCATATGGTAAGATTTACATCAAAAATATGATCTGGATCAAGAGAATTTCACCATATACTGCCCCAAAATTCCTGGTAAAATGCTCAAGTTTTCTTGCTCAAGATGAGTGCTTGTAAATACAGTAACACACAGTAATTTGTCTATCTGTTTAAAATTTTCAGTTCACACTTTAGCACATACAAATATTGTTCAATTTTGGTCACACATTGTTGATACATGCGTGACTGTAAGATCTTGAACATGTCCTTGAATGATAAAAACTATGTTTGATTTGTTGAGTAAAATATTTTGAGATGGAAAATGCTTTTAATGGTAATCAGCTTTCTGTTTCAAAAGAGTAAACAGTCCAATTACAAGAAGGATGCAGGTGATGAATATGAATGAAAATTCCTTGATCCTTTTCCACAAAACTTTATCAAAAATATGGATTGTTAGGGAAATATTTAAAACTTGAAGCTTTGTCATGTAGTATTTGCTTGTTTCTTTCACAGCTACCACTATAGAAGCATTAGATAGCTGCCAGAATGTGAAAAAAGAAAAACAACCTGTCAGAAGAGAGCTGCAGAAAACCGATAGTAAAACAGATATTAAAGGTTGGCTCGGTTATCTTATCTAGTGCGAAATAGTGAAGCGATGTGTAACTTGAAACTTTTCTGTAATTGTCCAATTTCAGACAAAGTCCAATTTAATACTATTTTCAGACAAACATTTGTTTGAGGCTGAAGAAAACAAGTAGATTTTCCCAGAAGCTAAGGCTTTGTTTATGGGCATGATGTCTTGTGAATCCAACTTATTTTATACCTTTAATTCATATCAAAAGAAAAAAGTGATAATTAATTCATGCAGGCTTTAAATTCACTCAAATGGAAAATATACACTGAGAAAATTTGGATGAGTACCCGCACCATAGGGATTGGAGTTGAAATGACAAATTTAGAATGTTTTTACCGCCTGTTATCTGTAGAGCCATCTTGATTATACATTGTTTGTTTACAGATTCATTAGCCTCCCTCAATGATGGAACTGTAAAAACTGATACGAAATTACAGATATGTAAGAGGAAAAAAGAGGTAAACTCAACCCTTCTCATGCTAACCATGTTGATTTATTGTTGTGACCAAAGCTTTGGTGGGCAGTATAGACTAAGATCAGCCTGCACAGATGTGCAGTTTGATCTTAGCCTACACTGCCTACTTTCTACTCCATTATTGTGGCAAAAACTTTCGTTAATCTTATTGAAATGTTTCTCAAATTGATAGTTTGTTTGAAACAAAATTTTAAGACAGCAGGACAAGGGTCAACAACATATTTTTCTGGTGCAGTATTTTCATGTACAGAAGTAAAGTGTGGCTCAGTGGTTTTAGAAAGCATAGTGGAAAACTAAGCAATTGCTTTTAACAAAAAGAAAAAAAACCTCTTCAAATTGGCATATTCATCATGTTTGAAAGCCTAAAATTTTGCAGTCTTGTACTGGGTTAAGAGCATTTTTCTGGTGCAATTTGTTCATATAAATACAGAGGTAATGTGTGGCTGGGTGGTTTTAACCTATATGTATATATATCCAAAAGGTGATGCCTTTTGGCGGCCCAACTAGATATGGGTCTAGAAAACATTGAAGAAAAGAAAATGCTGATATGACCATAGAGGTTGAAAAATCTGTGAATTTTTACCATTGACAGTCCAGTGATCTGCCAAGGCTGCGTTTTTGCGCCATTGTCGCTAAAAAATCGTAAATGTCGCAAGAAAATACCCACGGATGCGCCTATGGCGCATTTGATTTTTGCTTGAAAACTCTAAACCCATAATTACTTAATGACTTTGAAATATGATTTTCTAATAATGAATTTGATTGCATTTAATGGTCTTTGAACTAATCTAAATCTGTACAAAATGCATTCAATCTACGGAACACCTAATATAAATTGAGTTTCGCGGAAAACTGTCAACAATGTTGTTGTTGTTTTTATACTGGTGGTTTATTTTCCGGCTCCCTTGGTCCAGCTTGGGTTCTAATTAATACCGATTATTCTTTTATTACTCATTTTAATGGAAGAAATCATTCTGAAATACGATTCCCATAAAGTTGAATTGAACATTTAAACTGCATCATCAATATTTTTCTTCCTGTATATAATCCTTCTACTATCTAATTTTGCCGACCTGCGATCTTTTTTCAACTAGAAAAAGTCTATTTCTTTGACTGAAAACAAAGTAAACAGACTGAATGGTAAATATTTATGACAGAAAATCTGATTTTGCTATCTAAATGTTGTTAAAGATTAAGTTATAATTCTTTGTTTTGACACACCCAAAGGGAATTGTTTCTCTACATTCGTACCCAAAATAGTTCAACCCCAAAATTAATTCAATATCTTTAACTCCCCATTTCTTAAACAATTTGCACAAAATGAACACTGAATACCGAAATACAGTCTAAAGATATTCTAGATATTTTTTGTTTTAAACGTCATTAATTTTTGTGTGTCCCATCCATTTCATAAAATGTCCCCACTTTTTAGGTCACCTGACCGAAGGTCATGGTGACCTATTGCGATCGTGTTTCGTCCGTCGTCGTGCGTCGTGCGTCGTGCGTCGTCCGTCGTGCGTTAACTTTTAACATTTTCGACTTCTTCTTGAGAACCATTGGATGGATTACAACAAAACTTGGTAGGGAGCATCCCCATGGGAAGCCGCTTCAGATTTGTACGAATCATGGAGTTATCTCCCTTTGGGGCCCCATAAAGGGCCAAAAAGGGGTTAAATAGGGTACATCTTAAAAAATCTTCTTCTCATAAACCGGCTGTTGGATTTGATTTACATTTGGTAATAAGGGTCTTTAGGGCAAGGACAACAAAGTTTGTACAAGAGAAAAATATCTGCCCAGAAATGGCCGTGCTGGGGATGGGGGATGGGAGGGGGGGTTCGCGTTATTAGTTAACTTAACATTTTCGACTTCTTCTTGAGAACTATTGGACGGATTACAACCAAACTTGGCAGGGAGCATCCCCATGGGAAGCCGCTTCAGATTTGTATGAATCATGGAGTTATCTCCCTTTGGGGCCCCTTAAAGGGCCAAAAAGGGGTTAAATAGGATACATCTTAAAAAATTTTCTTCTCATGAACCGGCTGTTGGATTTGATTTACATTTGGTATTTAGAGTCTTTAGGGCAAGGACAACAAAGTTTGTACAAGAGAAAAAAATCCGCCCAGAAATGGCCGTGCTGGGGATTGGGGATGGGAGGGGGGGTCGCGTTATTAGTTAACTTAACATTTTCGACTTCTTCTTGAGAACCATTGGACGGATTACAACCAAACTTATCAGGGAGCATCCCCATGGGAAGCCGCTTCAGATCTGTACGAATCATGGAGTAATCTCCCTTTGGGGCTCCATAAAGGGCCAAAAAGGGGTTAAATAGGGTACATCTTAAAAAATCTTCTTCTCATGAACCAGCTGTCAGATTTGATTTACATTTGGTATTTAGAGTCTTTAGGGCAAGGACAACAAAGTTTGTACAAGAAAAAAAAATCCGCCCAGAAATGGCCGTGCTGGGTATGGGGGATGGGAGGGGGGTCACGGTATTAGCTAACTTAACATTTTCGACTTCTTATTAAGAACCATTGGACGGATTTCAACCAAACTTGGCAGGAAGCATCCTAATAGGAAGCCGCTTCAGATTTTGTACAAATCATGGAGTTATCTCCCTTTGGGGCCCCTTAAAGGGCCAAAAAGGGGTTAAATAGGATACATCTTAAAAAATCTTCTTCTCATGAACCGGCTGTTGGATTTGATTTACATTTGGTATTTAGAGTCTTTAGGGCAAGGACAACAAAGTTTGTACAAGAAAAAAAAATCCGCCCAGAAATGGCCGTGCTGGGTATGGGGGATGGGAGGGGGGTCACGGTATTAGCTAACTTAACATTTTCGACTTCTTATTAAGAACCATTGGACGGATTTCAACCAAACTTGGCAGGAAGCATCCTAATAGGAAGCCGCTTCAGATTTTGTACAAATCATGGAGTTATCTCCCTTTGGGGTCCCATAAAGGGCCAAAAAGGGGGTAAATTGGGTACATCTTAAAAAATCTTACTTAACTTTGAACATTTTCTACTTCTTTTTAAGAACCATTGGACAGATTTCTACCAGACTTGGCTGGAAGAATTCCAATGGGAAGTCGCTTCAGATTTTCACAAATTATGGAGTTATCTCCCTTTGGGGCCCCAAAAGGGGCCAAAAGGGGGTAAATAGGGTACATATTAAGAAATGTTCTATTGTTGGATTGAATTCACATTTGGTATTCGAGTCTTTAAATAAGTTTGTACAAGAGAAAAAAAGACTGTCAAGAAATGGTGGTGCTGGGGGTTGCGCTTTTTGTTAACTTAACATTTTCCTTAAATGTTTCTGCTCTTTTGATTCAGGTGACCGATAAGGCCCTCTGGGCCTCTTGTTTTACTCCATGGGGACATTGTCCCCTTGGTCCCAAAACCTTGGCAGATCACTGACAGTCAGAAATTTTGCCTTTTGATAAATGTTGTTCATCACAACATTTTCTTCTGTAATAAGGATATCTGTTTCAGGGTAGGTCACCGCCATAGTAAAGTTGTTAACATATTGGCCTCTCACTGAAGAGGTCCCAGGTTGGATCCCTGGCTGCCGCAAGTATGGTTTCTGACCAATTTGTCACCCATCAATGGTTTGATAATCATTAACCCGTGTGGGGGAGCAGCTGGAGGCTTGGTAATGATGTGTTAGTACTGATGTGAGAAATGACAAGAACCCATGGTTAGGTGCTCCAGCCGTAGTGATATGACCATAGCAATTGAAAGAGGCCTTAATCCTTGCCCATACAAGACCTGGTTTTGAAGCCCCTATGGAAAAAGGCTTGGGAAAATATTGAGGCAAAAGAAGAAAATGCTGATGCTCAGCATTTTCTCTGTTTGCCTCAATATTTTATGTTCTGTATTGTACCCAAATCCTCTCCTTTATCATCAAGTTTGTCATTTACAGCAGCTTTCTAACTGGATCGCCCTAAGTTCTTCCTGTTTGTGAAAGGGTTAAACCCAGATCAATGAATGTGTTTCAGGGCATAGAGAAGCGCTTCACAACGGCACTTAAAGATCATTCTACAGATATTGACAAAGTGAAAACTACGTTTGAAAATAGGAAAAAGTAAGTACATGTATAATAGTAATGTAGATTTGAAATGGGATTTGGAAAAATGGCCCTCATGGTATTTCACAAAGTAAAGATGTTGGCAAATTCTCAAGATGAAAAGAAATTGTCATCTGCAACTTCTTTTAAGTTAGACCTGTCCAAAAATTTGCCATTTGGAAATGGGTTATTTAAGTCAATGAAACAAATAAGGATTTCTGTGTATAAAATGTTGAAAATGTGAATGATTAGAAGAATGAAACAAATAAGGATTTCTGTGTTTAAAATGTTGAAAATGCGAATGATTAGAAGGGTTTTTTGATTGACTGCAGTTTCTGCTAAAATTCTGGGTTAAAGGTTCTCAATCAAAAGTTTTGAAAAATTGCTTAAATTCAACCTAATACTTTCCATGGCATGACACACATTTCCAACACATGATAACATTGATTTTATGGTTTTCAGCAGCTTTTGAATAGAACTCTATAGTCTGGTCACAATGTTACGGCACACAGTTCACCTGGGTAAGCAATGCAATGCCAATATCAAACTACAAACAGTTTGTAGTTTGATATTGGCATTGCATTGCTTACCCAGGTGAATTTTGTGCCATTTTGAAACTACTGTAATTTTGCATGTAAATATTTAAACCACTGCTTGCAAAATTGTATTGAAAATTAAGAAAGTTTTCCATTGCTAATGTAGGTAAATTTTGTAAACATGTGCCATAATATTATTGTGACTGGACTATCCTATTCTTACATGATGATGCCTTTTGATGCCCCACAAGATAAATACTTTGGAAAACTTTCTGGAAAATGAAGAAATTGCAATTTCTTCATTTGCCGTGCAATGTTTTCTACCCCAAAAGACCAATAAATGTAGACTTTCGTTCACTTTGAAATGTCACCGCAGTGTCTTTGAATTTAGTCAAGCCTAAAATTTTGGCCATCTGGTAATGGGATATAGAATTCTGCCATGTGAGATTTTATTGTTGATATTCTTACAGAGATTTGACCTCCCAAATAGACGAGTTGAAGAAAAACAAAGACGACCTGAGACAGAAGCTGGATGATTTACAACAGAAATATGATGTTGAGCAGAAGGAGTCCAGCGAGAGAGTGAGACAGTTGGAGGATCGTGAAGCAGTTATGAGTGACACAACAAGGAACCTTCATGAACGTATAGTAGAGCTACAGGCAGCTAATGAAGACCTTATCGCTTCACTGAAGGAGACTGGTGAACTACTCAGTAAGAATAAAGAACATAACATTGAACTGGAGGAAATGCTGAATGCCAGTGAAGAAAGACTAGAACACAGTAAGAAAGAATTCCTTACTCAGATTGAGAGTCTTGTGTTTGAGAAATCTAAAGTTGAAGCTGACCTGAGTGAGAAAGATACCAGATTAAAGTCTTTACACGATGACTTTGAGAGACAGAAATGTGACGCGGACGGACAGATACAGACACTGACGACACAGCTGGACCAGAATCAGTCAGAGTTACTGCAGTTACAGGACAAACTGGGCGTTCTGGTGTGTGAGAAGTCACAGCTTCATACAGAGATCGGACATCTAGAGGCGCAGATGAAACTCATCAAATCTACATCGGAACAGACTAAAGTGGAGGCTGAAAAAGCCCTGGAAGTGGTTCCTGAACTAATGGCTAGACTTGAAGCTGTGAACCTGGAGAAAACTGCTGCTGAAGAACATATAAAACAACTGAAAACAGAAAACTCCACGCTACAAAAAACACTGGAAACATCTCAAAGTGACTATGATGAATGTGTGAAGAAGATGGAGCAGGAGAAGTGTGACTATCAGACGCAGATAGTGAACCAGACTGATGAGATTGAAGGTTTGAAGGAGCAGAAAGATGAGATGGCGAGACAGCTGGATGACTGGCTGACTGATAAATCTGAACTGGAGATAGAGGTGGCTAAACTACAGTGTAGAATCAAGGGTAAGTTCAGTTTTTCACTAAAAAAAACAAAAAAAACAAGGAACAAATAAAAGTAAGATTATTTTCAGATTTGAAAATGTTCCATGAGAGAAACAGAATTAGATAGAAAAGACCCAAGTAGAAAAAAAAGAGTGATGGAAAAGGACATACAAAATATCAGTTAACCCACACAGTGACACTTTTTGACGCTCCACAAGTTAAGGCATTGAAAAATATGGAAAATGCAAGCAATATCTTCATTTCCCACAACATTTTCTACCCAGAGTGACCAAAATAGGTAAAACTTTGTTCTCTTAATTTGGACCAGTCTGAAAATTTGATGTCTGGTAAAGGGTCAATGTTCATCAAATTATAAGGATTATTTAAATGAGTACCCAGTACATAGAATTTGAAATAAAAAAGAAAAGCAAATTTACTAGATATATTTACACCCCCCCCCCCCCCCCGCCCCTATTATCTTTTGGTCTGATAGTTTTAGAGATGGACTGGGAGCAGGGCAAACTGGAATATGAAGAAGAAATTAAGAAGAAAGAAGGAGAAATAGAGAAGATACGAGAAGAGAAAACAGTGATGGAAAAAGATATGGAGCAGTATGGTATAGATTTACTGAGTAATGCGGCCCAGTTACAGACAATACAGGCACAACTGAACAGGTGACTGATAGTAGAATTTAACCCTTTCCCATACGGCACAATTTTAGCGTGATCCACATCAGAAACTGCCACAAATGACAAAATGGAAGTTACTAAAGATAGAATTTGTGTAAAATATGCCATAGAAAATATTGAGACAAAAGGAGAAACTGCTGGTAATCAGCAGTTTCTTCTCTTGTTTCAATGTTTTCCCAAGCCTATTCTCTTAGGGACGTCAAAACCAGGTCTTGTTTGGGATAGGGTTAAACCATTACTGCACAGTGATTCCTTTTGATTCCCCACATAATAAAGGCTTTTGAAAACATTGTGGAAAATGAAGATAAGTTTGATTAACAATGGTTTTCACTCTTTCCAAGAAGAATTTCTTGTTCGACCCATTTCCACAAAAAGACTCCTGATTCCCCACAAGATAATGACTTTAAAAATCTAGCAATTTCAAGATGCACCAAGTGTTTGGTACTATGCTTTGATGGATGGAATACTTTAGGAAATTTTACTTTTTATGCCCCCGCTTCGAAAGATCGGGGGCATTTTGTTTCACTCCTGTCTGTCCGAAAACTTAACATTGGCCTTTTCTTCAAAAGTATTTGACATACAATGGTCAAATTTTGTATGTAACCTTCTTTCTATGACGAACATCTGTTCCATCTAATATGACCTTCCTCAAGGTCATTCATTAACACCTGTCAACCTCAACATAAAAACTTAGCATGAAAATTTAAAATTGCCATTTCGATGGCATTTTCATGTTTCAAAAACATAAGTCGAAGTGAAAGTCTGGTCTCATCATTGAAACAATGTTATTTCGAAATAAACATTGATATTGAAATATAGTAGGAAAAGGATAGAAATTGCTCGTTTCGAGCAATTTCTTTCCTTTTCCTACTATATTTCAATTTTGAACGCACTTGATGTACAACAAAAATGGCCAAATGTAATTTAGGTCGAAATTTAATAGAATCTGATTAGTCCAACTCCAGATATGTTGATGTATTTTGGCTGTCCCTCTGAATTGGACACAACGAGTGTCAACTGTACATCTATTTTCCGCAGTAAAGAGAAAGACTATGAGACTTTGTTAGAGGAGACGGATGGTTTAGAGGAAGATTTACGATCACAAAAACACATGAATGAAGATTTACAGTCACAGATAGAACACATTAGAGCTGACCTGTTCAAGTGAGTTATACATCTTCAGAGCGACAAATAAAAGGAGATGAAAGCATTCTAAATGTTTCTTTTCAAATCTAAACTATGCTAAGGGTAAACATTGGAATTGTCTGGACGAGACCATTCCAATGAGTACCCACAACACAGGGTTTGATGAATTAGAATAGTAGATGCAATATTGCATTTTGAAAAGCCTTCACTACCTCTTATCTGGAGCTCTCATCTTTGATTGCAAAATTGCATGTACACACCATTTCTAAACAAATCTAAGCCCTTCCCTCATAATGATGTTGCCCCACAAGATAAAGGCTTGAGAAGACATTGTTGTAGAAAATGAAAAATTGCTTGTGACAATCCAATTAATTTTGAGTGTTTTT